>OZ007600.1:155791808-156991808 GCA_963931845.1 Maratus michaelseni | reverse complement strand
TAGTCAATAGACTTGTCTCAGTGATCTCCTGTTAGTGTTGCACGAGTTTGGCATAAGTAATTTGTGTTACCTTAATGTAAAATTATGGAAGTAAGCAAATTATTTCTGATAAAATGTATTTTGTTATTTACCTCCTATTACCACCTGTATTTAACTTCACAGCGTGTATTTAAAATGGATGTGACAATGATATTCACACTTTGAAAAATGAAAAACCTATTTTATATTGTCTTAAATATGTAATTATATATATATATATAA
The DNA here is from genome assembly GCA_963931845.1 of Maratus michaelseni. Taxonomy (NCBI): domain Eukaryota; kingdom Metazoa; phylum Arthropoda; class Arachnida; order Araneae; family Salticidae; genus Maratus; species Maratus michaelseni. The sequence continues at coordinate 156,991,547 of OZ007600.1, read as the reverse complement.
GTTATTATCTTATTTCTATGCATACTTTATTACATATTTAAGACAATATAAAAAGATGATTTGAACATCTTCGATTAAAGTCGAACAGCATAGTGAGATTAATTAAATTTCATAACGTATTTCGCTTAGGTTTTTTATTTTTCAAAGTGTGAATATCATTTTCACATCCATTTTAAATATATATATATATATATAATTTAATAGCTTGTAAACAGAAAACTAGTATATATATTCAATTACATAAAAACAAGTAAATTTTTATGAAATGGATAATGCAACATAAATATGTAATACCCCAATATGCACACAACATAAATATGTAATAATAATATTAAATATATAATATAATAACACAATATGTAATAATATGTAATATATGCAACATAAATATGTTTCTTCCCTACGTTCCTGCCACACGAGCTGCCTCAGAGATACGAGAAGACTTTGTAAAACTGAAACAAGAAAGAAGTATCATACTTCAAGCACGGATTATGAAACACTTTCCAATAAACTGAAAATACTTTAACAAAACTTCATCGTTTAATAAGATGAAAAACAACTTGGAAAACGCATAACACATTTGAAAATCAGATTTCAAAATCCAAATCTACAAAAAAAAAAAAAAAAAAAAAAAAATGACGGTTTTTATTTGAAATTTCAAAGTTTCCCCACTATGAGAGCTGAGGCTGTCTAATTTTGGCACCATTAAATAGCCTTCAAAAATATTCGACACGTGTTTTTTTTTTTATATCCAATTTTTATATCTTGAGATATTACATTACAGAGACATTCAGAATGATTGGACTTTTTAGCGATTACAATGCCCTCTACAAAAGATTTTAAAAAAAGTTTAAGGATAAAATGAATACATTTTTTTCCGTAGAATGCGAATCTACAAAAACAAATGAGGGTTGGGGGAGCATGGGGGAGCATCCCATTTGAAATTTCTAATTTGCTCTTTCGCCCCCCCCCCCTATGGGATGTGAGAGGTGCCTAATTTTGGCACCATTAAATAGCTTTAAAAATATTCGACACGTATTTTGTTGTTGTTTTTTTAATCTGACGTCTAATTTTCGTGATATTACACCGTTGAGGGACTTTTTATTCAACCGTTATATATATATACATGTACAAATACACACACACATATACAAACACGATTTAATAGTTTCACATCAGAAAAATAGTGTAAATATTTATCAATAAAATAAGAAGCATATTCTCTATGAATATTGATTTATCCAGAGTTGTCATGTCACAAAGGCTGCCCCAGGAATGGGAGAAGCCTTTGTTAAACCACGGCCTAACTCGATTGTTCTCCTTCCTCTTATATACGGCGGTAACAAAAAGTCATTTTCCCTTTGTTCAAGAGGAATAACATTTTCTCCCCGGAGAAAGTAGGGGGCGCTATTACTTACCATGGCTAATGGAGAATTTCCTTATTCTCGCCTTTTACTCTTGTATTTTCTTAGATATAACGTAAATGAAATTGCGTGTTCTTATTTTTCTTTTGTTGAAAATGGTTCATTGCTGTGTTCCACATTGTGCTTCAAATTCAGAGAAAAAAATACCTGGAATTTCTTTTCATGAATAGGCGCTTTTATTATCGATACACCAGCAATCAGTAGAAGTACAGAGCAAAATTTTCGAAATATGTGCCTTATAAAATTGCTGCGGCTCTCAATTTATTTGTAGATTTAAACTGAATTTTAATGATCGAAATTATAAACCACTTAATTAATTTCATTTTAATTGCTAGCACCACCAAGAGTTAATCTGAAGTTTGCAAGTATTGCCATTGTTAGCGGATAAGTAATCTTGTAAGAGTAATTCAAGAAAATTTTGAATGAGAATCCTGCTTATCAAACATAGAAACAGATCAATGTGATGCAACCATACTTCAGTTAATTGCCAATCAGGATAGAGGTGGATTGTCTTATCCTAAACTACATATCATCAGTCTAATTTTCACAATTTTAGACTGAATTTTACTAGAATTTTAAGATTGTACCAATCCTAAATTAAAACGGAATCGTCGAAACTATCTATGAATTGATATATCCGAGACTAATAAAAACACTATATGGGAATGTGACTTAAACGAGCATAAAATAAATATATGCTCATTAATATGTGCAAGATTTTTGCCCATCATTTAAAAAAAATATGGCGAGGAATTTTACAAATGAAGCCAGTTCATCTGCATATACGATCCCTTTATCAAGAAAAATTTTAAAGTTTACTTAATTTTAATTATATAATATTTACTGTATATTTCGCTGTAAAAATTATCAATGTTTAAAGTCTAATCAAGAAATGGAATCTGCATATACCTATAGATACATTTATATATACAAGCATGGTGAATAGATTTATGCATTAATATTTTAAAATTCTGAAAAAATATTCTGTAATTTCTGTTGCCCACAATATTCTAAAATTTCCACGAAAACTATTCTCTCATAAATGGAGTACATGATGTTACAGCAAAAAAACTTGTTCATTGTCTAAAATAACGAAACCTCTAAAAATTATTATTATTTTGTTTACCTCTATTTTATGATCATCACCTAGAGTATTTAAATTTACTGAAAATGTCCGCAATGTACAGACACACATATATATATATATATATTCTAAATAATTAACAATCATTTTAAAATAATCCATGTTTTGAGAGAAAAAAATCGATATGCGTTGATTGCCGGATATTGGCGAAATAGGTTTTCTTATTATGTTGATATTATAAAACATGTAAATATCTTTTTATTTTTATCATATACATACTTTTATACCATGAGTTTCCAGAATTGGAATATAATATTTAATTTTATATGTAATTCTATTATATTTCTATACGCTTATATATTTCAGATCAGCACCTATAATGGTTAAATTTATTGAAAATTGTTTTGAATGTACATATATATACATATTTTAAATAATTAAGAATCGTGTAAAAATAATCCATGTTTTGAGAAAAAAAATTCGATATGAGTAGATTGCCGGATATTGGCGAACTTGCTTAATTTTCTTACTATTATGAAACTAGTAAATGTTTAAAAAAATTTTACTGTGTATTTTACGCTCAGAATTATCAATGTTTCAAGTAATCAAGAATTTAAACGTGTATAAATATAGAAATTTACTTATAAAGTTTGTTTTGCATTTATAGTAGCGTGTTATTTAAACTATTTTTAATTACTTAAAGCATTGTATTTATTTATTTTATCTCTAAATCTTATTTTTTCTTGTTTGTAGTAAAGATAAAGCTGAAGCTAAAGTTACATATGATATATATATACCTTTTATAATGAATACATTGCAAAGATTTTTGTATATTTATGTATAGAAGTAACCTTTATTTAGCATTATTTATGGTAAGTATATCGCGCCATCTACCGGCGAAAGTAGCCCTTTAACGATTCCGAAACTAAGGGGGATTGTGAAGGCCGTATGAGGGAAGGAGAAAGATCGAGTTTGGCCGTGGTTAAACTGATAAAAGAACTGAGGATGAGCATTTCAACTCTTTTTGAGGAGTCGAATCCCTTGCTCGAGGAGTCGACCCAAAGAATATAGAATAGATAAGAAGTCTTACTTCGACCTTTGGGTAAAGTCGGTAGAACATTTTCAGGACCGAAAAACAAACTTTACAGGGTGCGCCGCCAATAACGCGCATGCGAAAATCTGTCACATACTTCTCACACCCTTCGTTCCAAATACAGTGCCTAGAATAAATAGTGTGCCGTCCGTTGATTACCAACGCTTTTTTCTTTGGCCTTGAAAGGAAGGATGCCACAAGATGGCGCTCATGTTATCACCGACTGGGAATTTTGAAAGCTTTTACGCCGTGACAGTGAGGCATATTGTAAACAAACGCGAGTTCTTCCCATAAAGTTATAATTATGTCTGTTTAAGACACAAAATATGAGTGAAAAAACTAAGAAGAATTATCAGCAAAGGTATTGTTTTGTGCCTGGATTGTCGTACGGGATATTCTGTAGCTAAGAATAGCCCTAAATAGTGCTCTCATAAAGAAAATTATAAAAAAATTTGTCATAACTCGATTGCACTTTTATGTAAAACAAATAAATAAAAATCGCACAGCAAAAAGACAAAAAGCTAAATGCTTAAAGATGCGACGCATGCAGTAAGTGCATATCAACTTTTCCCATAGTTATATTGCTTGGCCCATTTTTAATAATATTGTTTTTTTTCATGCAAAATACGCAGAAATTTATTTTAAAATAACCATCTGGAGGCACGGCAGTGCCTCCGCCAAGTCTTGAGAGGACAGCCGTAAGCATACTTTTCTGGAAGCAACTCAGGGCACTTTTGACCCCCCCATATCTCCGCGCTGGAGTATCCCAAAAATTTTAAACTTCAATTATAGAGAGTATTTGGCCCACAGGACCAAAATTTAAAATTACAACTTTCTGTCTTTTCTAGTTCAGGCGATATATGAACTCAAACATTCGATTTTTTGTCACTTCTTACTCACTCGTTCACGCGTCATCAAAAAGATTGGGTAGATCCCGTAGCCCCAGAAACTTGACATTTGGAAAAAAGGTAGTGTTTAGGATACAAAGAAAGGAAAAATTATAAAATCCAGAAAATTCGAAAAAAAAACATTCGAAAATTCAACAAATTCCATCAAAATTGAAAATTGAAAATAATACGATCTTGTAGTCTTGGAAACTTAAGATTTGGTGTGAAGGTAGTGTTTAACATCCAGAAAAAGAAAACATCAAAAACACCAAAAAAATCGAAAGCAAAATTGAAAAAATCGAAGAAATTGAAAAAAACCGAAAATTTGAAGACAATCCGATTTTGTTGCGCTAGAAAATTCAAATTAGTGATAAAGGTAGTATTTAGGATACAGAAAAAGAAAAATTAAAAAAATCCAGAAAATTCGAAAAAAAAATAAAAAAATTCGAAAAAAATTGAAAAAATGAAAATAATTTGATACGATAACGCTCGTATTTATAAATTAATTTGGATGAAACTAATTGTGTGTATTAAGCTCACCAATGCCTCGACGAGTTCGTTGGCCAGCTTGGTCCGCCATCTTGTTTCAAGATGGCGGCCACGGAAAATTTTAAAACTAAAATAAATATACAAAAAAGTTAAAAAATCAAGTTTATTTTTTAATTAGGTGTTAGGACTTGATACAAGGATTCCAGAGCATTTTTTGTTTTACCTCTATCTTAAAAATTGGCTGAGATAGAGCAGTTTAAATTTCTAGGGTGGCTGACATTTTGAAACAAAACAGCACATTACAAAAAAACAACGATAAATTTATGGTCAATAATGGTCAAGCAGGTGCAATCCCGAATGAATACTCCGTGTCATTATAACTGTAACTTTGACTTCGAAATTTTGATACGTTGCATTTTCTATTTGTTGATATTTTTGAACTATGATTTACGCTAAGTGAAATGTTGTTGTTGAAGAGGGATTTTCCATGTAAATCCGAAACGTCCAATTTTAATATGTTTTTAATGTTTTATGAAAGTGTATTGTAATGTCTGTAATTTTAATGATTTTAATATAAATTTATAAGTTTTAGTGAACGCGATTTCTCGCAAATTATTTTTTTTCATTGTTGTAATCATTTTCCCAATCATACGCATAAAACTATATATTCATATCCATTAGCGCCAAATTCTCGCCAAACTTGGCGACAATTGGCGAAATCTCGCCAAATTTGGCGACAAAAATAAGTCTTCATAAATGAAGCCAACTTGGCTATAGCTCAATAATTTGGCGAATTTCTTATTCAAATTCAGTGTAAACGAATCTTTTGTAAACGGTTTCTTTGCATTTTAACTTGCTGTTTTCGAGTAAGATTAGCTAAAATTTTAAAACGAAGATATAGGAAAGCTACCTTTTCCTGCCGGTACAGGCCGGAGGACTTTTTTATGAGTTGTCGGATTCAATCTATGTTTTGCATTAAATAAAGTAAAACATTGAAAAACAAATCCCACAGGATGGGGATAGTTTGTTTTAGATAGATTTTAAGATAATTGTCCTATTAGCTAGTACACCTTCCGTTATTGTTTTGTGTTATTTTCCCCGGATTATGCTTTTCTTTTCTTTTGTTTACGAATTTTGTAATACAAAAGTTCCGCTATAGACTGGCTACGTTATAGGCCTTTTTTTTATAGACAGGTTCATTTTCTTTCACAGGCTTTACTCTATTTAATTTATATATGAAATATTTGTTGTTAAAAGATGTTGGTCGCACAAAAATTTTCACATCTCTCCCTCCCTCCCGACATTACTGGTTGGTTATGGCTTGATAGTCCTTTCTAAATAAAATCATGGTGATTCTAAGATTCTCTTGATTTATCTCTAAATTGAACATAAACGATCTTAAGAAAACGGATCAATGAATTACTATATTGGCATGAGGAAATTTAGTTGCAGAAAAATGGAGCATATAGATAACATTAAGTCTAATAGGAAAACCACAGCCTTGGCAAGACTGTATTAACAAGAAACCATCCAAATACATTTTTATGAAAGTAATATAATTTTCCCCTCGAATCTATACAAACCATGTATTATAAGAAAAACCAGTACTTCTCTATTATCCCGTCGACCACTTTTCATAACAAAAAACATCGCCAAACTGTAAGATTAAACGCCAAAAATGCAGTCCCATTTACTTGATGTCAGAAGCATTACACGTGTTTGTTATTTCATCAAGTGCTTTTTAATTCGACATTTGCGTGTATTTTTCATTATGTTTTACTGATTTATTAGTTATTTCCTTAATTAAAATAACAATTGTGTCCTTAAATTCTTACATTATATTTTTTTATTTATTTTGATACTATAATGGCAAAGTTCTCCCGTTTATTTGGCGTTACAGTTTGGCGATAGCTTTTTGTTATGAAAAGTGGTCGACGGGATAATAGAGAAGTACCGAAAAACCATAGAGTTTGTAACACGTAAAAATACAATGTGTAAACGATAAACATAATTTAATTTATGAAAATTGTGGCTCGATGTACTCCATGGTTACAAATCTATATAATAAAACCGTAAGTCATGTGACTGTCATCAACAGTTCCGGAATGTCCGTTTCACTTTTTCATATGCCAGGCGGCCATTTTTATTAAAAATTATTTTTTTTTAATAAAACTTCATAAATGTGACATTTTTAGAAAGATCGTTCAAAATAAATTAATATTTGAGAGATGACTTACGTTCAATTATATATATATTCTCCAATAACTTAAGTTGAAATTAGCTTCGCAGTTCAAATTCTCTATCCATGAAAGTAAACAAAAAAAAAAAAAGATTCATTCGTCGTGAAGGTTTAAAATATTAAACCATTAAACCATGGAGATAATCGTTCGTAAAGTTAGTTTTCCATGAAAGATTTTTTGGAGCGCTGCCTGGTGTCAAAAAAATAATTCGTACCAGTGACACAATCAAAGTTTACCATAATTATGTGCTATACAACTCAACTTCATTCTTTATCTTTTCTTGATGTAAGCTGAATGTAAACAAATACAACTCATGTAATGATATTTAATGAATCAAATTTCGAAACAAATTGTCAGTTAATTTGGTATTTATGTATTATACGTGAAAGGAAGAGAGACCACCGAAAATGATTGTTAATCACCAATCATATTTACCATTATTAATGACCAATCGCTTTCAAAACAGTAATTTAATATACATTTACAAAATACATAACATCATTAAGTACTTTTGTGTTATTTGGGCGCAAATCTCGCCAATAGAATTTTTTAAATCGCCAATACCAGCTTTTATTTTTCGCGTGCGCAAATTAGAAACGATACTTTTATTTTGAAATCAAATGTTCTGATGGAACAGCTGTCGTAGACGCACCGGGGCACTATATTAACTATAGAGTTGCAATATAGAGAGAAAAAACGGGTTGCTGTAATTAGAATTATAGGCGGTAATGTTGGTGTGACATATTTACGTGATTATCAAAACTGGCTTCCAAAAGTTCAATGTTTCACCAAACCATACTCGAAAATTACGTGTTATAATATGCACTCCGATTATGTCACATTATTCAAGACGTTTTAAATGAGAATAATGATAGATTTTCTTCTTGATTCTCCCGTAATCAAGTCTACAGCCAAAGTTAGCGAGAAACAAACAAACAAAAAAATATTGGCAACAATATGGTTCAGTGTAAATGGTGGATATCATTAAAGACTTTCACAAAATAGACTTCATTGCACCAAATCGTATTAACTAAAATACGCCATTTGGCAATGGATCCAATTACGGAAAACTACTTAATATGTTTAAGAATCTCCTCATTAGCAAGCATATTGCAACTGATAAGCAAACGGATATGAAGCATAAATGCTTAAGTTGGTTAAGCGGTTTTTGTCAAGAAAGATGAAATACATAACAACAAAAAATATGCGAAATGCTACCATGATCGAAAAAGTTTTTGATTTGTCTATTAGAATCTTCCGGTTTGGCGAAGGATTACGGAAAAAAAAATATGAATAAAAGTAACGTGTTACAGTGTTTAACATACATTTAAGGGAGACCAAACTGGTCGCCAGTGGCGGCTAGTATGGAAATAAACATCCAAGTACAAATAAAAAATAACGTGCGTAGTTTTAATCAGTATGTGAAAAATTAAATGATATCGTTTCAAATAATAACTTCATTAGACCGTGCAATTATATAATCTGGAGGCACGGCAGTGCCTCCGCCAAGTCGAGAGAGGACATCCGTAAGCATACTTTACTGGAAGCAACTCAGGGCACTTTTGACCCCCCCCCCCCCCATATCTCCGCGCTGGAGTATTCAAAAAATTTGAAACTTCGTTTTTCTAGAGTATTTGGCACACAGGACCAAAATTTAAAATTACAACTTTCTGTCTTTTCTAGTTCAGACGATATATGAACTCAAACATTCGATTTTTTGTCCCTCACTCACTCGTTCACGCGTCATCAAAAAGATTAGGTAGATCCCGTAGTCCTAGAAACTTGACATTTGGAAAAACGGTAATGTTTAGGATACAAAGAAAGGAAAAATTATAAAATACGGAAAATTCGAAAACAAAAACATTCGAAAATTCAGCAAATTCCATCAAAATTGAAAATTGAAAATAATACGATCTTGTAGTCTTAGAAACTTAAGATTCGGTGTGAAGGTAGTGTTTAGTATCCAGAAAAAGAAAACATCAAAAACACCAAAAAAATCGAAAGCAAAATTGAAAAAATCGAAAAATCGAAAAAAATCGAAAATTTTCAAATAATCCGATTTTGTTGCGCTAGAAACTTGGAACTCGGAATAAAGGAAGTATTTAGGATGCAAAATAAGGAAAAATTAAAAATTCCAGAAAATTCGAAAAAAAAATTCAAAAATTCGAAAAATTCGCAAAAAATTAAAATAATTAAAATAATTTGATTGTTTAGCCTTAGAAGCTTAAAATTCGCATTAAAGATAGTGTTTAGGATTCAGAATAAGTTAAAATAAAAAACGCAATAAAATTCGAAAATAAAATCAAAAAATCGAAAAAATCGAAAAATAAGGAAATTTTGAAAATAATTCGATTTTATAGCGCTAGAAACTTGAAATTTGGAATAAAGGTAATATTTAAGATACTAAATAAGGGAAAATTAAAAAATATGGATAATTAAAAAAATACCCATAAATTAGTGCAGACGATATATGAACTCAAAGTTTCGATTTTTTGTCACTCACACACTCACTCCATCTCGCGTCATCAAAAAGAATGGGTAGATCCCGCAGCCACAGAAACTTAAAATTTGGAATAAAGCTAGTGTTTTGGATACAAAGAAAGAAAAAATTATAAAATCCGGAAAAAAAAAAAAACATTCGAAAATTCAAAAAAAAATCGAACAAAATTGAAAATTGAAAATAACACGATCTTGTAGTCTTAAAAACTTAAAATTTGGTTTGAAGGTAGTGTTTAGAATTCAGAAAAATAAAACGTCAAAAACACAAATTTTTTTTATAAATAAAATCGAAAAATCGATAAAAATCGAAAAATTTCAAATAATTCAATTTTGTTGCGCTAGAAACTTGGAATTCGGAATAAAGGTAGTATTTAGGATGCAAAATAAGGAAAAATTAAGAAATCCAGAAAATTCGAAAAAAAAAATCAAAAATTCGAAAAAATTAAAAAAAAAATTTAGAATAATTTGATCTTTTAGCCTTAGAAACTTAAAATTCGCGGTAAAGATAGTGTTTAGGATTCAGAATAAGTTAAAATAAAAACGCAATAAAATTGGAAAATAAAATAAAAAAATCGAAAAATAAGGAAATTTTGAAAATAATTCGATTTCATATAGCGCTAGAAACTTGAAATTTGGAATAAAGGTAATATTTAAGATACTAAATAAGGAAACATTAAAAAATAAGGATAATTCAAAAAAAAAAAAAATCGAAAATTTAAAAAAATAAAATAAATAAATAAAAAATAGAAAGAAAGAAAGAAAAGGAGATAAATTGAAAATAATATGATCTCGTAGTCTTAGAAACTGAAAATTTGCTGTAAAGATAGTGTTTAGGATTCAGAAAAAGAAAAAATTAAAAACACAACAAAAATTGAAAATAAAATCAAAAAATCGAAAAAAAAAGAAAATTTTAAAATAATTCGATTTTGTAAAGCTAGAAACTTAAAATTTGGATTAAAGGTAGTATTTAGGATACAAAAAAAGAAATAAATAAAAAATCTGTAAAATTCGAAAAAAAAAATTAGAAAAATTGAAAAAAATTCGATTTTGTAGCTTTAGAACTTAAAATTCGGCGAAAACTTATTGTTTAGGATAGAGAAAAAGGAAACATTAAATCACAATAAATTCGAAAATAGAATAAAAAACTCGAAAATAATCGGAAATTTCAAAATAATTCGATTTTGTAGCGCTAGAAACTTGAAATTTGTAATAAAGATACAAAATAAGAAAAAATTAAAAAATCCAGAAAATTATAAAAAAAAAAAATTCGAAAAAATAAAAAATTGAAAATAATTTTATCTTGTAGTCTTAGAAACTTAAAACTTGGTCTAAAGGTAGTATTTACTATTCAATAAAAGGAACAATTAAAATATTCGTTAAATTCGAAAATAAAATCGAAAAATCGAAATATCTTTAAGAAATCGAAAATTCGAAAACAATTTGATTTTGTACTGCTAGAAACATTAGTTTTAAGATAATTGTCCTATTAGCTAGTACAACGCCCCTAATTGTTTTATGTTATTTCTCCCGGATTATGGTTTTCTTTTCTTTCGTTTACGAATTTCGTTATAGAAAAGTTCCGCTATAGACTGGCTACGATATAGGCGATTTCTTTATAGACAGGTTTGTTTTCTTTCACAGGTTGTACTCTATTTACTTCATGTATGAAATATGGATTGTTAAATGATGTTAGCCCCACAAAAATTTTCACAGCTCCCCCCCCCCCCCCCCCCCCGATATTACTGGCTGGTTATGGCTTGATAGTCCTTTCTAAATAAAATCATGGTGACTCTAAGATTCACTTGATTTATCTCTAAATTGAACCTAAATGATCCTAAGAAGACGGATCAAATAATTACTATATTGGCATGACAATCAGGTAACTTAGAATTAAAATCGAAAAATCAATAAATTTATAAAAAGTTGAAAATTTGAAAATAATTCGATTTTATAGTCCTAGAAGCTTGACATTTGGCAGAAAGGCAGGGTTTAGTACACAAAGTAAGGAAAAATTAAAAAATCCGTAAATAATAAAAAAAAGACTAAAAAAAAAACGAAAAAAAAACATTGAAAAAAGGAATATAGTTTGATTTATTGGAAATTTACGGAAATTTTAATTTTGGCTTTCTTTTTATACTAAAAAGTTCTTTTATGTTAAATATCAAGTATCTAGGGCTGCGAGTAATATCTCAGATGGATAGCACCTATCCTGGAAGCAATTGAGAGTACTTTTGACACTCCCCCTCCCATAACTTAGTGCTTGCCTAGGAACCTGAAATCTCTTTTTATCTACAGTACTTTGCAAACGAAACTAAAGCTTCAAATTTTTGATACCTGTAAATAATAGGGACAGAGTGTGGGCTTAGCGAAAATCAGTGGATGATCTCCAAAAAGAACCCAAAATCAAGAAAAGCAGGATTACTTACAAAAAGAAGTGAAATCTCATCAAAAAGTCACCTGTAAAAAAAGCAGCCAAGTCTCGTAACTCATTTACCGTAAAAAGTACTGAGATCGTATAAAGCCAAGTTTAACTATCTTATTAACTCTGAAATTTTCATTCACAAATCACTCCTAGTCTCTACATCTTTAGTTAATTATTATTTTGTGACTTGGCAATTACGCAGCACAGGAAAGTTATTACACCTTACTATGTCATGGGATGGGATGGGATAATTTAACTAAAGCAAATTATATACGCACAGGGAAGTTATTACACTTTAATATGTTATAGTATTATTTGATTAAGACTAACTATATACAACACATTCTCGTGCTACGTAATTGCCAAGTCACAAAATAATAATTAACTAAAGATGTAGAGACTAGGAGTGATTTGTGAATGAAAATTTCAGAGTTAATAAGATAGTTAAACTTGGCTTTATACGATCTCAGTACTTTTTACGGTAAATGAGTTACGAGACTTGGCTGCTTTTTTTACAGGTGACTTTTTGATGAGATACATGTTTACACAACTTTGGATGTACAATCAGCCTGTACTTTGTTTTGGATTGGGAATATATGTAATTTTTAAACCTATGTTGCTTTTGCGTACATAATACAAAGAGGTAAAAGAATTTTTTTTTTATAATTTTTTTAATAATTTTTTTTTATCAACAGTTGTTGATATTTGTATATAAAGCTAAAGTAAATTTAACCTTTGAATTTATTTTTGAAATTATTTGCTTTTCATACATAATTCATAAAGAAAAAAAATGTTTATAATTTTTCTTAAGAATTTTAATATGTGATTTCCAGTGTGAGAAAGATTTGTTTAACAAATGGGACTTTGTTTTAAAAATAACACAAAGTAAATATTGCTATTGGGAGTGTATTTTTAAATATTCATTGTATGTTTGCACAGTTTTAGAAAGAGTGAATAGTTGTTGATATTTGTAAATAAAGCTAAAGCAAATTTAACCTTTGAATTTATTTTTGAAATTATTTGCTTTTCATACATAACTCATAAAGAAAAAAAAATGTTTATAATTTTTCTTAAGAATTTTAATATGTGATTTCCAGTGTGAGAAAGATTTGTTTAACAAATGGGACTTTGTTTTAAAAATAACACAAAGTAAATATTGCTATTGGGAGTTTATTTTTAAATATTCATTGTATGTTTGCACAGTTTTAGAAGGAGTGAATAGTTGTTAATATTTGTAAATAAAGCTAAAGCAAATTTAACATTTGTATTTATTTACTTTTCATACATAATTTTCATTTTAAAAATGTGTCTCTGTTCAAAAATAACAGTTTGTAAATAATATATTTATTATTGAAATATTTCAGACATGTTTTCATCTAAATATCAATTCCTATAGTTAAATGTCTTCTTATATAATATCAAAATAAGTATCTAAAAAGCATTAATTTATCCGATTACTAGATCTGTTTTCGGAAATTTTCAGTCTGTAGTGCAGTCAGCGCCATCTATTGGAGGCTTACTTTTGCGTGCATTTTTTTAGCATCGAACGGTACACTATTTATTCTAGGCACTGTAGTTCCAACCAAACAACATTCCACTGTTCCCGCTCTTTTTTTTTTTTTTTTTTTAAAGAGATCGTATATTTTGCAGAATTTCCATCGCTTCATAGCTATTTATTTGGCTATTTATTAATGGGGGGGGGGGGGAATGCAAGATATTATTCCAATTGACACAAAAGACTAAAATTTTAATAATAGTGGAATTTTACAAATATATCTTTTTTAAAAAGTCTGAGAAAGGTTTTAATAATGTTAGAATTCATTTCAAAACATCACTTATACAAATAATTTTTTTGTTGTATTTCCTTTTAAATATGTGTGAAATTAGTATATTCACAATATCTACTAATAATCAAATATAGATTTACAAAAGCTTTGTTTTAAAAAATAAAATATAATTTCCCTTATTTCGGACAAGAATATCATTTACTAATACTAGATACAGTACAGATAGCTTTTGGATACATTATTAATACGTAAGAAAAATGGCTGGCAAAAAGAAAGATCCAATGTGACTTTATTTTACTGGAGAAAAAACAAACAAAAATAACTATTTCTGGAAAATGGGCGACAGCAATATGCAAACCATGCAGTGCAGAAATGGTGGAGATTGTGGCAAAAATAAAAAAACACTAAGAAACTTACAGTCTATGTGATAAAAGATGACATTAGTGAATCTGAATTGGTTGAAATCAGGGTTGGCTTTTTGCCGGCAAAAATGTATTTTTGTCAGGACAGTAGCAAAAAGTGGAAAAAAAAAACTTGGCAAAAACGGGAATTGATCAAGATTATATTTTAAACCACTGATTTTAATCTGTTAAAATTGTGATTTAAACATTGAAATCATGTAATTAAAATAAAATCCTTAAAACCCTGTCTTAAAATATTAGTAGTTTTTGCCAGTGGCAAAAAGTATTTTTACCAGGAGGGTTTTTTCCACTTAGGCAATAATTGGCCAACCCTGGTCCCATATATATTTAGCATTCTTTGCTGCATTTATTATGTGATTAATATTATATATACAGTAGACTCCCTCAAATCTGCCAACCTAAAATCTGCAAATTCTTAAAATCCACACATACTTTCCGATGTAAACAATGAAACTTACAGTTAAGATGTAGGTGTAAAATTTAAGTTTTTTGAATTTTTTTATATCATTCTGTACACATTTTAATATATAATTCTATTTGATATTATTCAACTCATGTTTTCTCATAAAGGAAGTATAAATTTATTTCTGAAAAAATTCTAGATAGTGCTAATATCAGTGGCGATCACAATATTTTTACCAAATAATTTATGTATTAATCAAGCTTTTTTGGTTATTAAGTATGGCTAAACACGAAAGAAAACTGTGTTATTTTAAGATTTTGATGTGAATTATTAGTGTACATTTATAAGGCGAGTTTCACTGAATAATTCAAGAAAAAATTATCTCATCATTATGCATATTTGTATTTAGTCATGCATTATTAATTATTTTAATTATTTACTTGACCTTTATTTTTATATATTTTATTTTATTTAACTATTTTACTTTATTGTAAGCATTCATTATAATTTTGAGTACATTGTTAAATTCAAATTATTGTTTAAAAAATGTAAACAGTGACCAGAAATCCGCAAAATTCTAAAATCTGCATAACCTCCGGTTTAAAGTTATGCAGATTTAAGGCAGTCTAGTGTATTATTGGAGTAATACCTTAATGAAAAATTTAATAATTTAAATTAACTGCAAATTTATAGACACAACACACATAGGTATAATCTTATCTATAACAATTTAATAGTAGAATAATATTTTAAGTTTTAAATAAATCTGAATTTGTTTGCAACAATTTATTTTTATTTAAATTATTTTGAAATTTATCTAGGAATTGTAATAAAATTAATAGAAATGTGTATATCTATTCAGAGAAAATAAAATAAATACATGCACAGTACACAAATAATTTTAATAAAAAAAATCTGATTTAAATAAAAAAAATCCGATTTAAATCAAATAAATCAGATTTTTTTGAATTAAAAAAAAAATCATGATTTTTATCAACCCTGTCTACTAATAATCAAATGTAGATTTACAAAAGCCTTGTTTTAAAAAAAAATATATATCATTTCCCTCATTTCGAAGAAACAATAAGCTTTCACACATTATTGTTTTGTGATATATATTATTGGCTGATTTAAAAAAAAAAAAAATACCTGTTTTTTTAGAAATATTTTAGCTATTCAAGCATTCAAATTTAAATTGTAAATATTATCTGATGTTTTGAAAGGAGTTTCTACTTAAATGAAGTAATTATCTCCGTAGTTTAGAATAACAGAATAAAAAATGACGAAAAGCAAAATGACCGAAAAAAAAAAAAAAAAAAAGTTAAAACCACCTGTTGGTTTGCGCTTACTCCCCTGTAAAGTTGTCTATCGCGCATTACTGTTCATTCTGCCGACTTGACTCGATGCGTTTTACATTACGCCTATGGGAGTGAATCTTCTTTACGGAGTAAATATTCTTTGTACGAGCTACGTTCGCCTACTCGCGTGCAGATTGTGGGGGCCCTTTGCCTGCCCCCACCCTTAAAGAAAAAAAATACCGGATTACGAAAGACGATCTGACGGCTGTGAGCTTCACGATTAAATAACACCAATAACCCACTTGAAATGTTGCCTCGCGGACTTTTATATCGCTAGAAGAAAAGTTTTCTTATAAACGCCCTGAGAAAATTGCTTTAAGTGTAACGTTTTAAATATATCGTGTTAAATATAACGTTTTAAATACAGGGTGATTATAAAAAAAAACTATCCCGACATTTGGGACCCTAACTATCATACCATTCACAAAAACTGAATGAAATTTTGGCAAAAGGTATTTTGAGGTATGCGCTCAAGAATTATATGAAAAACAACAGTGTCACTCAAACAGTTACGGTTACAGTGAGAAAATTTCGAAAAAATCAAATGGCGACACCCAGTTTTTTGTATTGGAATGTGATCTCCATTGTAAAAACCATAAATAGCGTTGGAACGGCAACTGTAGCATGAAAATCACCGGAACTAGGCAAGGGAAAAATAAAAAGGACTTTGCCCTGCACCAGAGCATTAATTTTCGTTTCATTTACGTCACACGTCACACCGTTTCTTTGGCTGATATCCCAGCCTGATTAGTTCTCCACAAAACGAGAAGAAACCAAGAAACGCAAATTTCGGTTTGTACGTAAGACAACTGACTGACTGACTGACTGACTGACTGAACGTCATGACTGACGTCGTCACACTAGTTGAAAGAAAAGGCACTGCGAAATGCGAGCCGCGTATGTTCCTTTCTGCCATTCCGAACAAGATGCCGCTTTCAGGGAAAGAACGTGGGGAAGTCGTAAAAATTTATTATCTGAATTGACAAAATGCCGCAGAGACATTGCGTGTTTACCGCAGAAACCAGGATTACGGCGAGGCCCGTGCACTGTCAAAGCTGTACGGGACTTGATTCATAAATTTGAAGAAACTGGTTGCTCATGCGATCGACCTCAGTCTGGACGACCTTCCGTCCCTGTGAAAGCTGTTGCAGAAATCCATCAGACGATAAGCACAGTTCGTACCGCAACTGCACGCGGTGTTTCACGTGTTCTGGATCTGCCGAATTCAACTGTACGCAAGATTCTGCGCTCTGTTCTAAACATGTTTCTGTATCGATTCCAGCGTGTACAGATGTTTGAAGCAGGAGACTATCAATTACGGCTGAATTTTGCAAATCAATTCCTTATCCGGTACGATGAAGATAACAGCTGGCCTTTACGCATTCTGTGGACAGATGAGGCGCAATTCTCGTTAACTGGTAACGTGAATTCGAAAAATTGTGTGCAATGGCAGAGAATAATCTACATGATGTGCATTCACGTCCATTACACAAGGAAAAAGTGACTGTATGGTGTGGTATAACGAGTACGTCATCCTCGGCCCTTACTTTTTTGAAGAGGTTACTGCCGGTGATCTGTAAACGTGTATAGTAACGAGTGCTCGCTATCTGGACATGTTAACTCATTAAGCGATTCCCGCATTGCAATGGTAAAATGCTCTATCTGAAGTTATGTGGATGCAAGATGGCGCTCCTCCACATGTCGTGTCTTCAGTCAAACGTATCTTAACTCAACAGTTTGGTGACACAGTTATCTCCCGTCATTTCCCGTTTCCGTGGCTACTAAGGTCTCCTGATCTGACACCAATGGATTTCTGGCTGTGGGGATATCTGAAATCTAAAGTGTATCAGTTTCGTCCTCAAACTGCATTTGATTTGAAAGATGCCATCAGAACTGCGATTCAAGAGATTCCTATTGCCATGATATGTGCTGTAGTGCTATCCACCATCAGACACATGCAAAGTGTCATCGTGTGTGAATGAGGTGATGTGGAAAATTTGTGAAACACAATAAAATGCTTTATTTTATGCTGCTTCTCTGCCCTTATTGGTTGTCCTTACTTTTAGCTTATCTACCGCCGGTGATTTTCATGCTACAGTTACCGTTCCAACGCTATTTAGGGTTTTTCACAATGGAGATCACATTCCAATATAAAAAACTGGGTGTTTCCATTTGATTTTTTCGAAATTTTCTCACTGTAACCATAACTGTTTGAGTGACACTGTTGTTTTCCATATCATTCTTGTAGCGCATACCTCAAAATACCTTTTGCCAAAATTTCATTCAGTTTCTGTGAATGGTATGATAGTTAGAGGCCCAAATGTCGGGATAGTTTTTTTATAATCACCCTGTATATCCTTTTAAATGGGAAGTGATTTTCACCATTCAATGGTTTTCATTCATAATAAATGGAGATTATTTTCTAGTTTTCTTTATTTTGTTGATGTTCACTTGTAAATATACTTTTTCAATTGAAATATGTTTGGGAGTATTAGTTTTTTGGGCTTTTAAAAATTTTGGAAAAGTAGATAAAAATGGATAATTCAAACTTTGAATTTAGTCTCAGTTCAGATAATTCAATTTTTAAGAAAAATTGGAAAAAGTTAAAAAAATTAGGCAAATAAAAAAAAAAAAATGATGGGACACTGCACAGGGAGCGCGATGCAACATTTTATCCAATACTCGTGTAAATCATGACAACTGGCGTATTAAAGTCAATAATATAATTGTGTTTGGCATTACTCATTCCATGTAAACGATATTGAGGCAATTCAATCCAGTCAAGATAAGCAGTAATATTTGTACCTGGGATGGTTTGGGGAGTAAACGGAATTTGTAATGGATAGCTGGTGTACGGACACTATAATGGATCTTACTGACCAATACAAAATCTCCAGGTAAGAGTATTGGCTTCATGGAGCCAGAAGGTATAACGTATTGCTCAATTACTATCCAACCAATTAAGGTAGTTACCATAGCGGCAAAAATAAACAGAGCTTAACCCATCTCGAATAGCAGCTGCAGCTGAGCCATCTCTTCCCTGTTTTTTAGTTGAAAAAGAAATCTTCATTCGTATACTTCGTTATAAAATATCCATCCTAATTGACCAAGAAGCAATATAACAATCTGTGCTAAAAAAAAAGTCAGTCAACTGCACGAATGGTACATGAATTATTCTATTTTCAATATAAAATAGAAATTAATCCCTAAGCTTTAGGTTAGTATATCTTGGCAAGTATAGCATCAGTGGCGTAGCCAGGGTGTGTGTGTGTGAGAGGGGGGGGGGGGGTCCAGATGCTCTGGATAGCACTAAGTTCGTAAAGTTATTTTCGCCTTTTGAAATCGCCAAAAATTTCGCAATTAGATAAGGCTAAGAATACTTCTTTAAAATAGTGGTATCCAGAGCTTCTGTACACCCCATCCCCCCCCCCTTACACACACACTGGTTACGCCACTACCAGCAGAAAAATCGAAACAATCTAGTATGGTATAAGTGTGCAAAAGTGTAATTAAATTGCTATACGTAGTCTTGAATCCCATAAAACCCATTGAACTATTATCTTGACCGATATCAATATTAAAAAGAGTTTCAAATAATTCTTCCATATAAAATACTCTGCTTCAACGTGTTGATATGTATCACATATTTCTCTATAAAAGTACCAGTGTTTATATTTTTTATATACAGTAGTTTTTGCAGGATAAGCGGACAATATGAAAATGGTGACAATAAATTCTCTTATAACAGCAATAAAACATACCAGTATTCAAGTTTCAACTTATAAAAAAACTTACACCAGAATATTAAAAAAGTTTTTTTTTTAATAATAAAAGTACTTTTGTTTGGCTTAATCTGCATCTCTTGAGTTCAAATAATTTGTCTCATAGACATTACTGACGATCTCAGATAGTGATGTCTGAAGATAAAACGAAAAGGTTCCACTTCATCCTCCGGCGTCTGTCGCCTGAACTTCAAAGAGGCCAGGGCAGTAAATAGGTTCTCGCATGCTGTATTCTGAGGTCAAGTAAACATAAGCAATACTAATCGCGTCTTTAGAGAAAAAACAGGTTTCAAACATGTTTCTTCTTTGTTTCAACTTGTTTCTTCTCCTGAGACACCACATCAGGGTTGAGTTGCATGAGTGTGCGGCTTGACTTAACACAAGGTTTTAAAACTTTTGTTGCTAATATTATAACCACGGAGGAAGAACCTGGAGGGAAAACTAGAATAGGCGGAGATATGGAAAATACAAGTCATATATTTTAAACGAAAGAGGGAGCTGTAAAATTTTGGCGGCGGCCTTTTAACAGAATGTCATTAGATTACATGTTAAATTCCGAAAGTATTTTACTCGGTTATTTTTAATTATAGCAATTATATGTCATAAATTTAAGATGGGGTATAAATGTTTTATTCCCGGATGTAGATCGGGCTATGATGGTGAGATAAACAAAAGAAAAATCGAAGGAAAAAAATTAATTATGTTTAGAGCTCCAAAGGTGAGTGCTTTTTATTATACTTTAATTTAAAGTTATATGCATGTAATCATTTTTAAACTAAGAAATTTTTAGTCTAGTATATCGATCTAAGTGTATATGTTTTTAAAATGTTATACTTAATGAATACTAATGTCTGTAGCTAATTGACATACATGGCCATTTAAATTGTCTTACAATACTATTTGTTTGGCTGTAACCTGAAGCTGTTTTTTCACAATTACTTTTAAATTAAGAGAATTGTCTCTATATGTATCTTACTGTACACACACACACACACACACACACACACACACACACATATATATATATATATATAATGTATTTTGTTTGATGAATGCTAGCAGTTGCTTTGGCATATTGATATGTAACTGTCAAAACACATTTAAATTGTTTTAAATGTATATATTTGTTAAACTTTTAAATAGTATTTTGCTCATAATTATTTTTAATTTATGAAAAAAAATAATCTATATTGATCTTATTGTGTGTGTATAACTGTGTGTGACTAATAAATATATAGTATATAGAATTTTAGGTGTTTTATTTAATAAAGCCTAGAAGTTGCTTTGGCTTGTTGACTCTATTATTTATTCAAGTTTTATTTCCTAAATAATTAAGATAAAAATTTGTTTTTAAATGTAGATAATATTAATTGCATAGATATAAAAAGTTATGAGTTATTAAATTATTCAAAGGTTATCGATATATACAGAAGATTAAAGCTTATTCCAGAAAATTTGAATAATACTTTTAATCTTTAAAAATTAACACGTCCATTCCGTATTTCTTCGCGGTACAATATCCGTGATATTTATTTTTAAATGACTATTCAGATGTTTTTGTCAGGATGAACTCTTATTTAAAGAGTTATAAGAAGCAATCGAAACGCCAAATATCTATATTATAATATATTCATGGTGTGAAGAAAACTTTATTTAATGACATTTCTACTTGTTTGACTTTTTTAAAGTTTAAATTTTCAATCAAAAACCTTTAGAAAATGAATGCTTTTCGCATTGAAATGCATTGCAGAAGCAAGCTAAGATCGCCTTCAGTTTACCGTAGCGCCATCTATGAGGAAAAAAACTGTTTTGTAAAATTTTAACATTACTTTCCCCTCCATCTATCTTCCTCCGTGATTATAACATTTATACATCCAAACATTGCGTTTCTTAACTAGTATCCTTTACAATTATTTATTATTATTATTATTACTATTAGTTTGTTAGATCGTATAGCGCTGTGGTTCCCAACCTTTTTACTTCCACGTACCCCTTACTTAGACTTTTTATTTATGCATACCCCTTACCGCAGAAACCCACACCAAATGTTTTTTGCTTTTGTTCATTAGTAATGATTTTATGCTAGTTAAAATTGTTAGATGCAGTTCTCTTTAAAATTCCTGTGAACGACCACTTATCCATTTTGACACAAAAAAAACCGATATGAATACAAACTCACTCAAGACACTAAATATTAGCTAAATATTTCAAATAAAGCACTCACAATAATGCGTTTATGCTAATGATGCCCATTTGAATACTAAAATGATGGCCTGCTTTCAAATGGATTTAAATGAAATCATCGAAACCAGAAGCCCCAATTCAATTCATGTTTTATCTATATATTTCTAGAATTACAAGAAAGAAAAGAACAATAAAAGAAAAAGACGGTCCAATGCAAAATCGCAAGATATTATTAGGAGTGGGCGGAGATAATGGGAAAAAATCATCAACCAACTTTTAAGTTTTGGCATTTTCTTTATTTTATGCGAATAGCCTATTTTACAAAAATCTCTTTGTAAACGAAAAGTTTACAGTTGTGTTTCCTGCTTTAATGTTAACTTTTATTTTTTCCCTTTATCCGCCATTATCAATGTAATTTTCGCGTACCCCCAATTGGACCACCCATACACCATGTTGGGAACCGCTGATATAGTGGAATGGGCTTAGATCTACCATTCGCCCTCCGTCCACCATCTTGTTTTTTCACTTTTTTTTTATTAAACTTTTTTCTATTAAATATAAATAAATTAGTCAATTAAATTATATAATGTGTTTATAATAAGTAAATATGGATGAAAATTATTTTGGAAATGAGGAACAAAACAAGTGTGTTTGCATTTAAAAAACAAGATGGCAAACTGAGGGCGAATGGTACATATGTTCCGTGGAATGTACTGAGAAGTTTTAGGAATTTATAATTGTGTTTATATATTTTGAAACAGTATTCAACGAAAAAGTACTATTTTTAGGAAGATCTAATGCTGTCGCCCTCTATTGACAGGATATAAAAAAAAATTGTGTTATTCTACTGCTTCCGAGTAAATTCAACTAAGTTTAAAAAAATAAATATTTGGGTTCAGTAAATTTATTATGCTATGTTATATAATTTATTTAAAAACCAAAATGTAAGTGTATAATCTATTTTTTCATGCAATTTACCATCTAATTTAAATTAGTAATGAACGAGAATTTTTGAAATTATTTTTATAAAATTTAATTTATATAATTTTTACAATTATTTCTATACTAATTTATAAATATATAATTTATAAATGTATAATTTTTAGAAAATAATTTAATTATATAACTATAAATTTTCCTGTGGCAACATTTTTAATGCCGAAAAATGGTTACGAAATCAAACTAGCGGATAGGGACAGCTTAATGCAATAATGTTAAAACTTCGACTGCCTTTTGAGAATTCAATGCGCATGCGTGAACTAGAGGGTAATATACCGATCAAGACTCCCTTATCATAGATCAGACTTGTCAATCCGGAGAAAGTCTATGGGAGAAAATGTCCGCGGTAATTGCCAACTTATTCATTGACTTTCTCTGGAAAGTATCGCCGCCTGATGGATACGACCGATACTAGTTCATAAGCAAATGCATAGAACAAATGCAGCTGTGAAAAAATTTCGTGGTATTTCGTGTCGTAAATACTCCTATTACCATGGAGATCATGCCTATTACTGACGATTGATGGCGCTAGTAGCAGGACAACCATGCGGTCAAAGGAAACTTGCTGATTGTGAGGCCTGATACTATGATAAGGAGACCTTGATACCGATGTGGAGTAAAAATAAAAAAAACCCTAGCCGACTTCGGAACATTGTTTTTTATTAATATTTTGTTGCTGTTTGGTTGTGTGCTTGGTGGGTGAATGGTTACGTCGCTGATCTTGCATCTAGATAGTTTGAGTTCGAATCCCACGTTTTCATCAAATTTTGTTTTTCTGCTTTTTTTAATTAAAAATGTTTTGTAGGTTGCAATATGATAAATGGTAAATTTTGACATTAATAACAATTTCAGATTAATACTTATTGGTAAAATAAAAAATACTTATTTAAATATTGCTTTTCAGATTCTTTTTTTTTCAATTTTTTTTTAAATTTAAAATGCTTATTGGTTGTTTTATGTTTTTCATGATAAATGGAATATTTTTAATAAAAGTAAATTTTGATATTAATAACAATTACAAATTTAGTTCTATTATTGTAAAATAACTCATTTAAATACGATAAGTGTGGGCAATCTCCTGATTAAAATTTTACTTTACAGTGCTTTATAATATTTAAAATTTCCCGCATGTGTGCTGAAAACTCTCCATAGTTCTTTATGGCAGTAACATCAAAATCAATTAAATAATTTTATGGTTAAGTACTAAGGAAACGAACATCAACAAAACAACGTTCCGAAGTCAGCTAGGGATTTTTTTTATATTTTTTCCCCATGTAGTTATGCTACTCTCTAGTCCACGCATGCGCACTCAATTCTCAAAAGACAGTCGAAGTTTTAACATTATTGCATTAAGCTATCCGTATTCGCTAGTCGAAATCAAGACATGTTAATGTGTCAAAAGAGAAAGAATGAAAGAAGGCGGTTTCTGTATTAGATAATTTATATAGGGATAGCTAAAATTAAAAAAATATTTTGTTGAAAAAATGTTTACTTATTAAGTAAAAATAATCAATTCATATTAAATGAATCAATTCAAATTTTTATTAAGAAAATGCAGAGTTTAGAGTGGTCTAATAGATCAAACTTTTATTGTTTCTCATCAGTGTGTTAGTGTACTAATATGCCTGCATTAATCAGTAAAGTCATTTACTAATAAAAAGTGCAATATTGTTTAATTTTGCTGTAGTCTAAAAATTTCCTTATTCTTAAGCTACATTGCAAGTTCAAAAATCTCACATAAATTTAATTTCATAGGAGTGATGAATGTATACATGCATACATATCTGCATAAATCGTGCAAATAAAAGATTATTGTTCGACTTCTGCCGAAATAACCAAACTTTTTCTTTAACCCCTTCGCGACGAGCGTCTTTTACAGAATTTTTAATTTTTTGCCACCGGTTTTTCAAAACAGAATTTTCGTCTAATTGAATCCCAGAAATGCTGTCATTAAATAAGGCAAATTTTACAATAAAAAGTAACTGGTGGGAATAATCGAGGATTCCGAGCGCCTTATACGTCAGGAATACGTGTCGCTCGTCCCCAAGGGGTTAACATTAACCCTAAACTACGCCGTGGTGGATATAAAAATAAATTAAATTTCAATCTGTAATAAATCTAATAATTATCAGGCTAACACTATGTTGGAATAGAAGTATTCGCCTAAAGTAATCAGAGAATTTTGCAATTCATTAAGACTAAATATTGCTATTTAAAATTTGTGTTATGTAACTCTAAATGTGAGTACAAAAATTACTTTAAAGAAATGTTTCGAGCAGTTTAGAGTTAATTATTATATAATTCCATAATTACTAGATCACTTATTAATCACTGAAGATAAAAGATTAATTTGTAAATAAAGCGCACGTGCCAGAAATAATTCAGTGAAACTATTTATTTTTCGAATTTCTGAAAAGACACATCCAAAATAGTGCAAGTTATGGCATCTGGAATCGCCTCTCGCTTCTGAAAGTCTTTCTTAAATTGGTTACCTGGTATCGGCTTCTCAAGTTTAAGCATCAGTGAATATCTTCCAGTGTACGGATAAAATATCTTACATTCTTAAAAAAATAAGAAACATGATATAAATGCTGTATTTCTAAGGTAGAAGCCACGCCCTTAGTGAAGGATGTTAGTTAAATAAAAACGTGAATTCCATGTCCCGTCGCCGGTGTGTTAAGTCGTTACTTCTGTAATAATAAATGCCTAAAGCATTTACCGTTTCCGCATAGAAAATTTGGAAAGCAACTTTACCCCAGATTGTTCGGCCATCTATCGGTGACACCTGACAAGATCTTTAAATACCTACCGGTAAATAACGTAAACATATACAGTAGAACTCCAATTATCCGAATCAATTGGGACCGGACCCCATTCGGATAATCAAAAATTCGGATAATTGGATTTTTTCCGAAAAAGGGGTCTATTTTAATTAATTACTGTATGTATGTTGAAAATAGGAAAAAAGAAAAAAAACTATTTTTAAAGAAAAAGGCCTTTTAATTAATTAAATGAAAAGGCAACACTTTTACATGTTAAGCGTACTTACAAGTACTGTATGTATGTATCGTACTTTAAATGAAAGTCATATTGCTTGCTGAACATCTCGATCAAAGTAAGCTGTTTGACAGTCTTCATCCGTTTTTAGGCAGCCAAGTCGCACAACCGCTTGACAGTGAGAAGTTGCATGTGGTCACACTCAGGCTGACGCTCCATCCACTTCAACGCAGTTTCAAGGCCGGCAAATGCTTCACTAGCTGATGGTTCCGTCTGTGCTTCAACTTCAAAATTCAGGTCATCTTCTTCATCGACACTTTCTTCACTCACAATTTCAATACGTTCATCGTCATTTAGAATTTGAAATCCAGAGTCTGAAACCCAGGTGGGACGGGCCGGCCACCTGGTGACGGACGACAGCCAATACTCGAACTGCACTATGAGACGGTGACTCATCATCCCAATAATGTTCGCGCTGCGTCTACACTAGATTCGCGGAGGGAAGGACAATATAGCGAGCGTAGACAGAATCCTTATTTTGCGAATCGCAATACGTTTCCGTCTTAAATTTTTTTTTCTGAAATTCTGAAAACGATTCGGATAATCAGCGATTCGGATAGTCGAAGTTCGGATAATTGGAGTTCTACTGTATTGAGAATATAAAAATAGAAAAAAAAAAAAAGTTTAAAAAATAATATTTGTCAAAAAAATTTCTAGAAATTCACAAATTATTTTTTGTATCTACTATAAATAGCAATTTAAAATGTCGTAGTAGCTGATATTTTTAATATAAAATATTTGTTTTTAAAATAAACTTTCTTTTTATTAACTTTATTATATAAATTAATAGCACTTACCTTTATGTGTAAACAGATTTCATCAAAAATAAACCAAAGTTGATGGAATGAAAATCTTTATTAATACTATAAATTTCCACATAAAATCATTTAATACCACGCCCATAATACCACCCTTTCCCCTTTCCATCATTAATGAATCAAGTACTATGAGCAAGTTTACAAAAAAGTTAATGTAAAATATAAAAAGAGGGGATTAAATTAAAATTTACTATTTACAGGCCAAAATAATAAGAATAATGAACAAAGCTAATATAAGGTAAATGTGTCAGCAATGGGCACCATTAAAGATTTTGTTTAAAAATTATTTTTTAATTACTAGCTATAATTATTATATTTCAAATTTTTTTAACATTATTTTAATTTATCAGCATTATTTAACCGCGCTCATAGTTACACTTCCCATTGTGAATAGAAATTTAATTGTAATAAAAGAAATAAATCAAAGCTTCCCAAATTCCAGTACTGGACACCCTACAAAAATAATAGATAAATGTTTTTACGATTGTATTTAGAATCAAAACTTAAGTAATGCATACTAGAGATCTGCACGGGCCGGGCCAAGGCCCGAAGCCCGTACTCGGCCCGGCCCGCGGGCCGGTCTCGGGCCGGGCCGGGCCTAGTGATTACTCTTCACGGGCCGGACCGGGCCCTACTTTTTTCCTGAAGGATAAGGCCGTGCCTTAAATTATTTTTTCCGTACAGAGCCGGGACTGGTTTCATTCTTCCTAGTCTTCATACCTTAAAATTTTTAGTCCTGGTTTTGACTCGTATGAAAATCATTGTCTCGGCGTACCTGGTCCGTTCGAAGGTCAGTAAAATAAGATCTGGCATAAATATCTTTTCAAAACATGCATACATTTTTAAATCGCCATTATTTTATAATTAAACATTAAAATTTATTCTTTTTAAAGAATAGTAGATTTATACACTTATTAAAATATAGCTAAATTAAAATATAGTAAAACGTGTGAAAAAGAACCTGCTTATGATGGAATCCTGTCTTAAATTGAAAAATGTGTTGATCCATTAAAAATGAATATACTAATATGTAAGAAAATAATATATAATACATTTACACCTGCTAAGAAGGAAATTGTCTATAACTCATTTTTTTTTCTTCCCTATGCAATTCCATCTTAGATTTTACTGTATAGCATTTTTCTGATTTTGAACACTTCAATAAATGGAATATGGATTAACAATATCGATGATAACTTAAACACATACATACAACAAATAAAGATTTATTAAAAAAATAAATATTCCAGCTTGCGGCACCTCTATAAAAATGAAGATTATAAACATGAAAAAAAAAAAGGTTGAGATAGGAATTTTTGGTTAGATCTCCTCCTATGGGGCAAATTTTTAACCAAATCGACGTAAAAATTATGTTTTGTAGAAATTCACTCGAGCCGGGCCGGGCCGGGCTCGGGCCGAACTTTTAACTTTTAAATCGGGCCGGGCCGGGCCAATATTTTTTTTTGTTCGGGCCGGGCCGGGCTCGGGCCGAACTTTTAATTTTTGTATCGGGCCGGGCCGGGCCGGGCCAAATTATTTTTTGTATGGGTCGGGCCGGGCTCGGGCCTGGAAATTTCGGCCCGTGCAGACCTCTAATGCATACTAATGAAACAAAATAGTCATTTTCAAATAAATTAAACAATTAGGATATCAATAATTAATGAAATATTTACGAGAATAATTAATTGCTCAAATTAATTTACGTAATTATCACACTATCAATAATTTAATAATTGCAGAAAGGAGATTTTAAATAGTGAATTTCAGAGAAATACAGTTATCAAATTATTGAGACAATCGGAGGGGGGGGGGAGGAATAAGTAAAAAATAAAATAAAATGAAAATGAAAAAAGCATCTTCGAACATCAGTACATGGATCGCATTTCCCATTAATTACATTTCCTGAAAGTACTTGATATATTACTTATAGTAGTTGATAATAGAAATATGAAAGAAACGAAACAGAACAGAGGACTGAGTCATTTGAATATTAAATAAAATGATTTTAATATAAAACTTCAGAATTGGCGTTTAAGCCCCCCGATCTGAATATTTTCATTATTACAATAAATGTAATTAATATCTATAGTATTCTTTTATATATATAGATGAATAATCAGACACTGAGGACAGAAAGTAATAGATTTTTAACCCTTTCCGGCACAGTGGTCCCACTCCGGGCACACCTAATTTTAATTCCAAACTTGCAAACGGCACCAAGAATATTTTAATAAAATTTTGTTCCTATAATGAAAGCTTAAAATAAGGAGTTCATATTTTCTAAAAAAGTCGTTTGTAAATCCCGGTGTCAGTCAGCAATTTCTCATTTTACGAACAGACTTTGTCTGTGCCGGAAAGGGTTAACAACTTGTGTGACTTAAAATTTTTTCTTTATTTGAATAAGGAGGGCTTGAGCCGCATGAGCCCCTCCTTTCCCTATGCTCTTGAACATCATGCTCTGCTACCTGATTATTTCTATTGATTGCTAGATTATAAAATATGCAAGACAGAGTTTTAAAATAATAATAATCTGGTTTATTATCAAACATTTTATTAACCACATGGAAGTAATTAAAAACAGCTATTAGTAAAAATTTTGAAAAGTAAAAATTTATAAATCATAACAAAGAGTATGAGACGAACCTTCATTAGCTTTTCTATAGCTTGGCATACTTTTAAAATATGAATATAATCTAGTATTTTGAAGCTTTAAAATTTTTCTAGGTTTTCTATTTTCTTTTGCAATTATTATTATACGTTGATTTTTTGGTAAAAATTTGCTACATAAGGTGGCAAAAATTTACTTAGAATATGGGCACAAAATATTTTTTATGACTTTCATCATTTAATTTAGGGAGATGAGAAAATGAGGGTTTTCATTGATGGAAATATAAATCTGTCCATTACAACTTTAATTATGTCCTTTTTAAATCTATCAATACAAAATAAATATTTTAAGGTGGAATCCAACAAAATTAAAATATTCGTAAATTGAGGTTTAGGATATTTTAATCATCCTATATCTACTTGAGAAATCATGTAGTTAAGAGGATAATCAGTTTGTTGACCAACTAATAATTTAAAACATTCACCACAGTTAATATTTTCCTTGATTTTATTGGATGAACGGCAATAAGGCACAGAGCAGTACGGCATTTTATATACGGCGAATATATTAATTTACATTTACAAATAAACTTTCTGTTTAAAAACGCAAATCACTGCAAAAAATCTTAAAAATAGTCATTTCTATGAGGCAATCAATGTAAATATCATACTAGCATGTTCCAGATAGCAATGTCATCTATCAGCGTGAGCTGACTTCCGTGTTAATGTCAAATGTGTTGCTTTAAATATTTACCCAACAAACACACAAGATCTGTGGCCTCCTTCTGTCAACATTAAGGCCAAAGAGACTTGGGGCCATATGTACCCAGCCACCGTTGTATTTTAAATGACGCGCCACTACGTCCGCTGGCCGCCATTTTTATTGATAACGGGCGAGCGAGAGTAAAAGTAATTGATTATCAGTGTCCAGTAGTCATTGAAGATTAGTTTCCGGCGAAGCTTTAAAAGCCTGGCATCAAGTAAAAAGAAAAGGGCTAATGCATTGTATTTGATACATTGGTTATAAGATATAAAAAAAAAAAATTCTTCCCTCTTTTCAACATAATTTTCGATAGTTAAAATATGTCAGATGAAAGTTTTAAATGGGGTGCAAAATTTATATTATATGCGCAAAAAGAAATATATATATATATTTTTTACTTTTACGTATTTTTATTTTTTTTTATAAATTACAAGCTAAGGCGTTTTGAGTCTAAAATATCTACGTATACATAAAAACTTTTTATGAGCACGTTACAGTGAAATTTAATAGATGTTAATTTTAATTCATGCATTTTTTAACTGCAAAGATAAATAGATACAAAAATTAATAGCAAACATATCCAAATACCCTTATAAACGAAACGAAATTAATTGGAATAAATTGCACTGTTTAAGCATACTTACTATATAGATATCTAATAAAAGTTTTAATGCTAAATGCCAATTTATTTATATATTTATTTTCAGTTTCAACAGAAAAATATTCACCCAAAAAGAACAAGTGAAAAATTATATAAGCTCATTAAAATGTAATAATCAGTGTGAATTTATTTATGCTTTTTACAATTTACAAGAAAATGAATACTTTATTAGAACCATAGAGAATCGCCTTAGAGTGGGCCTAACGCCATCCCCCCCCCCCTATTACCCGGCCTCAGCAATGAAAAACTTTCAGATACATAAAATATTTTTAGATATAAACATGTAATTAAAAAAAAATATTACTGAAATAGCAAATAACCGAATAGCATTTTTCACTTTCTGTTAAAAGTATCACTACGTGTCTCAGAAATTGGCTTTAAAAGTATAAATATAATTTGATTTTTTTTTTCAGTGAAAGATCACTGTATAGGTCACCTTATACCAGAAAATAAGAAATGCTATTCGATTTATTTGCATCTCAATAACAATAACTCTTGCTTAAAAATGAAAATAACTGCGTCAATACAAGCCGAAAAGAAGCTAATTGGAATCTGTTATAAGCAGTGTTGAGGAGGGGGGGGAGGGGGGGGGGCGTGCTGCTGCAAAGTTCGGGGAATTGCATGCCATTACTAGGCACATCTATTAAGCTTAACTATATACTTATTAATTATTTTTTATGCATCTTAAAATCAGTTTTTTTAAAGCTTATATTATTACTTTTTTAATTACAGTTTCATATGTTACAAGGAAAATTTAAAATCCCTGAATTTGTACAGCATTACTAATTTATATATTTCACCCCCCCCCCCCTCTTCAAATTTTTAGGTCATGTTTTTGCATCCATCTCGGAAACAAGCGAAAAAAACTTATTCAAAAAACCTTTAGATGGGTCAGAAAGAGAGAGGGGGAGGGGGGTTTAAATCACTCCAAGGTCAAATACCACTCTGTCCGTAAGTCCGCGGGAAAGGGAGAGAATACTAAGAATTTTTGCTGGCAGTCGCAGCCGCAGCGTTGAAAGAATTCTGCTTTGTCACGATTCACGAATGATCACTGATCAGTTAGTATGGAGCGATCGAGTAAACAAAACACAGTTGTTTAGAGATCTCATGAACAAGACGTAAGTCTGATTATATTTTATGCTGATTGTTTAAAGATTTAATTATTTCATTATAATTTTTGTTGTTTTGCATCATTTTATTTATTAATGTACATTAGAATATTTATATATTAATTATTTTGAATCCATAGAAATTTTTATACATATTTTCATTTCAGCAAACGTAAGATAATATTTACTTTATAATATTACCGATAGCACATATGATAAAAAATATCGCGAAAGTTAGATCAGTTTAAATTAAAATACAGTTTATTCTTTTTGTTATTGTTAAAGTGTACTTAACACGTAATTTTCATCAAGTCTCTTTCTTATCACTAGTGTAAAATTTCCCCCAGTGTAAAATTCCGTCCAATAGATGATTGTTTATTTATTAATTTATTTTTGTAGAGATTGTTTAAACTAATTTTTAACATTACGAATTATCGGTATCATGTTAGATTCCTTAAAATAGTTTGTTTTAACGTTGAAAAAACTACGGCTTCGAAAGTAATTCTTTTTTCTTCTTCAAAGTGAAGAAAGTTAAGTTTATCCCAGAGCAAATTTCACTTACAAAAATCAAAATTAATTTAATTTAATAAAATTTAGAAAATTCATTAGAATATTGTTAACATTTCAAATTACTACAAATAATTCTCAAGGATAATTTAAAAATATTTGTGAAAAATCATACTAAAACTGTTATTTGTTAACTAGATAAACATTAAACTCAAACGATCATAAAATTAAAATGATGCATAACATGTTATAATGATTTAATAATGATTTTTTAATGAATAAGCATAATATATTGCTGACAGACTTACAAAATAAATGTGTAAAAATCAGTGAAAAAAAAAAAGAAAAAGAAATGCATATATTTTAATCTAACATAACATATTTTATATATTAGCTCATGTTAAGATCATATGAATTATTTGTGCATAATTTAAATGATTATTCTAAAAATGAAAATACTTTTTAGAAGGTTAATTAAATGATAAAAATGTTTTGCATGAAAAAATACTAATAATCAGTTTGATACAATTTTAAAAAAAATTATAAGTTCACTTACCATGAACTTTTTGAAAAAAATTCAAAATACAATGATTGGTATAGTTAATTAATTAGTTTATTTTTCAATTAATACTTTTTAAAATTTATATGATATGCAGCTATTTAAAAATGGCATTAGATATAAATTTTAAAAATATGTAATTTAATAACTATAACGGTATCTGAGGATCGTGATGAATATAAAAGGAAAAATTAATAAAGGGTGAATCACCAGCGACTCGCACCGGAGTGATTCAGAAAACCTAAAAATTTAGACAAAACATATATTCAACACTTTCCCCAAACACCATTATAGGCATGATCGTAAGTAGCAGCACATAATGCGATGCCAAAAAGTTAAGTTTAAAATTACGTTAAATTCATAAAGTTAATTCTTAAGTTATAATATACTTTTATAAATTAGAAAATAGAACTTATTCCATTACTTCAAACATAGCTGAAACACATAAATATAAATAATAGAAAAAGACAAACTCACCAAGATCAAAGTAAATTCTTGTTTATTCACATAGAGCACTCACGTAAATAAAGTATAAATATTAACTTGAAAATTTCTTTTATACACTTTTTACAACCAATATATTTGCTTTTATAAGATGTTATATCGATATAAATTATTTTGTTATTGAAATATACATAAATGCGAAATTATATTCTGTTATATTATTATCATTTAATTCGTTACTTTTTTCAACAACATATACATCATTCACAAACGTTGTAATAGATTATGAGAAAATATCATGATGTTAATTAATAATTATACTGGTTCTGTTCAGTGCTCAACTTGCAAGTAATAAGATAGGTTTGTCCTAATGATAATCTCGTTGTATTAGTTCAATTTGTTCATTGTGTGTTAAATGTAGAGCTTTGGAATTTAATGTTTAAGAATTACTAGATGATGATTTCTTGGCCACCAACAGGTGTATAACAATGAAGACAATAAATTATTACAGCACTCTTATAAAGATGTTTCAACCGTATGTTGAGATTCTAAATTGCTGATAGAATGTAAATCCTTATAAGGTAGAAATATTTCAGCACTCTTTTATAGATGCTTCAACCGTATGTCGAGAATTTAGATTGCAGACGGAATGTCAAACATTATGAAGTAGTAACCATCTGTTAGAAAGATATAAAATATCAGGATCACTCAGCTCTGCGAAAGAATCCAAGTTTCTGTAGTTAACAGTGACGCCCAAAGTAAGTTATTATAAATTAGAGGGAGTATACTTTCCTTGAAAAATCGCCAATAACAACCAGGGTAGCATTCCTCTTATTAGTTGGTTGACCTTGAACAGAAGGAAGAATTAATTATAAATAGCAATATATTTAGATGTATGACTTTCTTCATTCTCACCGCATACCAAAATTGGCTTACGCTCCGAAGAGCAAGATCTAGCCTACGCTACATCATACACAGTTTTTTAGGAACTGAAAGAGTCTTCCCAGTTTCCCACTCAGGCAGAACTTTCTGACGGTTACGAAACAACCAATCAAAAAATCCGAACCGTCTGAAAGTCACTGAACAAGCCCCAACAGATCATAGTCAAAGTTACAGTCAGACCTTTCACTGACACTTCCAACCCTAGCAACAGCATTAAATAGCATATAGAACATTCGATCGCGACCTTGGAGCGCTGTCAAAACGACCTTGTTCAAAATCCGCGGGAAGAAAGGTTCTTGTTTACTTGAAACATCTAAATACCCATCAATGGCGTCTGATCACAAATCTCGACGAAATTCAAAACAGAAAAAACGAAAGTAATTAAAAATCTATAATTGCCAAACTAATGGATGAAAACAAATGAAATTTTAGCAATCTAAATAAAATTAAAATTTCTTTCCACCAGATATGTTTTTGAAAGTAAAATATTTAAATTAAGAAATTTTGAAAAATGATTATTGGACTTAGAAATTATGAAATGAAATATGGAAAAGTTCGTTATTCTGAAAGAATTTGCCTGAATTAAAATAAATGAATTTGAACTTTCTGAAAAGAATAAAATTAACAATTAACCAATTTTTTAATCAATATTATTAAAAGGGAAATACACTATATTTTGGAATAATTTATTTTAGACTGTATATTATTTAAAAGTTAGAAAAAGTAAGTTATAAATATTTTTATTTTAGATCATTTGAAATGAAGTTTAATTAATATTGCAAAGTGAATAAAATGTAAATTAAATTGAATGAATAAATATCCTAAAACATATGTAATGGAAAGATTCTGAAATTAATTTATATTCTCACCAAAAGTAAACAATTTAGAAAGAATGTTAGATTTAAAATGCAAAAATGAAATTTAGCTTAATTAATTTAAATGAATTTAATGAATTTAATTAAATTGATGAATAAATTAAGGTTAAATATTAAAATACTGAATAAATTAAGAGTCAAATTTTTAAATCATAACATTTTACCTCCAGAAAATGGAAAAAAAAAAGAGTAAAAAAAAATTTTTTGCCAAAGGGTTGAAAATTTTTAAAAATTTTGAATAATACCCACTGAACCGAACCAGAGCAAAATGAAATAATCACATTATAAAACAATCACCTGAAAACACTAAAGTATGACATTTACCTTCTGAAAAATATAAGTAATATACAAACTTTCTAGAAAATATCTATTGCACATTTAAAAATTCATCTAACTTTTGCAGAATATACAAACAAATAATAAAATTATACCGTTTACAAAATACAACATATTATATAGGTATATGGATCTGAGAAGAATAATATATCTATAGCAGTTAAGGAAGACTGAAAAGTTACATGTAAGTATATGTATATGTATGAAAAATTTACAGATGTTATCACAATTGAAGTTATGAAAATCAAACAGTTGTGAGTAATAAATATAAAATAGTTAGAAAATAAAAACAATTTAAGAATAAATTTTATATTGCAACACAAATACAAGGTATGTGTACTAAGAAGTTAGTGAGATATATGTGACTATGGAAAAAAAAAATGAATATGACTCTCCAAGATTGCAATTAAAAGTAATAAAAATAGATTTTACATAAATAATTAATATTGTGAATCATTGTTGTTCAATGATTTTTAAATAAACTATAAAATTTCTTAAATGAATAAATAAACATTTTAGAGCTCCCAAATTTTGCACACACTCCAAATCACCAAAGATACTGTTCGGCCAGTAAACAATATCCCTAATAACCCAAAATCCTAAGCAAAATATATCAGTAAAGTTATGTAAAAAGGAATTTTATTAAAGAAAATCAGTTGTAGAAATGCAGATTTATAAAATTTTGAAATAGGTAAAATTAATTGAATTTCTAAAAAGTAAAAAATGATTTGCTGAGGATAATAAAAGCCGAAAAACATTGAGACTACCATATCTTAATGGTTCATACACTTCGTCTATTGCTCGTGTGGTAAAGGAACTTACCGATTCTCAGCATAGTATTTACCAACAATGGCGGAAAACAAGTCATGATTAAATTTGTATCTCTTGGATACATTAGCCATCCACAATTTTTTAAAGTGTGCACACTGTAAAAGGAAGAAACTGTTTGTTGTCCCCAAAATTAGAGTAGCCCGCGCGTAAGCTATTGATCTCCAAAATTTAGCTAAACTCACAAGAATCTTTAAAAAAAATACAATTCGCCTCAATTTGATAGATACTGTCGGATCATAATATTACTATGTATAACAGCCTGAGGGAAAGGAAAAAATTTTGAAAGCTCATGACATTTTATATTATTTTTTATTTATCAACCATTATTTTTGATATATTTCTTTATACATCAATTTTGATTGATTTTACCTTTATTTTTTATTTACAATTTATCCTTCATCACATTACTCCAGTCTCAAAAAAAATATTCTCATCATATTAATTTTCCTTAAGGAATTATGAGCTGTACTCATTTTATATATAATGATGAATTTTATTTACAAGTGAATTTAAACATTATTCCCCAGCGAAATCAAAATCTCTATGACACCTAAAAAAATAAAAATTTATTGTACAAATAGAGGATTTTAAAGTATGAAAAGGTAAAGTTGAACTATAGCAAATGAATTTTGGAAGAAAAAAAAATCAAAATTTTCACTGAAGTTCTGTACCATCATCCGA
Organism: Maratus michaelseni; assembly: GCA_963931845.1. NCBI lineage: Eukaryota > Metazoa > Arthropoda > Arachnida > Araneae > Salticidae > Maratus > Maratus michaelseni. The sequence goes on along the minus strand of OZ007600.1, from coordinate 156,954,284 downwards.
AAACAAGTAGGTCCAATGAGGCGCATTCTCATGTTGTGCGGATCCTATGTTATCCGGAACAAATTATTGTTTCAATTTTACCAGACAGCACAAAACAAAAGCAAAAGTAGGAAATTAAATTTAATCTATATGATCGACAGAAACGCTTCAGGATTTCTCGCCACCTGAGATTTCAAACTAATGACAACTCTCAAGGGTTAACACAATTAGATTTTCACAATATAAATATTGACTTGTGCCTTTATAGTGGCAATAGATGCAAGAGCACTTTCCTAGTAATTTTAAAACTATATATATCTTAAATATATGAAAAATAATAGGGAGGAATAATTTTAACTTGCTATAGTTAAAAAAATCAATTCTAAGGAATAATGGTGTCATGAGGTAATCTTATCAAATTTGTTTAATAATTAAATTTTGTTTTAAATACTTTTCATAGTTTTTCTTTTTTCAAATTAGTAATTTTATATCCAAAATGTTTCAAAAATCTATCAGAATTTCAAAATTAATAATGTTCACTCTAAGTCATAAGGATTTACCGTGAAGGATTTGTCAGAGGGGAAGAATCTAGGATCCTCCTTATAAATTCCCATACCAGGCTGAGTTTCCCTTCTGTGTGTATTCTCCTACTACAACTCTTTGTAAACAAATAAAATTTCCGAAAACATCCATATTCCATTTTTCAAATTAAATATAAATAGTATTTTATTTTAAATATTTTTTTAAAGAGAATCTTTTATTTCAAAATATCACTTTTATGAATAAAAGAAGTATCTAGAGTTTAATAAATAATATTTATGAATTTTAAAATCAAAGTAAAATAAAACAACTTTTAGCTTCTGCAAATATAAATTATTATTTTAAGCCATTTATTCTCCTAGATTTAATAATTAATTTTAAATAATATGGCTTTAAAGTATTTGCCAGAAGATTCTATCTAACCTGATTTTCACTGAAATAGAAATTTATATATTTAACTTTATTATATTATTATTGAGATTATTGAAAATTAAAAATATTCAGTTGAAATAATTGACAGAAAAAAAATATTATTAGACTTTATATAGTTTTGTTTAAAATTACTGTAGCAGAATATCTATTAAAGAATATAATCATATCAATCTTTTAATGGAGAGTCAACAGATTAAAAATTTTAAATATTGCACTTTTAAAATTATTGTAAATGAGTTGAGTCACATATGAAATAAGTAAAATTAATATCAAATCTAAATCAGATAATCTATAAAAAGTTTATGTACACATTGAAAATAAAATTGCACCAGTTTATATTCCACACAATACAATTACTTCCAACATTCTAGATGCTATATCAAAAATTTTCTTAAAATTTAAAACTTTATATGAATAAAATAAATTTCATCAGTTTGATTTCTTTTAAATCAATTATAAAATGTTTAATAATTTATAATATTTATTATTTTAATATAAATAATTTAATATTGCCAGTATTAGAAATTACCAAATACATATATATAAAAAAATGCATACCATATTATTTACCTGCAAACACATTAAAAATAGCAATAATCAGAGCCAATTTATTTTTACCAACATTGCCATCTACATTTTTTTATATTATCAATTTTTTAATTTGAAAATAATACTTTTTAAATTATTGTTAATATTTTTTATCACCATATCTACTCTTAAAGAAAAATTAAGTTGAAATTACCGTTTTCAATTACGTTACTGAATAAATTTATTAAGTTTTAGCTTATTTCAAAAGTAATAGTATTTTTATCTAAATTTAATCTTAACTGCAATTAATCAATTAATTTATTTTGAATATCTGTTATCATAGACAAAAATATTTTCACAACGGCAACCACTAGACAAATTCAAATAATGTTACTGTCTGCTCTTAATAAAATAAGTTTCAGAAATGGCACAATAATAATCATTGAAGTTTGAGAAGTAAAACATAATAAAAATGAGATTCACATAATATTGCATGAAAAAATAAATATTGATAACCCAAGAAGAAGACTGCGTCTAAGGCACCAATAAATAGGAACACAACCCAAATCGTGACTGGTACACGGCGCCAATAAATATAACGGTATCTGAGGATCGTGATGAATATAAAAGGAAAAATTAATAAAGGGTGAATCACCAGCGACTCGCACCGGAGTGATTCAGAAAACCTAAAAATTTAGACAAAACATATATTCAACACTTTCCCCAAACACCATTATAGGCATGATCGTAAGTAGCAGCACATAATGCGATGCCAAAAAGTTAAGTTTAAAATTACGTTAAATTCATAAAGTTAATTCTTAAGTTATAATATACTTTTATAAATTAGAAAATAGAACTTATTCCATTACTTCAAACATAGCTGAAACACATAAATATAAATAATAGAAAAAGACAAACTCACCAAGATCAAAGTAAATTCTTGTTTATTCACATAGAGCACTCACGTAAATAAAGTATAAATATTAACTTGAAAATTTCTTTTATACACTTTTTACAACCAATATATTTGCTTTTATAAGATGTTATATCGATATAAATTATTTTGTTATTGAAATATACATAAATGCGAAATTATATTCTGTTATATTATTATCATTTAATTCGTTACTTTTTTCAACAACATATACATCATTCACAAACGTTGTAATAGATTATGAGAAAATATCATGATGTTAATTAATAATTATACTGGTTCTGTTCAGTGCTCAACTTGCAAGTAATAAGATAGGTTTGTCCTAATGATAATCTCGTTGTATTAGTTCAATTTGTTCATTGTGTGTTAAATGTAGAGCTTTGGAATTTAATGTTTAAGAATTACTAGATGATGATTTCTTGGCCACCAACAGGTGTATAACAATGAAGACAATAAATTATTACAGCACTCTTATAAAGATGTTTCAACCGTATGTTGAGATTCTAAATTGCTGATAGAATGTAAATCCTTATAAGGTAGAAATATTTCAGCACTCTTTTATAGATGCTTCAACCGTATGTCGAGAATTTAGATTGCAGACGGAATGTCAAACATTATGAAGTAGTAACCATCTGTTAGAAAGATATAAAATATCAGGATCACTCAGCTCTGCGAAAGAATCCAAGTTTCTGTAGTTAACAGTGACGCCCAAAGTAAGTTATTATAAATTAGAGGGAGTATACTTTCCTTGAAAAATCGCCAATAACAACCAGGGTAGCATTCCTCTTATTAGTTGGTTGACCTTGAACAGAAGGAAGAATTAATTATAAATAGCAATATATTTAGATGTATGACTTTCTTCATTCTCACCGCATACCAAAATTGGCTTACGCTCCGAAGAGCAAGATCTAGCCTACGCTACATCATACACAGTTTTTTAGGAACTGAAAGAGTCTTCCCAGTTTCCCACTCAGGCAGAACTTTCTGACGGTTACGAAACAACCAATCAAAAAATCCGAACCGTCTGAAAGTCACTGAACAAGCCCCAACAGATCATAGTCAAAGTTACAGTCAGACCTTTCACTGACACTTCCAACCCTAGCAACAGCATTAAATAGCATATAGAACATTCGATCGCGACCTTGGAGCGCTGTCAAAACGACCTTGTTCAAAATCCGCGGGAAGAAAGGTTCTTGTTTACTTGAAACATCTAAATACCCATCAATGGCGTCTGATCACAAATCTCGACGAAATTCAAAACAGAAAAAACGAAAGTAATTAAAAATCTATAATTGCCAAACTAATGGATGAAAACAAATGAAATTTTAGCAATCTAAATAAAATTAAAATTTCTTTCCACCAGATATGTTTTTGAAAGTAAAATATTTAAATTAAGAAATTTTGAAAAATGATTATTGGACTTAGAAATTATGAAATGAAATATGGAAAAGTTCGTTATTCTGAAAGAATTTGCCTGAATTAAAATAAATGAATTTGAACTTTCTGAAAAGAATAAAATTAACAATTAACCAATTTTTTAATCAATATTATTAAAAGGGAAATACACTATATTTTGGAATAATTTATTTTAGACTGTATATTATTTAAAAGTTAGAAAAAGTAAGTTATAAATATTTTTATTTTAGATCATTTGAAATGAAGTTTAATTAATATTGCAAAGTGAATAAAATGTAAATTAAATTGAATGAATAAATATCCTAAAACATATGTAATGGAAAGATTCTGAAATTAATTTATATTCTCACCAAAAGTAAACAATTTAGAAAGAATGTTAGATTTAAAATGCAAAAATGAAATTTAGCTTAATTAATTTAAATGAATTTAATGAATTTAATTAAATTGATGAATAAATTAAGGTTAAATATTAAAATACTGAATAAATTAAGAGTCAAATTTTTAAATCATAACAATAACGTTACGGCAAACGATAGCGGCCCCTCATCTCCTAGTTTGGGCCAAGGCTAACGTAGCCATCAGCGGACCGCAAGTTCTGTGTGCGTTGGGTATAACTAGGGTAGCGGCTAAGTTTAAGTTTAATATATTTTTATTTACAAGTCTGCGTTGTCTTTGCAACAGCAGAATTCATGACCCAATTCTATAAAGTTAGATAGCTTAAACAGTTGCCGAACAGTTGATGTCGGTTAAGGGGCTTCCGAGTTGCGATCAACTTTACGCCCAGTCTATATGTGAGTAACCTGTCTTGTAAATATTGAGCCGTTGGGAAAAGTTAAATGTAGTATTTACTACAAAAGAAAGAACAATTAAAAATAGAAGAAAAATTAAACAATGGGAATAAAAAGGTAAAGCTATAGAGATTACGGATAGAGTCTAATAAATGGAAAAAAGAGATCCGTTAACTTGGCCCCCCCACTTTCGAAAATTTAAATTTCAAAGATACCAGGAATTAGCTCTCAATTAGCTCTAATTTGCTCTCTAATATTAAAATTTGCTCTGGTTATGGTACCGCGATATTCCAAATAGAATGGTGGGGGGAGAGGGGGGTAGCGTTAACTTACCCCCCACCCCACTTCCGCATATCGAAATTTCAAATATGCCAAAATTTAGCTCTCAATTAGCTCAAATTTGCTCTCTAATATTAAAATTTGCACTGGTTATGGTACCTCGATATTCCAAATAGAATGGTGGTGGTGGTGGTGGGGGGGGGCTAGAGTTAACTTAGCCCCCCCCCCCACCATTCTAATTGGAATATCGCGGTACCATAACCAGAGCAAATTCTAATATTAGAGAGCAAATTAGAGCTAATTGAGAGCTAAATTTTGGCATATTTGAAACTTCGATATTCGAATGTGGGGGGGGGGCTGCCCCCCCTTTTTGTAATTGAAATATCATGATACCGAATGCAGAGCAAATTCTAATATTAGAGAGCAAATTAGAGCTAATTGAGAGCTAAATTTTGGCATATTTGAAATTTTGATATTCGGAAGTGGGGGGGGGGAGGGCTAGCGTTAACTTAACCCTCCCCCCACTATTCTAATTGAAATATCTCGATACCGAATGCAGAGCAAATTCTAATATTAGAGAGCAAATTAGAGCTAATTGAGAGCTAAATTTTGGCATATTTGAAATTGTGATATTCGGAAGTGGGGGGCTAAGTTAACGCTACCCCCCCCTCCCCCGCACCATTCTATTTGGAATATCGCGGTACCATAACCAGAGCAAATTTTAATATTAGAGAGCAAATTAGAGGTAATTGAGAGCTAAATTTTGGCATATTGGAAACTTCGATATTCGAAGGTGGGGGGGGGGGGCTGCCCCCCTTCTTGTAATTGAAATATCTCGATACCGAATGCAGAGCAAATTCTAATATTAGAGAGCAAATTAGAGCTAATTGAGAGCTAAATTTTGGCACATTTGAAACTTCGATATTCGAAGGTGGTTGGGCTGCCCCCCCCTTTTTGTAATTGAAATATCATGATACCGAATGCAGAGCAAATTCTAGTATTTGACAGCAAATTAGAGCTAATTGAGAGCTAAATTTTGGCATATTTGAAATTTCGATATTCGGAAGTGGGGGGGGGCTAAGTTAACGCTACCCCCCCCCCCCGCATCATTCTATTTGGAATATCGCGGTACCATAACCAGAGCAAATTTTAATATTAGAGAGCAAATTAGAGGTAATTGAGAGCTAAATTTTGGCATTTTTGAAACTTCGATATTCGAAGGTGGGGGGGCTGGCCCCCCTTCTTGTAATTGAAATATCTCGATACCGAATGCAGAGCAAATTCTAATATTAGAGAGCAAATTAGAGCTAATTGAGAGCTAAATTTTGGCATATTTGAAATTTCGATATTCGGAAGTGGTGTGTGTGGGGGGGGGGCTAGCGTTAACTTAGCCCCCCACCATTCTAATTGGAATATCGCGGTACTATAACCAGAGCAAATTCTAATATTAGAGAGCAAATTAGAGCTAATTGAGAGCTAATTCCTGGTATCTTTGAAATTTAAATTTTCGAAAGTGGGGGGGCCAAGTTAACGTATCTGGAAAAAAGTAAAATGGTATAGCTGTAGTTAAAATTAACTACTGAAAAAAGTTGAAAAAGTGTAAAATAGGGTTCGGAACATGTTCGAAAACAGTACATAAATGCCAGGTGGAAAAGGCAGGCAAAGCTAAGCTTTAACAAAAATAGCACTTAAAAAAGAACAAACAGATTGCTTAAAAAAAAATGTTTAGAAATACAAATTATAATTTTCTACTTTATTTTTCTGCCTCCAATATGTATTTTCTTACGTTATTCAGTTAAATTCATATTTTTAAAAATATATTAAAATGAGAGGAAAACTAAATTTCAAATATAGGTGTAGAATTTTAAAAGGAGGAAAACAAAGTGCATGGGTGAAAAATAAGCTTATGTGAAACCTCTTTATCACACTTCTGAAAAGATGCAACTAAATAGTACCTGATTAAGCTGTCTAGAAGCCCTTATTTACTCTTATGATGAGCTGTATGAACAGTTGCCTCTCCTGTAGTCGCAGGAGGAATTATCTTTAACCGATCACCCCACAGAAACTTTGAAGATCTTAGCGTCACTTACTCATTTGCTTTTACTGCCAAAAACTCGCAAGGAACTTTTTGCGCGACGGGATGATCGGACATTGAATTTTACTAAGTATTTATCATTGAAATGCTGGTGCTGTAATAATGACGGTCGTGGGGGGTGCTGCCATCCCTGGGGGGGGGGTCTTTCTGAGGGAATCTAACCCGTATTTCTAGGAGGAAACCCAATCCAAGGGTAGAAGAAAACCTCGGAAACTCCGAACGATTAGGCAGACGGAGGCGACTGGATACGAAACTTACAGCTCCCGTTACCAGGTTTGAGAGCAGAACATCTCGGCCACTGGTGGGGCCTCTACCATAAAAATGAAAAATGTAATCTAAATAAATTTTCTTTAATTGGCCAGTCGTTTTTCATTTGAAAATTTAAAAAATATTAATAATATTTAAGGTGTCATATCTTTCCAATTCAGTACAGCACTATTTCTTCTTGAGTAGGTACATTTCTATCTAGTGTAATACCCATTACGAGATTACATTTTCCGCATCTTTAGAAAAGAAGTAATCATCTGCTTGCTGTCAAATGAAGACGAAGATTTGATAAAAGTATATCAGGGTTGAGAAATAAGGAAGTGAGTTTCTTTTTAATTTAGATTTTCTGCTCAGTTTAATTTTTAATGTTTTTGTTTTACTTTCAAACTGTGTTGAATCCACTGAGCTCCAGAATAGAACCTAGCGCTAACTTCCTGTTCTATTACTCTGAAATTAACGATCCACCATGGATGCAGTATGTCATACATATCGGAAAAAAAGCATCGCAAAATACTGATTTCCCGCCATATTATAGCAGGGGGTAGATATTTTTAAAGTATATTCATTTTTTAAAAATATGACGATAATACTATAATTTACATTAAATTACAATCTGTATTTTAAAAAAATACAGCTTTTATGTTATTTCTCCACAAAAATTTATACATACTTATCAATTTTCCTGTTTTTAAACGTAGACTTCCGTTCAGCAATTTTGTTTAATAAATGAATTAAAATAAATTTCAAATGACTATTACGTATAAACAAAGTCATTTAACTAATATATTTAATTAAAAAAGTTTTTGTGTTCAAAATACAATTTTTTTGTATTTGAAACAGCGGTAGGTTACTTATACTAGAAAGGGACAAAAAAGTTAAATTAAATCTCGCGTAAGTTTAACAAGAAAAGTCAATTTGGTATGTATTGCTCTCAACTGTCCAATTTCTGACGTGACCACTTCATTCTTGTAAGAAGTGCAAGTAATAAAGCTGCATTTTTCTTTATATTAATAGCATTTTCTAAAACTTTTTTGTATACATTTTATCAGTTTTTTAATTTCTACATTTATTTCTCAATTTTGTGAGCAATACATACCAAATTGACTTTTCTTGTTAAACTTACGCGAGATTTAATTTAACTTTTTTGTCCCTTTCTAGTATAAGTAACCTACCGCTGTTTCAAATACAAAAAAATTGTATTTTGAACACAAAAACTTTTTTAATTAAATATATTAGTTAAATGACTTTGTTTATACGTAATAGTCATTTGAAATTAATTCATTTATTAAACAAAATTGCTGAACGGAAGTCTACGTTTAAAAACAGGAAAATTGATAAGTATGTATAAATTTTTGTGGAGAAATAACATAAAAGCTGTATTTTTTTTAAATACAGATTGTAATTTAATGTAAATTATAGTATTATCGTCATATTTAAAAAAAAATGAATATACTTTAAAAATATCTACCCCCTGCTATAATTTGGCGGGAAATCAGTATTTTGCGATGCTTTTTTCCGATATGTATGACATACTGCATCCATGGTGGATCGTTAATTTCAGAGTAATAGAACAGGAAGTTAGCGCTAGGTTCTATTCTGGAGCTCAGTGGATTCAACACAGTTTGAAAGTAAAACAAAAACATTAAAAATTAAACTGAGCAGAAAATCTAAATTAAAAAGAAACTCACTTCCTTATTTATCAACCCTGATATACTTTTATCAAATCTTCGTCTTCATTTGACAGCAAGCAGATGATTACTTCTTTTCTAAAGATGCGGAAAATGTAATCTCGTAATGGGTATTACACTAGATAGAAATGTACCTACGCAAGAAGAAATAGTGCTGTACTGACTTGGAAAGATACTTCACCTTAAATATTATTAATATTTTTTAAATTTTCAAATGAAAAACGACTGGCCAATTAAAGAAAATTTATTTAGATTACATTTTTTATTTTTATGGTAGGGGCCCCACCAGTGGCCGAGATGTTCTGCTCTCAAACCTGGTAACGGGAGCTGTAAGTTTCGCATCCAGTTGCCTCCGTCTGCCTAATCGTTCGGAGTTTCCGTGGTTTTCTTCTACCCTTGGATTGGGTTTCCTCCTAGAAATACGGGTTAGATTCCCACAGAAAGACCCCCCCCCCCCATGGATGGCAGCACCCCCCACGACCGTCATTATTACACCACCAGCATTTCAATGATAAATACTTAGTAAAATTCAATGACCGATCATCCCTTCGCGCAAAAAGTTCCTTGCGAGTTTTTGGCAGTAAAAACAAATGAATAAGTGACGCTAAGATCTTCAAAGTTTCTGTGGGGTGATCGGTTAAAGATTCCAGCGACTACAGGAGATTAAAGATTTTCTATATCCATTCAAAAGTTCATATAGAATTACCTAAAAAAAAAAATTGGATTATTATTTTTTTTTTTAATTTATCTCAAACACATACCGAGCATATCGATGAGATATTTAAAATAATAAAATTTCTAGTTCGTAAAATGAATGGAATGAAGAAATTCTTCATGTAACACCCTTGTTAATGGGCATTTACGATATAATTTACATCGTCTGCGTACATTAATTAAAAGTATTCTCATTTAGATTCCAAAGAACTCATCAGTTGTTAAATTATTTGGGTTTTATGAACCTTGTATCGTGATTCCTGTTACATAAATGGACACAAAAAATAAAAATAAACAAAACATCATGAGTTTCAACATGCATATTCATCATTTCAATAAGCAGGTTCGCAACTCAGCTGGTAGAGAAACAATTAATAATTTTGTAAAAATGTAAATATATTATATAAATAGATATAAATCAACATTATCGCCTTATCGGAATGTCATTTTTGATATAATTTCCATCGTCTGCGTACATAAGTTAAAAGTATTCTCATTTAGATTACAAAGAACTAATCAGTAGTTAAATTAATTTGGGTTTTATGAATCATGGAATAACATGATTCATGTTATATAAAATGAACTCAAAAACAGTAAACAAACATCATTAGTTACAACATACCTGTTCAACATTTCAGTAAGGAGGGGCGCTGGTGGCAACTGGTGGAAAAACAATGAATTATATTGTAAAATTGTAAATAAATTATATAAATAGATGTAAATTTACAATGTCGGCTTATTGGAAGGTCATGTTTAACAATAAAAACGTTTCTCTACTTATTGATATTCATGCTCTTTGTATTAATGAAAACTATTCGAATATGCCTGAGATATGAAAACTATGATTTCATTCCAGGGCCTCCACTGGTGACTTTTTTAATATTCAACTCGTACCACTATTTTCAAAAGGTATAGTTTGTGGTTGTAGAATTCTCTTGCACATGTTATGAAGAAAATATGTCAAAGACTTGTTTATAGAAAGTGGTTCAAATGGTCAAATATAAAAAATATTCGCCAGCGGCAGCCTTACGTTTCCCCTCCAACAGAAATAGTCCAGTAAATTTAGACCAAAAAAAGCTTCTGCCTGGAAAGTTTTGGAGAAGTTTTTTTTCTTTCTTCCTTTATGTTTTTGGGGGTGCTGAACACGAATTTCAACTTTGCCACCTCGTATCTGATCTGCTTAAAAAATTATAAGCGAAAAACCATGAAAAAATTGGAGTTTTTTCAGTTTTTCCCCTGTATTCCGGAAAGGGTTAAATTTTTTTGAAAAACTTATCGCACCAAATTAAACTAGAGAACATTTCCTACATTTTTCATATACAATGTTTGTTTCTAAGATGAATAGTTTTGGCATACGAGTAAAAGGAATTTTAGCGATATAATTGAAACTCCATCATCGGAGGGCGAAAACGCGATCCAGTCACTATGCATCCATTTTGTTCCAGTGACTATCTTAAGAAATTCATTTGAAGAAATAATTCTTTTAAAATTAAACAGAAAGGCAAATTAGTTAATTGTCGAATAAGCTGCATAACATTAGAGGAAAAGGATAAATTTTAATCATATAAATTTTATAAAATTTAATAAATATGATAAATTTAATCCATCGGAAAATAATAGTATCATTTATGTTTGTCTTTGTCTGTTAAATAAAAAAAAATTTACCAAAAAGAAAACAGAATTTTTAACTTTAAAATGACTATCTAGTTAACATTTTTCAGGTAACAGAGAAACTGGCAGCTATTTAGAAACCATGTAATTGAACAGTTTATTCAATATTTCGGTAAGGACAGAAAATCTTTTAGATAATGCGATGAAGTTGGCGTTATGAAATAAATTTTCACATGCAAAAGCGCGGGGAAAGGAGAACGACTGCCGTCATAAGACAAGAAATATATTTGTGAAATTTGATAACGAAGCCATCTTTAACATATTGGTCATTGTGATATAAATGCATTTTCTGTAAGGTAGAATCCACGCTCTTATTCAATGACGTTTGATTAAATAAAAACGAAAAATCTGGTTCACGATCACCTGTGTGTTAAACGTGAACTCTCTCCAGTTCGAAATCTTTGCTGTGCTAATTTTTTTGGTATTAAGTCCGCGACGTTATTATATGACAGAAGACTTCTTGATGGAATCTTTCTTTGCTAAATGAATATAGGTGCCAACCTCTCATTAATATTCTGTAATATGCGGGTTAATTTGACCCAGTTTAACAACGCTTCAAACCAGAAAATTTTTTGGATGAATCTTTATTTATTCAATTTCAGGTTTCTACGTGGAATTTATTTAATTTCATTTCTTTAAAAAATTTCTGGTGCGAAACGTGTTAAACGTGGGTCAAATTAACCCGCATATTACGGAATATTAATCAAAGGTTGGCACCTATGAATGAATTTTATCACAAAATTTTTTAGAAATGTCCTTATTACTATTTTATCTTTTATTTTTCTGGCACGAATATGTATTTTCATCCGTTAATTTGCTAAATGTACATTTGAGGAATTATATTAAAATCAGAGGAAAAACAACAACGAAATATATGTGTAAAAATTCAAGTTGTTGAAGTATGTGCATGTGCGAGAAATAATTCAGTGAAACTATTTTTTTTTCCGCACTTCTGAAAAGACAATCCAAAATAGTGCCAAATTAAGCTGTTTAGAAGCTCCTCCCTCTTCTGAAAGACTTTCTTAAATTGGTTTCCTAGATATAGTCCAGTAAATTTCGACCAAAAAATGCTTCTGCCTGGAAAGTTTTTGAGAAGTTTTTTTTTCTTTCTTCCTTTATGTTTTTGGGGGTGCTGAACACGAATTTCAACTTTGCCACCTCGTATCTGATCTGCTTAAAAAATTATAAGCGAAAAACCATGAAAAAATTGGAGTTTTTTCAGTTTTTCCCCTGTATTCCGGAAAGTGTTAAATTTTTTTGAAAAACTTATTGCACCAAATTAAACTAGAGAACATTTCCTACATTTTTCATATACAATGTTTGTTTCTAAGATGAATAGTTTTGGCATACGAGTAAAAGGAATTTTAGCGATATAATTAAAACTCCATCATCGGAGGGCGAAAACGCGATCCAGTCGCTATGCATCCATTTTAATCACCAATTTGAAGCTGTTCAGTTATTTTTGGTTGCATTTCGAATATGTTTACATTTTCTTACCAAGTTTTAAATCTTTTATAGCACTAAGAAAATAAATTGAAATCAGATGATTAGGAAAGATATAAAAACACAATCACTCTGCATAGATCAGAGACCCAATTTTAATTTTTCTGGTACTCTGATTTAAGTACAATTATAAGTATTGTAAGTTTAATATAATAATAACATATGTGGAAGATTATAAATAGGAAAAAAGAGGAATGTAGTGTTGTAGGCGAAAACGCTGAATGTAATGGTTTTGGTGAAGACAAAACGGGTGGGAGGGTGTCCTTGAAACCCATAGAAAACATTACTGAAATGAGCACTAAATTTGTTGAGCGTGATAGACGATCTCGCAAAACGGTATCTAATGAGGTTGTTTTTAATGAGACTATGCTACCAACGGTTTCTTAGGGAAAATTTCTCGCAAACGACAAGAAAAAACCGTTTAATAGCCCTGCTGATGTGTAGATTTGGCTCTGAAAATATGGCTTGTAAACAGGCAAAAGAAGATGCCGACACACTCATTATCGGTTCTGCGTCAATTTATCGGGCACAATTCATCGCGGAACAATTTATCGCGGCGACAACTCATCGCAGCATCAATTTGTCGCGGCGTCAATTAGTCGTGGTGTTAATTCGTCGCAACGAAAATATATTTGAAGGCTATGATGATAAAAGTAAAACTAATTTAGTAAAATTATTTAATGATGTAAATTGTTATAGTTCTCTATATATAAAAAACAAATTATCATTAAATAATTTTACTACATTATCTTTAATTTTATCATCATAGCCTTCAAAAACATTTTCGTTGCGACGAATCGACACCACGACGAATTGACGCTGCGATGAGTTGTCGCCGCGATGAATTGCTCCACGATAAATTGTGCGCGTCGAATTGACGCGGCAGCCTCATTATCAACACTGCTCTCAAGTTGGCACCTAACCATGAGAACGTGATAATCATTGGTGAAGATATAGACTTTCTGGTAATTTTAATTGGACTTTGCAATTTTCCCAATGTTTAATTCTTAAAAACCAGGAAAAGGGTTGACTGAGTTATTTCTCGTCCCCAGAAGATCTATTCACCTTTTTGTGCAGTAGGCAAATTAATTGCCAAACACATCCTATTTCTACATGCCATGAGTGGATGCGATACCACTTCTGCATTGTACAGTCAAGAAAAAACAAAATACCTTCAAATTTTGAAGAAATTTTCCGACCTGCAACATGGCGTAGATATATTTAAAAACCCTAGTGGTGTAGCCTATGATGTTATTAAAGCTGGGCTGTTGTTTCTGGTACACCTATACGGATTCAGAGGGAAAGCAACACCTTCCCTAAACAGCCTGGGGTACAGGTGCTGCATAAAATCTGCTTTAAAATATGCAAATGTAGCATCGCTCCCTGCAGCAGAAGATGCAGCTCGATGTCACTGTCTGCGAATATACCGCCAAGTACAGTTATGGCTAGGTAACTGGAAAAATGCTGAGGAATGGGGCTGGAATAAACCCAAGAGAGGCGTCATACCCATAAAAACTGTCAAATCTCCCGCACCAGAAACTGTTCTGTGAAAAATATCCTGCAAATGCAAAACAAACTGTAGTGGAATGTGTGGCTGTAAGAAAGCAAGTTTGTTTTGTTCGCTCCTCTGCCTGAACTGCGATGGCCATTGTGACAATGTCAGCTCCTTCATCGCCGAAGATGACTTGGAAACAGAAGTTGATGACCCAATACAGGATATTTTAAGTCAAGTGGAGATACAACCTTAGCCATCAAGTGATGATGATGAAGAAGAAGATACCGATGAACCTCTTGTTGAAGAATATCAACCAGATCCTTCAAAGTGACTAAAACGACATTAATTGGAAAACAACACTACATTCCTCTTTTTTCCTGTTTATAATCTTCCACATATGTTATTATTATATTAAACTTACAATACTTATAATTGTACTTAAATCAGATTACCAGAAAAATAAAAATTGGTTCTCTCATCTATGCAGAGTGATTGTGTTTTTATATCTTTCCTAATCATCGGATTTCAGTTTATTTTCTTAGTGCTATAAAAGGTTTAAAACTTGGTAAGAAAATGTAAACATATTCGAAATGCAACCAGAAATAACTAAACAGCTTCAAATTGGTGATTAAAATGGATGCATAGTGACTGGATCGCGTTTTCGCCCTCCGATGATGGAGTTTCAATTATATCGCTAAAATTTCTTTTACTCGTATGCCAAAACTATTCATCTTAGAAACAAACATTGTATATGAAAAATGTAGGAAATGTTCTCTAGTTTAATTTGGTGTGATAAGCTTTTCAAAAAATTTTAACCCTTTCCGGAATACACGGGAAAAACTGAAAAAACTCCAATTTTTTCATGGTTTTTCGCTTATAATTTTTTAAGCAGACCAGATACGTGGTGGCAAAGTTGAAATTCGTGTTCAGCACCCCCAAAAACATAAAAGAAAAAAGAAAAAAAACTTCTCCAAAACTTTCCAGGCAGAAGCCTAGATTGACTGGACTAATAGGCTTCTCAAGTTTACGCATCAGTGTATATCTTCCAGTGTACGGATTTAAGTATAAAATATCTTACAATGTAAAAAAGAAAAAAACAGTAAAACATAATATAAATGCTTTATTTATTATTATTTTTTTTAATGTAAGGTAGAAACCAAGCCTTTAGTGAGTGATGTTTGGTTAAACAAGTTGGAAATTGTACGTCAAACGTAACAAATGAGGTGCGTTCGTACTATAGCTAGTTATATAAATATTCAGATCTTGATGATTTTTAATTCTGTGAAATGAATTATATCGTCTGCAGATTCATTTCTATCATAAAATAAGTATCTCGGTCGCTTGACGATTTAACCTCGGAAGCTCCTCTAACAAGAAAGCACCGATTTTTTTAAAAAAAATTCAAATTTCTTAATAAATATTTTTATTAATATCTCCTAAAGTTTTGATTCGATTTTTTAAAAAATTGTAACGTCTCGACAAAATTCTGCAAAGATAATATATCTTAAATTCCAAACCATTCGGTTGGGTAGTTTTTGCGTTGTTATATGCGGACGGACGGACAGACAGACGGACGGACCAGACGACGACAATAGGTGCTACGTATTTATATAATTACGAACGCACCTAATAAAAACGAGAATTGCGGCTCCCGGTCGCCAGTGTGTTAAATGCTCCTCAGTTAAATATTTATGTCTAAATAATTTATTTGTTATTTACAAACCCGCGTCTCCCTTGCAACAGCAGGCTTCTTCTTCAATATAATAAGCGGACTAAGAATGCGCAAAAAAACTTGGAACAGGTTAGCGAACCTTTTCCTGGAAAAAACAAACAAACGAACTGTTTCTTTTCGAGCTAAAATTTATCGGTCTCCAAACTAAAATTTGACATATTTTTCGCTTTTTTGCGATTGGTGACAAAGGCCCTTAGTATATGATGTTTCGTTAAAAAAAAAAAAAAAAAAAAAAAAAAAAAAAATTAAATTAATTAGGAAAAAAAAAAAAGAATTACGGCTCCCGATCACGAATGTGTTAAATATTCTTTAGTTATATATTTATTCCGTACTAATTTATTTGTTATTTACAAAACTGCGTACAGCAGACATCTTCGTGAGTACAATATGCGGACATGCATTTCACATAACGAAAAAAAAAAAATAGAAAACCATATTTAAAATTTTCGGCATCGAATATGTATTTAATAAGTCATTCAATCGCGACGGAATTTTTCTATAAAATATGGGTTTGAAATTCGCAGATCCTTCCTCTTCTGAAAAGTTTTCTTAAATTGGTTTCCTAGATAGGCTTCTCAAGTTTACTCATTAGTAAATATCGTCATTAAAAATCGTCCATTGTACTGATTTATATATAAAAAATCTTACAATTAAAAAAAAAATGAAAAAAGAAAGGAAGAAAAAGATGGTATGCCCTGGTACTGGGCCATGTAAATGTCTTTCTTTTGCAAAGTTTAAGCCACGCCTTTAATGAATGATGTTTGGCTAAATAAATTTAAAAACGAGGGCTGCGGATTCCGGTCGCCAGTGTTAGTTATTTAGGCTGCACTAATGAATTTGTTATTTGAAAGTCTGTGTTGTCATTGAAACGACAGACTTGTTCAATTCAAATTTTGGTCACATATAATGATAATAGCGAAACTGTTTAGAAATACCTATTATCAATTTCTGTTTTATTTTTCTGACTCGAATACGTATTTTCATACGTTATTCTGTTAAAATCATGATTGAGAAATTAATTAAAATCAGAGGAAAAATAACGACCAAATATAGATGTTGTGGTAACGTGGACACATGTATATATAATTAATGAAATCCATTTATCGTTTGAAACGAAAAAAAAAACTATACCGCCTACTTCGAAAAATAACTTGTTTGCAGGCGGAGCCAGCAAGGATTTCTTTTTTTTTTTTTTTCTTTTTTTTTTTTTTTTTGTTGCTATAAGAGTTGGTTCTATAAAAAACATGTCAATATAAAAGTTTTAGATAATATTAAGAGGATTTATAATATATTTAAGCGGATTTGAAATATTGGGAATTGACGAAGTTATGAATTTTTTTCTTCTAAAACCCCCCTTCCCTCCCCCCCTTAAGGCAATTTTTAATTATATCAAAAATCTGTCATACATAAGTTTTCGGCCCTTTTCCTAGAAGTAATAATAACTTTAAACGGATTCGATACGTATAATAATAAAGAAATTATGAGGATTTTTCTGTTTTCACAAAAAGCCCCCCATTTCCCCCCCCCCCTTGGTTCGATTTTGCCCATTAACGAACTTGACCGAGATTTTATGACCCTTGATTTTATGTATCAGTTTCGAAAAGATGCGGGAGTTGGAACCGCCTACTTCGAACAATAACTTGTTTGCAGGCGGAGCCGGCAAGGATTTGTTGATTTGATATCTTGTGAATTGACGAAGCTATGATTTTTTTTCTCCTAACCCCCCCCCCCCCTTGGGGCCATTTTTAATTATCAAAAATCTGTCATACATACATTTTCGGCCCTTTTCCTAGAAGTAATAATAACTTTAAACGGATTCGATACGTATAATAATAAAGAAATTATGAGGATTTTTCTGTTTTCACAAAAAGCCCCCCCCCCCCATTTCCCCCCCCTCTTGGTTCGATTTTGCCCATTAACAAACTTGACCGAGATTTTATGACCCTTGATTTTATGTATCAGTTTCGAAAAGATGCGGGAGTTGGAACCGCCTACTTCGAAAAATAACTTGTTTGCAGGCGGAGCCGGCAGGGATTTGTTTTGTTTTTAATTTTTTTTTGCTATAACGGTTGGTCCTATAAAAAACTTGTCAATATAAAAGTTTTAGATAATACTAAGAGGATTAATAATAAATTTACGCGGATTTGATACTTCTGAATTGACGAAGCTATGATTTTTTTTCTTCTAAAACTCCCCTTTTTCCCCCCCCCTTGGGGCCATTTTTAATTATATCAAAAATCTGTCATACATACATTTTCGGCCCTTTTCCTAGAAGTAATTATAACTTTAAACGGATTCGATACGTATAATAATAAAGAAATTATGAGGATTTTTCTGTTTTCACAAAAAGCCCCCCCATTTCCCCCTCCCCCCTTGGTTCGATTTTGCCCATTAACGAACTTGACCGAGATTTTATGACCCTTGATTTTATGTATCAGTTTGGAAGAGATTTATGCAGAATTTTTCCAGTTATCGTGGTCAGAAAAAAGTGACATATATATATATATATATATATATATATATATATATATATATATATATATATATATATATATATATATATATATATATATATATGTATATAAACTTTTGAACTGGGGGTGGTTTTGGGTTCTGGGAGTCATGATCGGCGTAGATCTGCAAAAATTTTTCAAAATTTCCAACTTAGGTGAGAATGTAATAGGTAGTATTTCTTACGAAATCTACCTAAAATCACAGGATAAATAACTATCAAACATAGGTGTAAAATAAAAAAGAAGAAAATAAATTGCATAAACTTCTCTGACGCAATCTATTTATCGCACTTTTGAAAAGACGCAACTAAATGGTATCGGATTAATCAGATTAGAAACCCTTATATACCATTGAGCTGAAAAAAAAATAAAAAAAGCGCTAACTCATCTGTCCACTTTCTTACGTGACCACCTCATTCTTATAATGAGCGCAAGTAATAAAACCTTCATTTTTCTTTATATTAATAGCGTTTTCTAAAACTTTTTTCGCATGCATTTTATCCACCCCCCTTTTTTTTAGTAAATATCGCATTGTACTGATTTAAATATAAAATATCTTACAATAAAAAAAAAAAAGAAATAAAGAAAGAAAAAGCCCTGGTATTGGCCACGTAAATGCCTTTCTTTGGCAAAGTTTAAGCCACATCTTTAATGAATGATGTTTGATTAAATAAATATAAAAGGGAGATCTGCGGATCCCGTTATTTAGGACACAGATGAATTTGTTATTTGAAAGTCTGCGTTGTCATTGAAACGACATACTTGTTCAATCTTATTTTCAGTCACATTACGACGACAGTTGCCGAACAGTTGATGTCGGTTAAGGGGCTTCCGAGTTGCGATCAACTTTACGCCCAGTCTATATGTGAGTAACCTGTCTTGTAAATATTGAGCCGTTGGGAAAAGTTAAATGTAGTATTAACTACAAAAGAAAGAACAATTAAAAATAGAAGAAAAATTAAACAATGGGAATAGAAAGGTAAAGCTATAGAGATTACGGATAGAGTCTAATAAATGGAAAAAAAGTAAAATGGTATAGCTGTAGTTAAAATTAACTACTGAAAAAAGTTGAAAAAAGTGTAAAATAGGGTTCGGAACATGTTCGAAAACAGTACATAAATGCCAGGTGGAAAAGGCAGGCAAAGCTAAGCTTTAACAAAAATAGCACTTAAAAAAGAACAAACATTTTTATATTATTATTATTATTATTTTTTTTTTACAAAAGTTTTTTATTAATATTTAAATTTTATTATTATAATGTATAGCATAGGAATAAGTTTAAATAGGAAAATACAAAATTATATAAAAGTAAGAGAGAGAAATTTGCAGGATGGTGAGCACTAATGCTCATAATCAATAATGCAAGAATATTTTGGACGCTTGCGGTGATGTGGTTCGAATGCGTCATAATCCGGCAATTCTGCAATTATATCATTAGGGAGGTCATATAATTTTTCATAAAATTTTTTGGCAAGGTGGTTGATTCTTTTATTTAATGTGGTAGTTTTGAGGTCTTTGCGAATAGTGCTATTACGGAGATAGCGAGAGGCATTTCTGACAGTACGCAGATTTTTGTTATGAAGTTGGCTGAGGTTTTTCATGGAGGATTTGCAGATATAGCCCCAGACCGGGAAGACGACAGTAAAACTGTTTAAAAATACATATTTCCATTTTATGTTTTATTTTTCTGACTCGAATATGTATTTTCATATGTTATTCTGTTAAATCATGATTGAGAAATTATATTGTTACAGGGCTCCTAAATGGTCCGCCAACTGAATACCAATATTTTTTAACAGAAATTTTCGTGGTAGGTTTCGAACACATTTCCACAAAAATTTAACTCCGAAGGTGGTTTCAGCAAAATTTGCAAGAAAAATCTAAAAAATAAAATGTTTCTAAGAAAATACCGGTATTCAAAAAGCGGACCATTTGGGAGCCCTGTGTTATGAGCTCGGGGTACGAAAGGATTGATGCCAATATATAAAACAATCAGCAACCTTCATTTACTCTAAGCAGTTCAATAAGAACACAGATATCTTCTCTACTTAGAAATCTTCAAATCTAATAAAAGCACAGCAAATTTTCACACAGAAAATTTCGTTCAATACAGCGTATCAAATACAAGATTGCTCAGAGGAACGCAGTCTCAATGCAAAGCCTCTCGTATGTATTCAATCGCAGTTGACAGAGAACTAACTGAACTGAACTGGTAGAGGTCCCAGCTGGCCCTTATATAGGTTTTAGTGATTATTCCAGAATTTTCTAGAGCTTTCGGATGCTAGAAATTACCAGAAAGTGCTTCAACTCTCGATATAGGACCCCAAGCGAGAAAGGACACCAATGTACAGGTACAAGAGGGGGTCCACAAAAGGTCGCCAAATTCTTCGCCAACTTGGCGAAATTTCGCGACAAAATAAGTCGCCAAAACCATCGCCAATGTTGTGATAAACACATTCCTTGGCGATTTTCCCATAGAACATTATAAAAATAATGCTGTAAGGTTGCTTTTCTTGCAAAGCACCTGAGACCTTTTGCATTGAGTTACATAATTTTCGACAGGAAAAACATTAAATAATGCTGCAATTTCACTATAAAAAATTGGAATATGTACAAAATTCATAACATTGCCCCCTCTCAAGGACTGCACGTCCGGGCAGTACAACCCCTGATCGGGAGCAAACCTCTTATCAACAGATACTATACCAATCAAAACACTTAAAAACACATTCATAATGCTTAGTTATACAAAATAAACACTTATCTTACTTATAATAAAATCCAAAGGCGAGAAAGTGTCTGTAACGGTACCGTGCTGTACCACTCTGGTCTGCGAGTGGACCGTAGTTAAACGCCATGTTAGGCTTACTGAAAAAGATATGCTAACACATAACCACTAAATGATAATTTCTTCTACTTGAAATGATGTCTGTTCAGCATATTTTCGTATAAAACATGTATATCATATCCAGTTATAAGGTTTTAAGTTTTAAATTAAAAATAACAGATTAAACATCCGATTACGTGATGTAAACAAACGAATAATGTTGCCATTCAAAAATACAAATTCCATCACAAATTCCAAATGAATGACTCTTTGAACGTTTCATTAAAATATCCGATTATGCTCTTAAAATATTTGTAAAAGCATATTAAAGTCTTTAAAAAATTTAAAAGATTTCTTTAATTTATTTCTGAAAGCATTTTTTATTCTGTAAGTACTTTTTTCGCAGATAATGTTTGCGATGATACGGCAATGACTTTGAGAGTCTGACTTTCCAGTTCTTACCAGGACTTTCCAGTCATACTAATGCATTTAATAATGAATTCATTTTGGTTTTTCCAGGCATATTTTTAAAATAAGACAAAATCAGGTTTTAATTTGATGAATACTTTTAAAAGTTATACTATTATCTACTTTCGTCGTTTAAATATTTGTAAAAGCATATTAAAGCTTTTAAATCTTTTAATTTTGTTTAAAACCTTAAAAAATTATTTTAAAAAAAAATGAATATTAACATTTCTGTAAAAAAAAAAAAAAATCTGTAACACTTTTCTTTTCAGAAGGAGCGATGATTTATTTCGTAGGGAGAGATTTGAGGTTGATTCAGTATAGTGTCGCCATCTACTGGCGGATTTTGAAATTTACTTCCATCGTTCCGGATTTCGGGTCTTCCCGAAGTTCACGATTATTTGACAAAATTCATGTTTTTTTTTCGTGATTCTTTAATAAAAATTTGCATTTTTTCTGCTGTTCTTTGACAAAATTTGCGTTTTTCTTCTACGATCCTTTGACGAAATTTCTTTTTTTCGTAGTCCTTTGAAGAAATTTGCGTTTTCTTTTTGCGATCTTTTGAGGAACTTTGCGTTTTTTGCTATTCTTTGACGAAATTTGCCTTTTATTCACGATCCTTTGACAAAATACGAGTTTTTTTTTTAGATTGACGAAATTAGCGGTTGTTTTTTTCGATCCTTTGACGAAATTTGTGTTTTTTTTTTCAAGACCCTTTGAAGAAATTCATGTTTTCAGCGATTATTTGACGAAATTCGCAGGGTTTTTTTTTTTTTTTTGCGATCCTTTAACCATTTTTCTTGTGATCCCTTGAGGAAATTTTACACTTTTTCGGAGTCCTAGGAAGAAATTTGCGTCTTCTTCGTAAACCTTTGACGGAAATTGCGTTTTTCTGCAATTTGTTAACAAAATTAGCGTTTTTTTTTTTTTTTTGCAATCCTGCAACGAATTTTGCTTTTTTATTTTCGGTCTTTTAACGAAATTTACGTTGTTTCCACAATGCTTTGAAGAATTTTTTTATTTTTTCTGCGAACGATAGACATAATTGATTTTTTTTGGGCGACTATCGTTCAAAATTCGAGATATTTATGTTCGAAAATTTGGACTGAAGACTTAAATTTTCGAAATCGAATGCCTTAAATTTTTAGGAAAAATTGAACAGAATCACCCCTGAAATAAATACATAACTATTTTTTGTTTGTAACGAATCGTAATATAAATTAATTTTAAACTAAAATTTGAGAGAAAAATGATTTGTTTTTAATTTCGGGAAGAGAAGGGGGGGAGGACCGTGTTCACCCGCCACTGAGTAACAATATTTTAGTGATTAAACATTGAAACACAATGGACTGAAATTTATTAGGAATCTGTAAAATTTTCGAAAATTTTCAGAAAATCTAAAATTTTAGTAAAAATTTACAAATTTAGAAAATTTTCGAATTTTTCTCTCCGGACTTTGGGTCTTTCCGGATTTTGGATTTTCGGATAATGGGTCATATACTGTAAAATGATTCTTTCTTATCAAACGTAATTAAAATATAAGAAATGCATAGTACAGCGTAATTTCCATTTAATTTTGCTTATATAATCAAACAATGAGTTATATGGTAAGTCAAGCTGTTTAAAAACTCATTGATAACACTTTTTTACAAAAACTTTCGCACATGAATTATTTGTTAATATTTAATTTTGTCCAATCGGTGAACTATTTCAGAAATTTAATACTAGGTAAAAAAAAAATATATATATATTTATGTATATATATATATATATATATATGTATATTTATGGTTATATATGTATATATATATATATATCCGTATTATTTTTATTTGTAGAAATCATTTGTCCTTTTTAAAATGTATTTTTCTACAATACGAACCTTTCAATAATTCAATAAAAAATCTCCATGCTGTTTGTTTGTATGAAGTCTTATGAAAATGAAACACAGATCAACAATCCGTCATTTTTGACGAGGTTATATACTAGTTTAAAATAAAATTGAAATATAGACACAGATTTAATAATAATAAGCAAAATAAATAAACACAGTAACTTATATACGAGACCATGGTCATACTAATTTACACTATGTACAATTACCTCACTATGCCATATGAACTAGGTAGTATGGCCATAGTATGGATCTAGCCTGTCGTAATGAACGACTCTAGGCTTCGAGTTTGGTGACTTTCGGATCCGAATTACGACATCGTTCAGTCTGTTTAGGAGTGTATAAGGACCGTCCCAGTGCGATTGCAGTTTGGGAGAAAGTCCTTTGCGTCGAGTCGGATTATAAAATCAAACCTTGTCACCTTCTTTGAATTGATGTCCCGTGGCTTTCGTGTCGTAACTGGTCTTCATCTTCTCCGTCTGTATATTGATCCGCTCTCGAGCCAAGTTGTGTACGTCTTCAAATCGTGCCTGGAGATTCTGCACGTATCCCTCTGGCGATGAAGGCGCATCTGGAGGGCGACCAAAACGCAGATCACAAGGTAGACGAAGATCACGACCGAAAAGCATCTGAGACGGGGAATAGCCGGTTGTTTCATGGACGGCGCTGCGATAGGCGAGAAGAAACAAGGGAAGTTTTTGGTCCCAGTCTTCTTGGTTTCTTGAGACTAGCAGTGAGAGGTTGTTGAGGATGGTACGATTAAACCTCTCAACCATGCCATCCGATTGTGGATGTAAAGGCGTCGTCCTAGTTTTGTCCATGCCGAGAAGTTGACAGAGACCCTCAATCACAGCAGAGATGAAATTTCTCCCCTGGTCCGAATGCATTTGAAGGGGGACTCCATACCTTGATATCCACTGGTGTACCAAGGCATCCGCAACCGTAGAAGCTTCTTGATCAGGGATGGCATAAACTTCAGGCCATTTTGTGAAATAATCCATGACAACAAGGAGGTATTTGTTGCCATCAGCACTTCTTGGCAGAGGACCTAGGATGTCAAGGGCGATGCGTTCAAAAGCTGTTCCTACATTGTAGAGATGTAGTCTTCCTCGGCTACGTTTCTTTGGTCCTTTCCGAGCTGCACATGCATCGCAAGATTTGCACCATTGTTCGACGTCAGCTCTCGCTTTTCCCCAGAAGAAGCGCTCTCGGACTCTGTGTAATGCTTTCATGACTCCAAAATGGCCTCCGGTGGAACTGTTATGTAATTCTTTGAGGAACTCTGAGATTCGGGATCGAGGAAGTACCAACTGCCACCGAGATGTCTTCCCATCTTCCGATTCGAATTTTCGAAATAGGACACCATTCCTGACGTGGAGGGAGTTCCAAAGAGCCCAATATTGCTTCGTCGTAGGACTGTAAGTCGAGATGTCTTTCCAACTGGGCTTCGTGCTAGAAGATTCTAATAACTCCAAGATTGCTTTGATGTCAGAGTCTGCCATTTGATCTTCTCGAATCTTCTCATCACTCCAGGGATCTGGTGGCGTTGATAGTGAAGTCTTCGTCTGGCGTATGACATGTTCGGGAGTATACTTGCTCTCCGCTCTGGAACAATAGCGACAACTTTCGGGACACGGTCTTCTTGATAAGGCATCGGCGTTTCCGTGCGATGAGCCTTTGCGATGCCTGATGTCAAAGTCGTATTCCTGGAGTCGTTGCATCCATCTGGCTACTTGGCCCTATGGGTTCTTAGAATTCATCAGCCATGTTAGGGATGCGTGATCAGTACCAAGGAGAAATTTCCTGCCATAGAGATAGTGATGGAAGTGTTCTATGGCTTTCACTATAGCTAATAACTCCTTGCGAGTGACGCAATAATTCCGCTCTGGTTTCGATAAACATTTGCTCCAGTATGCTACGACTCGTTCTTGGCCACCTATTTCTTGGGAAAGTACATTGCCGACACTTTCATGACTGGCATCCGTGTCCACAATGAACTGTTTGTCGGTGTGTGGATAGGTAAGGACTGGAGAGGATGTGAGAGCTTCTTTCAGCCGCTGGAAGGAATTCTCGCATTCTTGTGTCCATAGAAACTTCTGCTTGCTTTCAGTGAGCCTATGCAATGGTCTTGCGATGTTGGAGAACCCCTGGACAAACTTTCTGTAATAAGTGCATAGTCCCAGAAAGCTTCGCAACTGATGGACATTTTCCGGACGCTTCCAGTTCTTTACTGCGGACACTTTTTTGGGATCTGTTCGAACACCTTCAGCTGAAATGATGTGTCCTAGATAATTTACTTCCCGTTGAAGAACTTGCATTTCAAAGGGTTCAGCTATAAATTCGCCGCTCTTAGCTTCGTTAACACTTTTCGAATATTTTCTAGATGTTCTTCAAACGTGCGGCCACCAATGATGACGTCATCTAGGTAGATGAGACAAGCTTCAAAAGTCAGGCCTTTTAACACTGTCTCCATGAGGCGCTTGAACGTTGCTGGAGCATTGCAGAGCCCGAACGGCATAACTTTGAATTGCCAAAGTCCTTGTCCAGTAGTAAATGCGGTCTTCTCTTTGTCATCAGGGTGGATTTCTACTTGCCAATATCCACTCTTCAAATCCAGTGTGGAAAACCATTTATGTCCTGAAAGAGTATCTAGCGTGTCGTCTATTCTTGGTAGAGGATAGCTGTCCTTCTTCGTGATATCGTTAAGTTTACGATAATCCACACAAAATCTTGTGGAGCCATCTTTCTTTCGGAGCAACACGATGGGAGAGGCCCACGGACTTGATGACGGTTCGATGATGTTACTATCCTGCATCTCTTGCAAGATCTTAGACATCTCTTCTTGTTTAGCGAACGGCAAGCGTCTGGGATGCTGTTTAATCGGTGGATGGTCGGCAGTATCAATTCTATGCCGTGTCAGTGAAGTGCGACCAATATCACTCTCGTTTTGAGAAAACACATCCTTGAATTCCTGGAACAGTCTTTCTGCGGCATGTGTCTGTTTAGGAGATAAATTTTCGTCTAATTTCAGGTGTTAAACTTTTATTCGGCTCTGACAACGTCAAGCTCTGGTCTTTGCAAACGCAGGTGACTGGAGCACAGGTTGCAAGCACTTCACCTTTCTGGATAATTCTAGACTTTTCACTTACGTTCGCAATTCTCACGGGTATCACATCTGTCGACAGATCTACCAGTGCTGATGCTATTAGCACTCCCTTTGGGCTCTTCTCAGGATATCCAGTCAAGCCATACTGGAAAATTCTTTCGTTTCCAGTTAATCCAGGTATCATAATTTCGGTCCGAGGAGGGATGATAACATCTGCCTTGGCTGTGATCCGTTGAATAGACCCGGACTCATTTCCAAGTTTGAAAATAGTGACATCTTCTTGAGCAGAGCGTAACTCATTATTCTTAAAGTCCAGTGTAAATCCATGCTCTTTTAAAAAGTCCAGTCCGAGTATGAAAGGGTCTGAAATATCGGCCACATACACTGTATGGCGGTAAGCGGCGTTCCCAAACTTTATTTTCAGTGTCATTCTTCCAAATATGTGTCTCCGGTCACAGTTTGAAGGATAACACGTGGCGGGGTCCAGGAGAGTTTTACTTTCAGCCGCTGAGCTAGATCTTTCCGAATGATGGTCACATTGGCTCCTGTATCGATGATCATATTACAGGGCAAATCATTCACACTTCCGACTAGAAAAACTCCGTTCTCGCCGCAACTTCTTGCAGAAATTTCACATACTTGAAAATGAGGCTTCTTAAGATCTGGAACCTCCGCCCCGCAATAAGGCCATTAATCAATTTTCCTGCTCCACCGTTAGCGGGTGAGCTTGGGCAGTCTTGGGTCGTCTTGGGCAGTCGATTTGGATGTGGCGTTCTCCACCGCATTTCCAGCACTTTATCTTTCTGCCAGGTTTGTTGTCCATCAAGGAATTTATCTGTCTCATCATGTCCTTCATCTGCTGCTGTAAACGCTCCACAGCTCTATCCGACGTCTCAGGCATGTTGGCTACTCGTACAAAGTGCCGATCTTTCCTTGTAGCTTCCTAGGCTGCCTCGAATTTCAGGGCATAAACTAAAGCCCCTTTTAAGTCACTGAGATCTGCAATCCGGAGTTGTTTCTGGATCTCAGATTCACGCACAACATCGATAAAATTTTGCAGAGCTAAACTTTCTCTAATTTCAGTCGGACAGTCAGGATAAGCAATATGTGAAAGTCTCTCGATATCCGTAGCAAGTTCTTGCAGGGATTCAGTGGATTTCTGCTGTCGAGATTTGAGCTGGAGTCTGCTATATTCCTTCATGCATTTCTCGCCGAAGCGCAATTCTAAGGCACTGACGAGCGTTTCAAAATCCAGCGGTTCTTTTCCAGGCAAAGTCTGTAGAACGTCGGCAGCATCAGCTCGTAGAGAAGCAGCTAACTGGCAAGAATTTGTCTGGGAATCCCATCCATTGGCGTCCGCTACGATCCCAAATTGTGTCTTGAAAACTTGCCATGAGGATTTTCCGTCATAGGTGGAGAGTTTAATAAAGACCCGAGGAAGCATATCTGGATACTTGATATATTTGCAAAAGTTTCGGGCTGTTATCTTCTGTTTCTTGACTCTTTCCAAATATTTTTTTACATTCTCTATGCTTTCTTCAACGGTCTTTGCGATCTTTTGAACTTTTTCTTCTACTCTTTCTTCTACGGTTTTGGCTGTCATTTGAACTTCTTCTACGGTTTTGGCTGTCATTTGAACATTTTCTTCTATATCTTGAAACCTTCCTTCGAATTTGTTTTCCACGGAGTCAATTCTTTCATTTAAAGATGTTATTTTATCCTCTATTAAATCTTTCGACTCACCAAGGTTGGTTGACATCTCCTGCTTTATTTCAGCCTGGTTCGCAGTCATTTCCTTCTTCATTTCTTCCGACATTTCCTTCATTTCAGCCTGGTTCGCAGTCATTTCCTTCTTCATTTCTTCCGACATTTCCTTCATTTCAGCCTGGTTCGCAGTCATTTCCTTCTTCATTTCTTCCGACATTTCCTTCATTTCAGCCTCGTTCGCAGTCATTTTTCATCCATCGCTGACATCTCCTGCTTCATATCATCCTGATTCGCAGTCATTTCCTTTTTCATTTCTTCCTTCAACTCACCAAGGTTCGCAGTCATTTTCTCATCCATCGCTCCTAATTTCTCCAATAATTGTCTCAGTTGCTCCTCCATTGCTCTGGTAATCGGCATTCAATCCCAGCTCCTGACACCAAATTGTTATGAGCTCGGGGTACGAAAGGATTGATGCCAATATATAAAACAATCAGCAACCTTTATTTACTCTAAGCAGTTCAATAAGAACACAGATATCTTCTCAATGACACAACTACTTAGAAATCTTCAAATCTAATAAAAGCACAGCAAATTTTCACACAGAAAATTTGTTCAATACAGCATATCAAATACAAGATTGCTCAGAGGAACGCAGTCTCAATGCAAAGACTCTCGTATGTATTCAATCGCAGTTGACAGAGAACTAACTGAACTGAACTGGTAGAGGTCCCAGCTGGCCCTTATATAGGTTTTAGAGATTATTCCAGAATTTTCCAGAGCTTTCGGATGTTAGAAATTACCAGAAAGTGTTTCAACTCTCGATAGAGGACCCCAAGCGAGAAAGGACGCCAATGTACAGGTACAAGGGGGGTCTACAAAATGTCGCCAAATTTGGCGACAAAAATAAGTCGCCAAAACCATCGCCAACTTGGCGATAAACCCATTGCTTGGCGATTTTCCCATAGAACATTATAAAAATAATGCTGTAAGGTTGCTTTTCTTGCAAAGCACCTGAGACCCTTTGCATTGAGTTACATAATTTTCGACAGGAAAGACATTAAATAATGCTGCAATTTCACTATAAAAAATTGGAATATGTACAAAATTCATAACAATATTAAAATCAGAGGATATATAACTATCAAATATAGGTGTAAAATAAAAAAGAAGAAAATAAATTGCATAAACTTCTCTGACACAATCTATTTATCGCACTTTTAAAAAACACAACTAAATGGTATCGGATTAATCAGATTAGAAACCCTTATATACAATTGAGCTGAAAAAAAAAGCGCTAACTCATCTGTCCACTTTCTTACGTGACCACCTCATTCTTATAATGAGCGCCAGTAATAAAACCTCCATTTTTCTGTATATTAATTGCGTTTTCTAAAACTTTTTTCGCATACATTTTATCCCCAACCTTTTTTTTTCCCTACATTTTTATCATAATTTTTGGAGCAATACATATCAGATTGACTTTTCTTGTTAATCTTACACCAGATTTTATTTATTTATTTATTTTTTTTTTTTTACTTTTTAATATAAGTAACCTTCCGCGTTTTCAAATTAAAAACAAATTGATATTTTAAACCCAAAAATTGATTTAGTTAAATAAATTAATTAAATGACTTTGCTTGTAAGTGATAGTCATTTGAAATCTATTTCATTTCATTTATTAAATAAAATTTCTGAACGGAAGTCTACCATTAAAAACAGGAAAGATGGCAAGTATGTAAATTTTTTTGTGGTGAAATAAAATAATAGCTGTATTTTTAAAAATACAGAATATAATTTAATGTAAATTGTAGCATCATCGGCATGTTTGAATATAATAAAATCAAGAAAATATAATTTTAAACTA
This sequence comes from Maratus michaelseni, assembly GCA_963931845.1. NCBI lineage: Eukaryota > Metazoa > Arthropoda > Arachnida > Araneae > Salticidae > Maratus > Maratus michaelseni. Next base: position 156,923,847 of record OZ007600.1, on the reverse strand, counting down.
TTTACCCCATGCTATCATATGGCGGGAGATCAGTATTTTGGGGTACATTTTTCCGATTTTTATGATATACTATATACATGGTGGAAAGTTAATTTCAGTGTAATAGAATAGGACATTAGCACTAAGTTCTATTGTGGAGCTCAGTGGATTAAACATAGTTTAAAGGCAAAAACAAAAACTGAGAAAAAAAATATTCAGCAAACACTAAATTAAAAAGAAACTCATATCCTTCATTTCACCGCCCTGATATACTTGTTATCAACTCTGCGTCTGCATTTAACAGCAAACAGCAGATTTATTCAAAAGGTGGTGAAAATGTAACCTCGCAATGGGTATTTCACTATTATTATACTTATTTATTTCATTATTATACTTACGCGATCAGATATAGTGTTGTACTGAATCCGAAAGAAATCACTCCTTAAATCTTATTATTATTACTTTTAATTTTCAAATGAAAAACGATTATCCAATTAGACAAAATTAATTTTGTTTACTGTATATTCATTTTTTATGATAAATAAAATCCGTAGTAAAATTTAATGACCGATTATCTCTTCCCGCAAAAAGTTTCTTGCGTGGTTTGACTGTAGAAACAAATCATTAAGTGATCCTAATAGAAAATATAACAATTCTTGTTTTGTACTATCTTTCTATCGCCGCTATAATAATACCTTTAACTCAATTTTTCTCAGCATGAATATTTTCATCATTGTTCGTGTTTAAAGGGATATATCTAAACTTTCTTGCAAGATATATGTATGAAATCATTCACAGAGTTTATCTATTATGTTTTCAATAACTTATCTTCAGAATTTTTAATTTAATGTGCAAATTTTCAATATATATTCCTGGAAGTAAAAATTATTCTCAAAGATTCATCTTTTATACATTAAAATTTATTATAAATTTTGTAAGTATTTTTTATAAATTCATTATAAATTTCCTATTTATTATAAATAGAATATATTAATAATATATTCTATAGAATAGAATAGAGTATAATATAGAACAGGATATAATAATAGATATAATAGGTGATGCTACAGAAATTATAATGAACAATGATAATGATATAATGTATCTGTCGTAGGCTAATTGGGAAATCCGGCTCTTTGCAAAGAGCCAGTCTAATTGGAGAATCATCTTCCTTTTACCAATCAGCTTGCTATTTTTCAGACCTATTCCAAAGAGCCTAGACAACGTTAGGCTAATTGGAATCTGGCCATTTATTTCTCAAACAGCCTGATAATTTTTAGGCTTATTGCAAAGAGCCTAGACAGCGTTAGGTTAATTGAAAAATGGCCATGCCTATATAGAAAATAGCCAGCTCGTTGTCAATATATGGTGTTGTACCCAACTCCAACCTGAAAATTCCATTCGATGTCGACCCGAACCCGACAGAAAAATTCCATCGAACCATAACGCGATCCTAAAAGAACAAAATAAATTCCTTCATGTCGCAACACAACCCGAACCAGAAAACTGAAGTTAACCCGAAACCCGAGAAGAAACCAACAAAAATATCCATTGAACCGTAACCCGATCCGAACAAGACAAAATAAATTCCTTCATGTCGCAACCCAACCCGAACCTAAAAATTCCAAGTTAACCAGTAACAAAACCCGAACAAGACATAAAAATTCCTTCGAACCGTAACCCGATTCGAATCCGACAAAATAAATTCCTTCGTGTCGCAACCAGACTCGAACTTGAAAATCGAAGTTAACCCGAAACCTGACACGAACCAGAAAAAAAAATCCATCGAACTGTAACCCGATCCGAGCACAACAATATATTTTCCGTCGACATGCAAACCGACCCGAACATGAAAATTGAAGTTAACTCGAAATCGGACCAGAGCCCGACAAAAAAAATCCATCGAACCGTAACCCGATACGAACTCGACAAAATAAAATCCGTCGCAACGTAACCCGATCCGAAGCTGAAATTTCAAGTTAACCCGAAACCCGACCCGAACCTGAAAATTTAAGTCTATCCGAAACCCGACAGAAAATTACCGTCGTCACGTAACCCGACCCGAACCAGATAAAAAAACAATGAATAGTAACCCAATCCGAACCCGACAAAATAAATTTCTTCATCTCAGAACCAGAACCGAACCGGAAAATTGAAGTTAACCCGAAAGCCGACCCGAACCAGACAAATAAAAATCCATAAATACGTAGACCGATCCGAACTCGACAAAATAATTTTCGTCGTTACGCAACCCGATCCGAACCAGAAAATCGTAGTTAACAAGAAACCTGACCCGAACCAGAAAAGAATGCCATCGAACCATAACACGATCCGAACACGACAAAATAAATGACTTCGTGTCGCAACCCAATCCAAATCAGAAAATTCAAGTTAACTCTAACCAGACAAAAAAAATCCAACGAACCGTAGCCCAATCCAAACCCGAAAAAACAAATTCCTTTGTTTTGCAACCCGACTCGAACCTGAAATATTGAAGTTAACCCGAAACCCGACTCGAACCTGAAAATTTATGCTAGTCGAAACGTGATCCAAATCTGAAAATTTAAGTTAGCCCGAAGCCCGACCCGAACTTCACAAAATTAATCCCTTGGACCGTAACCGGATCTGAACCCGACAAAAATTACCGTCGCCACGTAACCCGACCCGAACCAGATAAAAAAACAATGAATAGTAACCCAATCCGAACCCGACAAAATAAATTTCTTCATCTCAGAACCAGAACCGAACCTGAAAATTGAAGTTTACCCGAAAGCCCACCCGAACCAAACAAATAAAAATCCATCGATACGTAATCCGATCCGAACCACACAAATAATTTCCGTCGTCACGGAACCTGATCCGAACCAGAAAATTGAAGTTAACCCAAACCCGACCGGAACCAGACAAGAAAAAATCCATCAATCCTTAACCCGATGTGAACCTGACAAAATAATTTCCGTCGTCATGCAACCCGACCCGAACCTGAAAACTGAAGTTAACTCGAAACCCGACCCGAACCCGACAAAAAAATCCATCGAACCGTAACCCAACCGAAACCAAAAAAATTAAATTCTTCGTCTGGCAACCTGAGACGAACCTGAAAATTTAATTTAACCCGAAACCTAAAAACCGAAAATTATATTGTCAGGTTCAGATCGAATTACGTATCGATGGATTTTTATTTGTTTGGTTCGGGTCGGCTTTCGGGTTAACTTTAATTTTCAAATTCGGGTCGGGTTCCGAGACGAAGGAATTTATTTTGTCAGGTTCGATCGGGTTACAGTCCGATGGATTATTTTGTCGTGTTCGGGTCGGGTTTCAGGTTAGCATAAATTTTCAGGTACGGTCGGGTTTCAGGTTAACTTCAATTTTCAGGTTCGGTCGGGTTTCGGGTTAACTTCAATTTTCAGGTTCGTGTCGGGTTGCGAGACGAAATAATTTATTTTTTCGGGTACGGTTTGGGCTACTGTTCGTTGGATTTTTTGTATGGTTCAGGTTGGGTTTCGGGTTAACATGTATTTTCTGGTTTGGATCGGGTTGTGGCACGAGGAAATTTATTTTGTCGGGTTCGGATCGGGTTACGGTTCGATGGATTGTTTATCGGGTTCAGGTCAGGTTTCGGGTTAACTTGAAATTTCTGTTAGGATCAGGTTCCGTTGCGACGGAATTTATTTTGTTGGGTTCGGAGTGTTCTCTGGTCGTGTTTCGGGTTAACTAGAATTTTCTGGTACGGATCGGATTGCATGACGACGAAAATTATTTTGTCGGGTCGGGTCGGGTTACGTTTCGTTGGATTTTTTTGCCTTGTTCTGGTTGGATTTCGAGTTAAATTTAATTTTCAGGTTCGGGTCGGGTTGCATGTCGACGGAAAATGTATTGTCATGTTCGGATCGGGTTACGGTTCGATGGAATTTTTTTCCTGGTTCGTGTCGGGTTTCGGGTTAACTTCGATTTTCAAGTTCGGGTCGGGTTGCGAGACGAAGGAATTTATTTTGTCGGGTATGGATCAGGTTACGGTTCGATGGAATTTTTATGTCTTGTTCAGGTTTGGTTACTGGTTGACTTCGAATTTTTAGGTTCGGGTTGGGTTCCGACATAAAGGAATTTATTTTGTCGGGTTTGGATCAGGTTACGGTTCGATGGATTTTTTTGTCGAGTTCTGTTCGTATTTCGGGTTAACTTCAGATTTGTGGTTCAGGTCGGGTTGCGACTCAAAGAAATTTATTTTGTCCTTTTAGGATCGGGTTAAGGATCGATGGAATTTTTCTGTCGGGTTCGGGTTGGCTTACTGGTTAACTTCGAATTTTTAGGTTCGGGTTGGGTTGCGACATAAAGGAATTTATATTGTCGGGTTTGGAACAGGTTACTGTTCGATGTATTCTTTTGTCGGGTTCTGCTCGGGTTTCGTGTTAACTTCAGTTTGTGGTTCGGGTTGGGTTGCGACTCGAAGAAATTTATTCTGTCCTTTTAGGATCGGGTTACGGTTCGATGGAATTTTTCTGTCGGGTTCGGGTCGATTTTGAATAGAATTTTCAGGTTCGAGTTGGGTACAACACCATATATTGACAAAGAGCTGGCCATTTTCTAAATTGGCATGGCCATTTTTCAATTAACCTAACGCTATCTAGGCTCTTTGCAATAAGCCTAAAAATTATGAGACTGATTGAGAAATAAATGACCATATTCCAATTAGCCTAATGCTGTCTAGGCTCTTTGCAATAGGCCTGAAAATTAGCAGGCTGATTGGGTAAAGGGAGATAATTCTCCAATTAGACCGGCTCTTTGCAAACAGCCTACGATTAGCCCAATTAGCCTACGACATATATATTAATGAATAATGAAGATGAATGAAAATAGATCATATGGAATAGAATATATTAATATTATATTAATTTATAAATATATATTTTTCTATTTGTTATAATTTTTTAAAGTATTTTTTTATAAATTTGTAATAAAAGTTCTTTCTAAATTCTTAAGACAAATTAGCAAGAAACCGTTTCTATACACAATAGTGAAAAAAAATAATGAAATCGGGAATGTTGTTCACGAGTTATATCAAAAATTAAAATAATTTAAAATATTTAAACAAAAATTTCAAAACCTTTATATCTTAAAAGAAACTTTTTATAGAACGACAAAATTCAGGAAAAGAATTTATATAAAAATGCCTATAAATAAAGAAAATAAATTTTTTATCCCCAGACACCTATAATGCATCATCTAAAATATAATAAACTAATTCACATAAGAAAAATGTATCCCCATAAAATAATGTATAATGAGATTTTTGCAGTTGAACATTTATGGTGGAGAATGCTCTATATCTCTTTCAAATTATTTATCGCATTACTATGCATTTTATTACGATCTCTGTCTTAAGAAATTTTCTTCAAGAAATAAATATTTTTGAAATTTAAAGAGAAAGTTAAAATAATTAATTGTCGAATGCGCTGCATATATCAGAGGATAAGGATAACTTGTAATGTGTTAATCCAGAGGAAAATAATTGTATTAATTGTGTTTGTCTGTGTCTGTTAAATATTAATTTGTTCTAACAAAAAGAAAACTGAATTTTAACTACAAAATGACTATCAAATTAACATTTTTCATGTACCACATAAACTGTCAATTATTCAAAACTATGTTATTGAAAAATCGAGCAGTTTTTTCAATAATTTGTAATGACAGATCTTTTAGATGCTGTCAAAGTTGACATTATGAAATGAATTTTCGGATGTGGTGATAGTTTGTGAAATTTGATAACGAAACCATTTTTTATATATTGGCGATTGGCAGTTTACTATGAAATCTGGGTTTTAAAACTTTAGAAGCTCCTCCCTTTTCTGAAACTTTTTCGTAATTGGGTCCTGAAGTTTATGCATTTATAAATATATTCCAATGTGCAGCAGTAATGTAAAATTACAATCTAAAAAAAAAAAAGGACTAACGTGATATAAATGCATATTTGTTTGCGATCGCCAGTGTGTTAAATGCCAAATTTATACCGTTCTAAGGGAACCTAACCCGTATTTACGCATGGATAAATCCACGGCTCGAAGAAAACCACGAAAACTTCGAACGACTAGGCCGACGGGCGCGATTGGGATCGAACACAGCACCTCCCGTCTACCAGCTTCGAGAGCAGAACCTCTCAGCCACTGGTCGGGCCATCATGCTCTGCTACCTGATTATTTCCATTGATTGCTGGATTATAAAATATGCAAGACAGAGCTTTAAAATAATAATAATCTGGTTTATTATCAAAAAATTTATTAACCACATGAAATTAATTAGAAATAAAATTAAATTAGTAAAAATTTTGAAAATTAAAAATTTTACAAATCATAACAAAAAGTATGAGACGAACCATCATTAGCTTCTCTATAGTTTGGAATACATTTAAAACATGAAAATAATCTAGTATTTTGAAGCTTTAAAATTTTTCTAGATTTTCAATTTTCTTTTGCCATTATCATTATACTTTGATTTTTGGTGAAAATTTGTTACATAAGGTGGCAGAAATTTACTTAGAATATGACTATAAAATATTTTTTATGACTTTCATCATTTAATTTAGGGAGATGAGAAAATGAGGGTTTTCATTGATGGAAGTATAAATCTGTCCATTAGAACTTTAATTATGTCCTTTTTAAATCTATCAGTATTCTATAAATATTTTAAGGTGGAGTCCAACAAAATTAAAATATTAGTAAATTGAGATTTGGGAAATTTTTAATCATCCTCCATCTAAATGAGAAATCATGTAGTTAAGAGGATAATAAGTTTGTTGACCAACTAATGTTTTAAAACATTCACCACAGTTAATATTTTCCTTGATTCTACTGGATGATCGGCAATAAGACACACAGCATTACGGCCTTTTAGAAAAAATAAATTAATTTCTATTTACAAATGAACTTTCTGTTAAAAAAAGAATACAAAACACGGCAATTTTTTTTTTTTTTTTTTTTTAATAACTTTTAAAGGCATGTCTATGAGGCTATCAATGTAATTACCATGAACCAGATAGCAGTGCCATCTCTCAGCTTTATCGGACTTCCACTTTTGATTGAAAAGCGTTAGTCATTTATAACGGGGTTGCGGTTGGGTTTAATTTATTATTTACAGATCTGTGTCGTCAATGCGACAGCAGATTCCTTTGTGATTTGGGGTCAGCTTGTAGTACAACTTCAGAAATATTTAGAAAGATATATTATAATTTTCTGCTTTATTTTTCTGCCACGAGTATGTATTTTCATACGTTATTCTGCTAAATCCATATTTGGGAAATTATATAAGATCAAAGGAAAACTAACTATCAAATATATGTGTAAAAATTTCAATAGGGGGAAATAAAGTGCAAGTGCGAGAAATAAGCTTCTGTGAAACCTCTTTATCGTACTTCTGAAAAGATACAATTAAATAGTATCGGTTTAAGCCGTGTAAAAGCCCTTGCCACTGGTCGGAAGTAGCACGCTACAAGTAGCGAAACTACTGTAGTCACTACTTTTTACAGTAGTTTGTAGTATAGCGTGCTACATTTTGATGAATGTAGTGTAGCGAGTAGCGCGATACAAAAAATCAGTAGTTTGTAGCGAGAACAGACGCTACTTTTAACGCTACTTCAGAAGAAAAAATAATGGGCCATTCTGCAAATCACGTGGTCGAAACTCGTTTCTTTTTTTGCAGAATTTGTTCTGCTCAAAAATTTCCGAATCTCAGTTGCAGTGTATAGCAACGCATCCATTGAAGTCGTGATTTTTTCCATTGACACTTGCTGCTGAAATCAAGTACTAACCCACGAAAGGAATTAATTTTCTTGTTGGCAACAGTTGTCTGTTTACTTTTTAATAATGTCTTCATGTTTTAACGCCGGATTTCTTATTATTCGGAATTGCTCCATTTACAGATTTATTTATTGTTTGCATTTAGGGTTGATTTTCTGTAATTTTTTAGATTATAATATCTCTCTTAATTTTGCTACGAAATTTATTAAGTGTGTATAAACTAATGTTTTTGAGACAAACAAAGAAACATTTCCTTGCATGTTATCTTTCTTAATTTTTTAATGCCCTCAGTTATGTCGCATTTATATAATTGTATCCCGGCAGACACGATATAACGAGGGCTTCATTATTTAATCAATGTCTTCAATTTTTAGTGTAAATTGAACAGTTTGACAAAATCTGAAAGTAGCGAAGTAGTGACTACTTTTGAAAAGTAGTTTGTAGTCGCTACTTTTTAAAACAAGTAGTTGTAGTTGTAGTTAACTACATTTTGGACAAAGTAGTTGCAGTTGTAGTTCGCTACAATAGAAAAGTAGTTTTCCGACCCTTGGCCCTTGCCTTATATACCATTCAGCTTACAGATAGCGTTAACACAACTGTCCAATTTCTGACGTGATCTCTTCATTCTTGTAATGTGTGCAAGTAATAAAGCCTGCATCTTTATTTATATTAATAGCGTTTTCTAAAACATTTTTCATTCATTTTATCACCTTTTTTTACCTAAATGTTTTTTTTATGATTTTTTGAGCAATGCATATCAAATTGACTTTTTCTTGTTAAACTTACACGAGATTTTATTTATTTTTTCTCTTTCTAGTATAAGTAACTTTCCGTTTTATAAAATTGAAAAAAGGATAATTTGAACCCAAAAATTTATTTAATTAAATAAATTAATTAAATCACTTTGCTTATACGTAATTGTCATTTCAAATCTATTTGATTTCATTAAATAAATAAAATTTTGAACGGCAGAGAACTTTCTGAACACTCTTGATTAAAATCATTAAAAATAATATAAATACCGAAGAGTAATATAAGAATATATTTGTTTCCAGATAAAAATATTTAAACTCTCTTCATTAGCAGGGCTTAATTTGCGCCGAAGGGGACATTCCCCCCCCACCCCCGGAGCATTGAAATGTCCCTCCCGGGAGATTTGAGATTTTATGCTTTTAATGGTTAAAAAGTGCAATCCCCCCCTTTCGGAAATTTGAAATGTCCCCCCCCCCCCCGAGCCACAGAAATCCCTCCTGGAGGAAAGTGTCTGAATTCAACACTGGATGGAGATGAAACATGCTCGATTTTTATATCAGTCTTCGAGTTTGGGCAAGCTCAAGTTCAATGTGTCTTAAATTCAAATTTTATTTATTTCCATTTCAAATCATTTTAATGCTATTTTGATAACAATAAAGAGTAAACAGAAATAGTCTTTTTTTCTATTCTGCATAGCTGTAAACTATTAATTTTTTGTGTTAACACTATTTCCGAATCCTAATCCTGAGCTTATTTAATCGCATAATTCTGGAATTAATTAACATTAAGATTAGGCAAAATTTTCTATTTGGAAGTAGTAATAACTAAAAAGTGGAATAGTTGGTAGGTATGTATATGCAGATCGCTGTATTTAAAATTTTTATTTTGCTAAATAAAAAAACAATGCTTTAAATTTTGAAAATAATGTATGAAATATAAATATGAAGATTAGAGTGACGGCGGAAGGGGGGAGGGAGGGGTACGCTACGGGTGTTAGAACTGCAGAATATTAGGGCTCCGGTACTTTTTTCTTAGAAATTAAGCCCTGTTCATGAGCGCAATTAATCATGAAACCTGTCACATGTTTCACAACCTTTTGTTTCAGTTTCATGTTTATGGTTTTCGATGTGTAATGAATCATCATTTGTTTTACAAGGACTTGAATGTTTTCAGCCCATCTTGAGCATTTTATAAGATTTTTCGTCTTTTTTTCCGTTTTCAATTGACAACTAATTTGTTTATCTGTGTTTAAAAGACAGTAATTTCCATATATTATCTGAGACAGTTTTTTTGCGAGCCCCCTTCCCCGCCCCCAATCTTTCTCAATCCATAGGAATATAATCAGACATATTAAATCTAGAATATAAGGACTTGTTGTTGAAGCTAGGTATAAAGTCAGTCTAGCTAGGCTTCAGTCATCACGATAGGTTATCGATAATTGATGTAAAATTGATGTCGATAGTTATTTGTTTAAAATCTCGATTCTTCATTTATATTATTCAATTTTTAAATTTAAAAATGAAAAATTACCCCTACTGAAATGAAAAACTACGCCTTAAATCTTTAAATGGCACTACAAAGGATGTGGATTTTCTTTTCATTTTGCTTAACAGCGTACAACCAACTTGAGTAAAAAATATGTCCAGATCGGGGATCGAACCCAGATACAATGGTATAGCGCAGCAAATGCTTTACCAATTAAGTCATCCGGATGACATCCAGTCTGGCACCTCTTTCCCTAATGTACGTTAGCAAGGCTGGAACTCCGCAGCGCAAGCTGAAATATCAACATGAGCTCACTATCAGTGGCATACATGAGACGAATAAGTTCCCAGCATCGGATAATATATATTTAAATTTCCAATAGAAAAATCCGAATAGAATTTTCCTTTTTTATATATTTTTGTATTTTGTTTTATTTTACTTTGTTTTATTTTTATTTTTATTTATTTATGAGGATTGATAACAGGACTGAAACTATGTCTTTCGACATTCCATCTTGCGCTGCGGAGTTGCAGCCTTGCCAAACGCATATTAGGGAAAGAGGTGCCAGACTGAATGTCATCCGGATGGCTTAATTGGTAAAGCACTTGGTGCGTGATACCAAGGTATCTGGGTTCGATCCCCGGTCTGGACACATTTTCCCCTCAAGTTGGTTGGAAGCTTTTAAAAAGCAAAGTGAAAAGAAAATTCACTCCCTTTGTAGTGTCATTTAAAGATTTAAGACGTAGTTTCCGTCCTGCTGAAAATTTAATTGGAAATTTAAATAGAAAGTTTAACGTTAATAATTTTAGAACTTGTGTACATAATGATTCTTAATTTTTCGTTATATTTTTTTGTCATTCAGTAATACATAATAGTACGTTCATCCAGTTCTCGGATAAATGCTAAAATTGAACTCACAGACAATTTTTTGTTCTTTCTTTTAATTGCAATTTTGTCATGCTTCAAATATACCGGGTGCGTCATAAATTCGTGCAAACCTTAAAAATTCATAATAAAAGAAGTAATGCTCGGCAAAATTTTCGGTTTGCGCGAGTATGATCAGAGGGATTTTGGATTTTTTTTCCATGTATAATAAAAAATGACTCCCAAAGTAACCGATAGAGGGCGCTCACACGTCATACTGAGGCGTTTTGTGCAAATCAGGCAAACACAAACAAACAATGAAACAAATCACAATAACATGACACTGTGCATTTATTTTAAGGTAAAAGATCTTCATCATGACCACCACCAGTAGGTATTAGGCAAGTGAGGCGCGTCAATACGCCTGTTACAGCTGAGTGTAGCTTTTCGGCATCGATACCACCGGCGGTCCATCGAATGGCATCTTTCAGTTCCACCAAAGTGGCTAGGGATTCCCGGTATACACAATACTTTAAGTATCCCGATAACCAAAAATCTGCCGGGGCAAGTCTGGAGATCGTGCGGGCCACTCAAATTTACATCTTCGACGTCGCCCAGATACGACTGTTTTGCGTATTGACGTCACTATGCAGTGAAAAGTGTGCTTCATCCGTCCACAGGACGTTCAGCAAACATTGTGGGTCACGCTCCATTTGTGCCAGCGCCCATGTAGCAATTTTTAGTCTTTTATCTGTATCTGCCGGTAATAACTAGTGAAGTGCCTGTATCTTGTACGGATACAGATCCAAGATTCCGTGCAGAATACGTCGAATCGACGATTCCGAAATCCCCGTTATTCTCCCAGCTTCACGAGCATTGCTACTCTCCGTTGATATCTCGGCTGCCTATTCTTCCATGACACTTTTTACAACATGGACACGATCCGCGCTCGAGGATTGTCTTCCACTACAGGGACGATCCTCCAAACTCCCCGTTTATTCAAAACGTCGTACTAAATTTAGTATCCCATTCAATGAAATAGGACTTTTTTGCGCCTTAAGTCCTGTCTCTGTGCGAAACATTCTCAATGCAATAGTTGTGGATTCACCATTCTTGTAGAAAAGTTCAACCACCAGCGCTTGTTCTGGTAACGATAGCATGCTGCCAAGATAAAATGACGAATCCATTTCCAGCCAGGTGTTTTATTCCGAGCCTGATTTGCATAAAACACCAAAGTATGACGTGTGAGCGCCCTCTATCGGTTACTTTTGGAATCATTTTTTATTATACATGGAAAAAAATCCAAAATCCTTCTGATCATTTTCACGAAAACCGAATTTTTTTCCGAGCATTACTTCTTTTATTATGAATTTTTAAAGTTGGCACGAATTTATGACGCACCCGGTATATAGAAAAATTATTTTAATAGATTAAGTAACGAATTTCAGATAATTAATTAATTTTTTTTTTTTTTTTTTTTTTTTTTTTTTGAATTGTTCTATTCATTGCCTCCATTTCCACTAACTAAAAGTTTTACCATTTGTAAGACGCTGATTTAACTCTTTACATGACCTCTGTCTTTGAACGCTTTATTTAGATGAATTCATGATGCAATTGCTTCTTACATATTACTGTCACGTTTTTATACATAAGAACGACATAGTCAATTTCTATTATTTTGTCTATTTTTTCTGTTGAAATATAAGATTGAAGGGTTGCGCAGACATGGACCTTAAATCTGTCCCTGACAAAGAAACGCCTATCCACCGAAATGGACTTCTGGCGAAGAACATCAAGACTGGCAACGTTAAAAATTCAAGAATACGTTAAATCAAGTCAAACAGTATGCTGTATATAAAATCGATCATTAGAAGCTTAGATAGTATGGACATGCATATTCGCTGAAAGAAAGTTGAGCGCCTTCCAAAAGTCCTATTAGAATGAAGTTCGAACGGTAGACGAAGAATGATTTTGAAATATCCATTCAAGTGTTATTGAAGTCTTATAAGTTAACCCTTTCAGGGGCAAAGTACTCTCGTAGCTAAAATATTGAAATGATTGATTGACACCAAGATTCACGAACGATATATTTTTTAAATAAGTAAAAGCTTTTCCTCATGTACCTCATAAATTTAAAATTTGGTTATAAAATTCTGGTGTCATTGTGGCATTTTGGGATTAAAATTAAGTAGTATATATTATATACCGGTGCCCTTCAAGGGGTTAGTGATGTTATCGCCAAAGGACAGAGAGAAATGGAAAAGGATTCTCAAAAATACTTTAATAGGTCGAGGACACCCACAATTTAGTGAAAATCCTTAAGGATGATGATGAAGATGAAATATAATTCGAAAAAGCGTTGAAGTTCAGCTTTTTCCCCCTCTATTAAAACTAGATATGAAGAAATTTTCTTTGGAAATTAGGCGTCTTTGCCCCTCAGTGTGTGTGTGCGTGTTTAGAAGAGGAAGGGGGGGGGGCGCAAAAATGCGTCTTTGGATCTCTCGCGGATTGCGTGATAAAATTTTCCAAAAGGCTCAATGTCACAATATAAAAATAAGATACGGATGATTTTTTTTTTCAAACTCGGTCCTTTTCCCTTCCGCTAGCGAGGGTGGTCGCAAAATTAAAATCTGTCATGGTGTTAGAGATTAAATTTTGAAAGAGGATGATTCACATAATGTAAACATCTGATGCGAAGAAATTTTTCTATCTTCAGCTCTCAACTCACCAAAGGTGAGCTGGAGAAAAAATAATAAATCGTAAGTTTCGCGAGGAAATTTGACGACATACTGTCGGAATATAAAAGTAAGATTCGGATGATATTTTAAAATTCAGCCCCATTTTTTTTTAATTTGCCGTCAGGAGAAGAGGAGAGGGGGGGGGGGGGGCATAAAAACGTATCTCCAGTTCTATCATGGTTTTAGAGATTAAATTTGGGAAGCGTGTGAAATGCAAAATATAAACAACAAATACGAAGAATTTTTTGTAAGGGGCCAACCCTTATTATTATTATTTGTTAATTATTCACAGTTTTTTATCCTACAATTTTATACATTCACTAAGTTATTTTCATTCATAAATGCAGATATTGTATTTATCAGATCAAACAGCGTTTCTAATTTTTCTATAAAAGCAATTCATTTTTAAATAAAGTAAATAAAAATAAAATTCAAAGATAGCATCCAATTGATGTTTAAACCTAATTTTCAGGTCACGGCAATCACAAAAAATTGAGCAGAAGAAAACAATCGACAAAAATGAAATATACATTACATTTATTGGAAAATAAAATATATTACTAGAATTTTTGTTGCTGCACTGAGAATATTTGAAATTTTATCGAATGTGGTCAAAAAAAATTCCTCTCGCAAACGTGTCAGAAAAATCCACAATTACGATCAAAGGATTTTTTCGTTTTCTTTCTTTCTTTTAGAACACATTTTAGTTCAATTTATGGAATGTTACAAGAGTTCTTCCTATCGAGCTTTATTGGCAAATCACTGTTTTAGAAGCACATGATCTACGAGTTGTAATTATGTTAAAATTAATCTAGTCACATTATCTATATTGGATTTTTTTTTTTTATTAAAAAGTATACATTTGCTAGTTTGGAACAGATTGCTTACACGCCCTCAGGTCCGCCATTTTGTTTTGTTGGCGAAAACCCGTTTTTCGCCAACAAGAATTTGTCGCCAAGTGGTCATTTTGGGCTATTTTAGTTTTTATTTTTTATTTAATTTTGGAATATATACAGATTAAAATATATACAGATTAAACATAAAAAAGGGAAATTCAAGAAATTTTCACTGAATACTGAGCAAACGGCAGAAACGTAAATACGGTGATACTTAAAAAAAAACGCAAAGATTCATTATTAAACCAACATATCTCTAAAAATAAAGGCATTAAAACGTATATCCTATCGTTTAAAAAACGAACCTCGATACAAAATTTGAAAAAAGAAACATCGACAAATAGAAAAATCAAAAACCTGTACATAAATTTCTAAAATACATCTTAATAACAAACCTCAATTAAAATAAAAACAAGAACGAAAAATCATGCGTCAAGCATAGATTATGTAACACTTTCCAACGTTTCCAAAATAATTTTACAAATCATACCGTTTAATAAGCTGAAAGATAACATCTAAGTAAACAATTTGGAAAACGCATAACATATTTAAAAACATAATTTCAGGAATTTCCAACGTATACAATATTCGGAAAAATATCCGAATAATTTTATTCAGCCCTGTATATGATCTATAGATTTGTATATATACTACATAGGATGCTAAATTTTAGTTCAGTTAAGAAACGCGTAACACAGTTTAAAATTCTCCTTCTGGAGTTTCTGTCAATAAACGGAAATGTGTTCGCGAACTTTTGTACTTCCCTGTATAGGATCTACATAATTTATACACACCACGTAATAAACAAAAAGTGAGTTAAATTTAAAATCGCGCTCAGTAATTTAAAACGCACTTCCAGGAATTATTGTTAACAGACATTAGAGAATTCTTTTGTGTGACCCTGTAAATGAACGATGACTGCTATACACACAATATTCTGTGGTAAGCATCTTGTAATGCACCTTAGTGATATATATATATATAAATTTCAATGTGTTTAAAACAGTGAAACATTATTTAAATAAACCGCTGACGATTTTTCTCCATAGACGTAATGTAACGGAATTATTTTGACTATCCCTGTAAATTAACTATAAGTGCTATGCACACCCTATTCCATATTAAGCTTCTTGCGATACACCTTAGTGATATTTATCAATTACAATGTGTTTGCAATTGTGTAACATCATTAAAATAAACTGCAAATGATATTTTCCCATAGACCGTAATGTAACGGAATTCTTTTGAGTGTCCCTGTAAAAAAACTATAAGTGCTACACACTTCAGTTGAAATAGGGAACGTGCTATAGATAACGACAATAACATATAAAAATTGCAAGGCAATCCGAGCATATTTACGGGAGTTAGAGCACGGACAGACGGCAGACGGCCAGACAAACCGAAGTCATAAACACTTTTCAACTAGGTTGGAAAGTGTTAAAAACACCAGAAATTGAAAAATCAAACCTCCATACAATTGCAAAAATACATCTTTAAACAAACATCCAAAAAACAGAAAAACACCTGCAGAATTAATTTGAAAAATCAAACATGGATACATCCATTGAAAAATCAAATCTCCGTGCATAAATTGCAAAAAATACTTCACGTTTCTACGAAAATTTCTTGAATTTACCTTTTTTATGTTTAATCTGTATATATTTTAATCTGTATATATTCCAAAATTAAACAAAAAATAAAACTTAAAATAGCGCAAAATGCAATTGCACTCCAAAAATAGGCCTATCTCGAGAAACCTTGAAACCTCCTTTGTCTCTCAAAATTTGCTGAAATTTCAGCACAACATCACCAATAAGCGGTAAACTAACAACAGAAGCCATTATCAATCGAAAAAAATAATCAAATATTAATAATAATAATAAAAAGTTGGAATTATACAACCTGATCAAAGATACCACGTGGAATAAAACAGGCAAGAAAAAATGAACACAACCTCTCAGTCGTCCGCTCACAGAATAAATGAGAAGAAAAAAAAATCGTATCGGAGATTACGTCAGGGTTGCCGGAAGGCAAAAGTCCGCCCAGTAGCCAGATCGGCAAATACATCGCCAAAAAAATCGCCAAAAAAAATGGCCGCCCGATCTGAGGGCGTATAAGCAATCCTAGCCGCTAGTTTTTAGCACTTTCCAACCTAGTTGAAAAGTGCTTATGACTTCGGTTTGTCTGGCCGTCTGCCGTCTGGCCGTCTGGCCGTCTGCCGTCTGTCCGTGCTCTAACTCCTGTAAATATGCTCGGATTGCTCTGCAGTTTTTATATGTTATTGTCGTTATCTATAGCATGTTCCCTATTTCAACGGAAGTGTGTAGCACTTATAGTTTTATTACAGGGACACTCAAAAGAATTCCGTTACATTGCGGTCTATGGGGAAAAATCACTTGCGGTTTATTTAAATAATGTTTCAGTATTTTAAACGCATTGAAATTTATATATATCACTAAGGTGCATTAGAAGAAGCTTAATATGGAATAGGGTGTGCATAGCACTTATAGTTACTTTACAGCGACAGTCAAAAGAATTCCGCTACATGACGTCTATGGAGAAAAATCGTCTGCGGTTTATTTAAATAATGTTTCACTATTTTAAACGCATTGAAATATATATATATATATCTAAGGTGCATTACAAGAGGCTTACTACAGAATAGTGTGTGTATAGCAGTCATCGTTCATTTACAGGGACACACAAAAGAATTCTCTACTGTCTGTTAACACTAATTCCTGGAAGTGCGTTTTAAGTTACTAAACGCGATTTTAATTTTAACTCGCTTTTTGTCTATTACGTGGTGTGTATAAATTCTGTAGGTCCTATACAGGGCAGCACAAAAGTTCGCGAACACATTTCCGTTTATTGACAGAAACTCCAGAAAGATAATTTTAAACTGTGCTACGCGTTTCCTAACTAAACTAAAATTTAGCATCCTAGCATATACAAATCTATAGATCATATACAGGGCTGAATAAAAGTATTCGGATATTTTTCCGAATATTGTATCTGTTGGAAATTCCTGAAATTATGTTTTTAAATATGTTATGCGTTTCCAAATTGTTTACTTAGATGTTATCTTTTAGCTTATTAAACGGTATGTTTTGTAAAATTATTTTGGAAGCGTTGGAAAGTGCTACATAATCTATGCTTGACGCATGATTTTTCGTTCTTGTTAATAATTGCAATAAATATTGCTCCATCATAAATGTTAATTTCTTTCCAACCCACCAACCGTATTTCATCAGGTGAGTCGAATCTCGACTCTTCAAAATGAGACGGAATGCCCATCCCTAGTTCCAGCTTTAACAGAGAATTAGAACATTTCTGTTTAAGAACCCAACGAGGAGAACTTATGACCATATAGGCGCGCACTCGTCTATTAAATTTATAATACACTATATATTCGATATCAAAGCTTTTACATCATTTTTTAGTATTCATGAATGTTTAATTAATTTTACCGGGTTGAGTTTAATATTTAGATCGTATTGTTAATGTGTTCATTCGGATACAAGCGCAAACTTCAATCCCATGTGGTTGGCTTTGATGTAATCAAAGTGCAGTGTGCAGTTACTATTATTGTTTTTAACGAGTTAAATGAGATTATATTAGAGAATACCCTTCTATTTCATGAGGGAAAAAATCTGTTTCGTAAGTATAAAAAAATAAGTAAATATATAATAAAACTTATTTATAAAATAAAAATATTTTATAAATTTAATATATAAATTTGATATATAAATTTAATTTTGTAATATTTAGTAATAATGCATAAAATTAGTATAGTAATTAATAATAATAATAATTATTATTATTTATAAAATATATTTTTATTTCATTTATTTATTTACAATTATTATAGTAATTAATAATAATAATAATTATTATTATTATTTATAAAATATCATTCGTAAGCATTTTTAACGGAAGATCTAATGACATTTCCCTTTAAATCCTTTATGATTGGTCAAACAATCGTTTAACAAGCGAGAAATTTCTGTAGGCACCTGAGAATAACCTCTCATCTCCAGATTGACCTAAAGCTTAAAATGAAAACATTACAACAATAAAAACAATATATATATATATATATATATTATATTACGATGATTTACCGTCATATGTTGTAGTTCCAATAACGTTGATTATAGAAGCAGGAGCACACATGGTCGCACAACGAAGTTAAGAACGTTGGTTGTTATTGATGATATAAATATTTAGAAGCAGTCGTAACATTTTAGTTGCAGTTTCGACGCGGCCATAGCGGCAGTAGAATTTAAAACCCAGAGGCGTTTCTCCATGAATTCAAACGAACAAGGCTTTCAATTTCAATCCTTTATTAAATATTTCTCTTGGGCAGTTTCCACCATAACCATAATAGCCGTGCATCACTACGTCATCAAGGTATAGAGGGTAAGTATCAGAACATATCAATGATTCTTAAAACGAGCAGCCAGGGAGTTGTTTACAAGTGAAAATACGACTTAATTCTGAGGGAGCACCGCAGGTAGCTGCTTTTTGATTCCCAGCGCAATAACACAAATTATGACGTAGAACGCGCACTGAACCAATGAGGAATTAAAGAAGACGCGTCATGCTACGTCACGACCAATGAAAGATAATTAGTAAAAGAGTTCGGACAGAGAGGCAGTGGATTAATTTTGTAGTAAAGTGACTTTAGAGCGGGAAATTAATATTCGGAATAAAAATGAAAATGGCTCTCAAAAAACATTCTAAAACCCAGAAATGATCGGGGATCATGATAGAAATTAAGAATAACTAAAAGCTTTATATTTAAGTAAATTTGGAAAATTTAGAATTAAATAAAAGGGAATTTAACAGAGTTAACGATAGAGCTAAATTAAGAATAAGGATTTAATGAATATAGAGTAGTAAATTGGAATAAAACAGGGAAAAAAATTAGAATTGTAAGAATTTGGAATAATTTAACTAAGGAAAAATGGCGAAAATTTATTATTATTACATATCCCCCCTCCCAAAAAATGTATGAACCGGTAAGTCCAATTGACTTACATGTTCATTGGGAGAAAGCAGATACTTGGGTTACAAAACAGTTCCCTCGTTGCAATACAGTTACCTGGTCGCCGTATCGCGATGTTCAAATTTCTGAATTCTGTTAAGTAAATTTTTAATAATTAAATTTAAAGAAACACGGTTAAGTGGAAACTGCTGTAAATAATTACATTTTTCAATAATAATTAGTATAACAGTATAGTATAGTTTGTATCAAGAAAATATAACAACAACATATAAATCATCTCTCTTTGTACCAATAATTTAACAATAATCAGCATTATTCACTTATTTATAGTCCTTAAGTGATTTTTTAAGTCCTACTGAATTGTAGAGTCCAATTATTGAATATTATAAGAGTCCTTAGTGTTGCAATGGCAGTTATGAAGTTCCAATAAATAAATTTAAGTAATAATATAATAATAATATATAAATCATATCTCTTTTTATCAATAATTTAACAATAATCAGCATTATGCACTTATTTATAGTCCTTAAGTGATTTTTAAGTCCTACTGAATTGTAGAATCCAATTATTGAATATTATAAGAGTCCTTAGTGTTGCAATGGCAGTTATGAAGTTGCAATAAATAAAATAATACAATAATAATAATAATAGCATCATCAATAGAAAGAATAAATAACAACAATAACAACATCAAAATTTATTTACATAATGTCAGAAACTTTTTGAATGCACTTTTACCTAAAAATTTCAACTTCACCTTTAATACTTTTTATTTTATTATCATCTTTCTCTTCCCTTCAATTCCTCATCATCATCACATATTTAATCATTACATCATATTTAGTTTGAGTACTCAATTCTAGTAAATTTATTATGCTAGGGATCTTGGCACTTAATGAGTTTATTTTTTACCCAAGCTACAGACAAAATGACGTGTAATCCCCATTGGTCAGCCTAAGATTTATTAAAACTCAAAGTTACTTAATAGAACAATTTACTACAGTAACATAATGCTAATTTCTCCATCATGTCTCAGTAAATTAACTTCTACCTGATCTAGCATTTTGTTAAATAATTATCACCATCAACAAATCTCTAACTCCTTATATTAAGTATTAAAATAAATTGGTAAATGCATCATTTTTCCTAACATTTAATTCAAAATAAACAACATAAATAATATATTAAAATATTTTAAGTTATATTTACATATTTACAATTTATACTCAAGGTTTTTTAGTGGTAATTTAAGTTAATTCAAATTTAGTTTAATAATTGAATTAATTTTATTTACATAGTTAAATAAGAATATGAAATAGTAAATTAATTTAATTTAACTTAACTGCCTAAGGAAGTGGTAAATAGTAATATGCCAAAAGAAGAAATTACAGTAATTTGTTATAGGTACTTGATCATACCATGATGGCTAAGACCAAGAAGGAACAGGTATTCATAAGAATAAATATTAAAGTTATTAATGATGCACCCTTAAACACAATAAATCATGAAATCAACAGACATCCCTGCATGTCATTCCAAAACCATTCCTTTAAACAAACAAACAACATACAGAAATATACTGTCAGTTCCTGAAAATTGGCAATTAATCCCTGGCCAGTAGAAAAACCACTAATATTGTGCAAAAGTAACAACATAATATTTAAATTTGTGAAAATAAGTAATTAAAATTTATTAAAAATAACTTAGATGGTTACTGTAACGCATATAAAACTAGAATTTGTAATTAAATTTCTGTTATATTTATTGTAAAGCTCATTATTCCATACTCCATTTTCTGTAAATTCATAGTAAAATCCATCCTTTAGTCACTATCCCTACTGAATTCTATGATTATAAGGATTTGGAACAAAAATAGACTTACACCAGAAATTTCATTCAATAAAATATAGACTTCCAAGTTAATTTAGTGTTATAAACTTCAGATTAAATATACTGGCTTAAGTTTTATCAGAATTATTGAAATTTTTAACAACTTTACCCATTTACCATTAGTTTATTAGTAAACACCATATTACTTTCTCAGAATACTGATAGACATCTCTGAAAAGCTTCCCTACTGAATTCAATTAATTATAGAGATTTGCAATAGAAATAATTCTACATAGTAAATGAGTCAGCAAAACATAATATTCACTTATAATATTTAGAGTAATTTAAGTTTAATTTACTAGTAAGAACCTTTTTTTTTTTTTTTTTTTTTTTTGTAATCTATTCTTAATAATATTTAATATCAATTCATACTATATTAATCTTTAACTTAACAACAACTGTAAAAATATCTAACTCTTAATAATTTAACTAACAACTAATATTTAACAGTAAAAATGTCAAATTCATATTTAAATTCATTCCACTTAAATAGTAAATGTACTCTTACTCTATCTTTCTATAAATAAATTTGCTGTATATGAAAAAAATATCACAAAAGAAAATAGAATGAATAAATAAATAAATAAAACACTTTTTTGTCTGTTGCTTTGTACTTCCGGAACATAGAAATAATGAAAAAAAAAAAATTAAACTGCACGCAATTTTTACTTTACCAATGTTACGCAAGTTTTCAGCGCAACTTCCTTTAAGATTTCTTTTTAGTTATCGTAAAATATCATCATGTAAATTTCATAATCATACTCCAAGTCATGTGCCAAGTAATAACTGATAACATAAATTATTCAATTCATATTGTAGTAGCAATTCTCATAAGTGCATCTCATTGCATCAATCCAAAATATCAACTTAGTTTAAACTTTAAAGCATAATAACATAATTTTAATTCTTCCTTAATATATTAATTTTAACAGAAAAATAACATAAACAGTAAATAAATTTCATAATATCTTTCAGAATAATTAATAATACAAGAACATAAATAAAAATCTCAGACTGTTAAAAAAACTCTGTCACTTGGTTTCCTGTTACGTAAGAATAGATATTTTAACAAAATAAAAAAGGTTGTTATAACATTTAGCAACAAATAAATAATACATATTACTTAATATAAAATCTAACTTACGCAATCAAATCTTGTTATGAAAAAGAGATACAACAATTTTTTGTTGTTTTCATTGACGCTATGTTCCAATACTTCTTCTGGCTGACATCGATAGGGGGGTTGACTTTATAATGAAACATATTTCGTAGATGCCTTGCTTCCGTTCTTTTTTGTTACAACACCTCAGTAAAAGTAAGCAGCAACTTGATTCTCAAATACTCTTTCCACATCGTTTGGAAGGATAGCTGTGGCATAGGTCCTTTGTAATCCTGTCGGCTTATATTATATTACGATGATTTACCGTCATATGTTGTAGTTGCAATAACGTTGATTATAGAAGCAGGAGCACACATGGTCGCACAACCAAGTTAAGAACGTTGGTTGTTATTGATGATATAAATATTTAGAAGCAGTCGTAACATTTTAGTTGCAGTTTCGACGCGGCCATAGCGGCAGTAGAATTTAAAACCCAGAGGCGTTTCTCCATGAATTCAAATGAACATGGATTTCAATTTCAATCCTTTATTAAATATTTCTCTTGGGCAGTTTCCACCATAACCATAATAGCCGTGCATCACTACGTCATCAAGGTATAGAGGGTAAGTATCAGAACATATCAATGATTCTCAAAACGAGCAGCCAGGGAGTTGTTTACAAGTGAAAATACGACTTAATTCTGAGGGAGCGCCGCAGGTAGCTGCTTTTTGTTACCCAGCGCAATAACACAAATTATGACGTAGAACGCGCACTGAACCAATGAGGAATTAAAGAAGACGCGTCATGCTACGTCACGACCAATGAAAGATAATTAGTAAAGAGTTCGGACAGAGAGGTAGTGGATTAATTTTGTAGGAAAGTGACTTTAGAGCGGGAAATTAATATTCGGAATAAAAATGAAAAAGGCTCTCAAAAAACATTCTAAAATCCAGAAATGATCGGGGATCATGATAGAAATTAAGAATAACTAAAAGCTTTATATTTAAGTAAATTTGGACAATTTAGAATTAAATAAAAGGGAATTTAACAGAGTTAACGATAGAGCTAAATTAAGAATAAGGATTTAATGAATATAGAGTAGTAAATTGGAATAAAACAGGGGGGAAAAATTAGAATTGTAAGAATTTGGAATAATTTAACTAAGGAAAAATGGCGAAATTTTTTTATTATTACATATATATATTTTTTTTTTCAGCGTAAAAGAGTTCATATCTTCTTACTATTTTATCTATAGTATTTTCGATAATTTTTACTATCGATAATAATATTTATATACTTAATGTTATTCAACAATTGTATCGCATATTTGATGTATGATTATATTATCTATTATTAAAAGAATATTTTTCAGAACGAAATTTATTGTCGTTATTTTTTATATATTGTAAAGACTTCATTAAATTATGTGGGAATATTGAATGAAGCTTTCCATCCAACACTATTTTCTCACGCCTGGGAAAGGTATTTTCCCACGACCAAGTCAACGCCGCGGTGTCTGGGGTGCTCAAAGGAAAATTGATGTGCAGAATTTGGTTCAGTGGGAAGGTGATCGAGATGATTTTTCTACATAGACAAAGAAACGAGGGTATTTCCCTGATTTTACGAGAAGACAGAAATTGGCAACAAGGCGCCAGGTATGAACGCTGATTTCCCAATCAGAGAGGGTGAACGGACTTTATTGGGCTTTGAGAAACCGGTAAACGCCCAATAACCCCCCACCCCCCTCTCCTTCAGCGAGCAGCGAAAAAAAGAGGACTCTGGGGAAGGGAGTTGGATGTGAGAGATGGACTGCGAAGGTCGGATCTTAAGACCTGCAGAGTGGAGAATCATCTCCCGGGAGTGTTATTGAAATCATCGGCCGGACACCACGTCCGGAGGTTTGAACATTGCTGAACACCAGCAAAAAGGAAGAAAAGACCAGAGACATCACGTCTCGATTCTGAAATAGTTGTAGTTCACCGTCAGCGTGTTTGCAACTGGTGGGATACCCTGTCACCACTAAATAATCGAACTTTTCTTCGGAACTGGGACTTGCATTCCTGGAGCGATATTTGGCAATTAGTTAATGAAATAGACAACGAATCAACTATATATTTTCTGTAAAACAAAAAGATTTCAGTGTAAATAATCAAAAGAAATAAATATATTTCTTTGGATTAAATATTCAACGTTTGTGTTTCGCTACCATAAAAATTTTATAACACTAAGTAGGAAATCTTTACAGTGGTGGCAGCGGTGGGATTTTGTCTTAAGATTAACTGGCCGTAACCAGGCTGAATTAGAAGCAAGTCCAACGAGTGTGGAATTAGCCGCAACCAGGCTAGATAAGAAGCAAGTGCAAGGAGAGTGGATTAGCCGCAACCAGGCTAGATAAGAAGCAAGTGCAAGGAGAGTGGATTAGCCGCAACCAGGCAGGATGAAAAGCGAGAGTGCATCGACGAGAAGTTACCGGAAAGCCCAGAACAGTGTGCCGGAGTTTTTAGAACCCTGAGAGCTTATAGAAGTGAAACAGAAACAGAGTGCCGGATCTCAGACCCTACAGAGGAGTGTGAAAGTAACCAAGGAGGTGATCTGAACTCAGGAGATTCCAGGTTAGAATTTTTATTTTGTTCATTTCAGAGGTCTTTTTGTGGGTTTTGTTAAAATCTTGGTCGGTAGTATATTATATTGTTTATGTAAAATTTGGTAATGATTTTGTTTAGTACATTTGGATTGAGGCTATGGAACATATTTTCTTCTTTAGTTTCTCAAAATGAAGAAAATAATTAACATTAATTATTAGGCAAATTAAGTGTAGGGGTATAATTCTGTAGAATTTTACAAATAATTCGTTTTGGAGTAATTGAAATTCTGGGTGAGTTAATATTACTAGATGCAAAAGGGATTTTGGCAGTGTATTAAGTGGAGCAGCCTTGTTAATTAAGTTAACGGGAAAGAAAAAAAGATTACCTTCAGGTATAATTTATTGTGAATTTATTTCTAATTTAGAGTGTTTAAATTGAAATAGTTCTGGGAATGTATATGAGAAAATATATTTGCATTTGGTTGAATAATGATAAAGGTTTTTATGTTATTATTGATATTGTATTTTTTGTAATGCTATTGTGAATTTATATATTGATTAAAATTGCTATAGGGGAAAGTTTTAAAACGTTAGAGTTTAGGTTAAGAGTTATTTTGAATAATAATTGTAGATTGATCTATTAGGGAAAATGTCTGTGTGATCAGGGAAAAAAAAGTGCGACTTGAAAGAATTAGCTATTGAATTTGGCGCAACGATTGACGAATCGGATAAAGTTTTCCATATCATTCATAAACTGACTGAATCTCCAGGTTACGAAGAATCGCTAGCGCTGGGACAATTCGCGATCATAGAAAAAGAGAGATTGCAAAATGAATCTGAGGAAAAAGCGGAAAGAGAAAAATTGAGGGCATTTGAGAGGGATGAGAAATCAAAAGCGTTAGAACGCGAACATGAATTGGCTAAATTGAGGGTAGAAAGAGGATTAGATGAAGCTAGTTTAACTTCGAGTCAAAACGAGGGCGAATCAAAAATTGCGTTGAAATCAATTCTTCCAAAATTCAACCCAGAAAAATCCGAAATTTCTATTTATCTCAATTTATTTGAAAGACAGGTGCAGAAGGCCCAGATAAGCAAAATTCATTGGGTGACACAATTATTGGGACTACTTCCAGCTGAATTAAGCGAATTAATTTTGAAAGAAAACGCAGAGCAAACGGAAGATTTTGAATATGTGAAAAGGATATTGCTAGAAAGGTATCAGTTATCGGCGGAGGATTTCAGACTTAAATTTGTTATGTCGAAAAAACCTGAAAATAAAAATTGGCGAGATTTTGTTTTCGATATTTCTAATTATTTTGACCAATGGTTAAGCGGGCTTGAAATAACGACTTATGATCAACTCAGAGACCTAATTATTACAGATCAATTGAAACGTAAAGTGAATCCTGAAATTAAACATCATTTTATCGATTCGTGGAGTTCGATGAACACTCCTTTTGAGTTGACTAAGAAGTTAGACGCTTATGACTCAGCTAGAAAAAATTTAAGACCGCCAGGGCTTCCTAAATTCCAAAGTAATGAGAAATCGTTGGAGCGAAATAAGGTGCCAGGAAAACCGAAATCTGATGGTAGGGCGGCGGAAATTAATTCGAATTGGAGGAATAAAGAGATTGTTAGAAATAGGAATGAAGTATTCGATAGAAGAAGAGAGATTACCTGCTATCTTTGCAAAAAACAATGTCACTACAGGCATTCATGTCCCGAATTAGAACAGGTAGAAAAAACAGAGTCGATTCATCATGTAGCGGGCTTAGACCATTTAGAAGAGTCTTTCAAACCTTATTTAAGTCAAGGGTTAATTAATGGGAAGGAAATGACCATATTACATGACTCATGTACTAATATTGATGTCCTTAGTGCTCATGATGTAACAGCGGATCAATATACAGGAGAAAATGTTTGGGTTAAACAAATAATGGATAATAGGTGTCGCCGATTACCTATTGCGGAAGTTGAAATATTATTAAATTCCGGTGAGAGAATGAGGGCGAAGGCAGCAGTTGTCGACAAAGATATAGATATGAATTATTACTTGTTAGGAAATAGAACTCATGAATTAATTCAGAAACAGAAATCTAAACCCCATTCTTTTAGAGCAATGCTCACAAGACAAAGCTCGCGTCTGAAAACCGAAACTAAAGGTATGCCGTTAGCGGGGAAGGAGGCAGGTATTTCAAAAGGTCGTTTGACAAGCGAGAAACGGGCGACGCAGATAGAAGAAGTAACGGTGAATTTTGGACTCCAACCCAGCGGGATAAAGATAGGGGAATCGGGAGGTGAGGAAGATAAAGAAATTCTTCTACCCCCATTTGAAAAGGAAGATTCAGGGGTGAATTTAGCTCAGCTTAGTAAGCTAAAGTTCGAAAAGGGGGATTTTATCGCTGGGTCAGGACAGTGTAGTGGGGCAGTTAGGCATGAAAAGGTCTAGAGACGAAATGTATAAGGATTATTTTTGGCCGAATGTTTTGGAGGGAAATGAAACATACACCGAATCTAGCGACCCCTGCTTAGGTTTAAGAAAGGGAAATGCTGAAGGGAAAGAAATTCTTTTGTCCAGTGGATATGTTGCGAGTATTATGACGCGTTGGTACACGGACACGGAGAGAACAGTACCCCTTTTTGAAAGCAGAAATAAATATTTAGTGACAGCTCTCAGAATAGTGTTTGAAAAATGGAAAGGAGACGAATATTCAGAAAAACTAGTGACCGATTACGGGCTGGATTTAATCGCCCATAAGATGGAGTTAGCAAGCGAGTTACCAGTGAAGATTCTCTTCTATGGAACTTCACCGAGACAAGCCGAGATTCTTAGAGGCGGGATAATAGGTGAGTCAGATTTAGGCGAGGGAGCTGAAGGCGCGTCCGATGCTTATTATCTGTTGTTTTTGATAGAGAACGCGGGAAGGGATCCCTTCTGTTGTTTAAAATACTCGAGGCCCGTCCAAAAAGGGAAAATAAATAGTGAAGAGCACCAGGCAAAATTTTCGAGCAGGATATTTACACTACCTAAGTTAAAAATTGTTACGAGCGAAAAGAAATGTGCCGCGATAATTTATGTTATGATGAAATTAAGGCATCATTTGGACGACCACGATCTTTTAAGTGTAGCTGAAAAATAATGATGTGTATAATCTCCGGTTGTTACGTTGGAATTTGATTCTGCAAAATTATCATTATTCAATCAAATACAAACCAGGGACACACATACCTCATTTTGATTGTTTAAGTAGAATTGACTAAGGAAGTTAAGGAGAAAGAAGTGTACATATATTTTAACATTCTTATCATTGTAATTTGAGTACAATTTAGTTTTAAATTTGAATTTGTTTTAGAAAATGTATTTTTATATAAAATGTGCGACCAGGGTTAAGACCTCTGATTTGAATAAAGTAAGAGTCTGACTGGATCGCGACTAAGATTTTTCAGCCATGTGAAAAATCCCATCTGTGGGAGGGAGTGCTGTAAAGACTTCATTAAATTATGTGGGAATATTGAATGAAGCTTTCCATCCAAGACTATTTTCTCACGCCTGGGAAAGGTATTTTCCCACGACCAAGTCAACGCCGCGGTGTCTGGGGTGCTCAAAGGAAAATTGACGTGCAGAATTTGGTTCAGTGGGAAGGTGATCGATATGATTTTTCTACATAGACAAAGAAACGAGGGTATTTCCCTGATTTTACGAGAAGACAGAAATTGGCAACAAGGCGCCAGGTATGAACGCTGATTTCCCAATCAGAGAGGGTGAACGGACTTTATTGGGCTTTGAGAAACCGGTAAACGCCCAATAACCCCCCACCCCCCTCTCCTTCAGCGAGCAGCGAAAAAAAGAGGACTCTGGGGAAGGGAGTTGGATGTGAGAGATGGACTGCCAAGGTCGGATCTTAAGACCTGCAGAGTGGAGAATCATCTCCCGGGAGTGTTATTGAAATCATCGGCCGGACACCACGTCCGGAGGTTTGAACATTGCTGAACACCAGCAAAAAGGAAGAAAAGACCAGAGACATCACGTCTCGATTCTGAAATAGTTGTAGTTCACCGTCAGCGTGTTTGCAACTGGTGGGACACCCTGTCACCACTAAATAATCGAACTTTTCTTCGGAACTGGGACTTGCATTCCTGGAGCGATATTTGGCAATTAGTTAATGAAATAGACAACGAATCAACTATATATTTTCTGTAAAACAAAAAGATTTCAGTGTAAATAATCAAAAGAAATAAATATATTTCTCTGGATTAAATATTCAACGTTTGTGTTTCGCTACCATAAAAATTTTATAACACTAAGTAGGAAATCTTTACAATATTAACGAATTACAGAAATTATTTCGATTTATCCCAATAGTAAAAGTCATTACATTTAAATATTTATTAGATTATAAACCGAAATTATCCTTTCTCTCAAAAATAGTAAATAATAATAATAATGACAATAATTGAGCATACATTTTTTTTACATAGATACAAATAACAGCTACAAAATTTTGAGCAATATAATCAAAATTCTAATAATTCAAAAACTGATATGCTCTTGGCAAATATATTTCATGATTTTATTTGCATTAAGGTATTGAGAAAATTTCTGTGATAAACTATTTCTCTGAAAATTTTATATAATTTTATAATTTAAATTTCGTCTAATAATGCTTAAGTCTATAAAAAAGATTTAGATATATATGTATATATATACAGTTGGCTCTCTATTTAACGACTTTCAAGGAACCTCGAAAAATCGTCTTTAAATAGAGATCGCCCTTAAAAAGAATTTGTGAAAAAATAACATTTGAAAAACATATCCCTTCACACTTTACAGGCTTAGGTCTGTCAATAGATTTCTTAATATATTGGCGTGTTTATAAATGTTTTATCTATTAATTTAATTTTTTTTAATGTTTCATTTATTTATTTAAATTTTTTATTGATACAGATATAGTACTAGATATTTTTATTGCACAATTACAAACCGCATTCATTATAGAGTATACAAGCACAACCTTACAGTATACAATGTTACTTACAGTACAATAAAAATATTTATAATACATTTAATTAAAGAAATCAAGTTTTTAAAAAATCAAAAAGTGTAGATTGTTTCAAGGGTGATCTTATTTTAAGTAACCTTGCTTCAAGATTCTCAAGAAGGTTGAATAAGTCGTTGTTGTTGTTGTTGTTGAATTTACCCCATTGGGCCCAGTGAGCAGTTTTCTAATTTTGTATAGCTGTCATAATCCACAAATGCATGATCCATAAACCTGACTCTTAAATCTCCTGATTTTGAACCAATTCCAGATGAGAGATTTGCATCTGGATTGGCACCCGCAGAGGTAACGCTTTTAAAGAACTTGGAGGACTTTGGAGCCACGAACAGATTTAACGTGCACCAGCTCCCATTAACGTACACGGTCCCACAGCAGAGGCAGGCAAGAGAGGATGTTTTCCTCCCAAACCTTGGTCGATGCTGCTTAGCTTTCGGTGGTCTTACGAGAACCGAGCTTTACCGTCCGCGCCACTGCGGGAATTGGATAAGTCATCTTCCATAGTTGATGAAACAGTTTACTGGTGAAGAATAACCAGAGCAGAATTCGCGTCTGAGCAAGAAGGTGGTGGTGTCTCGCTTTCTGTATCATAAGCTTCGTCATCATCTTTTATATCTAAAGCTGCATTTTCATTTGTGATGTCTTCATAAATTTGATCTGAATTTCTGAAGTCGGTTATTAAAACATCTTCGTCACAGTCAAAAAAAATCTTATACTGAAACATCTTCATCATCAACAAGACTTTTCCATTAGTCGGTGGTGATATCTTCTGTTTCGAGTTGTACATCTGTTATATCCATTTGTTCTTGAATGCCAGTTCCAGATGCCCGAAAGCAGTTTTTAATTGTGTAAAAAGAAACTTCTTTCTAGACTGATGTAATTGTGTGCATGGCTTCCAAAATTGTATTTTTTTTTATTTACTTTTCGTCAGCAAAATTATTTAATAATTTCCTAATTAAGGATTTTTTGTAATATGCTTTCACACTGCTAATGATCTCCAGGTCCAATGGCTTCAACTTACTTGTGCAGTTAGCTCTTAAAAAATGAACAGACACATTTGTAAGTACTGGAATAAATGGAAGATGTGCAGGGCAACGATCAATCGAAAGTAGTATTTTTCGATTTCTCTTGCGCATTTTTGCCTCAAAATTTTTAACCCAATCAATAAAAATAGATAACGTCATCCATAATTTGTTGTTTATTTTTGTATTTGCAAGGGTTTCTTTTAATGTTCTTAAAACACATAGGTTGCTTTGATTTGCCTATAAGTAGTGGGGCAATTTCTCAGATCCATCGAATTAGTGCACAGTAAAACAGTCAATCGCTCCTTACTGTGTTTTCCACAAAACATTTTTCGTTCTTATATGTCAAAGTTTCATTAGACTTTATATTGTAGAATAGGCCAGTTTCGTATGCTTTAAAGATATTCTTCTTATCATATACATCTAATATCATCTCTAATTCACCTTTCCATTCTTCCACTATTTTTTCATCCACTGAGCCAATTTCGCCACAAATGCAAGTCCATATCTTTCTTTAAATTTCGCTAGCCAACTAGCCGAAGCTTGAAAATTTTTCCTGCTAAAATTACAGCGTTTTCTTTAAATATTACTCCGGAATATCTGAATCTCTTACTTCATGAGAGTATTGCAGAAGTGGTTTATCAAATTCATGTAATCCGCCGCTTCTAATTTTTTGCCGATTGGAAGCTAATCCATACTTTTGTGCTGCTTCAAGAATTTTTTCTTTATTTGCTAAAATGCCTTTGAACGTAGACTCGGGTAGATCAAACTTCTTTACAAATTGGACTTTTGAAATACCAAAACATTTATTCCAATGTTCAATAATTTTCACTTTTTAGGTGCGTTCGTAATTATATAAATACGTAACACCTATTGTCGTCGCTTGGTCCGTAAATCTGTCTGTCCGTCCGTCCGTCTGTCTGTCCGTCTGTCCGTCCGTCCGCATATAACAACGCAAAAACTACCCAACCGAATGGTTTGGAATTTAAGATACATTATCTTTGCAGAATTTTGTCGAGACATTTCAATTTTTTTAAAAATCGAATCAAAACTTTAGGAGATATTAATAAAAATATTTATTAAGAAATTTGATTTTTTTTTTTTAAATCGGTGCTTTCTTCTTAGAGGAGCTTCCGAGGTTGAATCGCCAAGCGACCGAGATACTTAGTTTATGACAGAAATTAATCTGCAGACGATATGATTCATTTCACAGAATTAAAAATCATCAAGATCTGAATATTTATAGAACTAGCTATAGTACGAACGCACCTCATTTGTCACGTTTGACGTACAATTTCCAACTTTTTACTGTAGCGAAAGATGCTTTCGATTCGATGCCATTATTCTTTCTTTCTACTCAGACTTTGGATTCGCACGGGAAATGAGCAAGCATTACTCTAAACCCACTCTCTCTGACATAGAACTGTGGCTGACCGGTTGGAGAAGAGGAATGGAATGTGCTTTTGGACAAAGAGAGGGGGGGGGGGGAGGGAGAAAACGAGTCATCATATTTCTTTCAATTACACCTCTCTCCTTTATCTGTAATTACCTGAATTGCAAGTAAATTTATTTTTTATATCACAGGAAGTTTCCCCACTTAATAAGTTTAAAAGGATTGAAAAAAAAGAATCACAGGTTTCGCATACACTAAAAAGAATCAGCACCAATTTATATCACGGTCTAACTGAATCTAAAGCTTTATTAAATTCCGTACATTAGTTCTTGAGATATGACTATTGGTAAAATCGTGTAAATCCTGCAAAATGTAGCATAGCAGCGCCACCTGTTGGGAGATTTAGACCAAAACCTAATCAACAACAACTTATGTCAACGTTTAATTGAATCTGAAGTTTGATGAAAATCCGTGCATTAGTTCTTGAGATATAATTAATCGTGATACTAATGAAAAACGTGGCATAGCAGCGCCACCTGTTGCGCTATTTATACCAAAACGTAAGCAACACCTATTTATGTCAAGGTATAACAGAATCTGAATTTCGATGAAATTCCGTGCATTAGTTCTTGAAATATAGTTATCGTAAAAACCATGAAAAAAGTGGTATAACAGCTCCACCTGTTGGGATAGCCACACCAAAACGTAATCCGCTTCTATTTCTGTCAAGGTCTAACTGAATCTGAAGTTTAATGAAAATAAGTACATTAGTTCTTGAGATAGAGCTATTGCGGAAATCTCGAAAAATACAGCATAGCAGCGGCACCTATTGAGCGATTTCACCAAAAACTAATCAGCACTAATTTATATCAGGGACTAACTGAATCTAAAGTTTTATTAAATTTCGTGCATTAGTTCTTGAGATAGAGCGCCCACACAATTTTTGTCACATACAGACAGACAGAGTCAGAGACTCACAGACAGACATTTTCTAAAATCAGTCAAATCGTGTTCAAGACCTTCTAAAACGTATAAATCCGTCGAAAACCGGAAATCGACAATTTTCATGAATCCAATACTTTCTTCTTGTAAAGATAGAAGAAGTAAAAAGGCATGTAAATCGTCGTTAAATAGAAATAATATCGTCTTTAAATAGGGACTTTTAAGAGCCGGGATCGCAAAATACCGTCCTTAAATAGAGATCGGCGTTAAACAGAGAGCCAAATGTATATATATATATATATATATATATATATTTAATCATAAAAAATGATTTGACTGTTTAATTTTTTTTAGCCATTATATAATTATCTTATTTGTTTTTTATTTTGATTGTTAAACAATTTGAGAAAAAAAAAATCCAAAGTCACTCTGAATAACCATGAAAAATATTATCTTAATATATTGTTTTTATTATTAAATCAAGATTTTTAAAATATGTAACAGAATAATTACGTCATTTTTCTCAAATCCTTAACAGTTTGAATTCCAGCAAAATTGCATTATATTATTATGAGTTTATCAGAAAAAGTGTCACTTTTAGAGAAAAAATTTGTAATAAATAATGTACATTTTTTTTCCTTTCTGCATAAACATGTCTAAAAAAAATATTGATCTCTGCGTCAAAAGTTAGTACTTTCAAGAACCTAAATATAATAAATGTAAATGGAAGAATGAACTTTTAAAAATGGCAAAAAAGCCTTAAATAATAAGCTTGAATTAAGAAATGTTCAATTAGTATATCTTCTATCTGATATTTGCCTCAGAAATATTGTATGTATATCCTTATAAATATGTGTATTATATATTTTTTATGAAAATGAAACTTAACCCTTTCCGGCACCGACAAATTCTGTTTGTAAAATGAGAAATTATTGACTGACACCGGAATTTACAAACGACTTTTTTAGAAAATAAGAACTCCTTATTTTAAGCTTTCATTATAGAAACAAAATTTTAGTAAAATATTCTTGGTGTCGTATGCAAGTTTGGAATTAAAATTAGGTGTGCCCGGAGTAGGACCACTGTGCCGGGAAGGGTTAAACAAACCATAAAGAACGTAATCCAAGGCTGCACTCTATGTACCAGACCAGAGAACTTGTGATAGGGAAAGAGAGTTAAATTGGAGGCGGAGCATGCGCTTGGGCCTTACCATATATACTACCGTGGTTAATGATCTTAGTTTTTACCCATGTGAAATTGAATCTGAAATTAACTTTAAAAACCACTGAATTAAAAAATAAATAATCGATCATGAAGAGAAAAATGTTTAAAATTAATTTTACAGACCCAATAAGTGATACAAACTAAGGCTGTATCAGTCTCCATCCCTATAGTTTTAATATTTGATTATTTACATGTATTGCTCGGTTATACCACAGTCTATTTCAATATTCCATTTTTTAGATTGCAATTGCAATCAATTTTTCAACTAACATTCTGTGACGTTGTTTTGGGCGTTCCTAGGAGCACGATCTAGGAATTCTGTTTAAACTTTGTTTATTTTAACAATGGTTAATGGTACACATCAGTCGTTAAGAGACTACTTCACTCATCCGAAAACACCCGCTCTCTAATGTTAATCCTACGGGGGAAATAATTTACGATATCTCGTTCACATTTCAATAGATATATATATATATATGCATTGAATTGCTGAGGTCAATTTCTATGCACGCTCCTTCGTACTTTTTCGATTTTCATTAGAAGTTTTTTTTATTAAGATACTTTCCAAGTTCGAAACCTGTTTTGAAAGTGTAACTATCCTCAATAATAATAATAAAAAAAAAAAACTGCAACAAAAATTAAAAAGGTACCAAGGAGAGTACATAGAGTTTGACCTCAATTATCCAATGTAATATATATATATATATATATATATATATATATATATATATATATATATATATTGAAATGCGAACGAGATATCTTAAAATATTTCCTCCATAGGATTAACATTAGCGAGCGGGTGTTTTCGTCTGAGTGAGTGAAGTAGCCTCTTAACTTGTGCTTAACATTTACAAGATTATTCAACCTCCCACTACTATTTATTAACAATTCTGGAATGTGCGGACACATTCTAGAAGGTTTTTCTAGAAGGAGCGTTTCTTCTTCTATAAAATGTAAAACTATATAGAAAAGCATAATTATACTTATAACTTCATTTTTCTGGGTCGAACTGTTTTTTTTTCATACGTTATTTCGTTTCATTCACATTTCAGAAATCGTATTAAAATCACTGGGAAAACTATGAAATATATGTGTAAAATTTTAAAAGAAGAAAATGAAATGCATGTGCGAGGAATAAGCTTCACTGAAACAATTTGTTTATCACATTTCTGAAAATATATCACTAAATAGCGCCGGATTAAGCCAAATAGCCTTATATAACTTTGACTTTCGTAAATAGAAAGGAATGCAAACTCACTTGCCCACCTTCATTCCCGACCGCATCACCCTCTTAACCCCTTGGGGACGAGCGACATGTATACGTGACGCAAAAGATGCTCAGAATCCTCGATTATTCCCACCAGTAACTTTTTATTGTAAACTTTGCCTTATTTAATGACAGCATTTCTGCGATTCAATTAGGCGAAAATTTCTGTTTTGAGAAACCGGTGGTAAAAGATTAAAAATTCTGTAAAGGACGCTCGTCGCGAAGGGGTTAATGAGCGTAAGTAATGAAGTGTGCATTTACTTTATACACTATATTTCCAATGATGATTGGTCACTTGCGATTTTAGACGTTTTGTTAAATATCTGGAAAAATACATGAGGTATTATCCTGAAACTTCCGGAGTGTAAACAACATGATTGACGTCATATATTTCCGCGAAGACTTTTTCCCGAAACCCCATAAGGGGCCGTCAACAAATTGAAGAAATACGAATATCTTTTGGATAACCCTGTAAAAACTAATATTGCAAAAAGCATTCAAACAGTAGATTATGATTAAGTGGCTTATTCTAATAATTTGGGTTCATTTTTATGAAGATAGCATGTATACTCGAAGAGATACTCACGTTTTTATAAAAACAGTCCCAAATTTTACCAAGTTTTATGCTTATAATTTGCAGAGTTTTTAATATAAAAACAAGTTATTTTCATAAAATATGACAAACACAATTGTACACAATACCTTGCAATCAGAATTAAAAAATAATAAACATTGTATGAAAAATGAGAAGGTTTACTAAATATTGTTTCACTGCACATGCGCGAATTCAATCAAAATATACTGTGCATAATGTATTAGCTAAATGTATAGACCAACTTTCATGAAAGTCTCAAAAACATAGCTTGAAAATTCTGATGGTAATCGTCGATAGAATAAGCTCGGATTTCGCTGTTCCAAAAGGAAGCAAAAAGATGAGGGGTTGTATCCAAATATACCAGCTTATGAGAGTTGACATAATAAGAATGAAGTGTCTCTCATTCTATATTTTATACAACTCCTCATCTTTTTGCTTCCTTTTGAGAGCAGCGAATTTCGAGCTTATTCTATCGACGATTACTATCAGAATTTTCAAGCTATGTTTTTCAGACTTTCTTAAAAGTTGGTCTATACATTTAGCTAATATATTATGCATAGTATATTTTGATTGAATTCGCGCATGCTTTTGCAATATTAGTTTTTACAGGGTTATCCAAAATATATTCGTGTTTCTTCAATTTGTTGACGGCCCCTTATAGGATTTCGGGAAAAAATCTTCGAGGAAATATATGACATCAATCATGTTGTTTACACTCCGGAAGTTTCAGGATAATTCCTCATGTATCTTTCCAGATATTTAACAAAATGTCTAAAATTGCAAGTGACCAATCATCATTGGAAATATAGTGTATTTACAGTGTTTTTCAAACTTTTTCTGCATAGTTTTATGACAATTTGGTTAATTTTACAACTTTTTTATAGTTTTTGAGCAGTGCATATGAAAATTTTAACCTCTTTTTATTCAGCTTACATGATATTTTATTTTTAAATTTTGTCATTTCCTATAATATTAGTATATACTTGCGAAACTTCCGTTGAAAAAACATTCTTTGCTGCAGATATCTTATTTAATTAAATGTATCTTGCTTGTATGTGACAGTCATTTGAAATCCACTTGATTTCATTCATTAACCCTTTCCGGCGCGGAGTAAGTCTGTTTTTAAAATGATGAAATTATCGACTGACACCAGAATTTACAAAAGAATTTATTAGAAAAAAAGACCGTAGTCTATACACTGGCTATCCATAACAAACTTCTCCTATATAATTCCTGCATTTTACCAATTATCACCTACGCCTGTCCGGTCTGGGGCTATATCTGCAAATCTTCCATGAAAAACCTCAGCCAACTTCATAACAAAAATCTGCGTACTGTCAGAAATGCCTCTCGCTATCTCCGTAATAGCACTGTTCGCAGAGACCTCAAAACTACCACATTAAATAAAAGAATCAACCACCTTGCCAAAAAATTTTATGAAAAATTATATGACCTCCCTAATGATATAATCGCAGAATTGCCGGATTATGACGCATTCGAACCACATCACCGCAAGCGTCCAAAATATTCTTGCATTATTGACTATGAGCATTAGTGCTCACCATTCTGCAAATTTCTCTCTCTTACTTTATTTAAATTTGTAATTTCCTATTTATACTTCCTATGCTATACAAAATAATAATAAAATATAAATATAAATAAAAATATTTTGTTAAAAATTAATATATTTGTTCTTTTTAAGTGCTATTTTTGTTAAAGCTTAGCTTTGCCTGCCTTTTCCCCCTGGCATTTATGTACTGTTTTTGAACATGTTCCGAACCCTATTTTACACTTTTTCAAATTTTTTCAGTAGTTAATTTTAACTACAGCTATACCATTTTACTTTTTTCCATTTATTAGACTCTTTCCGTAATCTCTATAGCTTTACTTTTTTATTCCCATTGTTTAATTTTTCTTCTATTTTTAATTGTTCTTTCTTATGTAGTTAATACTACATTTAACTTTTCCCAACGGCTCAATATTTACAAGACAGGTTACTCACAAATAGACTGGGCGTAAAGTTGATCGCAACTCGGAAGCCCCTTAACCGACATCAACTGTTCGGCAAGGAAAATTTTAATTAAATACTATTGGTGCCGTTTGTCAGTTTTGGAATTACAATTAGGTGTCCTTTTTTGTGGACACCGCCCGCTAAAGGGTTAAATAAAAGTTCTGGATTATTCGAACGGGACACTGTCGCTTATAAAATGATGTTAAATGAAATCGTCATATTTTAAAAACAAAATCGAAAGTTTAAATATCTACCTATGCTATACTTCGGCAGGAAATCAGTGTTTTGCCACAATTTTTTTCTAGAACTATACGACATACTGTATTCATGGGTCAACCCATGGAACTACCATGGGTCAACCGCTGATTTAAGTGTAACCATGGAAGAACGAACAAATCATTTTTAGTTCCATGAGTGTAACAGAATAAGGACTTAGCGCTCCGTTCTGTTACGAGCGCTTCCACGCAGTTTAAAGGAGAAAATTTTCAAATATGCAGCACACCTAAGTTAAAAAAAAACTTCAGTTCTATATTTGTTTTTCCCTGGTGTACATGCTATCAAGGCTGCTTCTAAAAGCAACTACATATTTTTCTAAAATTGTGAAAAATATAATGTTGTGGAAATTTCCAATAGACAGTAAAGTTGATGTTTATATCCCTGTTTTTAACTGTAAAATCTGATTCTCTGACCAATGCAGGAATACTCCCATGTCAAAATATTTTCCCCGACGACAATTAAATTAACTTTTCGACGGTGAGAGGGGTATGCCTGATAAGAGAGCCTCCCATCCCCCCCCCCATCCCAGACCCATTCTAACGCCACCCTTACACCCAGTTGAAGCTCTGGTTTTTCGAACACTGGATAACATGCATCATATACCGGGTGTTTTAAAATGGACCGACAGATTTTAAAATTCAATAACTTACAAACGGTGACAGATATTAAAAGAATTCGTGCAGGACAGTAATAGTTTATGATGTCAAAATTTTTTTACTGAGATTCCCGGTTTTAATTTCTAATAGCAGCGATATATGGCGCTGAAAGCAATAGTCGCTCAATTGAGGCCAGAACTGAAATAACCGAACATCGATGCGAAGGAAGGGATTCCGCCAGTACAATCTTGTTCTTTGGGCCCGATTCTGAACTTAGCCGATATAATTTCATTGAAATGTGTTGTTGCCATGGAAATAAAAAATTCTTCAATATAATGACACAGTTCAGAATTGGCTATGAATTTAATAAGCAGTATTCGAGTGGGCAGACATTTTTATATTTATGAAGATTGTATTGGTGGATGAGACCCATTCCATATATTTAACCTCTTTCCTTCGCATCAGTGCTGGGTGAATTCTGCCTCTGCTTCGACTGGACTTCTATTGCTCGCAGCGCCATCTATTGCTGGTAATTCGAACTGTAATCAGGAATCACCGTAAAAAAGCTCCTGACATCTTACATAACCTTCCTGCATGAATTTTTTTTAAATATCTGCCACCATTTACAAGTTATTGAACTTTAAAATCAGTCTGTCCATTTTAGGTTAACCGGTTTGTAACATAATGAGTTGCTATTTGCTACTAGAACGTAGCTTCGGAATTGTACGAAAAATTATTTTTCGAGAAATTGAATTCATTACTTGAATATTTCGTAAACCATAAGATCGAAGTTATTTCAAACAATAAAATTTATATATAGAATATTTTATTGTAAAACTTACACCGTAAATCTTGCCTTAATCACATTATTGGATAAAAATTTTAATCAAGTTTCGCAGAGTATTGAACTGTTGAATTCTTGTCCATGATAATCGTTGGCTGTGATCTGCAGACGATAAAATAAAACAAAGAAACTCTTTACACGGCGATTGTATCCCCTTTCTATTCAAGTAATTCCGAGTTCGAGCCAGAGATCAGACATTCCGAAATTATCTGTCAATAAACACTAAAAAGTACTATTCGGGATTCCTGAAAGAAAAAAAAAAAAAAAAAAAAAAAAAAAAAAAAAAAAACGTGCCATACGATATTTTAAAACCAGGCCATTTTGCCAAAAACCTCAGAAAAACCGTAAACGTTTTCTGAAAATACTCTGAACCAAGACACAAGCGTGATCTCTGTTACATTTATACCCTGCATACAGTGCCCCATTACCGACGGGGCAAGCTTCCACCAGTAAATTTAAGTGGAAATTTTTGCCTTATTAAAACACCTTATTCATGCAAAAATCCTGTCAAATTTAAGGCAAAAATTTCTATCAATTTTTACTGGTGGAAGATTGTCCCACCTGCCGGTATTCAGGCTCAGAATACATATATAGAGGCTCGCACGCGATTTTACAAACCGTCATTGCTTGTGCCATTAAGAACGATGTCGAATGTTGATTCGTCGATTTCCCAAGACATTGTAGGAGGGGCTTAACGCGCTTGTTGAGGATATTTTTCATTTCGTTGAAAATTCATAAAATCATCAGAGTTTTCATATTCACATTTATTTTATTTTTAATGGTGCTTGTGACATATTAAACGTGTCAAAGAAAAATTACTAATTTAATCTATTTAAAAGAACACAATTAGGTCGAATTCGCAATAAAATACTTCACCTCTTGTATTATCTTTTTGAAAAGAAAAATAAAACAAATATTTTAACTGAAATGGTGTATCGTGTATGAAAAAAAAAAAAAATGTAATTTGTAGTGCTTGTGTAACCTTTTAGGGGAAAAACCTATTCGTCTAGGATAATTTAGTGATATATAACAAACAATAAAGTTAAAAAATAAATATTAATATTTTTTTGCATAACAATTAAATAACAATTAAATAAAATTTACACATTACAATTTTTTTTTTTTTTTTTTTTTTTGTAGAGGTCGTATTTTGATTTTTATTTATTCGATTTACTGTAATTAGCTGGAACTAAAGGATTAAATTTGAATCAACATACTAAAGTAATATTTCGCAAGAATAAAATTAAGTACGGCACAAAAATTAATAAATGTTTATTGTCATAATTATAATTGAAGTAAAAATAAAGATAATTTTACAAAGCTGTTATTAACTTTTTCAACTGTTTCATAAAACTGACATACAGTTAAATTGTCATATAAAAAATGCAATTTTATACATTTATTTTTAGGGTGGGGGGGTGGGGGGCTGGTTGTGTTAATACAAAATATTTTAAACAATCAATTTAAATCAAAAGAGCATAAAATACAAAAAAAATTATGTAAATTTATTTATTTTTTAAAATATAATTACTTTTTAGTTTCACAACAAATAAAAGATTGGAATTTTTTTTCCGTATTCACAGAAAAAATTAAGTGAAATAAAATTTATATTTGATAATTAGATAATTCAGTTGGCTATACAAATTATTAAAAAAATTCCTTGACTTAAAAAAATTACAAGGTTCAATATATAATTAATTCATTTTTTAAATTAATTTAAGCATCTGATTGCACGACCTAGCCAGTATTCATTAATTAAACCCTTTCCCGCATGGTAGTGCCCATCTATTAAAAAGATTCAATATTAAGAATAAATACGAAATCTAAAAATATATTACATTAGAACTTTCTTATCAAAATTGAAGCAGTAATAATTTATGTATTTGGTGTGTTTCATACAGCTGTATCCAGTAAAAGCTAATACTCCTCCCTCCAAAAAGCTTTTGTTAGTATGAACCTCCCCCACCGCCCATCAAACAAAAAATTAAACATGTATTAAGAGAAAATAAAATAGTAAACCATTTTTCAAGCTCATATAAACTCCTAACTATTTAATATTAATTTGCACATTATTTTTTCCCTAGATTATTATAAACTTAATTTAATCACTTATACACAAACTGAAGTAATATTTAATCAGGAGTATAAAAGTAGTTTTCTTTATTTTATTTCAGTATAAAATTAAATTTTATTTCAATTTTATGTATTTAAATAACAATTCAAAAATCTTCATGATTCAAATTAATATTTAACGATAGATAGCCTTTTTTTTTTTTTTTTTTTTTTTTTTTTTTAATATAGTTTGAAAGAATACAAGCATACAAATACATAAGAAAGAATATTTCCTATATTTAAAAAAAAACTGTTAGCACTGTAAAACACATATGCTAAAAAACATTACTGTAAACAACATATGCACAATGTTTTTTACAAATAGAAGGAATTTAGATTATTACACATTTTTTATATACGAAATTGGTTAATAAAACGACACAATACAGCTGCCTTTCCTCCCTCTTCTCTGTATTTAAATATAAGTTGTAAAACTATTGAAAGTACCATAAAAAGCATGGAACTAGGAATGATTATACGAGTAGTAATTTTCCAACTGGAAGAAAAATGTCCGGGCCAGGAAAATTGAAAATTACCACTCGTATGATTTATTTACCAATTTGAAATAATTGTGTTAAAAAATTTTAGGAATGATTAGTTCGTAGTTCCATGATAAAAAGTAGAAATCTTGTTACGTGTAAATAAAACAAATAAACAACAAAAATTTGCTTTTTAATATTCCCGAATAAAAAAAGCATATTCGTCCACCACAGAAAGAAAACTTTCATTAAAATAATGAGGCGAATATTTATTTTAAATATTCGATGCAGTAAAAACCCATGCAATATGAAAAAATAGATAACAAACGTTTCCTGACGATATATTTTTCAACTCCTCCCCCAGCTTCTATGTAATCTTCTTTCAGCCAATCATCATTTGACACTGCTCTTAATCGCGCTAGCAATGATGGTTTGTAAAATCGGCTTCCGCGAGGCGATTGATTTCATACATTAAAGCCAAATGGGCTTACCATGTAATCTAGTTTGCCATGATAAAAAGAAAGGCCAAACTGGCAACCCTGCGTTCTGACAAATAATGTCTCCATCAGCGCATGCCAGAAATGTTTTTAAAAATTACTGAATATTCTTGTCTTTCTAAATATCCTCTACTTAGTATATGAAAATAGCGTGTGTTCTCTGTGATGTTTTGCATAAACGTTGTAAAATTAAGAGTATAAGATTTTATCACTTCAACTGTCATAACTACTGA
The DNA here is from genome assembly GCA_963931845.1 of Maratus michaelseni. NCBI lineage: Eukaryota > Metazoa > Arthropoda > Arachnida > Araneae > Salticidae > Maratus > Maratus michaelseni. Next base: position 156,880,213 of record OZ007600.1, on the reverse strand, counting down.
TGAAACATTCCTGTTTTACGATTTTAATGTTACCTGTAAAATGTTTGTTTTTGGTATATCCGGAACTAAGAAAGCATTTCCTATTGATCAACTAATTGTATTTCGTTAAGCCTTAACTGTTATAATTTTTAATCTGAGCATGAACCTAGATACTAGGTTCATGAAACTGAGAAAGAAGCAAAATCATAGATTTAATTAATTTTGCAATATGCGGTGCAACCCAGACACTTTTGATTAAATCAGTACAGATGTCGCAGACGCAATGGGGTTTCATTTTGGCATCAAAAGAGAGATTTTTGCTTTGTACGGCAACCAAGTGTTTTATAATAAAATTAAATGTGTGGGTAAATAAATAAAACAAACTAATACAAAAATAATTAATAAATGCAATTAAAACAAACTCGGACACTTGTAAGTAGGAGGAGCATCTGTGAGTAGGAGGGGTTTGCATTTAATTAATGCTTAACATTCTCCCACCATATATTTCGTCTTTTTAAATGTAAGCTTTGCCCATGGGCATTACTCTTGCTTGTAGCATTATTTAACAAAATGATTTTCTGCATTCTTGTTTGTATCACAAATGGATATATATATATATATATATATATATATATATATATATATATATATATATATATATATATATATATATATATATATGTATATATATATATATATATATATATATATATGTATATATATATATATATATATATATATGTATATATATATATATATATATATGTATATATATATATATATATATATGTATATATATATATACATTTTTTTTTTTGCATAGTGTATTGATTGTATAATTATGTACACTGTGTATATTTTTAGATTGTGTATTTTAGATTACATTTAACATATAACATACAAAGGTAACGCCCATAGTTGAGGTTACAGATAACCAAAATACTCGAATTAAGATCAGCTATCGCGAATGTGTTATTAACTCACAACCAATTTTCTAAATTTTCTGAAAGCTACTTCTTTTCATATTTCAAGAAAATATATTTTTTGAATGGCTGAAGGTTTTTTTTTCTCTTTTAAGTTAAAAACAAAATAGCAAGATTGAAATTTTTCGAAATTTTTGTGTTTTAAGCTTTGTTGATTTGAGAGGGAGTACTGTAAATATGAATGTTTGTAATACAACCGGAGAACCCCCCCCTCTCCCCCCTTTTATGAAATATCTTAAAAATTGAGATTTAAAAATAAAATATTTGTAATTTTATATAACTGAGCACATAAATTTTCTAAAAACGTTTCCTGATTTAGAAATACTTAGTAGGATTTATTTTAAGTTACCGTGTATTCCGCTGTACAATGCTCACTGTTGAAACAAGAAAATTGTTCCAATTTTACAAGTGCACGTTGTACGCCGGGCATAAAAATGAAAGCTTAAAAATTAAGCTCAAGAAATGAGATTTTCATATTAATGAATAAAAGAAAAACACGTGATTATTTCAATGAGCCGGAGTAAAATTCCACATTCTTTGTGGGGATTTACGCAGATAGGCTTGGTACTAGCGCATCGTGGCCAACTCCACGTTGGCGAAATAAGCAATCAAGACATACTTAAATCGCTAATTTATTTATTTATTTATTTATTTTGTTTGGCTTTAATTAATCACTTGGTTTTAACACGTCCCAACGTAGTTGAAAAGTGTTTATCAATTCGATTTGTCTGTCTGTCTGTCTGCCGTCTGTCCGTGCTCTAACTCACGTAAATATACTCGGATTTCCATGCAGTTGTTTGATGTTATTGAGGTTTACTATGGCATGTTCGGTATTAAAAAAAATCCCTGACAGCTCGTCCTACAGGCACAGGTAGATTTCGAAGACGTAGTCCGTGGGACGTCTGTTATTTGGAATTGCAGAAGAAATTACCTTTTTTGCCATGATGCGGCAGTTGGGACCGCCTACTTCGAAATCTACCTGTGTCTGTAGGCAGAGCCAGAGGGGATTTTTTTTGTTTATTATTATTATTATTATTATTATTATTATTATTATTATTTTGCTGTAAGGGTTGGTCCTATAAAAAACTTGTCAGTATAAAAGTTGTATATGTAATATTAAGAAGATTTGTAATAATCTCAAGCGGATTTGATATCTTGTGAACTAACAAAGTTATGAATTTGTTTCTTCTTAAACCCCTATCCCCCCTCCCCTCCCCCTTGAGGCCATTTTTAATGATTTCAAAATTATGTCATACATAAATTTTCGGCCCCTTTCCTAGAAGTAATACTAACTTTAAACGGATCCGATACGTATCATAATTAAAAATTATAGGCTTTTTTCTGTTTTCACAAAAGCCCCCCATTTGCCCCCCCCCCTTGGTTCGATTTTGCCAATTAACGAACTTGACCGAGATTTTATGCCCCTTGATTTTATGTATCAGTTTAGAAGAGATTTGTGCAGAATTGTTGCAATTAACGTGTGCATAAAAAGTGACATAGATAGATAGATAGATAGATAAAGTTTTGAACTGGGGGTGGTTTTGGGTTCTGAGAGCCATGATCAGCGTAGATCTGCAAAACATTTTTCAGAAATTCCAACATAGGGGAGAATGTAACAGGTGGTATTTCTTAAAAAGCTAATTTCGACACTGATTGACACTGAGTCAGTGAATTTTAGACTTTGTGTCCTTTCAAATTTAAAGTAAAATAACAAATAGAGATTGTAAATTTATCTTTAAAATTGCGATTATTTTACTTTTTTTTTCTTTAAACTGTCCTATTTAATACTTTGTTGAAATAATAAATAAATAATCAAATCATAACGTGATGTGAATAAAAGGGATTATTATTTTTTTTTCAATAGAAATAATTTATTGTCACATATAATGAGTATTTTGTGAATATAACCTTTCAGATGAATAATACCAACAAAAAATATGCTTTATAATTTGTAGTAATTGTCCGTACATTTTCGTATAGTTTTGTGAAAAATTACTAAATTCCTCCCTAAGATTTTCCGAAGTCTTGCTCTGTATATATATACGGAACTTTAATTCCAAATAAGCATTCAATTTCACATTCATTTTCTTGGCAATCTAACTATTTTTTTGTTTCAAAGTCACTTTTATTCCTTAGAAGAATTTTTTTACTTCTACATAGTATTATTGCTGTAAAAGAACTTCTGATAATCAGACAACAGCGAATTACAGCATTGTGTATTCATTCTCATTCAACTTCTATTTAAATCCCCTTACACTTTTCCGAAAACTAGTACTATTTATCTTCTTGACAATGACAAGAACATTAAAATCAATGCCACTCTGGGCATACCTCCCTCACTCCTAGTCTCAGATTATCAGATTTAAGAAGCATACGGGGAGGAAGAGAGAGGGATTACTTCCTTCCTAACTCAATTGTAGTTTTCGTGTGTAACCCCTCACTGAGGCATGACATTGTCATGACAAAAAATGTGTCTGAGGCACCTCATACAAAACTCACCAAAAATCCGTGTACTACCACTGTCTCCTTAATACTAAAAAAATCAAGTATCACTCTAAAAAATAAAAAAATTGTAAGTTTTAAAGACACTTCTATGAAGCTATCAATCTAAATATTAGAACGGGAGGTCCCATACGGTAGCGCCATCTATCAGGGTCAGCCAGCTTCCATTTTTGAATCGAAAACGTAAGGCATTTAGTATTAAGGAGGCAGTGGGACTACCCAACACTACATGCTCCTATTTCTTTAATTTGTATGTACTGTGATTTCATCTCTCCAATTCAGATACCCACCGACTGCTCAGATATGTCGGCGTCTATTTAACACAAACGTGTGAATTTTTAAACCAAGTGTGACTGGCAAATTCAATATCTATTAGTTTAAAATTAGATGAAATAAAGTTTCTGGTATGTGATTTAACTTAAAAAGTAAATAATTTTATATATTTTTTTTTTTTTTTTTTTTTTTTTTTTTATTGTAAATAAATGTACAGTCGGCTCTCGTTAATTCGAACTTGTCGGGACCACAAGAAATGTTCGATTTATCCAGAGTTCGAATCATGGAAAGTATGAGAGGAAAACATGTTTAAAAGGGTACTATTACAAAGGAATTAATGTTATAGTATTTTTTTTTAAATTTATTTCGGCTGTTATCGTTAGAATATGACTTAATATTAAATTAAAAGATATAAATACATAAACTAATTAACAATATTAAAATGATGTAAATACATAAACTAATTAATAGTATTAAAATGATATAAATAAAACATAAAAATTATTAATACAGTATAAAGAAACTACATTTAAATTTTTTTATTAATTGTACAATAATTTTCTTACATGAAATTAGATGAACATTTAAGAAATTATTTACACTATTTATCATCGCTATGAAAAAAATTACCAATTGCTGTTTGCTTAGTCCTATTCATTTTTGACTTTTTAGCCAGTTTTTCTATTTGAAAAAAAACAGTTAAGTTCTTTGTCCGATGACGGGTTGCATCAGGATAAATGTACGCAAACACTCAATTGATTGTGCAATTGACTTTTCTGTGGGTAAGGAAAGCACTTAGGACATAGTAGCGGAATAGCCAGAATCTGATAACATATCCTCATTGTATTTTTCGTGAATTGTTTCAATAATTTCTTCCGCAGTTAAGGGTCCAGATACTTCTAAACTATTTTCAGCTGCTACATACTCTGCGAACGTAATATCACACTGAAACTTTTCAGAAAAGTTTGAAAATTCTATTTCTTCGAAAGGTCTGTCGTTTTCGTCATTTACATTACAACCACTCTTTTTAGATGGATGGATAAATCCGGCATGTCGAAAGCATTTTTTCTATTGTTTCAGGTTGTACGGCGTCTCACATCGCATATAAATCGTTGATGGTCGTGAGTAATGTTAAGTCGTAGCTTTCTTTAAGATCCATCGAAAATTTAAAACCTCATTATCGTAAAAGAGTTCTAGAACAAATTCCTTAATTAAGTTGTTCTAGAACTCTTTTACGATAATGAGTTTTCAAATTTTGGATTATACCTTGACCATCAGTTGCAGTTGTGCTGTAATATTAAGGGGTAAATATTCAATATTTATAGAGCTCCGTGTTGGTAGTTTACAATGACTCTGCACATTATCTAGCAGCATTAGAAATTTTCTGTTTTGACGAGAAATTTTTTTATCTAGTTCTTTTAACCAACTGATGCGGATTTCGAGCATCATCCATGCTTTGGCATTTAAAACGTAATCAACAGGTAGGGTTTAAAAAAATTAAAATGTATCAACAAAATTAATAACGAAAACTTATGCGAACGTTTAACCCTTTCCGGCACGGAGTAAGTCTCTTCTTAAAATGATGAAATTATGGACTGACACCGGAATTGTCAAAAGAATTCATTAGAAAAGAAAAACTTGCTTATTTTCCCGTACTTTATAAAAAGAAAAATTTAAATAAATAATCTTGGTGCCGTTTGTCAGTTCTGGAATTAAAATTAGGTGTCTTTTTTTGTGGACACCACCCGCTAAAGGGTTAAATGACATATGAATACATAAAAATATGTCACTGACCGTGCTTTAGAATATGAAAGCTGACAATTCTGTAAAAATCTATCGCTGCTGGCTGCTGCTTATGCTTACACACAAGCATATACGCAAAATGAAAAGAAGATGCCTGCCAATGCCAAAGAAACAAGTACAGTTCGTGGACGAAAACGTGGTCTTATTGAGAATGCGCGCGCATTTCAACGTCGATAGATTGTTTCGCAAAAGTTACCGCCGCTGCAGCAACGCCCCCCTAGAGATCGAAAGCCCCCAACGCCCCCTATCTCTAGGGGGCGTTGGCTGCAGGCTCAGCCTGTATGTTTGCTTTCTTCTCATAATCCTATACTTATATCGGGCTTGAATTTTAAAGCTAGCGACAATTACGCTTTATCGGAGCTGAGGTTCTTACTTTTACTTTCTTTGGAGGGCCCCCACTCAGGGTTATCTCAATATACCCCCACTTGGGATTTGGGAACAGCACTTCGACTCATTTTCCAGAGTCGAGTCTGAAACAACTCACTCCGCCGATGAATCGCAATAGTGGTGATAAATCTACGATCCACATTGATCTTACTTAAAGATACGGAGAACATGGCTCCAGGTACTCTGATTTATGAACTAGTTATAATCTCCGAAGTTGATACTCGACTCACCTTAGGAGGTAAGGTTGGTTGGTTAGAAAGTAATTCAAAATAATATTTATTGTAACTAATATAAACTAACAAATATACACCTTTTAATCAGCAAAGACTTTCTCCCATTTAACGAAAAATAATTCAATACGGATCATGTTCATTTGAAACAGTGATTCTAAAATAAAGCTCCATAGGAATGACTACGGGAAAGGACTAAAGTGTCCCCCACCATTTCCCCCTCCCCCTCGTTCGATTTTGCCCATTAACGAACTTTATCGACATTTTATGGCCCTTGATTTTATGTATCAGTTTGGAAGAGATTTGCGCAGAATTATTGAAGTTATCGTGTGGCGTAGATCTGCAAAAATTTTCCTGAAATTCCAAAATAGGGAAGAAAGTAATAGGTAGTATTTCTTACGAAATCTACCTAAAATGAAGTGCGTAGCTTTTATAGTTCATTTGCAGGGACACCCAAGAATTCCTTTAAATTACGGTCTATGGTAAAAAATTGTTTGCGGTGTATTTTAATGATGTTACACTATTTCAAACTTATTGAGATTCACATATATCATTGGGGTGCTATTCAGGAAGCTTACTATAGAATAAAGTGTACATAGTGTTTATCATTCATTTACAGGGACACAAAAGAATTCAAAAAATTACCGTCCATCAATAATAATTGAATAACAGTCGCTGGCAGTGCATTTTCAGTTGTATTATGCGTTTTTAGGTGCGTTCGTAATTATATAAATACGTAGCACCTATTGTCGTCGCTTGGTCCGTCCGTCTGTCTGTCCGTCTGTCTGTCCGTCCGTCCGCATATAACAACGCAAAAACTATCCAACCGAATGGTTTGGAATTTAAGATATATTATCTTTGCAGAATTTTGTCGAGACGTTTCAAATTTTTTAAAAATCGAATCAAAACTTTAGGAGATATTAATAAAAATATTTATTAAGAAATTTGAATTTTTTTTTTTAAATCGGTGCTTTCTTGTTATAGGAGCTTCCGATGGATGTTAAATCATCAAGCGACCGAGATACTTATTTTATGACAGAAATGAATCTGCAGACGATATAATTAATTTCACAGAATTAAAAATCCTCAAGATCTGAATATTTATATAACTATCTATAGTACGAACGCACCTCATTTGTCACGTTTGACGTACAATTTCCAACTTGTTTAGATTCAGCTCATTTTTTGCATGTTACTTAGTGTATGTAAATTCTATAGATTCTATACAGGGCTGTACAAAACATTTTGAGTACATTTCCATTTATTGGCTGAATTTGTTATGGGGGATTTTTCAACTGTGCTGTGCATTTTTTATTGAAGTACATAACATATTATGTATTCTATATAAAAATGTATGTATCCTATACCGGGTTGAAAATAAGATTTCGGATATTTTTCCTACTACTGTAGGAAATTTCTGAAACTGATTTTTCAAATGTGTCATGCGTTTTCCAAATTGTTTACTTAGTCATTCTCCTTCAACATATTATACTGTGAAGTTTTGTTTTAGTATTCTGAATGTGTTGGTCTGAATGTGTAGTCGAATGTGTTCATAATCTATGCTTGACGAATGATTTTTCTCTCTTGTTTTAAGATTAAAAATAACATTTTAGAATTTGTGATGGATCTTTTCCTTGTCACCCCCGTTGCCTTCGCCAGAGTTGAATTCAGGGTGTGACCCGGAGCATTGAAATTTCCCCTCCCGGAAGATTTGGGATTTTATGCTTTTAATGGTTAAAAAGTGCAATTTCCCCACCGGAAATCTTCAATGTCCCCCCCCCCTTCCGAAGTCACAGAAATCCCTGCCGGAGTAAAGTGTAAGACTTGAACACTGGCCTCCTTTTAAGTCGGCAACTAGACATATTAGTGTACGTCATTACTTTGCACTTGCTTATATCCATTATATTTGTGCTAGTTATTATACTTTGGAATGCTCTTATTCTATTTTCCTGCTACATATCTCAAGATGGTTTCTTTGCAAGAAAGAGGGTATGCGTATTACGGTGAATATACATAAATGCAGTGTTTAATCATAGGTGCATATACGGTATATACGCTAATATACGGTACGGTAATACCGTATACGGTAATACGGTACCGTATACGATAATAATTACCATACTGTAATACCGTATACGGTAATTACGTAATACGGTTATACCGTATATACGGAATATACGGTAATTTTCACACAAAAATACATTTTAAGTGGAATTAATTTAAAAAAACAATCTAGCGATTGTTTAAGATAAACTTTAAAACGAGATTGGAAGGATTTTGTATTTCCATCTAGTCGATATCTGATTAGAGTGATTTGCTTAATCAAGTTAAATGTTTTGCTAAATATTAGGAATAAATAACACTTAAGCATCTCATGATATCCCATGATATATTATTCATAACATGGTAGCACTTTTATCAGAAATATGGGGAAGTAATCATTTAGCTTTTAAAAGTTTCGATAAATTTTATCATCGTTTATTTTACACTTACCGTTTGCAGCAGTTTTGTTTTAATATAAATCATGTTATTTACAATGCCATTTTTGAAGTTAGGATCAAAGACTCATAGACGGAACACACAAACGATAAACTTGGCCGTTAAAATTAGATGTATTCTTACTTATCTGTTATTATTAATTACTTAATGGAAAATATCAGCCTCGATAACGTTGTAGTTCAGTTTCCTCGCAGTTGAAAAAAAAAGTTAAAATTTCTTTGTTTGTTCTTTTTCGTCTAATCTTTCCCTTAAAAAAAAGGTAAAGGTGTCAGGGTTTTTCCCCGCAGATTTATTGAGAACTTTGAAGAACAAGGTAAAAATTACAAAATATTTAAACTACGCATATCAGAAAAATTTAGTGATTATTCCTTTAAGTAATTATTTTAACATTTACAGTTTGTCCGGTATTGTCGTCAACCTGCCCCATGCCAAAATCAACTTCACATCCCTTTACGCACGACACGGGCGACGATACCCCATAAATGACCTGACACACATCATTACACAACACCAACACGCATAGATCTCTTCACAACTTGGTTAGCCATTTCAATCTCAGTCTCCACGCACCTACTACACCAACACACATTCCTGTTGCTCGCAACCAGCACCCCTCTATTATTGACTTCGCCATCACCAAAAATCTTACCTTCCCTATCAACACTTCTGTTATTAATGACCTAAGCTCTGACCACCTTCCTGTCTTCTACAAAATTGATCTTATCAACTCTATCTCTCCTCCTCCTTCAGTAGCTATTGACTGGAATAAATTCCAAAATTACATCAACAACACCGACCTTACCTACCCCACAATCAACAACACTACTGACATTGATAACGCAGTTAATAAACTCAACAACATCATTTACAAAGCTCAAAAAGATGCCACTTACACCAAATTCAAAAATAATAACTCTTACATCTTACCCACTTACATACATAATATCTGTAAACAACGCAACATACTCCGTCGACTCTACCAAAATACCAGAGATCCCACCCTTAAAACAGCTGTCAACAGGCTCAACAATAAAATTAAAACCATTATTCAGAAAGGTAAGCAAAAAAACTGGTCTAAATTTCTCGAAAGTCTTACTTGCGAGGATAACTCTCTTTGGCAAATCAAAAAGAAACTCAATAATAATTATACCCCTATTCCTCCCCTTACTGCCAATAATCAAACTGCGTATACTGACGAGGACAAGGCAGAATGCCTCGCTAGCTCATATGAAAGGCAATTCTCTCCGAATCCCTTCCTCGCAAGTCAAGCACACTTTAACAATGTCAATGATACTGTTAATGACTTCCTCTCAACCCCTCCTATCCCTCTCCCCGAAATTCAACCCATCATGATCAACAATATTATTCAAAAACTTAATAATAAAAAATCTCCTGGGTACGATAAAATTTCCAACTATACTCTTAAACAGCTTCCTATCAACTGTATTCTCTACATTACGAAGCTCACTAATTCTATCCTCAAACACTGTTATTTTCCTAAACCCTGGAAAACCTCTATCATTTCTCCTATTCCTAAACCATCCTGCAATCTTAATGACCCAACTAATTTCCGTCCCATCAGTCTTCTCTCCTGTCTAAGTAAAGTCATCGAACTCGTCATTAGATCACAGCTCAATGACTTCCTTCACAACAACAACATTCTTATGCCTGAACAATTCGGCTTCAGAGCCAAGCACTGCACCCAACACCAACTTATTCGATTTGTGGAATTCTTAACTGAAAACTTCAACGAGAAGAAGCCTACTGCTGCCATATTTCTTGATGTCGCCAAGGCCTTTGACAAAGTCTGGCACGCGGGCCTCATTTACAAATTAATTCGGTTCCCGATTAATAAGTTCCCGTCTGGACTTATCAATTTAATACACTCTTACCTTGGTGATCGTGACTTCTATGTCCGTGTAAACAACTCACTTTCTCTACTACACATAATACTCTGTGGTATTATTCAGGGTTCAGTCATTGGCCCTATTTTATTCATAATATACTTTAATGACATTCCACGCACACTCTTCACATCACTCGCACTCTATGCGGACGACACTGTTCTCTATGGCACTGCACATCACCCATACAATCTTTACAAAAATCTACAACACCACCTCAACATCTTCATGGAATGGTGTGATCAATGGCGCATTAAGATAAACGAATCTAAAACTACTGCTGTTTACTTCTCTAGAACCTTCTCCACTCCTAATAGATTAACCACCAATAACACTACCATTCCCTGGTCTGACGATGCCAAGTACCTGGGAGTTACCATTGACAAACGCATTACCTTTAAAAAGCATATTCTTAATATCCGCGGTAAAGTCGCCGGAATTTCCAAAACCCTCGCCCCCCTTCTTCGCAGTCACTCACTCTCCATACACAACAAACTCTTAATATATAATGCTTGCATTCTCTCTGTTATCACATATGCATATCCAATCTGGGGCTTCACTTGCAAAACCAGTATGAACAGCCTCTCTAGTACCCATTACAAACAGCTCCGTTACATCAGGAATGGGTCTAGATACCTCAAAAACTCCACAATCCTCAAGGATCTGAAAACGACTTCACTCAAACATCGCATTAAACACCTTGCGAAAAAATTCTACAATGACATTAATCACATTCCAAATGAACTCATTTATGAGCTACCTGACTACGATGCTTGCAGTCCATCCAACCGGAAAAAACCAAGGTACTCCACTATTCTTGATGAATAGTCCTTCCGAGCTATAATTCTTACCTCAAAATTTTTCTGTTTAATTAAAAAAAAATATATATATATATACTATTATATAATTTTTTACTGATAGATTTATATTGACTTTTCTCCTAAACTTCGCTTAACATCTTTACCTCGTCTGGCATATTTTTTTTTTTTTTTTTTGAACTATGGACTATTTTTACTTTTATACTTTAACTAGTAAATTTTCATTATTTTATAGAGATACTTAACACTATCCTATTTTATGTAGTCAATTGGACTACGGCTAGACATTTCATATGGCTCTCTCAGGATTTGATATACACCTACTCAAAGCCAGGGTGTGCAGTTGCTTCGCAACTTGGAAGCCCATTGAACCTATCACAAGTTCAAGTTCAGTTTGTCCGTTAATTTTCGCTTAAAGTACATGAAAGATACCTGGTACAGCAAGGGATTATATATTAGAGATGAGTTCGGGCTCTTTTTCGGCGCCTGGGTCTGAAACTTTTTGTGTTTGTAGAGCCCGTGCGTGATACCGAAAAAATTGCGTAATATTTATAAATTCTTTTAAAAGTAATATCTCATTTTTTAAAAACTTCGTACATGAAAATAACTGTTAACCTTCCTACCCTGAATGGATCGAATCGATCCGTTTGTATAATGTCTTTCACTCCATTCGAACCAGAAATTTCTTCATAAAGTAAGTGGAATAAAATCCAAAATGTTAAAATGTTAAATAAATATTTTAAATAATAATTCTGGTGTGAAATGTTTCTAATCAATGTTGAGTAAAATTTGTACAGAGTAGGAAGGTTTTTTTATATATTTTTTCATATTGCATGGGTTTTTAATGCATCGAATATTGCCTCATTATTTTAATGAAAGTTTTCTTTCTGTGGTGGACGAATATGCTTTTTTTACTCGGGAATATTAAAAGGCAAATTTTTGTTGTTTATTTGTTTTATTTACACGTAACAAGATTTGTACTTTTTATCATGGAACTACGAACTAATCATTCGTAGTTCCATGCTTTTTATGGACACAGACTTTTCAAAGACACAGACTTTTGTTAAATCTTTTTATTATTGTGACTGATTTAAACCTTCCAGACATACTGATATTAATTCAATATGAATAGTAGATTGCTTATCTAAAAGAATTTCTTAAAAGATAAAATTTATTTAAATAACACTAATATCTTACTTATTAAAAATGTTCGAAAAGAAATGAACAGCAAGAGAAACTCTTTCTGTTAGTCGTTAATTATAGCAGATACAGTAGAACCTCGATTAACCGAGCTTCGATTAATCGAGGTTTCTGTTAACCGAACCGCTAACAAAGTCTGATTTTTTTTTTTTTTTTTTTTTTTTTTTTTTTTTGTATGAGCCTTGAAAAATACCACACGTTTTAGTTCACTGTCCATGCTACAGGCTACATAATTATTCAAAAGAGAAGAGAGATGAATCCCAGCAAAGGGTAAACCCACCGACAGACGGAGAACTATTTGAGATTATTAATCGCATTAAAAGGTGTGAAGAAGTTTCGGAAGAGGACATTTCCGAATGGCTGGACGTTGATAAGCAACATCCAAGTTTTCAAATCCTTAATGATGAAGAAATTATACAAGCCGTTAATTCCTATTGGACATTAATGATGCTGACAATGAGGACCAGGACTTTGAGGATTCAAGGACTATAAGTCATACTGAAGGTGTTCAAGCACTAACAACTGCCCTAAAATGAGCAAAGAAGCGATGTTGCGCCGATAGATCTTCTGCTGCTCAAAAATTGGCGTGATCGGACAGCCACTGATAGAAAATCTGGACTTAATTTAGAATAGTTAAAAAAATTTCAATTTGCTTTTTAAAATTTACTATTTTTAGTTGATTTCCTTTTTAAATTTGTTGAGCTGTGAAACATAACTTTATATATGTTTATTTTTATTATTCAAAAAACGCTTTACTGAATTTTATTCTAAGAGATGTTAAATTCGCGACCACGGTTAGTTTTTATGCACAGTTTCTATTAACCGAGATTTCCGATATCCGAGGTACTAGCGGTCCCAATTAGCTCGGATAATCGAGGTTGCACTGTACTTTCAATAGTTTTACAACTTATATTTAAATACAGAGAAGAGGGAGTAAATTCAGCTGCATTGTGTCCTTTTATTAAACTAATTTCTCATATAAAAATGTGTAATAATCTATATTCCTACTATTTGTAAAAAACATTTTGCATATGTTGTTTACAGTTATGTCTTTTAGCATATGTTTTTTACAGTGATAACAGTTTTTTTTTTTTTTTTAGTATAGGAAATATTTTTTCTTATGAATTTGTATGCTTGAATTCTTTAAAACTATATTAAAAAAAAAAAAAAAAAAAAATGCTATTTATCGTTAAATATTAATTTGAATCATGAAGATTTTTGAATGCTTATTTAAATACATAAAATTGAAATAAAATTTAATTTTATACTGAAATAAAATAAAGAAGAAAACTACTTTTATACTTCTGATTAAATATTACTTCAATTTTGTGTATAAGTGATTAAATTAAGTTTATAATAATCTAGGAAAAAAATAATGTGTAAATTAATATTAAATAGTTAGGAGTTTATATAAACTTGAAAAGTGGTTTACTATTTTATTTTCTCTTAATACATGTTTAATTTTTTGTTTGATGGGCGGTGGGGGAGGTTCATACTAACAAAAGTTTTTTGGAGGGAGAAGTATTAGCTTTTACTGGATACAGCTGTATGAAACACACCAAATACGTAAATTATTACTGGCTTCAATTTTGATAAGAAAGTTCTAATTTAATATATTTTTAGAATTCGTATTTATTCATGATATTGAATCTTTTTAATAGATGGGCACTACCATGCTGGACAGGGTTTAATTAATGAATACTGGCTAGGTCGTGCAATCAGATGCTTAAATTACTTTAAAAAATGAATTAATTATATATTGAACCTTGTAATTTTTCTTAAGTCAAGGAATTTTTTTTAATAATTTGTATAGCTAACTGAATTATCTAATTACCAAATATAAGTTTTATTTCACTTAATTTTTTCTGTGAATACGGAAAAAAAATTCCAATCTTTTATTTGTTGTGAAACTAAAAAGTAATTATATTTTAAAAAAATAAATAAATTTACATAATTTTTTTTGTATTTTATGCTCTTTTGATTTAAATTGATTGTTTAAAATATTTTGTATTAACACAACCAGCCCCCCCCCCCACCCTAAAAATAAATGTATAAAATTGCATTTTTTATATGACAATTTAACTGTATGTCAGTTTTATGAAACAGTTGAAAAAGTTATTAACAGCTTGGTAAAATTATTTTTATTTTTACTTCAATTATAATTATGACAATAAACATTTATCAATTTTTGTGTCGTACTTAATAATTTTATTCTTGCGAAATATTACTTTAGTATGTTGATTCAAATTTAATCCTTTAGTTCCAGCTAATTACAGTAAATCGAATAAATAAAATTCAAAATAAGAGCGGCTTCTACAAAAAAAAAAAAAATTTAATGTGTAAATTTTATTTAATTGTTATGCAAAAAAATATTAATATTTATGTTTTAACTTTACTGTTTGTTATATATCACTAAATTATCCTAGATGAATAGGTTTTTCCCCTAAAAAGTTACACAAGCACTACAAATTAAATTTTTTTTTCATTCACCATTTCAGTTAAAATATTTGTTTTATTTTTCTTTTAAAAAAGATAATAGAAGAGGTGAAGTATTTTATTGCGAATTCGACCTAATTGTGTTCTTTTAAATAGATTAAATTAGTAATTTTTCTTTGACACGTTTAATATGTCACCAGCATCATTAAAAATAAAACAAATGTGAATATGAAAGCTCTGACGATTTTATGAATTTTCAACGAAATGAAAAATATCCTCAACAAGCGCGTTAAGCCCCTCCTACAATGTCTTGGGAAATCGACGAATCAACATTCGACATCGTTCTTAACGGCGCAAGCAATGACGGTTTGTAAAATCGCGTACGAGGCACTATCTATGTATTCTGAACCTGATTACCGGCGGGTGGGGCAATCTTCCACCAGTAAAAAATAATATAAATTTTTGCCTTAAATTTGACAGAATTTCTGTACGAATAAGGTAGTTTTGCCTTAAATTTGACAGAATTTCTGTACGAATAAGGTATTTTTGACTTAAATTTACTGGTGGAAACTTGAACCGCCGGTAATCAGGGCATAAATGTAACAGAGATCACGTTTGTGTCTCGGTTCAGGGTACGTTCAGAAAACGTCAATGGTTTTTCTGAGATTTTTGGCAAAATGGCCTGGCTTTAGAATATCGTATGATACGTTTCTTTCTTTCTTTCTTTTTTTTTTCTTTTTCAGAGAAATTCCGAATAGTACTTTTTGTTTTATTTAATGACAGATAATTTCTGAATACATAATGTGAAAAATATGCTTTTGATCTATTTTATCCGTGGTTGGAACTTGGAATTACTTGACTTAAAACAGGGTGCAATTACAGTCGCCGTGCGGAAGGTTTCTTTGTTTTATTTTATCGTCTGCCGGTTATAGCTGACGATTCTCGCGTACAAGACTAAATCTATTCTACATATTACTGTTCTTGAACTTGTGATAGGTTCAATGGGCTTCCAAGTTGCGAAGCAACTGCACACCCTGGCTTTGAATAGGTGTATATCAAATCCTGAGAGAGCCATATGAAATGTCTAGCCGTAGTCCAATTGACTACATAAAATAGGATAGTTTTAAGTATATCTATAAAATAATGAAAATTTACTAGTTAAAGCATAAAAGTAAAAATAGTTCATAGTTCAAAAAAACAAAAATGATGCCAGACGAGGTAAAGTAAAAATGTTAGGAGAAGTTTAGGAAAGAAGTCAATATAAAATTATTAATAAAAAATTATATAATATATTTTTTTTATTATTAAAGAGAAAAATTTTGAGGTAAGAATTATAGCTCGGAAGGACTATTCATCAAGAATAGTGGAGTACCTTGTTTTTTTCCGGTTGGATGGACTGCAAACATCGTAGTCAGGTAGCTCATAGATGAGTTCATTTGGAATGTGATTAATGTCATTAAATTACACACATATTTAACGTCTGCAGTCATCGTTATTTTAAACATATATAATTAATTAATAAACAGACATACATACATACATTCAATACAATAATCCAACATGGAGTGAAAAATTAGCCAGAGCCAGGAATCGAACCTGGGTACACAGCGTTCCGGGCTGTTGCTCTAACCACTGAACTATTCCGGCCGACCCCTGAGTCTGCAATTTCCCACTAATAAACCATGTTGGAAAGAAGGTCATCAGCCATCTACCAGACAGCCAAGACGACCGGACAACGGTGAATAGATTTTACTATTCCACCGATCTACGAATATATATTAAATTACACACATATTTAACGTCTGCAGTCATCGTTATTTTAAACATATATAATTAATTAATAAACATACATACATACATACATTCAATACAATAATCCAACATGGAGTGAAAAATTAGCCAGAGCCAGGAATCGAACCTGGGTACACAGCGTTCCGGGCTGTTGCTCTAACCACTGAACTACTCCGGCCGACCCCTGAGTCTGCAATTTCCCACTAATAAAACATGTTGGAAAGAAGGTCATCAGCCATCTACCAGACAGCCAAGACGACCGGACAACGGTTATTGTATTGAATGTATGTATGTATGTCTGTTTATTAATTAATTATATATGTTTAAAATTAATGTTATTGTAGAATTTTTTCGCAAGGTGTTTAATGCGATGTTTGAGTGAAGTCGTTTTCAGATCCTTGAGGATTGTGGAGTTTTTGAGGTATCTAGACCCGTTCCTGATGTAACGGAGCTGTTTGTAATGGGTACTAGAGAGGCTGTTCATACTGGTTTTGCAAGTGAAGCCCCAGATTGGACATGCATATGTGATAACAGAGAGAATGCAAGCATTATATATTAAGAGTTTGTTGTGTATGGAGAGTGAGTGACTGCGAAGAAGGGGGGCGAGGGTTTTGGAAATTCCGGCGACTTTACCGCGGATATTAAGAATATGCTTTTTAAAGGTAATGCGTTTGTCAATGGTAACTTCCAGGTGCTTGGCATCGTCAGACCAGGGAATGGTAGTGGTATTGATGGTTAATCTATTAGGAGTGGAGAAAGTTCTAGAGAAGTAAACAGCAGTAGTTTTAGATTCGTTTATCTTAATGCGCCATTGATCACACCATTCCATGAAGATGTTGAGGTGGGGGTGTAGATTTTTGTAAAGATTGTATGGGTGATGTGCAGTGCCATAGAGAACAGTGTCGTCCGCATAGAGTGCGAGTGATGTGAAGAGTGTGCGTGGAATGTCATTAAAGTATATTATGAATAAAATAGGGCCAATGACTGAACCGTGAATAATACCACAGAGTATTTATTATGTGTAGTAGAGAAAGTGAGTTGTTTACGCGGACGTAAAAGTTACGATCACCAAGGTAAGAGTGTATTAAATGGATAAGTCCAGACGGGAACTTAAACCGAATTAATTTGTAAATGAGGCCCGCGTGCCAGATTTTGTCAAAGGCCTTGGCGACTTCAAGAAATATGGCAGCAGTAGGCTTCTTCACATTGAAGTTTTCAGTTAAGAATTTCACAAATCGAAGAAGTTGGTGTTGAGTGGAGTGCTTGGCTCTGAAGCCGAATTGTTCGGGAATAAGAATGTTGTTGTTGTGAAGGTAGTCATTGAGCTGTGATCTAATGACTCGTTCGATGACTTTACTTAGAGAGGAGAGAAGACTGATGAGACGGAAATTAGTTGGATCATTAAGATTGCAGGATGGTTTAGGAATAGGAGAAATAACAGAGGTTTTCCAGGGTTTAGGAAAATAACAGTGTTTGAGGATAGAATTAGTGAGCTTTGTAATGTAGAGAATACAGTTGATAGGAAGTTGTTTAAGAGTATAGTTGGAAATTTTATCGTACCCAGGAGATTTTTTATTATTAAGTTTTTGAATAATATTGTTGATCATGATGGGTTGAATTTCGGGGAGAGGGATAGGTGGGGTTGAGAGGAAGTCATTAACAGTACCATTGACATTGTTAAAGTGTGCTTGATTTGCGAAGAAGGTATTCGGAGAGAATTGCCTTTCATATGAGCTAGCGAGGCATTCTGCCTTGTCCTCGTCAGTATACGCAGTTTGATTATTGGCAGAAAGGGGAGGAATAGGGGTGTAATTATTATTGAGTTTCTTTTTGATTTGCCAAAGAGAGTTATCCTCGCAAGTAAGACTTTCGAGAAATTTAGGCCAGTGTTTTTGCTTATATTTTTGAATAAAGGTTTTAATTTTATTGTTGAGCCTGTTGACAGCTGTTTTAAGGGTGGGATCTCTGGTATTTTGGTAGAGTCGTCGGAGTGTGTTGCGTTGTTTACAAATATTATGTATGTAAGTGGGTAAGATGTAAGAGTTATTATTTTTGAATTTGGTATAAGTGGCATCTTTTTGAGCTTTGTAAATGATGTTGTTGAGTTTATTAACTGCGTTGTCAATGTCAGTAGTGTTGTTGATTGTGGGGTAGGTAAGGTCAGTGTTGTTGAGGTAATTTTGAAATTTATTCCAGTCAATTGCTACTGAAGGAGGAGGAGAGATAGGGTTGATAAGATCAATTTTGAAGAAGACAGGAAGGTGGTGGTGGTCAGAACTTAGGTCATTAATAACAGAAGTGGTGATAGGGAAAGTAAGATTTTTGGTGATGGCGAAGTCAATAATAGAAGGGTGCTGGTTGCGAGCAACGGGAATGTGTGTGGGTGCAGTAGGTGCGTGGAGACTAAGATTTAGATGGCTAACCAAGTTGTGGAGAGATCTACCTCTGGTAGTGGTGGAATGAGAGTTCCACTGCCTGCTATGTGCATTGAAGTCACCAGCGATAAATGCGTGTTGGTGTTGTGTAATGATATGTGTCAGGTCGTTTATGAGGTATCGTCGCCCATGGCGTGCGTAGAAGGATGTGAAGTTGATTTTGGCATGGGGCAAGTTGACGACAATACCTGTGTAGTCAATGCCTGGGAGTGGAATATTTTGAGTTGTGTGATGTGGGATGTAATTTTTGATGTAGATGGCTGTGCCGCCCCAATGTGTGTTGGCACGTGGTGTATGATAGAGTTTGTAACCTGGGATGGTGATAATGCAAGAAGGGTTAAGTATTTCTTGGATTAAGAGTATATCGATTTGTGGATTAATGGAAATAAAAAGGCGGAGTTCATTAATCCTGGGTTGCAATGATTGGCAATTCCAGGAGAAAATAAGAAGAGAAGAGAAATTTTTGTTATTGTAATTATTCATAATTAGGAATATTGAGCTCCGTAGAAAAGGTGTCTAATTCTTCTATTATGATATACATTTTGTCGAATGGGTTGTTGCAATTTTTTGATTTGATGGCGATGTTTTTTAAATGTTTTAAGAGTTTGGTAATTTGGAGAAGTTCTTTCATGTCTTTGAAGGTGTCGAACATATCTTTAAAGGTATTTGTGTATTTTGTATAACAGGTGGTGTTTTATTGTTCTTGGTATAACTGGAAGTGTCCTCAACTGGGGCTTCCTGGATATCATTATTAACATAAGTGGTCTCAATGTCGTTAGTATCGTTTGGTTTATCTTGAATGGTGTAATTGTATGGTTTAAAAATGTCTGCAATGTCAGCAATTAGATTTGTTTTTTGGTTTTGCTGTCTTGTTTTGGTGTTGAGCGTTGGGGTATTTTTTTCCTAATGTTGTTTGGATTTTTTGGGAAACCTCTGTATGAGGCCGGATGGGCACCGTTACAGTTGGAACATTTAGGAGTTATTTTTCTTGTCTTTGGGCAGTTATCAGTCAGGTGTTCTTCTGAGCATTTAAGGCATTTTGGTATTAGGCTGCACGTCTCGGAGGCGTGTCCGAACGGTTGGCAGCGGTAACATTGTTTTGGGTTATTGTAGTTTCTGAAGAATTCAATACGAACACTTATATCACAAAGTTCCTGAATATTGTAGATTTTCTCAAAGTTAGTGCAAGGGAGGACGCTGACCATGTAAATTGGCATACCTCTGCCAGTTTTGCGACTCTTGAGCATGGCGTCTCGGGTGGCCTTAAATCCATGGTTACCAAGGTCTTCGATAATAAGTTGGGTGTCTGTGTTGGGGGGGGATTCCCCTAATACAGATTTTTTTGGTCGAAGTTCTTTTGAGTTAAGCGTGTTGAAATTCATATGTTTGTCAGTTAGGTATCTTTGGATATCTCTAAATTGGCTGACAGATTTGGGTAGAACTTTTAGAAGTTCCCCGGAGAGGCTGACTTGAGGAGGATTATCAGAATCAAGGGCTTTTATCTCTTGGGCGACTTTGCGCCAATCCATATCTTTGAATTCAATAAAGAAGGGGTGCTTGTCGTTTTTTGAACATTCAACATTGGTGCTTGCAGCACCATCTTGAGTAGATTCTTGATCCATACGATCATAGTTATCAAGATTAGCTTCGGAATTTAGATTTCCGAATTTATTTTTGAGGGGAATTGGATTTTCAGATTCAGAATTTTTTCTTTTTCCTATACGGGAACCTTTAGAATGTGATCTAAAATTCTTTAGAATTTGGAATTTTCTCATTGGTTCATTCCCTAGGAATCTAATATAACCAGTTCTACAGGCTAAATCAATTAAATCTAATCTAGATGGCTCCCCCAAAATAGATATAGCAAAAAGACAGAGGTCTTTTACTTGAGCCTTGTGGGTGTCGTTGTAGTCCTTTCGTTGTTGGAGAGACTGTATTTATTCATCTACACCGGATA
Organism: Maratus michaelseni; assembly: GCA_963931845.1. Lineage (NCBI taxonomy): Eukaryota > Metazoa > Arthropoda > Arachnida > Araneae > Salticidae > Maratus > Maratus michaelseni. The sequence continues at coordinate 156,859,016 of OZ007600.1, read as the reverse complement.
ATAGTTCTCGAAAAACATCGTTCACTTGCTCATCTAGAGTAGGGAAGGCGTTGAATTCTCGTAACCAGTCCGCAGGAACATATCCGTGTATAATTCCATTCACAAGGTCGTCAAGCTGTTGGTTCTCTTTCATGGCCATGGCATACAAAAGAGCAGTCACCGAAGATTAGCAGAGATCAGGTGGGCGGCAGTAACACGCCTCCTATCCAAGCTCCGCCCGACAAAGACACGACTGAAGAGACTGGATAGCAAGAGGGCGGGAATAACACGCCCCCTTTCCAAACTTCGCCCGAACACGCAGCAGTCGAACTTGACACTTAGAGCGTCAGAGTCTGACTCATTCATGCGACTTATCCTATATGGGTTCTTGAATATTGGGACTATCTATAGGAAAACCTATTACTGTTCGTGCTTTAAATTTTTTGTAAATTTATACGTTTCACGTAATATTTACGATGTGAGTTTTAAAATAAAATATTGTATATTTAAATTTTATTGCTTGAAGTAACTTCGATCTTCTGGTTTGCGAAATATTCTAATAATGAATTCAATTTCTCGTAAAATAATTTTTCGTACAATTCCGAAGCTACGTTCTAGTAGCAAATAGCAACTCATGGTGTTACAAACCGGTTATCCTAAAATGGACTGACTGATTTTAAAATTCAGTAAGTACCTAAGATGCCAGGAGCTTTTTTACTGTGGTTCCTGATTACTGTTCGAATTACCAGTAATAGATGGCGCTGCGAGCAATAGAAGTCCAGTCGAAGAAGGAGCAGAAATCATGCAGCACTGATGCGAAGGAAAGAGGTTAAATACTATATGAAATGAGTCTCATTCACCAATACAATCTTCATAAATATAAAATTGTCTGCCCACTCAATACTGCTTATTAAATTCATGGCCAATTCTGAACGCTGTCATTATATTGAAATCATATCAGCTAAGTTCAGAATCGGGCCCTAAGAACAAGATTGTACTGCGGGCCACCTTCCTTCGCATCGATGCTTGGTTATTTCATAAACTGTGTGGAAGCCACTGAACTTCGTAACAGAACGGAGTACTAAGTCCCTATTCTGTTACACTTAAATCAGTGGTTGGCTCATGCATACAGTATGCCGTACAGTTCTAGCAAAATTTGTGGCAAAACACTGATTTCTTACCGTAAGATAGCATGGAGTAGATATTTAAACATTCGGTTTTGTTTTTAAAATATGACAATTTTCATTAACATCTTTTTAAAAGCGAGAGTGCCCCGTTCGAATAATCCAGAATTTTTATTTAATGAATGAAATCAACTGGATTTCAAATGACTGTCACATACAAGCAAGATACATTTAATTAAATAAGATATCTGCAACTATGTACTAATATTATGGGAAATGACGAAAATAAAAAATGAAATGTCAAGTAAGCTGAACAAAAAAAGGTCAAAATTCTCATATGCATTGCTCAAAAACTATGAAAAAGTTGTAAAAATAACCAAATTGTCATCAAAATGTTGCACAAAAAGTTTGAAAAACACTGTTAATATAAAGTGCACACTTCAAAAATGCACACTTCATTATTTACGCTCATTAAGAGGGTGATGCGGTCGGGAATGAAGGTGGGCAGGTGAGTTAGCACTCTTTTCTATTTACGAAAGTTAAAGTTATATAAGGCTTTATTTGGCTTAATCCGGCGCTATTTAGTGGCGTATTTTCAGAAATGTGATAAACAAATTGTTTCAGTGAAGCTTATTCCTCGCACATGCACTTCATTTTTCATAGATATAATTGACATGAATTGTTATTCCGATAGAAACCAATCGAACAGTTTTTCCACTTTTCCTATAAAAGCATAGCATCTTTCAGATAACGGCGTCAGTTTTTTTTATTTAAGCTGATTTTCAGGAACACGAAATATTGTTTTAATTAAGGAATCAATTATAATTTATGATATACACCTTTTATACGAAATAGAAAACGTTGTTCGATTCTTCTGCATAGAAATAGTAATTTCTACAAATTTCATGCATTTATTAATAAAACGCACTATGTCAATGTGTCCATCAGATTTGCTTGTTGGGAGAGAAAAATATGAACATTCTTTTAGAAAGTATATTTCTATTTGATATCAAACTTCTCTTTTGATAAGATTGAATGTAAATTTCCATAAATTTTATTATGTCCTCTGGACTACTCTGTTCAAATTTTACTCAACATTGATTAAAAACATTTCACACCAGAATTATTATTTAAACTATTTAAAATATTTATTTAACATAGTTCTTTTTCGATTATATTCCATTTACTTTATAAAGGAATTTCAGGGTAGGAAGGTTTTTAAAAATAAGATATTACTTTTAAAAGAATTTTTAAATATTATGCAACTTTTTCCGGTATCACGCTCGGTTTCTGCAAACACAAAAAGTTCGGGGCTCGGGCGGACCCAGGCTCCGAAAAAGGAGCCCGAACTCATCTCTAACATATACAATCCCTTGCAGTAGCAAGGATTTACCATGAATTTTGCGTGAAACTTAAAATATATATAGAAATTTTAAGGTAATTACTTAAATGTATAATTACTAAATTTTTCTGACATGAGCAGTCTAAATATTTCGTAATTTTTACCTTGCTCTTCAAAGTTCTAAATAAATCTGCGGGAAAAAACCCTGATCACCTTTATCTTTTTCTTAAGGGAAAGATTAGAAGAAAAAGAACAAACGAAGAAATTTTAACCATTTTTTTTTCAACTGCGAGGAAACAGAACTACAACATTATCGAGGCTGATATTTTCCATTAAGTAATTAATAATAACAGATAAGTAAGAATACATCTAATTTTGACGGCCAAGTTTATCGTTTGTGTGTTCCGTCTATGAGTCTTTGATCATAAGTTAAAAAATGGCATTTGTAAATAATATGATTTCTATTAAAACAAAGCTGTTGCAAATGGTAAGTGTAAAATAAATGATGATAAAATTTATCGAACTTTTTAAAAGTTAAATGATTACTTTCCCATATTTCTGATAAAAGTGCTACCATGTTATGAATATTATATCATGGGATATCATAAGATGCTTAAGTGTTATTTATTCCTAATATTTAGCAAAACATTTAACTTGATTAAGCAAATCACTCTAATCAGATATCGACTAGATGGAAATACAAAATCCTACCTATCTCGTTTTAAAGTTTATCTTAAACAATCACTAGATTGGTATTTTTTTCATTAATTCCACTTAATATGTATTTTTGTGTTATATACGGTATTACCGCATATTCCGTATATACGGTATTACCGTATATTCCGTATATACGGTATTACCGTATATTAGTGTATATACCGTATATGCGGTATTACCGTATATTAGCTTATATACCGTATATGCACCTACGATTTGACACTGCATTTATGTATATTCGCCGTAATACGCATACCCTCTTTCTTGCAAAGAAACCATCTTGAGATATGTAGCAGGAAAATAGAATAACAGCATTCCAAAGTAAAATAAGAATAACTAGTACAAACATAATGAAAATAAGCAAGTGCAAAGTAATGACGTACATTAATATCTAGTTGCCGACTTAAAAGGAGGCCAGTGTTGAAGTCTTACACTTTACTCCGCCAGGGATTTCTGTGACTTCGGGGGGGACATTGAAGATTCCCGGTGGGGAAATTGCATTTTTTAACCATTAAAAGCATAAAATCCCAAATCTTCCGGGAGGGGAATTTCAATGCTCCGGGTCACCCCCTGAATTCAACTCTGGCGAAGGCAACGGGGGTGACAAGGAAAAGTTCCATCACAAATTCTAAAATGTTATTTTTAATCTTAAAACAAGAAAGAAAAATCTTTCGTCAAGCATAGATTATGAAACAATTTCCAACACATTCAGAATACTAAAACAAAACTTCACAGTATAATATGTTGAAGGGGAATGACTAAGTAAACAATTTGGAAAACGCATAACACATTTGAAAAATCAGTTTCAGAAATTTCCTACAGTAGTAGGAAAAATATACGAATTCTTTTTTTCATCCCGGTATAGGATACATACATTTTTATATAGAATACATAATATGTTATGTACTTCAATAAAAAATGCACAGCACAGTTGAAAAATCCCCCATAACAAATTCAGCCAATAAACGGAAATGTACTCGAAATATTTTGTAGAGCCCTGTATAGAATCTATAAAATTTACATACACTAAGTAGTATGCAAAAAATGAGCTGAATTTTAAAAAACGCATAATACAACTGAAAACGCACTGCCAGCGACTGTTATTCAATTATTATTGATGGACAGTAATGTTTCAAATTCTTTTGCGTCCCTGTAAATGAATGATAAATACTATGTACACTTTATTCTATAGTAAGCTTCCTGAATAGCACCCCAATGATATATATGAATCTCAATAAGTTTGAAATAGTATAACATCCTTAAAACACACCGCAAACAATTTTTTTACCATAGACCGTAATTTAAAGGAATTCTTGGGTGTCCCTGCAAATGAACTATAAAAACCACGCACTTCATTTTAGGTAGATTTAGTAAGAAATACTACCTATTACTTTCTTCCCTATTTTGGAATTTCTGGAAAATTTTTGCAGATCTACGCCGATTATAACTCCCAGAACCCAAAACCACCCCCAGTTCAAAACTTTATTATATATATATATATATATATATATATTTGTAGGATTTCATTCAGTTTGAACACTTCACTTCATCAAATGAACTAACTACTATTATTATCCATGGTTAGACACTTCATTTCATCAAATGAACTAAATACTATTATCCATGGTTAAACATGCGCGAGTTGTAAATAGTTGGAATCGCGAGATTAAGCTAATAGGCAGTCTTCTAAAATTTTGTTATGAAGCAAGATATGTAAAATGGATATAGCCGTTAGGCCTATTTGGATTATCGTAATGTAAATTTGTTGTATAGTTTCGACCAAAAGTGTTATTAGTTGAAATTAAAGTGGGTATTTTGTTGTTCATCGATTATTTGTCATATTGGTTCAGTAAAGTGACCATTTACATATCATTCACTTACATATATATATATATAAATCACTTTTTTATGGACACGATAACTTCAATAATTCTGCACAAATCTCTTTTAAACTGATGCATAAAATCAAGAGACATAAAATCTCGATCAAGTTCGTTAAAGGGCAAAATCGAATCAGGGGGGGGGGGGGGTATGGAGGGGGCTTTTTGTGAAAACAGAAAAAACCCATAACTTCTTAATTATGATACGTATCGGATCCGTTTAAAGTTATTATTACTTCTAGGATAGGGGCCGAAAATTTATGTATGACATATTTTTGAAATCATTAAAAATGGCCTCAAGGGGGGACGGGGGGGGAATAGGGATTTAAGAAGAAACAGATTCATAACTTTGTCAATTCACAAGATATCATATCCGCTTGAATTTATTATAAATCTTCTTAATATTAAATACAACTTTTATATTGACAAGTTTTTTTATAGGACCAACCCTTACAGTAGGGGTGCACAACCTTTTTAAGCGAAGGGCCACTTACAAAAATGACTGGGTTGTCGAGGGCCACCATCAGTAGAATTTTGTTTACAGGAGGTGTGACGGGGGGGGGGATCTATGTCTACAATTGGGGGGGGGGTATGTACACCCCCTAGGTTCCTTCCTTCCCAGTCAACGTCATGGAAAGGATAGAAAAATCTTGCATTTATTTTCCATGCACAATTGACAATATTCATAGTTCTTAGTGATTGACAAAATTCACAATTTTTACGTGCCCGTTCGGCGAAATTTGCGATTTATACGCATCTAACTCTACAATTGGGGAGGGGGGTATGTACACCCCCCTAGGTTCCTTCCTTCCCAGTCAACGTATTCAGTTCTGTTGGCAAGGATATATCAACAGTTTATGTTTGTATTTATACAAGAAATATAGCTATTATTTTCAAAGAGTGAAAATACTCCTTGACTTTATTTGAGGGAGTAAATTTAGCTTTAAAGATTGCCAGTGCCGAAAAAAAATTGTGCTTTCATGAATGAAGGTGGGGAGGAGGAGAAACATAAGTTATTCTAAATTGTACTTCTTAACATATTCAGTCATAAAATGTGGATATCAAGTAGGGGTACACAACCTTTATAAGAGGAGGGCCAATCACAAAAATGACTGGATTGTCGACAGCCAACATCCGTAGGGTGAACAAAATTTTGTTTCGGGGAAGGAGGGGGAGGATCGGCCTAAAAGTTCATAAAAATTTTTAATTTTAAAAGAAGAGTTAGCTCCCTATACTCAACCACCTCCTTAGTCAGTATAACCCATTTCAGTTGGCAAGGATAGAAAAATCTTGCATTTATTTTCCATGCACAATTGACAATATTCATAGTTTTTTTCCTTAGTGATTGACAAAATTCACAATTTTTATCGGTAAAATTCGCGATTTTTATGTACCTGACACCGGAAAAATTTGCGATTTTTTCTCAACCGATCGGCAAAATTCGCGATTTTTACGTGCCCGAACGGCAAAATTCATGATTTTTACGCACCTAATCGATGAAATTTGCGATGTTTACGGGCCCGATCAGCAAATTTCGCGATTTTTACGGGCCCGATCGGCAAAATTCACGATTTTCACGCAGGCGATCGGCAAAATTTACGATTTATACACACCCGATCGGCAAAATTCGCGATTTTTACGTACCCGAACGGCAAAATTCATGATTTTTACGTTCCCGATCGGCGAAATTCGTGACTTTTATGCAGACGATTGGCGAATTTTGCAATTTACACGCACCCGATCGGCAAAATTCGCGATTTATATGCACCCGATCGGCAAAATTCGCGATTTTTACATATACGATCGGCGAAATTTACGATTTATACGCACTCGATCGGCAATATTCGCGATTTATACGCATTCTATCGGCAAAATTCACGATTTTTACGCATACGATCGGCGAAATTTACGATTTATACGCACCCGATCGGCAAAATTCGCGATTTAAACGCACCCTATCGGCAAAATTCATGATTTTTACGCGCCCGATCGGCAAAGTTTACGATTTTTATGCGCCCGATCGGCAAAATTCGTGATTTTTACTCGCCTAGTCGGCGAAATTTGCGATTTTTACACACCTGATCGGCAAAATTCGCGATTTTTACGCAGACGATCGGCGAAATTTACAATTTACACGCACCCGATTGGCAAAAGTAACAATTTATACGCACATGATCGGCAAAATTCGCGATTTTGACGGGCCCGATCGGCAAAATTCGCGATTTTTACTGTCCCGATCGGCAAAATTCACAATTTTTACGCAGGTGATCGGCGATATTCGTGATTTTTAAGCACCCGATCGGCAAAATTCGCGATTTTTACATTCCCGATCGGCGAAATTCGTGATTTTTAAGCACCTAATCGGCAAAATTTGCGATTTTTACGCACTCGATCGACAAAATTCGCGATTTTTACGCAGACGATCGACGAAATTTACAATTTACACGCACCCGATCGGCAAAAGTAACGATTTATACGCACCCGATCGGCAAAATTCGCGATTTTTACGCATACGATCGGTGAAATTTACGATTTATATGCACCTGATTGGCAAAATTCTCAATTTATACGAACCCTATCGGCAAAATTCGCGAAATTTACAGGCCCGTTCAGCAAAATTCGCGATTATTACGCGTCCAATCGGCGAAATTTTGAAAATTTCGTGATTTCTATGCACCCGATCGGCGAAATTCGCGATTTTTTGCATCTGATCGGCGAAATTGATCCGCGGGCCACCAGTAATCCGATCGCGGGAAACGGGTTGTACACCCCTACCTTACAGCATAATAATAATAATAATAATAATAATAATAATAATAATAATAATAATAATATACAAATAAATTCCTCCTGGCTCTGCCTACAGACACAGGCAGATTTCGAAGTGGGCAGTCCCAACTGCCGCATCATGGCAAAAAAGGTCATTTCTTCTGCAATTCCAAATAAAAGGTGCCCCACGGTCTACGTCTTCGAAATCTACCTGTGCCTGTAGGAGGAGCCGTCAGAGAATTTTTTTTAATACCGAACATGCCATAGTAAACCTCAATAACATCTAACAACTGCATGGCAATCCGAGTATATTTACGTGAGTTAGAGCACGGACAGACGGCAGACAGACAGACGGACAAATCAAATTCATAAACACTTTTCACATATGTTGGGACGTGTTAAAACTAAGTGACTAATTAGAGCTAAAAAAAATTTCAAAATTAGTGATTTAAGTATTCCTTGATTGCGTATTTCGACAACGTGAAGTTGGCGACGATGCGCTAGTACCAAGTCTATCTGCTTAAATCTCCAGAAAGAAAGTGGAATTTTACTCCGGTTCATTGAAATAATCACGTGTTTTTCTTTTATTCATCAATATGAAAATCTCATTTCTTGAGCTTAATTTATAAGCTTTCATTTTTATGCCCGGCGTACAACGTGCACTTGTAAAATTGAACAATTTTCTTGTTTCAAAAGAAAGCATTGTACAGCGGATACACGGTAACTTAAAATAAATCTTACTAAATATTTCTAAATCAGGAAACGTTTTTAGAAAATTTATGTGCTCAGTTATATAAAATTACAAATATTTTATTTTTAAATCTCAATTTTGAAGATAAATCATAAAAGGGGAGGGTTCTCCGCTTGTATTACAAACATTCATATTTACAGTACTCCCTCTCAAATCAACAAAGCTTAAAACACAAAAATTTCGAAAAATTTGAATCTTGCTATTTTTTTAACTTAAAAGAGAGAGAGAGAGAAAAAAAAAACCTTCAGCCATTCAAAAAAAATATTTTCTTGAAATATGAAAAGAAGTAGCTTTCAGAAAATTAAGAAAATTTGTTGTGAGTTAATAACACATTCGCGATGGCTGATCTGAATTCGAGTATTTTGGTTTTCTGTAACCTCAACTATGGGCGTTACTTTTGTATGTTGTATGTTAAATGTAATCTAAAATACACAATCTAAAAATATACACAGTGTACATAACTATACAATCAATACACTATGCAAAATAAATAAATAAATATATATATATATATATATATATATATATATATATATACACACACACACACACACACACATATATTAAATTATCACAAATTACTAAAAATCAAATGTAATAATTTTAATTATCCTTATCTTGTTATAATTCCAAAATTTCATAAAAATCCTATTAAATTTCGCACTGTTACCATCGGTTGTAACACATATAATAAAAATGCAAGCAATTTACTACTTAATATTTTAAAGCAGATATATGATATAACGCTAAAACATAATAACCAACATTGCCTAAAAAATAGTTTTCAACTCATTAATAAAATACATAATATCAATCCGGTAAAATTCATAAAAACATTGGATTTTAATGATTTATTTAATAACATTGATATAAAAGACTTACATAAAACAATGTGTATATTATTTAAAGAATTTAAATCTCAATTAAAATTAAAAGAACATATTTCAGTAAATTTTTTTAAAACTTTACTAAATTTTACATTGCATAATAATTACATTATATATGACAATATTATCTATAAACAATGCCAGGGAATTCCGCAGGGCGGAACTGCATCTAGTATTCTCTCTGACCTTTACTTATATTATTATGAAAGAAATATAAGTCCGAACAATGATTATGTATTTTATCGCTATATTGATGACATTATCATATTTTATTTCAATGAAAAAAATTGCACATCACCACTCAATTTTTATCCTACTCAGCTTAAATTAAGCGAAAATGATTTAATTAATAATAATATAAACTTTCTTGACTTAAAAATTAATATTACTAATAATTATAAATTAATTTTTGATATTTATGATAAGAGATTTGATTTCCCATTTAAAGTAAATATTTTTACCAATTATGCTTCATGTTTACATAAATCTGTTTATAAAAATATAATTATCAATTATCTACATCGTATAAAATACTTATGCTCAGATATAAATAAAAACAAAAATATTAGATATATTCGAGATCAAGCAAAAATATATGGATATCCTATTTTTATGATAAATTCAATCATCAACTCTTTTAAATAACATTTATTATATAATTTAAATATAAACATGGTATGTAATAAATTATTGTTTTAGTGTGCGATAACATATAACAAAAGATATAGAAAATAATAATTATAACATACATTATTACAATTATAACATATTAGGAAATTTAATATTTAATATTTGTTTGAACATTATATACACTTTATGTAGAAAATTACAAATATAACATACATAATTACAATTATAACATATTAGGAAATTTAATATTTGATTGAACATTATTTATACTTTGTATAGTTGTGATTGTGCGTTGCCGATCACCTCTGTTTAAGGTATTATTGATGTGCAGTTTTCATACATTTATAAATTAACTTATACAATAACAAATTAAATTATACAATGATAACATTGGTGATTATAACTCATATATATATATCTATTTGCAATATATATAAAAATAAATATATATAGTTTTTATTTTTGTCTATGAATAATTAAAATTAACAAGTATTTTAATTACTGCATTGCATTAATTTGATTGAAAAACAGTAGTAATACTATTAATTATCAACATTATAAATTTTGAGATATTTTGAATTGTTTATGAATTATTTAATTAGATATTTAAATTAATCTATAAATATAAAATATATTTACAATGTAGTATAAATTAAACATTAATTATTTAAAAACAAGTCTAATATATATTTAAGTAGTAGTAAAAATAAAACATTAATTATTTAATAAATGTCTATAATATCAGTGGATTAACACAGCTGGCAGCAAAAATAATTTGAATTAAAATAATATCTGAAATGCTGTGCAAGTTGAATTAATTCTGTGTAGATTTATTCATATAGTAGTATTATATTTTATTTGAATTTTAAGTAAAACTACAAGTTAGTATTGTTTTTTAAAGTTTATTTATATAAATAAATCTAATGAAGTGAGTATGTAACTAATAAAAAGGATATTTAACTAAATATTAATTATGAACTATTATAATACCAATAGATGGCGACACTTTACCTTTCAGGTAGTTGTAGATAATATTGTTAATATTATATTTAATTTAACTATAGAGGGAGCTATTGATTGTATATTAATTTTACTTTCAGGAATTAAAATTGGATGGAGTAATATATATTCACGGATATAAATTTGTTATAAGTGTATTAAAACCAGAATTATTTTGAGTGTTTTTGAATCATTTTGTGATTGGGTGTCATTTATGGGGTTGTGTTTTAAAAAAAGTGTGCTCTCAACTTGTCTTACAAATCATTTCTCTCAACTCGACTTAGTTAACATGTATGATGCATTGCCATGTGGATGTGAATATTATGTAGACGTTGTGACATTTTAAGGATTCTGTATAATTATTGTGAGTAAAATATTTTATCTACACTTTACGCGTTCATATTTCGAATTTTATTATTTCAAAACTGTTATCTCGTGGTAATTTAGTGAGGTGTTAATTACAGTTTTTTGGATAATCGATGTGAGTGAAATATATTGTATTTTCTTAATGGTTTTTTATTTCCTATTTAAATATTTCCAAATTTTAATATTTCCAATTGTTGTCTGGTAATAATTCAGTGTACCTGGATGATTCTACTGATCTTAGCATTATGCCAGTAGAATTATGAAACACTGAATTATTATTTAAAACACATGTGGGTGCATCCAGGCTGATGAGTACATGTGCATGTGTTTTTCCATGTCCAATTCATATTTAATTCTCATGTGGTCCAATTTTCCATTGTGTATGGTTCATATTTAATTTGTTAATCCATTTGTGTTTACTTAATTGCAACTCCAATTTATAATTTTTTTTTTTCCCTTTCTCTCTATTTCTTTTTTCAATATTCTTTTGGTATGAGTAAAATTTGGCCAATTACCATTGAAGCATCAGCTATGGTAATATTATGTTTGCACATGTTAATTATTAGCTATGTGGTATTCTGTATACACAGTATCATTGATTATCTCTTTGGAGATTTAAGTAGAATAGAACTTGATATGTTTTTTGAAATTCATAGATATTATAATTATTTAACATTCTATAAAATTATGCTGCATTGCGCAAATTGGTATGGAATGGTTTTTACATATTCTTTTCAATATTCTTTTCAACAATTAGCTAGTTAAAATATTGATTTTTATATGATACCATAATTTAGCCTAATTGGCTCACAAATCACTTTGATTAACTTCTGTTTGAAATACATAGTTATTATAGCTGCATTGCGCTTTTAATGGTGTATTTAATAATAATTTAATAATAATAATATTTTAGTATTACTATTATTTCCTGGTATCATTTGTTTATCTATTGAATTTTCAAGGGCATCTTTATAAAATCTTATTCAGGTTCTAATGATTTTTTTTTTTTTTTTTTTTTACCAACATTAATTTTGTACTGACTTATGACTGCTAGGGGTTTTTATATTGTTGTCTTTTGATGTTAGTTTGCTTAATGGGACTTTATGTATATATGTAAATAGTTTTATTATATAGCTTTATTATATTTAATCAAGTATTAAACAGTCAATCTTAATATTTTTTTTTATTTTTTTTATTTTTTTTTTTTTTTTATGGATATTCAAGTAATATTAAGATTGATTCATAACAATTTTTTTTTTTAAATATGTTATAGATATATTTAATATGTATTTCTTGCAATTTTTATTGCTATCAAACAAATATGGCAGTTATTAGTAAAATGTTAGATACTGGCAATTTAGGCCTTGGTGGATCCAGGACTAATGCTCGGTACAGGAAGATTATTAGGGATCTTCCTGGATCGTTATCAGATAACCTATTCTATTGTCCCAAGCCTGTACTATGTTTTCGAGAGTGTGAATCTAAGCGTTGTCTTACATGTCCATTAGCTGATAAGTCACAGATTTCAAATAATAACAATCTTAATTTGGTAAAATTTTGCAAAGCATACAATGTAATCTATTCATTGAAATGCAATTCGTGTAACATGGAATATATTGGACAGTCTTGTCAAAAATTACATAAGCGGCTAAATTTACATCGTTCTCATATTGATAAATATAAAAATTCTAAATTTCAAACAACTCATAATATTGAATATACTCATTTCAAAAATCATGATTTTAAAAATATTACTATTAAAATACTTAAAATACAAAAAAATTTTACTGAACGACTTTTTCTAGAATCTAAATATATAAGACATTTTAATACTACATATCCTTATGGATTAAATCAATTAGTATACAAAAAATCACATCCTGTATTTTCAGATTTAACTAAATATGAAAATTATAAAAATCTTTATTCCGGATTAAATTTTTCAAACTTAAAAAAAACTTCTAGATCTGGTAGAGGTAAACATAATAACAAAAAATTCACTGATGATATTGTGATTCAACAGGAGCTTGATAATCTTGAGGCACAATTTTGTAATGATTATTGTTGGCTTGCTATAAGAAAACATGTTTTTAGTATAAAAAAGAAATATATAAACCAATATTTCAAGGTATTTAAAAAGAATCAATATTCTCCACATTTTTGTGATATCTTTTATGATATTCTACATTATAGAGCAAACCTATTAAATACAAGTCTTTCTAATAAACCTAAATATAAAACTAATAATACACAATTAATTATAAATTTTTCCAATCATGTATTTAATAATATAAATTTACACAATATAATAAACAACATTAATAATAATTTTCCAATAAAAAATTTTACCATTCACAAGACATATAAATATAATCGCACACTTGGACGTAAAATTTTTAATTACAATTCTTTTGCAAAAAATATGGTCTCTTCAAAGAATTACCCATGTTATTGTAATGACCCAAAATATCAAAAGTATATAAATACAACACATGGTCATATCATTACTGGTGATCTTAATATTGTAGAACAACCTATTTTACAAAACTTAATGCATAATGGCACAAAATTTCGTCTTCCATATAAGTGTAATATCAAATCCATAATATTGCAGTTTATTCAAGATATTGATTTGTTTATATATAAAATTGCTGTTGATTACAAATAACCAATCGAATATTTCAGTGAATGGAGATTTTCTGTAATTGATAAATTAAAAAATGAAATTATAAAAAATTATCATCATATTACACATGCAGCTTTTAAAAACATAAATAAACATATATCAGAATTACAAAACAAATTTATAATTACTTATGTAGATAAATCTCCAAATAATTATGCTATCATTTGTAAAGAATACTATAAAGTGTTAATTCACAATGCAATCAACACAAGTAATATTTTTAATAAAACTAAATTAAATATTGAAATAAATAACAGAAAATTATTAAATTATCACAAATTACTAAAAATCAAATGTAATAATTTTAATTATCCTTATCTTGTTATAATTCCAAAATTTCATAAAAATCCTATTAAATTTCGCACTGTTACCATCGGTTGTAACACATATAATAAAAATGCAAGCAATTTACTACTTAATATTTTAAAGCAGATATATGATATAACGCTAAAACATAATAACCAACATTGCCTAAAAAATAGTTTTCAACTCATTAATAAAATACATAATATCAATCCGGTAAAATTCATAAAAACATTGGATTTTAATGATTTATTTAATAACATTGATATAAAAGACTTACATAAAACAATGTGTATATTATTTAAAGAATTTAAATCTCAATTAAAATTAAAAGAACATATTTCAGTAAATTTTTTTAAAACTTTACTAAATTTTACATTGCATAATAATTACATTATATATGACAATATTATCTATAAACAATGCCAGGGAATTCCGCAGGGCGGAACTGCATCTAGTATTCTCTCTGACCTTTACTTATATTATTATGAAAGAAATATAAGTCCGAACAATGATTATGTATTTTATCGCTATATTGATGACATTATCATATTTTATTTCAATGAAAAAAATTGCACATCACCACTCAATTTTTATCCTACTCAGCTTAAATTAAGCGAAAATGATTTAATTAATAATAATATAAACTTTCTTGACTTAAAAATTAATATTACTAATAATTATAAATTAATTTTTGATATTTATGATAAGAGATTTGATTTCCCATTTAAAGTAAATATTTTTACCAATTATGCTTCATGTTTACATAAATCTGTTTATAAAAATATAATTATCAATTATCTACATCGTATAAAATACTTATGCTCAGATATAAATAAAAACAAAAATATTAGATATATTCGAGATCAAGCAAAAATATATGGATATCCTATTTTTATGATAAATTCAATCATCAACTCTTTTAAATAACATTTATTATATAATTTAAATATAAACATGGTATGTAATAAATTATTGTTTTAGTGTGCGATAACATATAACAAAAGATATAGAAAATAATAATTATAACATACATTATTACAATTATAACATATTAGGAAATTTAATATTTAATATTTGTTTGAACATTATATACACTTTATGTAGAAAATTACAAATATAACATACATAATTACAATTATAACATATTAGGAAATTTAATATTTGATTGAACATTATTTATACTTTGTATAGTTGTGATTGTGCGTTGCCGATCACCTCTGTTTAAGGTATTATTGATGTGCAGTTTTCATACATTTATAAATTAACTTATACAATAACAAATTAAATTATACAATGATAACATTGGTGATTATAACTCATATATATATATCTATTTGCAATATATATAAAAATAAATATATATAGTTTTTATTTTTGTCTATGAATAATTAAAATTAACAAGTATTTTAATTACTGCATTGCATTAATTTGATTGAAAAACAGTAGTAATACTATTAATTATCAACATTATAAATTTTGAGATATTTTGAATTGTTTATGAATTATTTAATTAGATATTTAAATTAATCTATAAATATAAAATATATTTACAATGTAGTATAAATTAAACATTAATTATTTAAAAACAAGTCTAATATATATTTAAGTAGTAGTAAAAATAAAACATTAATTATTTAATAAATGTCTATAATATCAGTGGATTAACACAGCTGGCAGCAAAAATAATTTGAATTAAAATAATATCTGAAATGCTGTGCAAGTTGAATTAATTCTGTGTAGATTTATTCATATAGTAGTATTATATTTTATTTGAATTTTAAGTAAAACTACAAGTTAGTATTGTTTTTTAAAGTTTATTTATATAAATAAATCTAATGAAGTGAGTATGTAACTAATAAAAAGGATATTTAACTAAATATTAATTATGAACTATTATAATACCAATAGATGGCGACACTTTACCTTTCAGGTAGTTGTAGATAATATTGTTAATATTATATTTAATTTAACTATAGAGGGAGCTATTGATTGTATATTAATTTTACTTTCAGGAATTAAAATTGGATGGAGTAATATATATTCACGGATATAAATTTGTTATAAGTGTATTAAAACCAGAATTATTTTGAGTGTTTTTGAATCATTTTGTGATTGGGTGTCATTTATGGGGTTGTGTTTTAAAAAAAGTGTGCTCTCAACTTGTCTTACAAATCATTTCTCTCAACTCGACTTAGTTAACATGTATGATGCATTGCCATGTGGATGTGAATATTATGTAGACGTTGTGACATTTTAAGGATTCTGTATAATTATTGTGAGTAAAATATTTTATCTACACTTTACGCGTTCATATTTCGAATTTTATTATTTCAAAACTGTTATCTCGTGGTAATTTAGTGAGGTGTTAATTACAGTTTTTTGGATAATCGATGTGAGTGAAATATATTGTATTTTCTTAATGGTTTTTTATTTCCTATTTAAATATTTCCAAATTTTAATATTTCCAATTGTTGTCTGGTAATAATTCAGTGTACCTGGATGATTCTACTGATCTTAGCATTATGCCAGTAGAATTATGAAACACTGAATTATTATTTAAAACACATGTGGGTGCATCCAGGCTGATGAGTACATGTGCATGTGTTTTTCCATGTCCAATTCATATTTAATTCTCATGTGGTCCAATTTTCCATTGTGTATGGTTCATATTTAATTTGTTAATCCATTTGTGTTTACTTAATTGCAACTCCAATTTATAATTTTTTTTTTTCCCTTTCTCTCTATTTCTTTTTTCAATATTCTTTTGGTATGAGTAAAATTTGGCCAATTACCATTGAAGCATCAGCTATGGTAATATTATGTTTGCACATGTTAATTATTAGCTATGTGGTATTCTGTATACACAGTATCATTGATTATCTCTTTGGAGATTTAAGTAGAATAGAACTTGATATGTTTTTTGAAATTCATAGATATTATAATTATGTATATATATATATATATATGTATATATATATATATATATATATATATATCCATTTGTGATAGAGACAAGAATGCAGAAAATCATTTTGTTAAATAATGCTCTGCCCATGGGCAGAGCTTACATTTAAAAAGTCAAAAAATACGGTGGGAGAATGTTAAGCATTAAAATAATTAAATCCAAACCCCTCCTACTCACAGATGCTCCTCCTACTTACACGTGTCCGAGTTTGTTTACTAGTAAGGATTTAATTGCATTTATTAATTTTATTTGTATTAGTTTGTTTTATTTATTTACACACACATTTAATTTTATTATAAAACACTAGGTTGCCGTACACAGCAAAAATCTCCCTTTTGGTGCCAAAAAGAAACCCTATTACGTCTGCGACATCTGTACCGATTTAATCAAATGTGTCTGGGTTGCACTTAATACCGAACATGCCATAGTAAACCTCAATAACATCTAACAACTGCATGGCAATCCGAGTATATTTACGTGAGTTAGAGCACGGACAGACGGCAGACAGACAGACAGACAGACAAATCGAATTCATAAACACTTTTCAACTATGTTGGGACGGGTTAAAACCAGGTGTTTAATTAAAGCCAAAAAAAATTTTAATTATTGATTTAAGTATACCTTGATTGCCTATTTCGCCAACGTGAAGTTGGCGTCGAAGCGCTAGTACCAAGCTTATCTGCTTAAATCCCCACAAAGAATGTGGAATTTTACTCCGGTTCATTGAAATAATCACGTGTTTTTCTTTTATTCATCAATATGAAAATCTCATTTATTGAGCTTAATTTATAAGCTTTCATTTTTATGCCCGGGGTACAATGTGCACGTGTAAAATTGGAAAATTTTCTTGTTTCAAAAGTGAGCAGCGGAATACACGGTAACTTAAAATAAATCTATTTCTAAATCAGGAAACGTTTTTAGAAAATTTATGTGCTCAGTTATATAAAATTACAAATATTTTATTTTTAAATCTCAATTTTTAAGATATTTCATAAAAGGGGAGGGTTCTCCGGCTGTATTACAAACCTTCATATTTACAGTACTCCCTCTCAAATCAACAAAGCCTTAAACACAAAAATTTCGAAAAATTTGAATGTTGCTATTTTTTTCAACTTAAAAGAGAAAAAAAACCTTCAGCCATTTAAAAAAATATATTTTCTTGAAATATGAAAAGAAGTAGCTTTCAGAAAATTTAGAAAATTGGTTGTGAGTTAATAACACATTCGCGATAGCTGATCTGAATTCGAGTATTTTGGTTATCTGTAACCTCAACTATAGGCGTTACTTTTGTGTGTTATATGTTAAATGTAATCTAAAATACATAATCTAAAAATATACACAGTGTACATAATTATACAATCAATACACTATGCAAAAAAAAAAAAAAAAAAAAAAAAAAAAAAATATATATATACTATATCCATTTGTGGTACAAACAAGAATGCAGAAAATCATTTTGTTAAATAATGCAGCAAGAGTAATGCCCATGGGCAGAGCTTACATTTAAAAAGACGAAATATATGGTGGGAGTATGTTAAGCATTAAAATAATTAAATGCAAACCCCTCCTACTCACAGATGCTCCTCCTACTTACAAGTGTCCAAGTTTGTTTACTAGTAAGGATTTAATTGCATTTATTAATTATTTTTGTATTAGTTTGTTTTATTTATTTACCCACACATTTAATTTTATTATAAAACACTAGGTTGCCGTACAAAGCAAAAATCTCCCTTTTGATGCCAAAATGACACCCCATTGCATCTGCGACATCTGTACCGATTTAATCAAAAGTGTCTGGGTTGCACCGCATATTGCAAAATTAATTAAATCTATGATTTTGCTTCTTTCTCAGATTAAAAATTATAACAGTTAAGGCTTAACGAAATACAATTAGTTGATCAATAGGAAATGTTTTCTTAGTTCCGGATATACCAAAAACAAGCATTTTACATGTAACATTAAAATCCTTAATTAAAACAATATTTCGAGTTCCTGAAAATCAGCTTAAATAAAAAAATTGACGCCGTTATCTGAAAGATGCTATGCTTTTATAGGAAAAGTGGGAAAACTGTTCGATTGGTTCCTATCGGATTAACAATACATGTCAATTATATCTACTTACGAATGAAAGTGATTTCGTAACTGTGCAGCTTTAGCATGAGCAGAATTTATGATTAAAAATAAAATTCACTAACGTTATTTTCATACGAAGAGCAATTATGATTCGCACAGAATAGAAGACTAAAAATGTGCAAACCAAAGCTAATGCTGATTGACTAAAAACAAAACAAAAAAAATATTCATTTCGCGTTAGATCTCTAAAAAAATAAAATAAAATACACGTTCCAATTAAAAAATATTCTACTGTCACAAACAAAAATCTAGCAACGAATATTTTTCATGCATCTTTCCATTGACTCCGTATCACCCAGTCGTCAGTCGTGTCGGAAATATTGTAAATTTTCTTTTAAAGTAGCATTCTAATCTAGAAAAGAAAAAATAACATTTATGTTTTCCTTTCTATTTATTCTGATAAACAAAACATTAAAATAACTTTAAATGTTATATGTAATTTTTCAGGAATTTTTTTGTTTCTATATGAGAATAAATAAAATTGTCAGTTTCAGAAAGAATGAGTGAGCCCGAGCAAGCCCGGGCCCAAAAACTGGTATAGAAATCGAGCCCGAGCCCGTGTCGGGCCCGGGTTAGGGCTTTCGGGCTCGGGCTGAGCCAGTCTCATCTTTATTATATATCTCAATGCCATTGCCATGGGCTTTTCGACTCATTTTGCGGTGTCTACATCGTGTGATCCAGTCTGCGTCGACTCCCTTGCTTGAACTAGTGTCTACATCAAAGAATATTTACTCCGTAAAGAAGGTTAGCTTCTGTGGGCATAAAGTAAATGTGTCAAATCAACAGAGTTCCTCAGTAAGTAGTGCGTGATAGACAACTTTACAGGGGAGTGGCGCAAACTCACTGCATCTTTTTTTCTTTTCATTTGTTCTTTTTACTGATTTTGCTCTTTATTTTATTGCCTTATTTTATTTATATTTTCTCTTATTAGTAAGCCTCATGAACGCCTTTCAGAATTACGGAAAAAACTTTTTTTGAAGTGAAAACTTCTTTAGTCGCGTTGGACATTTTTTGAGATGGGAAAAAACCATTGAACTCGCGACACTGTTACTGTAACCGACACTGTTACCGACACTTCTGCACACTGTAAAAAATGACCAATGTTTCTTATTTTATGAAAATATGCTATAACCCCGAACGAAAATATAATATAATCTTCTGAGTTATCCGAAATTCCGAATAGCATGTTACATTGTCTTTTGAATCCCCAGAAACGAATACATTTTCAAAATTTAAAGGATAATTTATAAAAACAAAGTATTTTTAGCTGCCCCAATTTTTCAGAAACGTTTCCGAAGGGTTTTTAGAGTGTATTAATGAGTGTCCTCAGCCAGGAATACCTGTTTTTCGAATGCTATCCATTCTGAAGTAAACATTTTCATGCTCAAAAAAATGTTTAACAGACAAATATGCAAAATTAACAGCCTTAACAATAACATTAAATTAAGATTATTTCTTTACTCTTTCATGTATAAATTAACTTATGCGGCTGAAAACGTGTACTTGAGAATGGATGTCATGAAAGTATTAAGAGTGTTCATGTTAACGAGGTTTGACTGTATATATAATATAGTGAAATTCAAGATTTCATTTCTGTCGGCACTCCCAGAGTGCCACTGTTTTTTTAAAAAAATATTTATGCCGTTTCAATTACTGTGATACAGATAACAATCAAGCACAATCAATGCCTGTTTTAAATTACAGCGAATTTAAATTAATACATGTATATCCAAATTTTAAGTCAATAATTCACTGAAAAATGTGTATTTTCCGTATTATAGAGGAATTTATTATTATATTTTAAGTCAAAATAATAGGGATGATACCTAATCTAATATTTATTTTGATCAATCTAATTTGTGCAAAGATCAGTAAAATAACTCATAGATGTTACAAATTTTTGTTTAAAGTAATAATAATCCAAAACAATTTTAGTCACTTAAAACAATAAGATAGACTGAGGATTATTTTCATTATATTTCAAAAAAAGATAATGGAGAACATTTTGGCTGAATATTTCATTTTAATTTTATAAATGTAGCTTACATAAAATGCATTAATGTAACATTCAAACTGTAGTTCAATTCAGAAACTATGCATTTTTTTTTCAATGTGCTCAATTATAAACTATTACACTGTATTTACCGGGTGTCCCAAAAATGACTGATGGATTTTTAAAATTCAATACTTTGCAAACGGTGACAAATATTTAAAAAAATTCTTGCAGGAGGGTTATGTATGATGTCAGGAGTTTTTTAAATGGGATTCTTGATTTTAGTTCGAATTTCAAACAATAGATGGCACTGACAGCGATTGGCGCTGAGTCGAGGCCGATACTGGCGCCACTCAGCATTGATGCACCGCCCCTTGAATACTAGGCTTGCCCGCTGATAAAAATGGCGGCTGTCGCAGACGGATTTTTTTTCAGCGTTTGAATGGTCCCTCGAACTTCAACACCAGAAATTTCTGAAAGTTTTCTTCGCCTAGTTTTTCTGAGATCAAAAAAGTCAAAGAAAACTTTTAGATATTATTGGTGTTGAAGTTCGAGAAATCATACAAACGCTGAAAAAAAAAAAAAATCCGCCTGCGACAGCCGTCAATTTTGTCAGCGCGCAGCCCTAGTATTCAGAGGGCGGTGCATTAATGCTGAGGGGCGTCAGTTTCGGCCTCGACTGACCGCCAATCGCTGTCAGCGCTATCTATTGTTTGAAATTCGAACTAAAATCAAGAATCACAGTAAGAAAACGCCTGACATCATACATAACCTTACTTCAAGAATTTTTTTTAATATCTGTCACCGTTTGCAAATTATTGAATTTTAAAATCCATCAGTCCTTTTTTGGACACCCGGTAATAATAATTGCTTCAAACGTTTGAATGATAACACTTATATCTCTAAATTGTGTTACATTACTGTTGTATATATGCAACAATGATTTTTATGTAAGTTACTTTCAATCAACTAAAACAAAAATATTTAGCTAAATTGTTCTCGATTATTATAATTTGAATTTCGGGGGGGATTCAGCAGAAGGTTGAAAAAAAAATCTTCGTATTAGATGTTTATATTCTGCGATTCGTCCTCTCCAAAATTTAATCTCTAACACCGTGTTTTTTGTTTATTTTTTCTTCAGTGTTCTTTTGCGGCATCCCCCCCCCCCCCCCACACCCCACTAAGGGCCAAGAGTGACTAATTTCGAATAAAAAATTCTTCGTATCTGGTGTTTATATTTTCAATTTCCGCCCTTTCCAAATTTCATTTCTAAAACCATCATAGGTCCTGAGATACGTTTTTACCCTCCCCCCCCCCCCCACGTATCTGGTTTCAAATAAAGACCAATAAAAATAATCGATTGGTTAAACTTTTAAAAAATTATATACAAAAAATCCCAATTTTAAAGGTGTTTGCGAATATTTATATTTCTAAAATGAATTAAAATAACTATATATACGCAAATTAAATAAAAGACATCCATTTTTATATAAAACATCGGTAAAAAAATTAATTCTGTAACAGAGCATATATACAATAGCCTGTTATTAAAGTAAATTTCATTTCTCTTTCTTCTAAGTTTTTTTTCTATATTACATGAGACAACACTGGTTGAAAACATCCTACTACCCAACCCAGGGCTGTCATTGGCGACTATTTTTATATTCTATTTGCACCACTATTTAAAAAAAAAAAAAAAAAAAAAAAAAAAAAAAAATTGTAGTGCATTTCTCTTGCACATGTTATCAAAGTGTATGTGAAAAAATTTTGTTTTGAGAAAGTAGAGCGAGATATAATTAAAAAATAGTTCCAATTGGAAATTCACGGCGCACACCTGCAGATACTCCCCGGTCGCACAACGCGTATTATGCTTGCACATGTACACAAAAATATAAATATGTAAGTGAAATGTCAATAAATATAATGCTAAAAGTCCGCTGGTAATATCTCTTTTATTTGTAAAAAAAAAAAAATAAAAATAAAAAAAAAAAAATAAAAATAAAAAATAAAATCACAAAAATCAAGTGAATTTTAAGCTAAAGAAGTAGAGCCCCCCTTTAACAGCTTTCGCAAATCTATTCTGATCACCAGAATTTCCAATGTATTCATCAATTTCATTCATAAAATCAATCTGATGCTTACTTTCTGTATTTTCTTTTTTTAAATTCAAATCGAAAAGTTCAGTATAATCCCTTTTTTTTTTAGAAGAAAAACAGGGGCGCTATTTCAGAACTTTCTTGGGGGGGGGGGCAAAGTTTTTTTTAAAGTAGTGGCATAGCCAAGGGTGGAGTTCGGGGGACTGCAACCCCCCCCCCCCCCCCCCGCAATCTCTCCGAACGAGATACATTTACTGAATCATATATACAGAGACAGCAATACTTCTAATACGGAACCTAAAGTGTCCTCTGAAAAATTCCGTTTTAGACAGGTTTTCGCCTTAGCAAGTAGAATTTAAAAATATTATGAAAGTTTTCAGTTATAGATAGGTAGCAGTTTTTTTTTAGGTATTCTTTAAGACTGTTAAAACCTCCTTTCTATAAAGCACTTCTGAAAAACATACGTGTATTATAGTGAAACGTGTCTAAGCGAAACCTGTCTATAACATAATTTTTTCTCAAACGGGAAAAAAAAAATCAAGTTTCGACGAAAAAAAAGCCATACAACATTATACTTGCATATACATTGTGGTAGCGTGAACACATGTATATATAATTAATGAAATCCATTTATCGTTGAAACGAAAAAAACTTTATTTTAAATTAACATTTAAAAAAATATCAGTAAAAAAATCCGATGAACATATCCACGTTGTATAAGCATCATTTCCGAAACAAGCCTTTCTGACCTCCGCTCAAAGCGAACCTCTCTCTAACCCCTTCAACATCCAACTGCCGTCTGCAATTTCACTTCCTAGGGGCTTTCCTTGCATTCCAGGAATTTCTGCAGAAAGCATTCTTTCACTCCCACACCTGCACCAGTCTCTTATCTCCCGTGGACAATGAAAGACCCCAATCTCTAGTTCTATTTTTCATTCTTAGGAGATTATCCCATTTCTCCAAGTAAGTGTTTATCCGATTCACGTCCACCTGTCAACCTTCTGTATAGTACTCATACTTGAATAGTGACAATTCACAAAAGGCCTTTCATTCGTAAGGGATTATCTTTATCTTCCAAGCATGTGAGCATGTGAAATTTTCAACATGTCACAACTCCTCCCCCCTAAGGAAAAATTTCTACAGGAAATTTGGCATATACATGAATACAATAAGCTCCTTCAATCAACTTCTAAAGAGGTCAAAGTATAAAGGAATTTAAAATAATACACGAAATCCCTATAGAATACAAACACATTCCTATACTCAGTATTTGATAGACCACACTGTCAATAGGATTTACTATACTCCCTCACCTACAATACCTAAGTATAATTCCAGGAATAATTTATACAATTGATGACCTAAGAAACAATTTTGAAATACTTCACATACATATAATACCAAATACAGATTACACTTTACATGACTCTAACAAAAAAAAGTAATAATAAAAAAAAAGAAAAAAATCTATATACAACACAATGCCTAAACCGATTTAAAAACATGCTTAAAAGCCTAAATTTAGACACTTCTACAAACAAAAAGAAAGCATACTAAATTACACAATTATTAAATTAATGAAGTTTTACTATTACGAAAATAATATTAAGCATTAAATGATAAATAAACACAATACAGATATTACAATAATGAGCACTCCCAAATTTAGAATAAACTTAATTTAGAGAATTCTCCCGAAAACCAATATCTATATTACTTCTATCAGAAAATCTTTTCGACAATAATTTTCGCCTCACAACTTCATAATCATGATTTTTCCTTTCAAAATCTTGTTTGATTTCAATAAATCTTTCTTTGTGATCCGTTTTAAAAGAAGAATGCTCCATTCTTTTTAACTTTGATTTCTTATTCACATCTTCTTGGCATTTAGCCCCCCAATTTACTCTATTATTTTCCTTCATCCTAGAGTTAAATTTACTGGCCACAGTCATAGGTGAACTCAATTTCTTACTAATTCTATTTCTAACATGTATGAATCCCATACTACCAACAAAATACCTGGGTGTATTTACATCATGCTCAGAATTCTTTTCACGAAATTGACCTCTCTTACATGACCTTTTAACCATATCCATTTGAGACGCATCATCTTTTGTATCGATCAATTTAGACCCCTTTTCCCAATTCCTATCAGTCACGTCTCCCGATGAATTTATCTCTATCTCATTAACAGACTTATTATCCCTTTTACAGATTTCATTCACAACCATTTTTCTAACAACCCTTTGCTCATGATCGCTAGATAATCTGAGGGTTCCCTGCCCATTTAATTCTCTTTGATTCCCCACTTGTTTATACACCGAATTTTCCTTTTCCATATTTCCTAACTTTAATAAATCATAAACAGCTGGTGTTATAAGGGGCGGAGAATTTAGTTTTCTCACAACTGCAACCACCACATTTTTTTCAACATACTCTTTTTCATCTTCTATCAAAGCAATCGGCACGGTCACCAAATCCGCTTTTTGTCTATTTCCGAGGGCCGGTATAAGAAAAACATTTCCCACTTTCTTAGCACTCCACGGAATGTCTTTAGCATCAAAAACCGCAATTTGCGCACCTGTGTCCTTAATCGCTTTTACTTTCTTACCATTCACGCATAAATCAACCATAGGTAATTCGGTTTCCACACCTTCCTTATTATTTACACTTTTCCCATCACTAGTAACAATCCAAGCTATGCTTTTATCCTCATAATTAGATTTACTTTTTAACAATTCAGGACAATTTGGTCTGATGTGGCCCACGGCCAAACAATTATAACATTGGACTTGTCTTTGCTTTTCAAAAGCATTGTCCTTCTTAAATTGATCAAATTTCCCACACTCTTTCGTATTCTCAAATTCCAATTTTGGTTTAATTTCCTTTCTACTTTTAGAATTAAAGCTGTCTTTTTGCTTATCCTGAAAAGATTTATTTTCCCACGGTTTTCTATCCGACCTGTTAAATTCTCTTCTTATACTCTCAAATTTATCCGATTTTTCCGCAAGTTTAGAAGCAATCTTTATTTCCTCCCACTCATCCATAAATTTTTCTTTTATTTCAAAAGGGACACGTTTTTTCAACTGTTCCGTGAGCATTAGTTCTTTTAAGGATTCAAAATCCCTCACTTCTAATGACTCTAACCAATTATCTAGATAACCTCTTAACTCATAAATCAGATCCACCCATAATTCACCAGATTTTCTTTGATGAGTTTCAAATTTTTGTTTTAAGGCGCCTGTACTTAGCCTAAACCTATCTAACAAAACTTTCTTTACATGTTGAAAATCATCACATTTATCTGCTGGTTGTTTTACAATAATTTCGGCAATATCAGAAGGTAACAAAGGAATTAATTGACTGACCAAATCTTCCTGAGAAATTTTAGCTTTCTCGGCTTGCCTTTCAAAAATCATAAAGAAAAGAGTTATATCAATTAATTTAGAATCAAAGCGCGGAACTAAATCCTTTAAATTTACCTTAGGAGTTCTATGAAAATCTACATTTGATTCATTAGATGAAACACTAACAATATCCGCAGAATTTTGAATACGCAATTTTTCTAATTCAAATTGCTGTTCTTTTTCAAGCTTTTGTAATTCAAGTTGTTGCTGTTTTTCGAGTTGATCTGCCTCAAGTTGTTTTTCAAGTTTATCTAACTCAAATTTCCTAAGTTTATCTTTTTCCTCTTGCTCAATCCTATCTAATTCAATTTGCCTCTCTCTTTCTTTACGATCTTTTTCGATTTGTTTTTCCTGCTCTTTCCGCTCCGCCTCCTGTTCAAGAAAATATTGTAATCGAATTTTAGCGAAACTTTCATCATAATCCTCTGCATCTACGATAGCCTGAATTATAGCTTTATTTTTACACGTTTTTGACACACTGGTCTCAAATTCCTCTGCTAATAACAACAAGACACTTTTATTATATTTTCCTAAATATTCTGCCATATTTTCCTCCAAAATATAATAAATTTCAAAATATCAGATATATTCAATTTACAATAATACAATAAACACAGAAATAGAATTTTCTTCACTATACGTATAATAATGTATTCAAAAACGACACAATTTTAATATAGCAAATTCTCATGCCACAGTGACGTCTTTCAAACTGAGTATATCCCCCAAAATAAATTTTATACCCAACAGTACAGTATAACATCAATTTATTTTGTAACATTAATCATAATCATCCACAGTATACCCATAAAATTAAGCTATAACTTTATTACTGTAAGAAATAAAATGTTTATAAACAAAACTCTTATTTCCAAAAGTTTTATACAAAACTATGATTAAAATACCCTGATTAATAATCTCAATTAATCAATAACAATTTACTATACCCCAAGTAAATTTTAACATATACATAAGTATATAATTTTCTTAACCCAATATTATACCAAACAGATACCAGAAAATCAACAAACATAAAAATTCTAACTAAAATTTAAATACCAAATTAATAGCTTCCCTAGAATTCTTAAATTTCTCATAGAGTTTTGTTCCCCAAAATTAAAATTTATACACAAAATTTAATTTAAAACAGACCTCTATAGAAGATATCATAAAAGAGCTTACCTTCAGATGCAGATATTTCCTCCACACTGATACCAGGCTTCCAAGCACTTTTAAAGATGACACACACAGATGTTTAAAGACACTAAATTTTGCTGATGATGCACTAAATTGCGCTTAGATCCATATGTAGACAACTCAGATGGTACGCCGCATATCTTCATTCCACTGGATATATTAAGAAGCACAAACACGTATCACCAAATCTATAGTTGACTGTTCATACACTACACAGCTTTTGTCGATTAAGTTCTTTTACCAGTTCTCTGCTTGCTAGAACTCCGAGAAAAAACCACGACTCCAATTATACTTCAAAACTCCACAATTCTGCTTATCCGTTTTCCACTGGCTCATCATCTGTTTAATCAGGTTAACGCATAGATCCGTAATCTAATTTACTTTAGATCACATATCCCACCGCTGCCACCAATTATTTATATATACTATACTATAGCTGTGGTAGCGTGAACACATGTATATATAATTAATGAAATCCATTTATCGTTGAAACGAAAAAAACTTTATTTTAAATTAACATTTAAAAAAATATCAGTAAAAAAATCCGATGAACATATCCACGTTGTATAAGCATCATTTCCGAAACAAGCCTTTCTGACCTCCGCTCAAAGCGAACCTCTCTCTAACCCCTTCAACATCCAACTGCCGTCTGCAATTTCACTTCCTAGGGGCTTTCCTTGCATTCCAGGAATTTCTGCAGAAAGCATTCTTTCACTCCCACACCTGCACCAGTCTCTTATCTCCCGTGGACAATGAAAGACCCCAATCTCTAGTTCTATTTTTCATTCTTAGGAGATTATCCCATTTCTCCAAGTAAGTGTTTATCCGATTCACGTCCACCTGTCAACCTTCTGTATAGTACTCATACTTGAATAGTGACAATTCACAAAAGGCCTTTCATTCGTAAGGGATTATCTTTATCTTCCAAGCATGTGAGCATGTGAAATTTTCAACATGTCACAACATTATACTTGCTAAGATGGAGACCTTGTCTAAAATGGAGCTTTTTTTACAGTCCTTTTCAACTCCTTCTTTGCAGGTTTTACTGCTGGGGTGCCATTTCATGAGTTTCTTAGGGAGGGGGGGGGGGGGGGGGGGGGAGCAAAGTTTTTTTTTTATAGACAGGGGTTTAAATATCGTGTAGGAGTGAACAAAATAGAAATAGGCCCCACAATAATAAATGCAGTGTGAGATTTTTCTTTCTTATCTTAACTTCTTTCACAAACATGTGATTCTTCAGCAAATATATTTTTAATTTTAGTGGTAGTTCTAGAATTTTTCTTCTTTTTTTACGCAAAAGCAATTCGTCAACCGATCGCGGTAAACATCGCGAATTTTACGAATTGGAATTAGAAAAAATAGTTAATTGGTCGCGGAAAAATTCGTTAATTTTTTCAAACGACCATGGAAAAATATTGCGAATTTCGCAAAAGATCACTGAAACAAATAGAGATTATCGTCAATCGGACACGAAAAAAGAGCGAAATTCATCAAAAGATTGAACAAAAAAAAAAAATAAAAATCAGGAATTTAGTCCAACAATCGCGCTAAAAAGGGGAATTTCATCAAAGATCGCGCAAAAAAATATCTACTTTTGTCAGTCGGTTACGGAAAATGACTTCCGAATTTCAACAAACGATCGTAGAATAGAGTGGCGAATTGCGTCAAAAGATTGAGAAAATAAATAGCGAATTTCGTCAATCAGTTGCCAAAAAAAAAAAAAAAATGTCGTGAATTTCGACAAATTGTGGAAAAAAATTCGTCAACGATCGGAATTTCGTCAACGATTGCGCAAAAAAATAGCAATTTTTGTCAGTCGGTTGCGGAGAAAGACTCCCGAATTTGAACAAATGAGCGTAGTAAAGAATCGCGAATTTCGTCAAAAGATGGCGAAAACAAATAGCGAATTTCATCGATCGGTTGAAAAAAATTTCGCGACTTTAGACAAATGGTCGAAAAAATCAGTTCCGTCAATGATTCACAGAAAATAGCGAATTTTGGAAAATTATCACAAAAAAAAAAAAAAAAATGAAACAATCACGAAAAAAAGTCATGAAATCCAATCGGTCACGGGATAATAAGCACACGAACACCATCAAGAAGTTACAAAATTTGCAAATGTTGTAATCCATAGGTATAAGAAAATTTTCATTAATGATTTTCTGTCAGTAAAAATTTTCCGCAATAATTTTTCGCTTTCCTCTTCAGACTATGATCTAAATTCCATACAATTCAGAAGTCTGCAAAACCCTTGGTCTCAGGTCCATTGCTCCTGCATTGGGTGGGGCAACATGACCCAATCTGCAGTACGGATCGAGCCGAGTT
The DNA here is from genome assembly GCA_963931845.1 of Maratus michaelseni. Classification (NCBI taxonomy): domain Eukaryota; kingdom Metazoa; phylum Arthropoda; class Arachnida; order Araneae; family Salticidae; genus Maratus; species Maratus michaelseni. The sequence goes on along the minus strand of OZ007600.1, from coordinate 156,828,464 downwards.
GACGCGGCTGAGTTTCGTTGCGGGTCAGGTTGACTTGGAACATTTGACTACGGTTGGGACATATATGTCCCAGTGGACTATTTTTTATTCTATTAGTACGACTCTTTGAAATCTGTCATACACTTATATTAGCATATTTTCAAGAGAAATCTGTCACAAGGATTTTTTTTTTTTTGTGAAATTGTAGAACGATTGAATGCAAAATTAGTAGTCAATCCTGGCCTGCTGGTTAATTAGTTGTTTCGGGTTCATAAGTTGGGTTTTCACTATTTTGAGTCAGGTTCCTGTTGCCCGAGTTTTCAAAAAAATCCTAAATATTTTCAGATGAAAAAAAAAAAGAATTTTTCTACATAAAAGATAAAATTGTTATTAGAGATATATTTGTAGTCTACTTTTCTAAATCATATTGAAATATGGATTAATTTTCTTTCATTTCGGGTGGGGTGGAGGTCAATGAACATTTTTTGGACGTTTCCGGGTTTACTGGAAATTACAGTCCTGCATCGGCTACCCAAAATGCATTTCGTTTTGTGTTTGGTTAATTCATTTTTTTTTTTTTTTTTTTTTTTTTTTTTTTTTTAAATGTTTGCGGGTCGAGTAAACTTTATACTCATCGGGTTATGCTTTGACTCTTTCGAATCGGGTTCGAGATGAACCGATTATACAAAAAGAGGTTCTGAACAATTTTCAAATGAAAAAATTATAGTATATTTGAATATTAATGGGTGTATATATGTGTTATTTTTTGTACATAAGTGGTAAACTTGTAAATTACTTTTCAATAAATATATTAAAATATATTCATTTTCTTTCACTTCAGGTTCAGGTATGAATATTTTGGATTCGGGTCGGTTACAACCAAATCTGCACAGGACTCTAGTGTCAGGCAGTGGAGATTTTTATGAGCATACTGTATATGTAATATCATTTAAAAAAGCAAATGATTTAATAGCATTATAACGATTGGAGTAAATATAATGTGACACTAATAAAACAAAATTAAGAAATCATATAATTAAGAAATTGAATACACCTCCCTTCACCCCCCCCCCCCCCTAAAAAAAAAAAAAAATCCCTTAAATGTTTGGCTAAAGAGAGAATTTATCACTAAAATTCTAGCCTTAGAGGTGACGAGTTTTCTTTTAATCATGCTGTACACAGCTCAGAAGCAATTCATAGAGTTTTTTCTCGCATATATTTCTAAAACTAGCCAAAATGCTCATTAATGATAAATGTCTCACTTATAGAATGTTGCAATAACAAGGCTTTAGAAAACATTTCAATGTTTAAAGTGTTTATTAAATGTTTACCAGTTTCTTCTATCTTTACAAGAAAAGGGTATTGTATTTATGAAAATTTACCACTTCCAGTTTTCGACGGATTTATACGTTTTAGAAGGTCCTGAACACAATTGGACTATTTTTAGAAAAAGAAAATGTCTGTCGGCGAGTCTGTCTCTCGGTGTCTGTATGTGACAAAAATTTTGTGGGCGCTGTATCTCCAGAACCAATGCACGAAATTTGATAAAACTTTATATTCAGTTAGACATTGATATAAATGGGTGGTGATTAGGTTTTGGTGTAAATCGCCCAATAGATGGCGCTGCTATGCTACATTTTTCATGATTATTACGATAGCTATATCTCAAGAACTAATGCACAGAATTTCACCAAACTTCAGATTCGGTTACACCTTGACAAAGATAGACGTTGATTACGATTTGGTATAAATAGCCCAACAAGTGGCGCTGCTATGCTACATTTTGCACGATTTTCACGATAGCTATATCTCCAGAACAAACGTACATAATTTAATAAAACTTTAGGTTTAGATTCAGTTGAACCTTAATATAAATTGGTGCTGATTTGTTTTTGGTGTATGTGAAACCTGTATCAGATAGAAGAAAATTTTGGGTTGGCACAACAGACGAGTTTTTTTTTAATTTTAATCAAATCTGGGAAAGCTTTTTATCGTATTTTGATTTCTTTTTTTTGTCTAACCTGTAATAACTGATACATTTTCTGAAATTTCAAATTCCCCCCCCCCCCCCCCCAGCCCCCCCGATATGGCGCCCCTGAAGAAAAAATTGAAATTCGATACTCAAGAAACAGGTAGAATAGAAACGTATCAGGAATTACCATGCACATCCTTGTTTAGTGCTGCCATCTGTTCAGATTTTTAAAAACTAGAAACATAAATTCGTACACTCAGATGATCTGTAGACGCATTACAGACTCTGTCACATCATCCTAGGCTACAACAAATTGATAGTCAATTAATGAATCACTTAATATAATATAGGAATAGTCACTTAATGGACATCAAATATTTTATTATTATTTTTTAATCATCATTTATTTATTTCACTTTTGAATAAAGTATTTCACTATTATTTTTGTTCAAAAATGAATATAATCTAAGATTAAGATATTTTATTCTCTTAATGTGTTTAATACAATAGGGTTTATTTAAAGCAGTGGAATTTCAATATGAGGGATTTTAGGAGTGTTTGATGTCTACGAAAGTTTTAGTGTCAGTGACTAATTGAAATCACATATGATGGATTTTTGATGAAAAGCTTATTAAAAGAATATACTGTAAAATTTCATATTATACATGTGCAGTGCTGCCATCTACTATCATTAAGTAGAACGGCAATGTAGAAGTAATTAAATTATTGACTGCGAAATATTACATCAGAAAAAAAAAAAAAAAAAAATCTACTAATTTCGCTAAGGAGCGAGTTATTATTCGAATGTTATTTTATGAAACTAATAAGTAAAGCCTCAAACAAAATAAATTAATCCTATGAATAAGGAATTTTTCACTCATTTAACATAAATGACATTTTAATAACGCTTTAAAACAATAAGTAAATAAATAAACAAAAATATAAATTTTGAAATATCTTGTATGACATAAAAATATTTAAATGAGATATTCAGTTTTTCCTGGTAAGATTTCATAAAAAAGGCTGAAATTGATACAAATATTCAGGATTTTCATTTTCTTGTAACATTTGTTGAAATTCCAATTTTTTATTTTACAATTCTCTACTCCCCACGTCTCTTCCCAAACAAAATTGTTATTAAAAAAAAAATAGATACTTGGAGTTTGCACTTGGGTATCCTGGAGCTCGCAGTCTTCATTTTACTCTGAATTAGTTGAAAGTAAACAAATAAGTAAATCGATATTTAGTAAATTTAAGCTGTTGTAAAAATCGGTAATGCAGGAATGCCCTTATTAATGCAGCTAATTAATCCTTGATTAACTGCAATATGTCTGAACCATATTAATTAATCTTAAGAATTAATGTGAAGAATTAAAATGAAGCTTTAAAATATACAAATTTATATATCATTTGCTTTTGATATGAGTCCTTATTGTTATTACGCTTACTACATCTCTCAATACAACTAAACTTTACATGTCTTTTCAGGTCATTCTACTGAGAAGAACTTCTACTTTAACTTGCAACCGTAGTGTAATATTCGCAGTGATGTATCCGTTAGCTGAATTCTTGCATTGCCCTATCATGTCTTCCTGTTCGACAAAACGGAATCCGGGAACGAGCATGAACTGGGAACAGATATGCCTGTGGTCCGTAGCCTTGGTGTAGTTAATATATTTATTTATTTATTTGTTTTAAAAGTATTTTAAACCATCATTTCAAGAATTAATTGCCAAGCTGAAAGTCACAATTTTTTTATAATAAAGTTTTTTCATAAAAGGAAATAATAGCTACTTTGCTATTAAAGAGGGAATCATAAAATATATAGAGGGTATTCCAAAATTATTGAACGCATTTTTCATGTTTGAAAAAAAAAAAAAAAAAAAAAAAAAGAACAAAATGAGGTACATATATGTTTATTGCTTTCTTGGAAAAACAATTTAAAACATTTACACAACATTTTAAACATTAAATAAGTTCCACACTTCCCGTCATTTTAAGTTGTTGGTACCAACGCAAGGTGGCGATAGATTAGGGGAAAAAACAGTAAAAAAAAAGGAGGAATACACCAGTATTTTCTTATGGAAAAATTTGATTTTTCATTTGAACGATAAATAAGTCGAATTTTCCTATAAGAATACTGGTACATACCCCTTTTACTTACCCATCATACGTAGTATAGGTAAAATCTTATAATCATTTTGAAATTCGATTTTTTTTTTTTTTTTTGACAGATTTACACGTTTCAGACACTAGAGATTCCGAAAAACTTTTTTTTAGAAAAAAAAATTTGCCGTCCGCATGCCTGTGTGTCTGTGTGTGTGTCTGTAAACGCTCTATATCCCGAACAAATTGAGATAGAGACTTGCAATTTGATATGTACTTAGTATGTAATAATGGGAAGAAGCCATTGAATTTCAGTAACCTCCATTATCCGGAACTATTTTTTTCGGATTCTCAAAATATTCGTTCTGGTAAAAGGTATATAAATTTTTTCGAAATTGTTTATTATAAGGAGTAACAAAACAAACAAACAAAAAAAAAAAAAAAAAAAAAAAAAAAAAAAAAAAAAAAAATCATAAAGAAGGAAGTTGATGGGTTAATGAGTTGCCGAGATATTTGTAACCCTATTTTTCATACTCTTCAATTTTTCATGACCCTGTATTTCATTCAAATTTCAACTCAAAGATATATTTTAATTGGAAATGAGACACTTAATCAGATGCAATAAACCGCTAGTTAATATGATTATTGTTTTTGGAGTTATAAGGATATTTCTTTTAGGCAATTCAGTTATCGAGCCTTTAAAGTTTAGGACGTCATCAAGCCAGGATTTTATTCGAATGTCATTGCATTTTATAAATAGTTTACACCTGTATTATTTTCATATTTTATATTATGCATATCCATGATGGGTAAGTGTTACGGTGGCCCCCAACGACTAGTTTTTTATTTCTCTTAGTGTTTACCTATTTTAAATCATATGGAAAAATAAACTTAACGAGTTTTTGTTAACAATATGAAGAAAATTTAGTTAAAACTACAAAATCTAGTGGATGGGAAATAGCCTAGAAATCTGCATAAACCGATTTTTTTTAGACGAGAGCAACCTTCACCTGGAAAAATCAATGACAGCAGGTCCGATCCGGTAAGACCCAATTTCTACAAACATATGCGGATACTTCTTTATCAACATTATCCAACAGTTACAATTCTTGTTGAAAGAATAGTGTACACATATTTGTGTAAAATTTTTAAAGAAGAGCATTTTTCAAATTATAAGTCGGCAAAAAACACGTAATAGCAATAAATATTAATAATTATTTGGAAAATTACGTACATGAAGTCTCATTAAAAAATAAATAATGTAGTTCAGAATGAGAAAAAGAAGATGATTAAAGAGAAACATAATTTTGAAGCTTTATAAACAGGGTTCGTACGGAGCAGGTAATTTTCCAGGAGTTTCACCAGTATTTTCTTTATAGAAAAAAAAATCTAGGTTGAACTCACGAAACTTCACCTTCATTTAAGGAGAGATTTTCTGTAAGAAAATACTGGTTGGTATCCAAGAATTTCCTGGTCTCAAAATTACAGGAGCCGTACGAACCCTGTATAAAGGGGCTATACATAAATAACGTTATCAACTTTTTGGAAATTTTGAACCCCCTCTCTCCCTTACAATATCACACTTAACCACTCCTCGACCTCCCCCCTTGATATTGATATCGTTATCAATGTCTAAAAATTCTGTGTATTAAAAAAATAAATTACCCTTTTTTTTTTGTCTTTTTATACATTTGCAATGTGGATATACAAGTATTGTTATTTGGATATACAAGTGTAGTTATACATTTGTTTTTCGCATACTTTTTTGATTCAAATGAAGAGAAGATGTCAATAAAAAATCACTATTATACATGAAATAACTTATATCAAATAAAATCAAAAAGAGAAAGTTACGATTTAAAAGTATTTAATAATAGCTTTTTGCTACATAAGACAATCAACAATAATATTGTCTTCTTGCATTTGCCCCCTGCACGGAGAGTCGGAAAGTAAAACTTATTCTTAACAACAAAACAGGTGGACAACATTCTTTCTTTTCTCTTTAATAGTAAACACAACTTTATGTGTTTACTTATACTTACGTGTGTGTGCAACTATATTATTACTACGTGTGTGTGCAACTTTAGCACACAACCATGAGAGCCAATTACATTTCAAACATACTTCACAATTGGCTTCTCTAAAAATGGATTATATGCGTATATGACAGATAAGAATGTCAAACGTTGAGACAGTATTCCATGATTTGGAATGAAATGATTTTATAATCATTTAATGTTCTTAATAACTTCGTATTTTCATAAAAATAGACAACAGACTAAAAACAAAAGATAACAGTCTATATTATGATGTAAATAAAAAGTTTAAAAAAAATCGTTGGATAAAAAATGATAACGATATCAATCAAAAGACACCCCCCCCCCCTCTTAACGATATCTTACGCTATCAAGTACCAGATTCTCCCCCCCCCCCACCCCAACCTCTTAATGTGATAACGGGACACATGTACAACCCCAAACAACAATAAAGTAGATTTTTTTAACAAATGTGAATTATTAAACAAAAATAAATTTCTAAATATTCCATTGAAAAATGTACAATATCATTATTTTTCTAAAAAAAAAAAAAAAAAAAAAAAAAAAGGAAATGAAGAGGAAGAATACTAGCACGACCTTGCCTGCGGCCAATTTTCTTTTATTAGACTCGGACAGGCTTGGATTGAACGAATTTTAGACTCGATCCGGCCCGGAAGAAATTATTTCAAATTCTGACCCGGTCAAAAACTGCAGAAAATTGTAAGCTTAACCTGGCGCTGTACGAGAAAGTGAATGAAAATCACTATTATTTTTTTTTTTCAATAAAAATAATAGTGATAGAGTATATTTTGTGGAGACCTCTAGAACGGCTTCTTTTCTGCCAGCTACATCTTTAATGAGAGCCATGAGTAGTATTGACAGGTCCATTGTCCCAAAAAGCGGGACAGCTGCTTCTAATTCGTTACCGAAAAATATTGTAAATCATTTGAAAACAGAACCTTCCTATAACGGAATTCTTAAATGTTAAAATTTCATTATCCTTACGGTAAAAATACCATGCAATTATACTTACTAAGACGAAATCCTGTTGAAAACGGAATTTTACCACTGTGTATTGCGCTGCCGTCTTAACAGGTTTTATTACACTAAATAAACACAATAATCTTATAGAGTAAAACCTATAAAAGCGGAGTCGCTAGGAATTGAATCAAAATTCCAATTTAGCAAGTATAATTGTGTAGTATCTTTATCGTAGGGATAATGAAATTTTTACTTTTAAGGCAGAATTCCATTATAAACAGATTCCGTTTGCACAGGGTTTACTGAACGAAGTGCAGTAAAACTTGTAAAAACAAAATCGCTAAAAAACGCAAAAAAAAAAAAAAAAAAAAAAAAAAAACGTTTTTGACAGGTTTTTGTCTAAGGCAGGTAGATTTCAAGGTATTCCTTTGGAAGGCATTTTCCGTTATAGATCGGTTTTGTCTTCACAGGTTCTTCTGTATTAAGTTTCATTCGATGCAGACTAACGAATAACATGGTGTTAAAAACAATGTAAAAGAATTTGTGCATGAAGAAAACTCAATACTTTTGACATCCCGCTCAGTGGTTACGCTGAACAAATCTTGGAGCCCTGAAAATTGGGACATGGGGCAACAGTGTTGAATCCAGACATTTTTCTCTCACGAATAAAAAGCATTCAAATGTCCCCCCACCCCCACCCCCTCCTCCACGCCCTCAGAATGTTGTTTATATTCATGCTTTTTCAAAAATATACATGCTTGAAAAATATTTTAAAAAGCCTAAAAAATTCATGAAATTGAAATACAGTTTTTAGGCAAATTGCACTTGAAAGAGTATTTCTTTTTCGATTCGACAGTGTAAAAATTGAAATTGTGTAATGCTTAGAAGTTAAAAAGAAATTTCAGTAAAAACGAAATTTATTGACTAGGTCGTTCCTACCGTCAACATGACGTTAGAGTTATTTACGGACATATTTTTGCTTTATAATATAGATTATTAAGATATTTATGAAAACAAATAACATAATTTTTTTTTAAAGTCAAATTCCTACTTTTTAATCATAAATATATAAAATAAACCCGTGTAGCATTCATGTCCCACGTTATCTTTATTGAACATTATTTTATAATCACCGTTGCGGTATTTTATTTCTGTGCCATCACTCATTTGAGATAAATCTTTCATTTCATTTATGAAAACAATGGGAGGAATTTTTTCTCCCATTTAAAACTAAAATTAATTAATTAAATTTAATGAATGTATTAACATTTGAAAAAACTGTATTAACATAAAGTGTCATCCACTACAAGTTAAAAAAAAATGTATTTGAACTTGAGTGGATGAATAGAAAATATTTTATTAACGATTGAAAATTTGAACAAGATATATATATATAGAGAGTGTGAGCTAATAGTAGTAATTTAATTATTTATTGTCCACGCTAATTATTAGTGTCAGTACCAGAAAATCAGTATTTTAATTATTTTAATCTCCGGGGAGGGGGAATGTCCTTCCCCGGACCGCCCCCTCAATTCAACACTGCCTGCAAGACATGACAGCACCATTAGAGAATGAGCAAAGACATACACATCTGGATAACGTCTACGTAAAGTTAAGAGGAGTGACTGATTGTATGATTTGCGCGCGGGTTTTTTCTCTCTTTAAGAACTAGGATGTAAGATGCTCTGTTTTGCTCTCTCCGCCATACTTCCGCGAAATGCCGGTTTGATTCAAGTTAGTGATTGGCTTGTTTCTAAATTTATCCACTGTCAGACCAACATAAACAAGAAAAACACATTTTTTATTGCATGACGTGTCTTTATACAAATCCTCGCATATTTTGAATGGCGTATCATGTTACAAATCTTCACATTTTCAACTGTAAAGAAGAAAATGATAAATAAAACGATTCTGTTTAGTGTGTCGGCGCGCGCATACTCGTGTAATTCTTTTACTCATCCTTTCGCAGTTAGTTACTTATTTGCTTTAAAAAGTTGAAGAAATCCGAGGAGAAAGGTAAGGCGAAACTCTATTATCTTTTTATTTGAATCTTTACACAAAAACCTGTACAGTGCTTTCGGTTAAATGCCCTTCACTGAATGTTTTCAGTTTGCCTGTTAACCCATTTTAGGCCAAGCATAGACATTTTATAAAATGTGGTATTATTTGCATTGAAATTTGCTTAACCCTTTATATCCTGAATTAATTTTCCAGCTACTTTTTAATTGTATTTTTGCATCATTGGATAAGTTTTGGTGCAGAATAAATACAGGAAAGAGGAAAATATTTTTTATAGTGTTTTAGTGGTTACTTATGCAACTGTAACCACCATACATTTTTTTACCCTATGATATAAAATAAAATAGTAAATTTCAAATAGTAAACTTCAAATAAAATATAGGAAATGTTCACCTGTAAAGTATAGAAAATAATAGTACTAAATAACCGGTAATAAACCCTTAAAATGACTCAAATGAAGAACAACATGCATGTCAATTCTATTGCAAAATGGATTTCGAATGTAGTGTGGCAATTGTAAAATCCTTAGCAAGACTCCCTTAATAGATAAGACTTGACAATCCGGAGAAAGTCTATGGGAGAAAATGTCCGCGGTAATTGCCACTTATTAATTGACTTTCTCCGGAAAGTATCGCCGCCTGGTGGATACTACCGCAGAGTTGCCAAGTCTCCGGCTTTTTGAACACCAGTATATTTTTAGAGAAAATGTTGTTCTTTTAAATCCCAGAATTCTCCGATCAAACAAAACAAAATTGTCTGTACTAAAAAACTGGTATCCAAAAAGAGAATAGAAAAATCTAGCAGCTCTGCTACCGCACAGCTGCCAACTTTTACGCTTTTTTTCTTACCGCTAAAATTTAATAGATTTTTTTTTGTTATGTAATCACACGATCTTGTCAATTTAATAAGATAAAATTTAGCATAAAATTTTAGTGGTAGGAATTAAGCGTAAAAGTTGGCAGCTATGCTACCGATACTAGTTCATAAGCAAATGCATAGAACAAATGGAGCTGTGAAAAAATTTCATGTCGAAAATACTTCTATTACTGACGATTGATGGCGCTAGTAGCAGGAGAATATAGCGGTCAAAGGAAACTTGCTGATTGTGAGGCCTGATACTATGATAAGGAGGCCTTGATCCTTACAATGCAAAGAAAGAGGATATGTGCTTGAATTTGCCATCTCCTGCCTGCTGTCAGAAATACACTCTTTGCGCCATTGTGAATACTGTTAGGAAAAACGATCATATTACGAATAAATAGGTGTTTTATTAAAGTTGTACTTATAAGTACCGTCAGGATAAAAAGGGTTAAATTACATTCATTAAGACACCAAAAAAGTTTCGCGCAGGAAAAATATTTTATTTAATTTGACGTTACCATTATTAATTTACCATTAAATTTAAATAAAAAATTTTTAAGTTTTCTTGTGGCATTTGTTTTATTTTTATTTTATTTACAGAACTTGCAACTTTACTCCATTATAAAAACATATGATTAATCTCAGGGGAAATAATTATACATTTTAAAAAAAAGTCGAATTTGTCAACAACCGTTTCAAGTAAAAAACCAGCGTATTTTGAAAATTTCTCAACAGAAAGGATTACTTCAATTGAATTACTAATATTTCATAGATGTCTCCAGAACCCTTAAAAATAGCAAAAAAATAAAATTAGTGAAAAATATACGCCATAGTGTTAATAAAAATATACTTATTGAAATGGTGCGTTTACGCACCTTTGGCCGAAAATGGGTTAATGGCATTCAGTGATTCAATTTCAATATTTAGCACAAAAAATAAATGAATTTTTGAATAACTTTTTTTCTGCTTAATATTTGAATATGTATTTTTTTGTCATTAAAGAAGCATCAAAGATATAGCAATATATGCGATTTTTCTCAAATTAATTATGTATGTTACTCAAATTTTGCCTAAGAGTATCAGACGTGTCATTACCCTTTTAGCGTTTGAGGGTTTTCCTATATTTTCATAAGCAGTGTTGAATTCATGGGGTGGCTCGCAGGGGAAATCCCCCCCCCCCCCGGAGCATTGAAATGTCTCCCCCGGAAGTTTGAGATTTTATGCTTTTCATGGTTAAAAAGTGCAATTTTTCTCAAATTATGTATGTTACTCAAATTTTGCCTAAGAGTATCAGACGTGTCATTACCCTTTGAGCGTTTCAGGGTTTTCCTATATTTTCATAAGCAGTGTTGAATTCAGGGGGTGGCTCGGCGGGGAAATTCCCCCGCCCGGAGCATTGAAATGTCTCCCCCAGAAGCTTTGTGATTTTATGCTTTTCATGGTTAAAAAGTGCAATTTCCCCCACGGAACTCTACAATGTCCCCCCCCCCCCCCCCCCGGAGCCACACAAATCCCTCCCAGAAAAGTGTCTGAATTCAACACTGTTCATAAGTATGTTTCTAAATCCCAGAATATATATATTTTTTAATCGCAGTTTGATGCTATAATATCTTTCATATCCTTTCATTCTATATGCGGTTAAAAATATTATTTTGTTAAAAATATTTTTGTCTACAGTCATTTTAACATGACTTCTAGTAACGGAAAAACACGGGCCTAACGCTCAAAGGGTTTTAAACAATACATTTGCGTTATTCATTGTATGCTTTTTGCACAATTAATGTATAAAAATGTATAAAAATAAAAGTAATTTTTGATAAAATACACTCTTTTATAAGCATTCAATCCTCTTTTATAAGCATTCAGACCTTGAAAATTATGTCTAATTTCATGATTATCAAAATCAACCAATCGAAACCAGGCTACCCAGGTTAAAGCTGCCTCGTATACTCGTATCCAGAATTCTAAGGTGGCTGATTTTTCCATAATCAGGTTTCATTCCTGAGCTTTATCATATATATTATTTCTGTCAAATAAAAATTTTAAATACTTCTATTTGCCTATACTTAGCTATCAACTATTGCGCTTTTTAACCGACTCAAAAAAGGAGGAGGTTATCAATTCGACTTGTACAGGGTTTGTATTTTAAGTAATGAGAATATTTTTGTCCTGACGCGGCTGTACGCCAGAGGGCGCTCCAACCGGTTGGAGTCGGTAGTGTGGCCTTCGACCTTGATAACGCTCCACTCGCCAGTCGCCTGCTGGCTGTGGTTGAGACAGGATCAAGCGTGGCGTAGACGTCTTCAAAAAAGTGTGTGCAAGTTCAATATGCCACAAAGCATTGAACAGCGTTACGCAATCAAATTTTGCGTTCGCCTTGGAAAATCGGGTGCATCAACGCTGGAAATGATTCAGCAAGCGTACGGCAGGGAAAGATTATCGCAAGCTCTAGTTTTTAGATGGCACAAAATGTGTAAAGAAGGCCGGGAGAGCGTGGAGGACGAGCCCCGTGCAGGTCGCCCGTCAACATCAATAACCGCAGAAAACGAACAGCGTGTGCGACATTTGCTGAACACGAACCGGCGTTTAAGTGTTCGCATGATCGCAGAAAAGCTAGGAATGGATAAAATGGTTGTGCACAAAATCATCACTGAGGATTTTGGGATGAGAAAGATTTGCGCCAAACTCGTGATTACTTCGTGATTACCGAGCACTTGACAAAAAATGGCATCGTAACAATTCCACAACCTCCCTACAGCCCCGACCTTGCCCCAGCAGACTTTTTCTTCTTCCCCAAAGTGAAAACCGCCCTCAAAGGACGCCACCACGGGACCCTGGATGCTGTCAAAAGGGCTTGCACGCATGCTCTGATGGATGTTTCGGTTGGTGACTTCCAGGAAGCGTACGAAGCGTGGAAATCTCGCCTGCAGAAGTGTGTTGATGCTCAAGGAGCATATTTTGAAGACTACTAAAGTTTTATAGCGATATCTCTAATAAATTATTTTTTGTGGACTTATTATCATTACTTAATATACACACCCTGTATGTATTTTTTTTCTTTATGTATGTTCACCGATTACTCCGGAACTATGCGTCCTATTTATGCGATTTTTTTTTTATTCGAAAGAGAATACTCTCGAATTGGTCCCATTTCAATTTTATGAAAATTGTTTCAGTACTTTTTCAGAAATTCAACAAAAACGAAAAAAATAAAATAAAAGTGAAGTTCGAAAATTGACACTATCTGTTTTTGTAATTTTTAGAATATTAGAAGTATAGTTTTACTCTTTCTGCTTATATAAACTTAATTTTGATTAATTCAGCACCTTTTATTAGGTTGCATTACTCCCTTCGCAACCACACGTGCATACTGAAGCTGCAACTCCTATAACAGGTGGAAAACGAACTTCAACCTAAAAAATTGTTTCCAAAACATGACACTGGGCTTCTACTTGTACGCCGGTAAATGCACATTTGCGCTGCTATAGCTGTAGTGTCTAAAAACGACCGTTTCGTTTTGGGCGGCTATAGCCATCATGCCACATTGTGAACTTCGCTTTGGCGGCTATAGCCGCAAGTGTCCGTCAACGTATTAAAATATCATGATCTTTACTTTATATTTTATTTGAGAAAACATCTGCGTATAGGAATTATACCGTCTGCGGACAAGAAGTGCGCAGAATTTCACTGAGCAGTTTAAAACCAAACGATATATTACGTATTTTATTATTTTATTCTACTGGCGTCAGGATACTTGTTCTTTTATGGATTAACCTTATGTTATCATGTAAGTATTTTTTAAATATTTTGAAGTATTTTCCTTCAATGCCATTGTATTGCTTTTAAATGTTTCTAAATTGTTATATAAATCTTAAATAAATTACTGGTACTTTTAGCAAAATAGATACAATATTTTCATGATTAGAATGCATAATTAAATTATTTATGTTTTAAAATGCTATCTCAATATTAATTAGCTATTTATTCATTGTTTGTTGTTACTTAAACTATGCTAAAACTTTTCTAGAAGCGTATTTAGCGTTAAATGTAAAGTTTGCGAAAGTTATTTTCACATACAGACAATTAAAAAATATAAAAATTTGATGCAATAAAAGTAATTCATGTTGTACAATTGAATTGGAATATTCTTTAGAAGTTGTTGATCAGTTTATAAAAGCACAATGAAATGAATGAATGAATGGTGTTTGGCTTTCCTTTAATAGCACGATTTTAACTTTGTAATTTAATAAATGTATTACAGTTGACGCTTGTTAATTCGAACTCAAAGGTTCTCAGAAATAAGTTCGAATTATCCGATGTTAAGAGAAAACATAACTTAAAAAGTGTATCGCTAAAGAAGAAAAATATCCTAGTATGTATTACCCCAGAAAATATATTATACAGTAATCCCTTAACATTCGCGAGGGTTACGTTCGAGAAAAACCTCGCGAATGTTGAGTCTATCTCTCTGCACTAAAAATGGAGTTATTTTCTATAAAATTTTAATCAGAGTGACACAACGTTTCAAAGAACAAGAGAATATATTTATTAACAATACGTTATGTACAACATATATGTAGAAGGTGAATGTACACACATATTAATAGATATGAAATTTATTTATTGAAGATAATTCAAACAAACTGACTGGAGAAATAATCACTGCTAAAATTGCATATGTTTTTGTATAAAGTAATTTCGACTCTCTCTATTCGCAAAGAGATGATAATGTATTAGCATTGCCAACTATAATACATAAGGCCTGGTCATTTCGACAAAATCCTTCGAAAAACCGTACACCGGCTCTGAACACAGACCCTGAACCAAAATATAACAACGTGATCTTTGTTTACATTTATACCCTGCCCAGATAGCGACACGTATTTGCTTTTTTCTAGCGTCGAAGTTTCAAAAACTTTAATCATATTTTCAAATTAAATACTTATGTCCTTGAATTTCATACGATTTATAAGAATATTTTTCTGTACTTTAAAATATATATTTCTTAACTATAAAGATTTGCGAAAGTACTTATTTGTTTACTTTTTCATGCGATACATTAATAAAGATTATCAGTTCTGTTATTCTTTCAAAATATCCACTACTTAATTAAATATTACATGTGTTCTCTGTAGTATTTCGCATACACGTTGTAAAATTAAGATTATTAGATTTTATCCAACTTCAACAGTCATATTGCAGATGAAGCAGACATTTTTGGCGATTTTACTGTAACCTGTAAAATGTTCGTTGTTGGTACAGCTTAAACTAAGAAAAAAAATTCTGATCGATGAAATAATTGTATTTCGTTAAGCATTAAATATTCTTATTTTTAATCGGAGAAAGAAACAATAATAATGGATTTAATTAATTTTGCAATATCCGGTGAAACCCAAACAATTTTGATTAAATCATGTAAAATACTTTTTTATTTAGAAATAAAATTCATTAATGTTTAAAAACAATTTTATGAGTAATTTAATATATTTTAATCTTTTTGTATTAGTTTTATTGTTTTAACAAATGTTAAAAGTATAAATAAATTGGTGATATTGACATTTTCAGACTGAGTGTTTATTATTATTATTTATTTATTTATATTATATTATTTCTATGTTTGTTGGTTTAATAGTTTTAAAGAAAAATACACTATATTATCCCCTTAATAGAACTTTACATTAACATTGTTTTTGACAGTTTATAGTAACCCTTAACTGCTGTTAAGTCTTACAGACCACTGCTTTTTTTAATTTTCACAGTTTAGCCATGTGACAATTTATGTCACAGCAGTTAGTGTTAAAGAGACTTAATTGATCTGTGCATGTAAAAAAATGTTAGGTTGTTAGAACACACATTTTGCTGAAGTATGTAAAAAAAAAAAAAAATTCATATGTTTAGAAAGAAATATATGGGTATTTTTCCATTATTAAACATCATGCCAAAATGCATGCTAGCACACCATTTATTTCAACCCTGACCGTGAAAAGGTTTTTATTGCAAACTGTGCCAAACATTGTGACTCGCTGTTTATTGAATATGAATCATTTTATTATTATTATTCTTTAATCATAACCATACAAAACATCATAATTTGTTAATTTTGAAATTGAAAATATTTTTTATTAAGTTACATTTTTCCCCAAGATGGATTTTACTATTTAGCAGTTACCTGATGATGAGAAAGCTGCAAGAAAATTCTTCCATCAGTGCAATGGATTTATACATAAAGTTTTTTTGCGAGAGGCTAGCTGTAAACATTCCACAGTAAATCCTACACAAATATAACTGTGTTAACCCTAACACTGGATGCCATACCCAGTTTGCTAAGAGATTATGGGATATCACAAAATGTTGTAATAAAAGACAGCGTAGCACTGTCCGTCATTATTTACAATTGTATCTCATACAGTTCATGTGGCAACATCTTTTATCAAAAAATTGAGACATGCTGAGATTTTGAATTGCATACGGGTATGATTGTCAGCAGAAAAATATTAGTTTTCACTGATTTCCTTTGATAGATTGAAATGGACTAAGGCAATGGCTAATAAAGCTAAAAAGAGATAATTTTGAACCAAACAAACACTTAGTGTTATGTTTGAATCATTTCAATGATGAAGATTTTGCTCCATGTAATGAAAGGAGAAATTTAAAACCAGACATGGTGCCGAGCAAGTTTTTGTTGTCGAAACTTGCTGTTAAAACGAAAATGAATATCGTACCAATTTAGGTAAGGGTGTAATTTCCCATTTCTGTTATTTTAGTTTGTTTTGAACAACATGTTATTCTTGTAAGAATATTGAATATTATAATAAGTTTATTTCAATATTAATACATTCAGAATGTAAAGCATTAATTTACAATATATTTTCTTGGAAATAACAGTATGTAATCATATATACTAAGATTGTTATGTTTTAATTCACGAATTCACAAAAACAGCTGCAATCTTAAATTTAGTCTTTAAATTAAATTATTTTGAATACTAATTATCAATTTCATTTATGCTGTATTTGGTATTGTGATTACCTGTTATTTACTGACAGTAATTTATTAAACAACTTTTGTTTATTTGGATACACCCTTGTGCTTATTTTCCTTTTTCCCCAGTATGTGTTTGTTTTCTACTTTCTACTTTTTATGCACCTGTCAAAAAGCAAAATTTGCACTTAAAAAATTGTTTTAATTTCTAAATTAATTTATTATATTCTTTATTATTATTATTTTATTAATTTTTAACTCGACATTAATTAGAACAAGATTATATTTATTTATAGTACATTCACATTAATTCTAAATTCAGAATACAATGATATTCAAAAATATACTATAAGATTATAAATTTCAATGGTTATCAAATTGGAGTAAACCTTGTAAGGGTGGGATCTGATGGCCTGGTGAATGCTTTGGATGTCTAAGGCAGGCCGCACACTGACAAGACAGAGCGACGTGTAGCGCAAGACACGAAACAAATTCTGATATTCAAACCGGTTTTTCTTTGTTAAAAGGGTGAAAATGTCTCATTACTTGCGCTGTCTCGTCAGTGTGCGGCCTGCCTTAGAGCAGCCGTACTCAACCTTTTTTTCTCGCGGGCCGCAAACATGTATTTGCGACGTTAGGCGGGCCGCAGGTTAAGTATGGCTGTCTTAGAGCCTTCATAAATGATTACCTTTGCATTCAAAGTAACTCACCAGAAAAATCTGTGAAAATGGAACCTGCCGATAATGAATGATACCAAATGGAGAATTTCATTGTCTACTGAGAGAAAGACCTGCTGATGTAGAAACCAGTCTTTTTTTTTTTTTTTTTTCTGTTCCCACACAGGAAATTCTGTAATTTGGCAATTATCTATAATTTATAAACTTATACTATATTTTTGAAATTTGATGTATTTTGAATTTACAAATTGAAAGTAGTAAACATATAGAAAACTTTAAAAACATGAAAAACATGTTAATTTTTCAAAAATAAATTTTATGATTGTGAAAATCTAAAATAGGTTCAAATTGGATGGAAATTTTGTCTTTCTTCACAGCTTCGTTTCCTTGGCTATTTATAATATTTGACAAGAATCGAATTCTACATCTGAAAAGTAAAAACTTTTTATGCAGAATTTATTTCTGTAAAGAATGTTTCGAGTTCTACATAAAAAATAAATCTTTTCTGAATGCAATCAGAACTAGTATGTTTGAGTATTTTATGTTAGCCAAGCACAAATCTCACCAATAAAAGCTTGTACTTTTTCACATGTCTAAATTAGAAACAATACTTTGATGTTGATTTAAAATGTTTTGTTAATGATGGTATTATATTTTTGGATTATTATTATTATTTTCTTTTGTGTGTGTGGGGGGGGGGGGGAGGGAAGGAGAGTATTTTAAATAAAATGAGTGAGATGCATGTATTTTAAATGTAGTGCATATATTATATGTATTTTAAATAAAAGTTATGCATCTTAAATGAAATTAATGAAAGGTTTATATTTTAAATGAAATGAATTGCAACATGAATGATGGTGATGGGAACAATATTTGACAATTTATCATCTGTGCCCAGCTAACATAAAAGCACCTATTGTTTGTTTGTATATAAACAAATGTTTCAATTTGCATTTTTATTTTCAAAAAGTACTTGAATAAAAAGGCTAAATGCTGTTTTAATTTAAAAAACTTTCCCCAAAAGACCTTGAGTTTGTTAGGGTCAAAACCCCTTTATCATACTTCAGACCTCACAATCTGGTGAATGTCTATGGGTGTAAATGTCCGAGGTAATTCCCAACTTATTTACTGACTTTCTCCTTAAAGTATCGCTGCCCGGTGCATTCTACCAATACTAGTTCGTAAACAGCTGCATAAGAAAACAATGTAGCTATGAAAAAATATTGTGTTAATAACAATAAAAAAAAAAAAAAAATTAAATTCTATTAAAAACAAATACGTAAAAAACATATTTCGCAGAATTTCTAGCCGTCAAAAACATTTTTGAAATCGAAGATTTACATACAAAATTGATTATTATATAATGTAGCATTTTAGCTAATCGTCTGTAATCAGGCCCACAGTCAAGGTTAGTGCCAAATATGAGCGATGCTAGGGCAATGTGATTCCAAGTATGCAGTAGTTACAGCATTGGTTAAAAAATTAAATTAATTTTGCATTAAGTTGCATTTACTATAACAAGCCAATAGGTCCTTACATAAACAATAATATTTATAATTTATACATGTTTAAATGAAACTATATTTATTATATAGGGCCATTTTTGCTACTGTTTATAACACATGGCTCAAGTCGCTCTTCGTAAATCCAAATTTTACCGGTCTCTGTAAAGAGAAAAAAAAACACTCAAATTTATTTACATGAAACTATTAACATTTGAAACTATTAAAATAAAAGTTTTAATTATGTTTATTTTCACACATTCAGCTGATATTTCCAGAATTTCTAGATTGATAAAATCCTCTGCACGAGCAGACTGAAAGGCGAGATTTTATTTCTAGAAAATTAGTGGTATGATACTGTGATACAATTTGTGATCTGATGATATGTGAAAATTTGTGATATTAATTTGATGATGATGATTTGTGATAAGATTGCTGATACTTTATAATAAATGAAAACATTGATAATCTCTCGTAATCAAATCCAGAGCCAAAGTTCACATTTAACAGGAACGATGTTGACAACAATGTGTTTTGGAATGCATGGTAGTTGTAACAAGAAAATTTATTATACATCAAAACATGCTCACCCAGATATGCGAATTGGCTGTGGTCCAGATTATGGAACGTTTCATAGAATACATACAAACTTTCTATCAAAAAACAGTGAAGCTTGCGCCTAAGCTATTTTAAACTGAAATGATTCCCCATCATTTCAAAAATAAATAAAATGACACACCAATCTATATTAATAAAAGAATGTTTCGCTCCGGGCTGGCGGATTGAGGGTGACTTTTCTAACGGGCTGGGCCGGCAGAATTAGAAAAAAAGTTTCAACGGGCCGGGCTGGCAAAAAAATTTAACGAGCCATCCAGGCCAGGCCGATAAAAAAAATTTAGCGGGCCTGCCGGTTCGATATAAAGATTTAAGCAGAACCAATAAATATATGAGCTATTTTCAAAGAATATGGTTTTCGCGAGAATAAGTATAAATGAGCGTTACGAGCCCATGCTAGTTTGACAACATAATACAGAAATGCAAGTTGATCGACATCGGACAGTTACATTGCCTTAATATTTTTTTAGCAGACTCGTGCCGGCCCGAGATCAGGCTTGCATTTTTTTTGCTACATAGTCGAGCGGGGCCGTAACTGGACTTAATTGTTTTCAGGATGTGTAGGGCAGGCAATATGTTTTGTAAAAGTATTAATAGCAATAATGAACTTCTGTTAACGTAATCTTTAAAAATATACCTTAAAGGTGGTTCTTAAATTCCTACTCAACAATGCGAAACCTTGACTCATTTTCTGACTAATTTTTAACTGTAAAGTCATAAATTGACAAGCCTGATTACTGAAGGGATTTGGAATTAAATACAGTTTACCATTTTTGATAAATAAATTACTTGTCGAAATATAAGATATTCTTATCATGTGACTTCAGATTTTCTACGGAAATTCGATTCAAAATGCAAACTTTGACAGTATTTTCTCAAAGATATATTTCTTTTATCAAAAAATGGATAACGCCATTCGATTATATAGTTTCTGAATAAGAATACCTGCCAATCTTATGCGTTTCCGAAAAGGAATGAATTTAGAAATCTATCAGAAAGTAGCTCCTTTGGATTTGAGAAAAGCTTTAATAAATGACAGAGAAATATTTTTATAAATCTACTTTTTATTATACAGCTTCAAAAGTTATGATGTTTTAACCCTCTTTTTTTCCATTTATTTTAAACTAATTTTTTAATAAATCCTTATTTGAATGTTGAAAGTCTTAGAATCTAAGTAATCATTAATGTTGCTATTGTGTATTTTCTGTCTTGCGAACTCATCGCAATTTTAAAATATACTGTAAAATTTTCCCATAAATATTATGTATACAGTATTCTTTAAAGAAATCTGAATTATATGCTAAAAATCTCAATTTTTTCGAAATAGTAGAAATTGTGTCATGGCATATCGGGCCTGTTTTCACTGATTTCTGTACGGGCCAGGCCAGGCCATGAACTGTGAAAATATAAACGGGCCGGGCCAGGCCATGAACTGTGAAAATATAATCGGGCTGGGTCGGGCCTGGAAATTCCGGCCCGTGCAGATCTCGGCCGGATCGAATGCACATGGGATTCAGAATTTTAATATTTTGATAATTACCCAAGATATTAATTCAAATCTCATTAAACATTGCATCGAAAATGCCATCTTTTTTATCAAAATGGCTTAAGAAAAGAGCATTTGTTCTCGATTTGCAAGTGGAAATGAATGAATTTGAAATTTATTTACTAATTAGCAAATTTCAAGAAAACTAATTAAGATATCAATTTGAAAATTTATGAGCATATATAAAAACAATTTCTACATCTGACAATGTAATTTTTGAAAAATGCAGCTGGTAATTTTTCATAACTTTTGCAAAAATCTGACGGTGCCAGTAAAAAAAAAAATCCAAGAAAGCTTCAGACAGGGATCAGCTATCATTAAAAACTGAATTACAAAAAGATCTGTTTCTCTGGCTGATCCCTTCATTTAGTTTGCGAAAATGAAACGAAATAATTGCCATTTTTTACTAATGAATAAAGATATAGATTTGAATTTGAGGATGGGAAGGGTAGCCATCTGGCGGCTGTTTTAGGGTAACATCTTTGTTATGTTCTAATAATCAGAAAAATATAATTATTTTTTTAATGATCACGTTAATGTAGAGGAAGGTGGTTTTCTTGAACAAATTATTTGTTATATTTGCGGGTATGAAGAGGGAAAGGGTTAACATCTTGCTCTGATTTACACAAATTCCATTTAAGAAATTTGACATTTTTAGCTTCTTCCGTAGCGTTTTATAAATGTTATATATAGAGAATAACAGAAAATTCAAATGACTATTTCGTAAATTTGAATTTTTGTTCCTAATGAAAGTACACAACCCGTATTTACTTGATGTATACCAACAATCAAAGTAAATGATTTGTTGTTCAGCACTTGACCAAGCTAAGCACCCCCTGGGTGACAATCCTACAAGTTTTTTTAATCTAACTGTGCATTCTTATTTCGAGTTCTATGGGCCAATCACAATCTGGTTTGGATTATTCGACTTAGTTTTCAATTGTGTTACAGATTTTAGTTCCACCTTCCACTGCCAGGGTGTGCATCATTTTGTCGAGCTCTATGGACCCCGATTTCGATGGGAATTAGTTCATTCAACTCCCTACAATGGGTACCCATGTCGGATGTTACCTTATCTTGTAATTCTTTTACTGTATTACTTCATCAAATTAAACTAATTTGTTTATTTTTTCACATTTTATTTCATATAAATATATATCTACTCCAACATCTAATTACAATTTTCACTATCCTAGTGAAAAGTACAAAATACAATTCTAACAGATGATATTGACTTGCGAATTATAATAATTTACATGATATCCGTTTTCTCTGCAGCAATGGAATCAACAGATTGCTGTCATTTTGAAAATATTTCATTAAAAGTCTTAAAATAGTGAAAGTAAAATATAAAAATTGAAATAACTTGAACTGCTAGTGCTAGACTGCAATTAGTCAAAATGATGCAATTTCCAGAAATATTTTGTTATGATTTTGGCTTGTCAGTTTCTAGCGCTGAAAGTTTCAGAAGTCGATTTTAAAATATTTCTGCTTAAATTTTAGTTTAAAAAAAATGTTCTGAGTGAACATTTACAAGTTAATATTTACAAGTACAAGTGCTATATTTATTTTCAAATTTATTGGGGTAAAAGAAAGGGAGCTTCATTAAAATTGTGATGACAAGGATTTAAAAAAGATTTATATCCCAATTCACCTTTTTAAAATTTGATTTTTTGTGAGCATGTATATTCCGAGTAATGTGTATGCTATATTTTATTCCTTTTCTTTACAAATTTCAATTTAAACTGTGTTTAATTTTACAATTACTTTCATCTGCAATTTAAAATGAAAGTTAAAATCAAGTTTGATTCCTTTTTCCAGGAGTACACTTCTGGGTATTTGTACCATGAAATTAGATTTGGAAAAGCAGAGAAGTGGTAGATTTGTGCTTTGTTTTCAAATAATTAATTGACAATTCTCTCTAAAATTGCTAATCTGATTAATAAATTATGAATATAATCAACCGTTATGCTCTGCCTAACTGTAAGCAGAACCAAGGATGGATCTAGAGTCACATTAACCATTGACTTCTATTATTTCAGGTTTGGGTTGACCATATTTTTTCAAAAAAGTAAAAATTCTATAACATACATTCTCAAATAGCAGAAACCTTTTTTCAAGGAATATAGCAGCCTCGAGGTGTCTGCTATTTAGAGGCTTTACAGTATTCGAATATCAACGAGTACGACATATTTGTTGTCTATATAAAACAAACAGATTTTAGATGATCAATTATTACATTTAAGAAATTAAAAATTCATCTTTTCTGCTATTACAGCAATGCAGATTTGTGTCATAATAACAATCGTTTTCATTCCTACATGAATAAAATTTTAAGATAAGTTTATTGAAGCGCTATTTTTATTTTTTGCATACATAAGTTTTATGCATATACAGATAAAAATTATTTCAAAAAAGAATATCAAGTAGATGAGAAGTTCATACAGTCACAAATTAAAAAAAAAATCTATTTTAAAATTATCTAGAGAAAAAAAAAATATTAAATGTTAACAAAATTATACAAGGAAATGAAAATTTTTTTTAAGGTACACTTTATTTTATAGTTTGAAAACATATTAGAAACTATTGCCTAAATGCTGTAAATTTGCTTTATTAATGGTTTGCGATGTCTGTAACCCTCTCTCTCTTCTCAACCATCTTCAAGTGTAAGTTTTATATAAAAAAAGAAAAATACTATAAGTACCATTGCTAGTCAAACATAATTTGAACCAGAAAATGTATTTAATAAATAAAATCAAATAAGTAGTGCATATATACAAGAAACATTTTATTAAATAAGTTTTCCGATTCAAAATAAGTTTATTATTATTTTTTTTTTACTTGAAGAAAACACAGAAGATTGACAGCTATGTCTTAGCTAGAATGTAGAGGAGTCTGGTACACAGTGGGCCACTTTTTCAGTTTTTATTTCTCTTTGACGAACAGACGAATCTGCTTGAAAATATTTTTGAATATCCTTAAACCTTTTTACATTTATCATAGTTTTCTCAGAACATTGTTTTCAATACATTTTTAAATATATATATATATACACCCATAAAATGGATCAGTGTGCCCCTGAAGTGGGGCACATTGGTCCACCCACCGAGACACAGTGGCAGTGGCGCAGCCAAGGGGGGGGGGTTTGGGGGTTAAAACACCCCCCAGAGCTAAAAAAATTACTATAATTGCCGCTTATATGAATCAAAACTACTAAAGTTAAAATTAAATTTTTTGGCCTTTCCGCCTTGGCAGAATCTACCGCTTTTTTAAATCAAATTCTATTCAACAATGTGATTCAATTAAATGGCGAAAATTCTACTTAAAACTGTGAAAGCGCATATTACACGCATAGGTTATGTCAAAACTTGATTTTTGGACTGCGTCACTTTGTCGAGACATCTTATAGTACAAGATGGGTCATATACTCTCACACAGACGCTTTGAGTTATATAGTATACAGTAGTCTGTTTTTTAATTGCATTTCTGTCTTTGTTCCACGTTTGAAACAATAACAGATCATCGAATTCCAGAGAAAAAAAAACATACACTTTGTAAGTCTCTCTCAATTTCAAGCGGCTTTTTTTGCGTTTTTTGCTCTCAGTTATATCTAAGACCAAGCTATGTGCGTACCCAGGAAAAAAATCTTTGCAAAAGTAAGAATTTAAAAAAAGTACTTAAAGTTATAAAAAGCTATTTTTCGATTATGAGCAGATTTTTGCAATCGGTGTTTCTTTCGAATCATTTCTTTCGTAGGGGGTCTGTACACAAATTTAAAGACTATATTTCATTTGTTGGTAATGTAGCAACGACGTCTTGCTTATGATGGAGATTCATATATTTATCGTTAAAATTTTATAAATTAGTTGTGGTTCCTCTTTTAGCTATTTTTAATTTTATCGCGCTTCTGTGAAAAGAAAATCTCTTTCCTTTCTATTTAAAATTCAACAATTCTTAAACTCTTTTATCCCAGCTTGAAGTGATCCTTTCTCAATTAATGTACATGTCTAAATTATTTCTTCCGTATGTGCTTGCGGTTTTCATATGAGAAATGAAATCATTTTCAGTTTGGCATCTGCGCGCTTTCCTAAAGCATACATTTTGGATCACAGAATAAATAAAGAAAGATAAAATGCAACGTCTATTTCTCGATACATCTGCATGCTAAAATTCCTGCAGATGTTAAGTTCGGAAAGTTAGTTTTCTGTTGTTATAAAGATGCTGATATATGGTAATCTGGTTTGGCGGTTTGCGTTAAAAAAAATTAGAATGTGCTTCTCCCTAACGAATTTTCTTCTGTACCCTATGGGTCAACGCAGATAAATTTGTGGCATCTCAAAAAAAGGCATTCGATTTCGAGTTTTCATGATGTGAAGATATAGACGTTCTGAGTGCTGGGGGACCGCCTCATTTTTTCAATTCTCTTTCTTCAAATAAAATATTTTTTTTTCATGGAAGCCTCAAGTCTCCGATATGTTTCTTCACAGGATGAGAGCCTTCGGGTCCTTGCTTATAGCGTATATGTATGAGCTCCGGTACTCTTTTTTTCTAGAATTTAAGACCTGCCTGTGAGTATGGATTTTGAAAAAAAAAAAAGGCGTTAAATGCATTTTTTTAGAAAAATACTATCTATAATTACGCACAATTTTACGCTAACCATGCATTAATTTAAATTGATCAGCAATATATTAGTTATGCATTGATTTACACTTATTACATTTTAACGAATGCTATCTGCATGTCATTAAAATTATACTAGCTAGTCTTTCAAATAACATATTGCCTATTCAAAAAAAAAATAAAATATACAGATCTCTTACACAGAAATTCAGAAGAGTCCAAATAGTTACCAAGAAAAAAGATCATATGATAAAAAGTTTGATTGCAGAAAATAAAGAAGAAACTTAAAGCATTAAATGTTCAGAAATTATAAACAACTAAAAGTGTAAAAGGTAAACTATTAATGGAGAAATTCCAATATTTAGGCACCTCACTGGTCTGAAAGGACAATACAGTATTTAATTTTATTACATAGCAGATCAACTGCTTACAACCTTATACAACTGAAAAATATGTTTTCCCTCCCATGCAAATCTATACTAAAAAGAAAAAATTGCCCCGACCTCAGGTGTTGCTGTGTTGTCACTTAATTAGAAAGAGGTTGGTGCATGAGGCTAAGATGTTAACAAAAAATGTAGAATCTTTTGGCTCACTGAATATCGATGAGATGAATATAAAACCTGTTCAATAAACATTCAGAAGAATTTACCAGATTTGTAACAACTAAATCAAATATTTCTGAATTTGGCATTGAAAAAAAGTTGCTAATCATTTTCTTTGTTTTATATTTACAAGACTTCCTACTCATTTTAGATTACCAATAGCTTGTTGTTTTTTTAAGGGAACAAATGGTGATGAGTTAGCTGCATTTACAAAAGAAGTTTTTAAAAATGTCAAAGATGTTGGATTCAAAGTTACCAGAATCATAGCAGATAATCCTATGTAAAGATGTTCAGTATTTTATCTGAAGATAATATCCGTAAGCCAGTCATTACACACCCAATAGATCCACCAAGAAAGTTATTTTTATCATTTGATCCTTGCCACATTGAAAAAAAATTTAGAAATCTTTTTAAGAAATATGTTTAATAAAGGGCAACTCATTAGTTCAGATTTCATAAAGATGTTATATGGCATGCAAAAGCGAAATGTTATAAAACCTGTAAGAATTCTTACTTTCAAACATGTTTATCCTTCATCTTAAAAAAAATGAATGTTTCAAGGGCCCTTAAAATTTTCAGTACTGAAATGGTCTTTGAACTGCAGTTCTTGAAACAAAATTCTGTAATTATTTGGAAAGCAAATTTTTCTTGAAGCAATAGCAGGGGTAGTACTAGCCCTTAGTGATATTTCAAGACACATTTGCTTCGCATACTAAATGAAAAAACCCTTAACTCTCTCTTCAATACATTTTATTATCATAAATAGTACACTATATACACAATTATTTTTGTTTTAAAAGTATACATTTAAAAGAAAAGTAATTTTACCAGAACCCTTTGACCAAGCTGCTAAAAAATTGAGATTTTGGCATTACTGAAGGATGAAAATCTCTATTTTTTATCATCACTGATCAACAAAAATTGCAAAAGTTTTTTTTTTTTTTTTTTTTTTTTTTTTTTTTTTTTTTTTTTTTAATAACTGATTGGTGAAAATTGCGATTTATTTTGTGACTGACAGACAAAAATAGGAAACTTTTTTTAATGACTAATCGATAAAAATTGTGATTTTTGGTAACTGATCACCAGAAATTGTGATTTTTCTTGTGCAAATCGACGAAAATCACTATTTTTAACGATAGATTGAAAAAGATTGCAACTTTCGTGATCATTTTGCGCCAGTAAAAAGGTACATCTACCATTTACATCTATTTATCTTTGATCATTTCAAATGCCGATATAGTACAAAATTTCATAAATTTTAGGTCAGACTACCATATTTTAGGACATTTCCGGACGTTTTTATTTTTTTTTCAGGAATTTCAGGACAAGTACGACCCCTGCAACAGCTACAAAACAATAGTATTTTAGAGACAATACAGAAATGCTTCTGTATTTTAAATGTTACGAACACATACGATCATATAACATCAAACAATTCTGATGTCATGCATTTCGTATCGCTGAATGATGACAGGCTAGATTGGCTTAAACACACATTTTGAGGTATTTAGAAGAATGAAAAAATTCTTGTGAAAACGTATCTCTATAAGTAAAGAAAGATATTTAGCTACTAAAATTACAACAGAGTTAACTGTGGAATGTATTAAATTTATTTTTCAATTTGGTTTCCATTATGTACTAACTAGAAAACTGAATTCAGATGAGTTCAAGTCATTTTTCTCGGCGCTACGACGAATGCAAGTTTATCTCCACAGTTGGCGAGATGTTTTCGCGCGTATATTTTGCAGACCACAGCAGTATCTCTACCGCGGCGTCTTCTACAAATTCCAATGTTACAACTTGTAATGATAATCAGTGGATGACCAACATGAAGAAGCTGAAAAGTTCTAAAAGTTAAATACTTCGTGTTCTTACAGTAAATTATATTTGAAGTTACATAATACACATATTTTGCTTAAACATAATGTTCACATAGATTTTAGCTATTAACATAAAAATCTTTTAATTAGCTGTTTAATTTAGTTTTCAAGTGTTTTCAGCTAAATATTATTTAGTAGTCATACGTGAACGCACTAACCCATGAGAGCAGAAATATAAACAGCTTCTCAGGTATAGAAAAAAGAAAAAAACAACTCCACTAACGAATTTAAAGTCAGCAGACAAAATAAATTTCCACAAAACTAATTAAATTTCAAGATGATAATTATAAAGCACGTGGTTTACAAACCACGCCACAGACTTCCAACAAAATATCATCTTTGTTTACATTCTATTCTGCCCAAATAGCTTGAAGTTACGGTCAGAGTCATAATTCAATTTTGGGCAGGGTTTGAGAGTCCTCTGGCGGAGAGCTTCATACATTAAAGCGAAATGATCAGGCCTTATGTATTATAGTTGGCAATGGTATTAGTGGGTCAGTATGCGATACAATATTAAAACACGATGTTTAAATATCTAAATCAGCTATATGCTACAGAAATGCTTTTATTTTCTATCTAAGTCCAGCTTCATCTCTATCTCTACGGGATCTTGCACCAGTTACTTTACCACTTCTAATATGCCCATTGCAATGACTATTCTGCTGCTGTTATTATATTGGTATCCTAAAACATTCGCTCTTTTTTCAATTCACAACTGAATGTTGATTTTTAAATAGATACTAAGGAAACACACGGAAAATAATCTTTGACCACTACAAATTCTAAAAACGAAAAAGACAAAAAAAAAAAAAAAAAAAAAAAAAAAAAAAAAAAGCGAAAATCAAGTCAGATTCCTGTGAATGTTAAATTTTCCCGCATCTTCATATTCGCGAATAATCAAAATTCGCGAATGTTAAGGGATTACTGTACTATGCTATTTAAAATAAAACACATTAAAAAGCAATAAAGACTTACCTGAATCATAAAATGAAGCAGTAGGTACGCAGTAGAAAGAATACTTTAATTAATACATTTTTTAACCAAAAATAGAACCGACTTCAAAAACGACTAAAAAGTAAAAAATAATTTTTTTAGATAATAGTTAAGAAATTAAATTAAGAGCATTGTATTTACCATGCATATTATTATATTTATGTACATTAATTTGACTTTTTGGAGTCGGTGCCAGCCAAGCCAAGTTAAAGCCATGTTACCATTTTTAAACATTTCAACTGATGTTATAAATGCGTATTTTCAAATGTGATTAGCAACTATATGTCGACAAACATTGCTTTGGAAATTGGTTAATCATTTAAATCATTGTATTTTCTACCATTTGATGAGTTATAGGTATTTTTTTATTGTCTCGTATTTATGTAGATACTAGCTGTTACCGTGACTTCATTCACGTATTATTAAAAGAAGCATAAATGCATTAATTAAGCAAAATATTTCATTCCCGATAATTAGAATCGTAAATAATTAACTAACTCTTTATCACATTCCATAGGAGACAATACCGTATTTCTATGTTATACAGGCCTTGACATAACTAAGTTTTAAAAAAGTGAAAATTTGTGACAAATAATGACGAAAAGGAAACTGCAACCAATGAAAAAAGGCGGGCCAAATAAAATCGTGGAAATCGGCGAATTGTGTAAAAACATATGTCAAGTTTACCTGGTAAACTATTTTACTTTTAACGCCTTTGTGAAACGTTTTAATAGCATCCTTCAAAGATAATGGAAATAGTATATTCTTTTTCATTAAATTCAATTCTTGTGAATAGGGAGCAATAATTGTAGACCTAACAGCAAGGAGCTTAAATTTGCCTCCTTGATTTAATTTATACCTGAAAAATAAATCTTTATTTCTAAATGAAAATATGTTGACAGACGACTTTTTGTTCTCCAGAATAAATTGATTCATGAAGTTTGAATATGTGAAAATACGTTTTTATTTTTCAAAAATTTTACTGTAATCAAGATTTTTTTTTTCTTTCACTATCTATTCAAATTGAAAATAAATTCTTTTTTTCAGTTTTAATGAGAAAAAATATATTAATCTGTTTTATTTCTTACTTTTTATCCACAAAAATGGAATAATTTAGTTGCCATTTTTAGAGATACTTCGTTAAAATTTACAAAAAAAAAAAAAAAAAATCTCGGAATTTAAATCATTTTTTTAAATTCTGAGAATTTATGACATCCTCGGATCAATGATAACCGGTCTTAAGTAAATCGTGTTGCGTTCGACAACCTGAAAGGAGTAGTTGCGAAATGCAAACAGGCGTTCAGATTTTAATATAATAGATTCGTATTTATTTTTCTTTTCCTAATAATTACGTTTTGGTTTTTGGCAAAAAACTCTCATCTGTATGTAACTGATATTCATGCTTAATAATCGGTGTAGATAAAAAAATATTTCAATTTTTTCGTTTTAAATATGGCGTGAAACTCATTTACTTTCTAAACTTACCGATCCTTGTATTATTAATGTAAGGAATTGATTCACGCTCCTTGTAAAACACATTTGAAAATTCCCGTTTTATTTCAAATATGACGTCACTTTTTCATGAGAGAAATCTCTTTTTAATGGTATAATTGTTGTTAATTTTCTTTTTCTGGCAATCAGGGCGTAAATTTTAGCGGAAAACTCACATCTGTATGTAACTGGTATTCAAGCTAATTATTAATCAGTAACGATAAAAAATATTCAGTGTTTCATCTTAAATAATACGTCCATTATCTATCTACTTTCATTATACATTGATATTCATGCTCCTTGTATTATTACGAACATTTGGAAATTACCTGTTTTATTTATAACGTCATATTTGTCCAAACCGAGGAGGATCCTTTTCATAGTTCCATGGTCCAAGCGAAATCTATTTTTAATAATATAATTATTGTTCATTTTTCCTTCTAATTATAACGCAATTTTTGACAGAAAAAGATCTTTTTAATGTAACCGATATTCATACTTCATGTATAATGTTGTTTCAAATATCACGGAAATTCATCTTATTTTGAATTCTTTTTAATTTTCATTTTACACGTGAAAATCGTTCAATTGAAAATTAGTTGTTGATGAAAAATTATCTTTCCGAGTTTTTATTTTTTGGCAACGATCAAAGCCCTAGCAACGATAAAGTAAAATGGTTAAATTTTATTGAAAAATGTCCATTTATTCTCTATGAAAATAATGAAATTTTTAATTATTAAAGAAAATATTTGAATAAAATAAATAAAACCTAGTCTATGTTCATTTGAGGGTTATAATCAAACTACATGCAAAAATACAGGATCATTAAAAGCTCCATTTTGACGCTGGCTTCAGCCTAACATTTGCACACAATCAGATTTATAATATTATTAGGATAATTTATACGCGTGTTACGATTTATATTGGATATTTTGTTTTGAATTTTGTCGGCTTGGCTGGAACCGACTCCAAAAAATCAAATTAATGTATATAAATATAATAATATGCATGGTAAATATAATGCTCTTAATTTAATTTCTTATTAACTATTATCTAAAAAAAATTATTTTTTACTTTGTTGTAGTTTTTGAAGTCGGTTCTATTTTTGGTTAAAAAATTTATTAGTTATTACTACTCCCGAATAGAAACCTGTGCCTAATCTTAATCTTAATTAATCTCAGAATTCTGCGATTAAATAAGCTTAGGATTATGATTAGGAAATAGTGTTAACACAAAAAATGAATAGTTCGCAGCTATGCAGAATAGAAAAAGACTCTTTACCCTGATCAAAATAACATTAAACTGATTTGAAATGGAAATAAATAAAATTTTGAATATAAGACAGATTGAGCTCGAGTCTGCCCAAACCCGAAGACTGATATAAAAATCGATCCTGTTTCATCTCCATGTCTTACGTGAGCAACGAATTACGTCTGTTATAAGTGTTTTGATACAGGCAAAAAAGAAGCAGGCAAAAAATTGGAGATAGGAGGGAAAGGAAAAGGTAATTTAGGATTCGTTATTGCACTGGGTTCCGGAGTGCAGTGTTTATGAGCTCCGGTGAATTCTGGCCAATATTTAAATATTTACTGTAAACAGAGAAGTACAGGAGCTAATTAAGCCCTGCGGCGCAAATTAAGCCCTGGGTCTAGCACTAGAGAGTATAGGCTGTATGTTTACTAGAGAAACAGATGGTATACCGAACTTCTTTAACCCTAGATGACTAGACGTACTCGGAATAGTCGCAAAGACTAAACGCTCGTAAAAATTATGAGTTCTGAAACTTTAGCATTTTAATGTGGAAAAGTAGGTTAAAAAATGGTTATAATGTACTTCTTAGCATTTTATTTTCAATTTACTTAGAGGACAAATATTCTTATTCTTTTAATTATCCTCCTACTCGTCAATCAACTTTCATCCGTCAAACAAATATAGTCTTGACGACTAATGTTGTTGTCGTTGTCGTGTCAGGGAAAGCGCCATGGCACTTAAAGAAGGGGTATCTGAAAGAAGGGGTGCCAGAGCCTCAAGAGAGGTTGGACTTAAAGAGTTGCTCTCCTAATTTTTAACCAGTTTCAGATGAGAGACCTGCACCTGGATTGGCACCCCCAAAGGTATCGTTTTCAAACTTGGAGGACATTGGAGCCACAAACAGATTTTACGTGCACCAGATCCCATTAATGTACACGGTCCCACAGCAGCCGCAGTCGAAAGAGGTTGTCACCCTTCCAAGCACTCACCACGGTCGATGCTGCTTCACTTTCAGTGATCTTGACGAGAATCGAGCTTAATCGTCTGTGCCACTGCCCTAATGTTTTACTAATGTGTAGTGTTTACTAATATTAGTATTTACTAATTATTACGACCACTTATTTCCAAAATAGAACGGAGAGCTAACTCACTGGTCCATTTTCTGCCGCGATAGCATCACACTTTCAATGTGCGCAAGTAATAAATCCTGCACTTTTCTAAATATTAGAAGCATTTTTTCATACTTTTCCGCATACTTTATTCTACTTTCGGTTATTTCTACACCTTTTTGATAATTTCATGAGCAATATTTAACAAATTTTTAATTTTTAGTGTTTCGTTCATCTTACGAAACCCTATTCGTCCCGCTAAGTTGTCTGTCCGTCACAGAGCCGGTTCTCAGAAGCTATACAACAGACTTGAAATTCTGTGTACTTATAGCTGAATACCTACTATGAAGCTGAAAATTATAAAATTTTGAAAAAAATCGTATTATTTTAATATAGAGAGATATAAAACCAAAATTCTAACAGCCTTTTCCTATTAAATTTAAACATTTTTCGTTATAGCAGTTTTCCAACAATTAAAAATCCACACTGAAATTCTTTCTACAATAATTAATTTTCTATTGAAAGATTTCCACGTGAAAAATGAAAATGAAATAAAAAGTTTCACCAATTGAAAAAAAGATTAATACGACGTCATATGGGTAATAAAACGGAAATTTTCAAACATTTCTCAATAATACTAGGAGTATGAGTATGTGTAAGTACAGAAAGCAGGTTAATAGGACGTCATTAGAGAATTAACAAGGAAATTAATATGACGTCATATTGGAAGTTTAACGGACTTTTTCAAATGTTTCAGAATAATACAAAGAGTATCAATATGAGTAATAGAGAAAGCAAGTAGATGGGACATCAGCAAATGATTATAACGTCATATGAGTTTGAGGAACGTATTGAATCATCATAAAAACCCGATTATTGAAATATTGGCATATTTGAACATTTTGAAGGTACTCTATTGTTTAATTTTGAAATTTATTTATTTTTAATATCGCATTTAGTCCACTTGACAGATATTATTATGACAGAGTATAATAGCGGGCGAAGCCCGCTATCGGACTGGTTCAGATTTTCGAAAAAAAGAGAAAAATAGATCGATAAATTTTTGCTTTATAAAAAACATGACTTTTTTTTTTTTTTTTTTTTTTTTTGAAAATGAAATTTATTTGGATTTATTAAAGAAAGGATAAAGTGTTTTAAAAGGAATATTAAACGAAATCCTTTGTGCGATCTTCGATCGCACTTACCCACCTGCTTTTTTGTTGAGCTTGCATAAAATTTTATTTTAAATAATATCAAATTAAATATTTGTGTTGAAATTAAAAACAATTTGTAGTTTTTTAATAAATATATGTATCAGTTAAAATTGTAGCAACTTCGTCCTATTTTTTAAATGGGAGGAGATCTATTTTTTTGCCATAAATTTTCCTCCGAAATTCTATGGCATTGTAATCAAGGTCGGACCACTGGATTCAACGTAACAGAATAGGGACAGAATATGTCTAGCCCTTTGTCCTATTTTTTAAATGGGAGGAAATTTATTTTTTGTCATAAATTGTCCTCCGAAATTCTATTGCATTGTAATCATTGTTGGACCACTGGATTCAACGTAACAGAATAGGGACACGAATATATCTAGCCTTTCGTCCTACTTTTTAAATGGGAGGGAATCTATTTTTTGTCATAAATTTTCATCCGAAATTCTATGGCATTGTAATCATGGTCGGACCACTGGATTCAACGTAACAGAATAGGGACAGAATATGTCTAGCCCTTCGTCCTATTGTGGAGTACAGTGATTACGACTGTATAGTCTTCTAAAGTTAAGAAAATCCAAGAAGTAGATAGTATAGGTGTATACCACACTGTATACCCTTCACTACAGCCAGGGCTTAATTTGCGTCAGAGCCCACACGGAGCTCAGCTTCGGTACTTCTCTGTTTTTAGTAAACATTTAAATATTGGCCAGAATTCAACGGAGCTCATAAACACTGCGCTCCGGAGCCCAGTGCAATAACGCTTCCGAAAAAATAATTCTAAATTAACCCTTTCCTTCCCCTCCCATTTCCTATCTTTTGCCTTCTTTTGTATCAAAACACTTATAAGTGACGGAATATGTAGCTCACGTAAGAGATGGAGATGAAGCGGGCTCGATTTTTATATCAGTCTTCCGGTTTGGGCAGGCTCGAGCTCAATCGGTCCTAAATTCAAAATTTTATTTATTTCCATTTCAAATCATTTTACTGCTATTTTGATCAGAATAAAGAGTAAACAGAAACAGTCTTTTTCTGTTCTGCATAACTGCGTACTATTCATTTTTTTTTTGTGTTAACACTATTCCCGAATCATACTCCTAAGCTTATTGAATCGCAGAATTCCGCGATTAATTAACATTAAGATTAAGCAAAGGTTTCTATTTGGAAGTAGTAGTAACTAAAAAGTGGAATAGTTGATAGCTAAGTATATGCAGTTAATGTATTTAAATTTTTTATTTTGCTAAATAAAAATCAATGCTTTAAATTTTAAAGATAATGTATGAAATATAAATATGCAGATTTGAGTGACGGCAGAGTGGGGGGGGGGGGCTACACTACGGGTGTTAGTACTGAAGAATATTTGGGCTCCGATATTATTTTCCTTAGAAATTAAGCCCTGGCTACAGCACTTATGTAAATTCAAATTAAATCAGTCCCTTACTCAAACCAAATGAAACATTAAATTTCGAGTTTAACTCTTTTTTACTTACCCTTCATACGTAGTATAGGGTAAGTCTTGTAATCGTTTTGAAAATCGATTTTTTTTTTGACGGATTTACACGTTTCAGACACTGGAGACTCCGAAAAATCTATTTTTAGAAAAAAATTGCCGTCCGTCTGTCTGTGTGTATGTGCCTGTAAATGATCTATCTCCCGAACTAACTGAGATAGAGACTTGAAATTTGGTATATACTTAGTATGTAATAATGAGAAGAAGCCTATTGAATTTCAGTAATCTCGATTATCCGGAATTCTTTTTTTCGGACTCTCAAAATATTCGTTCTGATAAAAGGTATGTAAAAATTTTCGAAATTGTTTATTTTAAGGAGTGACTATAAAAGACAATAAAAAAACTTAAATTTTGCATATAGAATGAAGTTGATCGGATAATGAGTTGCCGAGATATTTGTAATCCTATTTCCCACACTCTTCGATTTTTCATGACCCTGTATTTCAACCAAATTTCAATTCAAAGATATATTTTAATTGGAAATGAGACGCTTAATCAGATGCAATAAACAGCTCGTTAATAGGATTATTGTTTCTGGAGTTATAAGGATGTTTCTTTTAAGCAATTCAGTAATAGAGCCTTTAAAGTTTATGACGTCATCAAGCCAAGCTTTTATTCGAATTGCAATGTATTTTATAAGTAGTTTACACATGTTTTATTTTCATATTTTATATTAGGCATATCCATGATGGGTAAGTATTACGGTGGACCCCAACGACTATTTTTTCTTTTGTGAAAGAAAGAGATATTGTTTTATTACATCAAGGTTTTGTTGAAACAATCTTATCTTTAAGTGTCAAGCGGATTCTTTATCCATGAGTTCTCAAGGGCGATTGTAAATAAGGCGTTTGTAAACATACAAGTATCGAATCATCCATATCCTATATATATATATGATACATGTGAATTATACATGTGTATAATATATGTCTCATGTGAATGATACATGTACTTGACACCTCAAGAGGGGAGGGGGCCCAAAAAATGTGACACGGGGAGAGAGGAGTGTTAACTTGTGTTGTGACATCACATCTACGATATGAAAAGAGGTACACTATAAACAAACAAATGTTTTTTGAATCTACAAAAACACAATTTAACCAAGAACGAAAATATACAATAACCTTTCCCGAATATATCGTGATTCTGAAAAGCGTTCTTTATATCTTCAGAAACCGAAGAAAATAATATTTTTCCAAGATATAAAAAATCATAAAAACAAAGTTTCTTTTGCCACCACTGATTTTTGGAAACGTTTCCGACGA
Organism: Maratus michaelseni; assembly: GCA_963931845.1. Taxonomy (NCBI): domain Eukaryota; kingdom Metazoa; phylum Arthropoda; class Arachnida; order Araneae; family Salticidae; genus Maratus; species Maratus michaelseni. The sequence goes on along the minus strand of OZ007600.1, from coordinate 156,791,254 downwards.
GTTTTTATACTGCATTATTGCCGAAACGACAGTCAAGGCTCACTGTTGAGACCCGAAGAGTATTTGGTTTTTCTGTCTGTTTGTCTGTTTGGCTGTCTGTTCCGCGATAACTGCCGCAAAAAGGATCCGATTAGGTTGATTTTTGGTGGGTATGTTTGCGAGGTACCCGGAATTAGCTGTAGAGTTTTTGGTTAAAATTGGTTCATTCGTTCAAAAAATATGGAACATTTTATTTTAAGTCATAATGCTTTTCAATGGGAAGTCAGACGATTTTTTAATTTTAACCTTCACCGTAAAAAAAATCAGTCATTGGGATAATTGTAAATGCTAAATGATGGATGCTAAATTTACGAAATGGAGATCTGAATTTAATCCGATCGCTTTGAAAATTTGCCAATATATTTATTAGAATTTCGAAATTAATTGTATAAATTATTGGAAAATTGCACGCATTAATTTGAAAGATAAGAAACATTTTTAATTTCTCATTTTTTATAAAAATTTCCAATGCATTTCTTTTTTTTTCTCTCTTGTAATTAAAGTTAATCTCATTATTTTGACGCGAGATTTTATTAACAAAATAGCTAATTTTCGGTGAGTTAAGTTTATAATATGCTTTTTCTAGGTAAGGAATAAGGTTACCTGAGTGAAATGTTGGCGACGGTTATCGGTCCAGGTAGCTCAATATATAGTGTGTTGGCAATTTCAGCCAACTCTTGGGATAAACTCTCGGACTGGTCACTTTTCCGCTCGGTGGAAAAAATATCAACTCATATTCAACAACCTATGAAATTAAGTATAAAACGTACTAATTCATTATTTCAAAGTTCCAAAGATAAAAAAAAAAACAAGAACGAAAAATCATGCGTCAAGCATAGATTATGTAACACTTTCCAACGCTTCCAAAATAATTTTACAAATCATTACCGTTTAATAAGCTGAAAGATAACATCTAAGTAAACAATTTGGAAAACGCATAACATATTTAAAAACGTAATTTCAGGAATTTACAACATATACAATATTCGGAAAAATATCAGAATACTTTTATTCAGCCCTGTATAGGATCTATAGATTTGTATATATACTACATAGGATGCTAAATTTTAGTTTAGTTAGGAAACGCGTAGCACAGTTTAAAATTCTCCTTCTGCAGTTTCTGTCAATAAACGAAAATGTGTTCGCAAACTTTTGTGCTACCCTGTATAGGATCTATAGAATTTATACACACCAAGTACTAGACAAAAAGTGAGTTAAATTTAAAATTGCGTTCAGCAACTTAAAACGCACTTCCAGGAATTATTGTAACAGACAGTAGAGAATTCTTTTGTGTGTCCCTGTAAATAAACGATTACTGCTATACACACAGTATTCTGTAGTAAGCCTCTTGTAATGCACCTTAGTGATATATATAAATTTCAATGCGTTTAAAATAGTGAAACATTATTTAATTAAACCGCAAACGATTTTTCTACATAGACGTAATGTAACGGATTTCTTTTAACTGTCCCTGTAAAGTAACTATAAGTGTTATGCACACCCTATTCCATATTAAGCTTCTTGTAATGCACCTTCGTGATATATATCAGTTACAATGTGTTTGAAATTGTGTAACATCATTAAAATAAACCGCAAATGATTTTTCCCCATAGACCGTAATGTAACGGAATTCTTTTGAGTGTGCCTGTAAAAAAACTATAAGCACTACACACTTCCGTTGAAATAGGGAACATGCTATAGATAACGACAATACCATATAAAAATTGCAGGGCAATCCGAGCATATTTACGGGAGTTGGAGCACGAATAGGCGGCCATACGGGAGACGGCAGACGGTCAGACAAACCGAAGTCATAAACACTTTTCAACTAAGTTGGAAAGTGTTAAAAAACATGAAATTTTCTTTAATAAATGAGAATTTTCTCAAGTAAAAGACTTTTTGTCGTTCTATGTTTAAAAATATATGGTGCAAATTTAATTTTTTTTCAATGATATTTCATTTACGTTAACGATTAAAAAGCATATATAGGACTATAACGCAAATAGGACTTCATACAAAAAGAAATTTTGCCTATAAGCAAATAATATTTTGATATTTTAACATCGATTAATTTTAAATAACAGGAGAGATTTTTTTTTTTTTAAATTCTCATATAAATATACAAAACAATACCTTTTACAGTACCTTTCAATGGGGAAATTGCACGTTTTTCAATTTAACTTGCATTTGATAGAGTGTAAAAATACGAACATTTTGATACCATTTTTACATATATTTGAAACTTGTATAATTCATTAAATTAACTTTTAAAACGCAGTTTTTGCCGTGACGGGAAAAAGCCACGTCACGTGACGAAAGCTGTTCTGACGTCACTACACATGTAAACAAACCCTCGCTGTATTTCTCCCTGTTATTTCCTATGGGGACGGCTTGCTTTACGCTGGACTATTTCTTTTTTTTTCTTAAAAATGATTAGTATAACAAATTACTAGGACTTATTTCATTAGGGAGGGTGGAGTCAACTAATAAAAGGGTTTTTGTATTTATATTTTATACTTAAATTATGAATTTTGCTTGGTTTCACTATATGTTTTATCTCTTTAATTGTTAAATAAATTGTTTTGAATATTTGAAAAACAGCTAAAGTTATTAGAAAGAGCGAAATTTGCTAAGATAGCTTTAAGACAGGCTTACAGAATTTTTATATAAATATACACGAGAAAAGTTTAATAATTTTTCAAAAAATGTTTCCAGGGACCTATCCAGATTTTTCTCACAGGGTTCTTTTTGTGTGAAATTGTGAAAAGTATTTCATATTTGTGAAAAAACTAATTATAATTTTGTGAATTTGAAATAACTGTTATATTCAGTTTCTTGTTTATGAATTTTTGACAAGATCCTTTATATATGTAAAAGCTACATAAATAGATTCTTTAACGGATTCAGTTGTTTTGTGTCAGGTCAGATTTTTCTTTTAAATAATTAAATTTGTAAAAGGTTTAATTTGGAGATGGAAAAAAATTGTGAAAGGTCTATTTTTAAGACAAAAAATTTTGTGAAGGGTCTTGTTTTAAGGTGGAATGTATTGTGAAGGTTCCTGTTTTAATATGAAAAATTTTGTGAAGGGTCCTTTAAAGGACTCAATTTTTTCCTAAACAGATATCTGGCCTACACTACACACAGGCAAAACAATCAAGTAATTATTTTAAATACTGTCAGTTTTGTGACATTTTCAGAATGTGGGATTGAAGGTTTTATGCTTTATAGAACTTTGCAGATTAGAGATGATGTTTAGTTTAAAAATTATCTGTTTTATTTTTGTTATAAATTAACGATATTTATACGGAAATTAAAAGCGCCAAAAGATAAATATTATGCAGAAATATAATAATTCTAAATATATTTGAAGAAATGTTATGTATATTTAAATTTTATTGCTGTTATTAACATTTTAAACATTAAAAGAATGGTAGTATGTTTGAATTTTCGTTCATGATCTATAAATGTTTTTCTTTATTCTTTTGTTCCATGTTAAATTTTTGTTGCTAAATTAATATATAATCCATACCTTCCAAATAATTAAAAAAATTAATCATGCAAATTCATGCCTTACCTGTGAATTGAATTTAAAAACCATTGTGATGTTATAGCATAATATCTCTCAACAAAATGCCCTGCCCTTATGATACTAATGCATTGTTCAAACAAAGAATAAACCTTGTATGATAATATATCTTGATTTCTTTACATGTCACTATAAAAAGTTTACGTGTAATGAGATGGCTGTTTTCAAAAGTGAAAAGAGTGGGCTTCAACAACATATTCAAATTCTCAGCACATCTCACTCTGTTTTAAAAAAGCTTTGTGCAGTATAATGCTTATTTTCAAAATTAAGATACTGCTTTCTTTAACAAGATTTTCAAATATTGTCATTATTTTTATTTTTTACGAAAGTTAGAACATTGAGGAAAATAAAGATATAAAATTTTTAGAACCTGATAAATCTAAAAATAGGACATTCTGAGAAATTATATTTCAAACAAACAAAAAGTACTGCATCCATTCAAAAATTAAACGTAAGCAAATAATAATAAAACGATAATTAAATTATTTTTACACTTTTCTATATTAATTGAATTATGATTATACGTTGAGAAATCAATTTAGCAATCCTAAAAAGATAGTTTAAATAATGTTTTTTTTTCTTTCCTCTTTCCATACCTTAAAACAGAAAAAAAGCAAAGATTATACATTTATTTTAATAAGTTTATTAGCTCTCATTTTCTACCAAGCGTAAAAAAAAAAATTCCCATTAAGCTTCAGTGTCCACGCCAAATTATAGTATTATATTAGACATTTTTTGAAAAATCACGAATTCCAATCATAAAAGGAGGCGTGATTATGAAAATAAACATTGGATGCTTATAAAAGATGTATATTTAAAAAATATATTTAATTTAATACTTATTTTTAAGTAAGTACATAAAAAGAGAAAATAAAAGACAATAGTGATAAATTTACTCACGTATGTTGCAGTAATTTTTTTTTTCTGAAGAGTGAAAACACAATTATTATTGTCAGTATTTAATTAAAATTTGTATTCAATAAATCAGTGTAATAAAAGTATCTTATTTCAATTAAAGAAGTTCTTATTTCATTTAAATAAATCAGAGTAAGTGAACAATATACGTGCCTTTTAGCTTTAGCTTCCTGTATTTTTACCCACATGAAATGCAGTTTTTCTGTCCTAAAAGCAAATTCGAATTTAAAAAATAAAAAAACTATTTCCGAAAGACATAATTTTGTATTTTTCGAATCCCACCAACTTCAACACTTTTCTAAATGAAAATTAATGCAAATGTATAAATTAATAGTGCATTATATTTAGATATGATAAAATAATCTTTTGTCTTTAATTTTTGTTTTTGTTTTTGTGTAAACGAGTCTTTAAAAGATGTTTATAGTACATAGAAAGCAATATAAAACAGCTTGCGAGCACACGGCTCTAAGCAGAATTCCCCGTTTCATGTGTAGTGATGTCGAACCAATCCCGTCGCGTTTTCCGATCACGTGGTTTTGTTTTGCTTTTAGCGGAGTTTAAAACTCCAATAACTACATAGTTTTAATTATTTTTGCGATTCCGAGTTAAGTTTTGAGGTAGGTAAAGTTGTCTTCATCAATTAAACATAAAAGAATGCATAATCTAAAGTGCAACTTCCCCATTGCAAAATTTTTACTTTTTTCATGTATTCTTCAGATTTATTCAATTTAGACCTACTCTTCAGAATTTTTTTTTCAGTCTGATCATTGTATTCCATGATCCATTTTACTATCAATGTATAATAAAAAAAATATTTTAAAATATTCACCATTTGTTTATAAAATTTATTTTAATAGTAAAGTTCTTAAATATATATATTTTTTTAGTTATAGAAAAATTCTTATTTATAATTTTTTTTTATTGTCAACAATTTAAAAGTTTTTAACATAAAGTTAGAAACTGCAGCCCAAGCCAAGTAACCAATTTTGGTGTGTATCTCAAAATTTTATAAATATATATAAATTAATGGTTGTGTACCTCGGGTCGCATAAAGGCCAGTGGGCCATATGCGGCCTGCGGAACACAGGTTGGCAACCGATGTTCTATGGCAGCGGTTCCCAACCTGAGGTACGCGTACCCCTGGGGGTACGTGGTATAATATTTGGGGGTACGGGAAAATTACATTGGTAACGGCGGATGTTGCAAAAGAAAATTAAAACAGAAAAAACATATAATAATAGTAAACTTTCGTTTACTAAGAGAGACTTCCTGAGCTATAACTCTTACCTCAAAAATCTTCTCCTCTTAATATATGAAAAAAAAAGGATTCGAAAAAATAAAAATATTGTTATGATATTGACAGTTAGCAAGTCTAATTGATTATAAATAAGTGCTATACTAATTAAAAAAAATATATATAGTAATAATTAATAATAATTATAATAAATTAAATAAATAAATAAATAACAATTCATTGACTATTCTCCTAAACTTTCTCCTAACACCTTTACTTTACCCCGTCTGGCATTATTTTTGTACTTTTTTTAAAATTATGAAATATTTTTACTATTATACTTAATATTTAACTATAAATTTTCATTATTTTAATAGCTATACTTAACACTATCCTATTTTTATGTTGTCAATTAGACTACGGCTGGACATTTCATATGGCTCTCTCAGGATTTGATATACATGTACTCAAAGCCAGGGTGTGCAGTTGCTTCGTAACTGGGAAGCCCACTGAACCTATCACAAGTTCAAGTTCAAGTTCAAGTTCAAAATAAAATAGGCTTTTCGCATAAAATGAAGGAAAATGCCTAAACTTAGTAATTTGGTTGATAATTTATTGGCATTATCTCCGCTCACTAATAATAACATTTAGAGATTTCACATGTGACCCTAATATTCTTTTATTATCTGTCCTTTGTAGTAATTCTAGAAATATTTAGAAAAACATGAATCGTACCAGTGGGCCCGTGCGAGGAATTCGCACTGCAATCTAATATTTTTTATTAATATGTAATATTTATTAGATGCAGGTCTAAACTTCTAAAGAAAAAGTAAGGATAAAACTATCTATAAACAACATTTAGTTTTTAGTCTAGCCAGAATATCATCTAATTTATTCCATCAAAGTTAGAGTAAAAACTGATCCAAGATTGCAAAAAGCACAAGCGAAAAAAAAAAAAAAAAAAAAAAAAATCAACAATCGTATTTTAACTGCATTAGAGGATGACGTCATCCGCTTCGGGAAAAAACATGGGACATAGAAATATAAATCTAAACATTTCACTTTCAATTTCACTTTTTAATCATAAATAGTATATAAAATAAACCCATGCGGTGTTTTTGTTGCTGAGCATCATATAATGCAGTATTTTATTTTTGTGGCAACAGTAATTCAAGGAAAATCTTGCATTTCTTTATTGAAAACAATGCAGATTTAATTTTTAATTATCAGCAAATTTTAATCAAAAAACATGTTTTAGGAAAATGTAAGTGTGCTATGTCAGAAGCCTGTTCAAAATCCTTTCATATGGAATCTCATTCGTCGTTCTGCTTTTCGTATTTTCTTAGAAAAAGGGATGTTGACAGGAGAAATAATATATACGATCGGGTATTTTGGTTTTGATCAAATTCATTTAAAACCCATTTGAAAGCAAATCATCATTTTAGTGTTGTACTGGTCAGCATTAGCAGAAATTCATTAACGTGTATTAATAGCTGTATCCCTACTTTATGAGTGCGTAATGTGAAATATTTTGCTAATATTTCGTATTTTAAGTGGCTTTATATGTTGATATTGTGTTGCGGTTCAAAATGAATAGGTGGTTGAAAGTTGGAATTCTGAAGGGCATCTAACATTGATAACTAGCATATGTACATTACTAATGAACAAAAACATAAATCTTTAAATAAAATATGACATTTAATCAGATATAAAAGTTTAAATTACATTTAAAATTAAATTACATTTAAAAAAATAAAAAATTACATGCAAACGTTTCAGGCTATAATCTAGCCCCTCATCAAAGTTTTCAAGTTTTAACTGGGTTAAACTATAGATTGTAAACATTGTTGAAAATTCTCCGGTCGGCGTATGTAAGTGCACTGATGAGGGGCTAGATTATAGCCCGAAACGTTTGCATGTAATTTTTTATTTTTTAATTGTATTTTACGTAATTTTAACTTTTATCGCTGATTAAATGTGATATTTTATTTTAAGACTTTTATTTATCAGACGTTAAAATGTTTAGTTATTTTAGTAAAAACATAAATATTTGGAAAGGGTTTATGTGAGAAGGAGTAAGTATAAATGAAAAGTCTAAGCAAAGGGGTACGTGAGAGAAAAAATGTTGGGAACCGCTGTTCTATAGTATTCATTTGACATTTGTTATAAAAATGATTGTGCAATAAAATCTCTAAATTTTTTCAGCAAAATTGTATGAAGATATGGAGTCTAAACCCGAGAAGAGTATGGAGATGCCATGTATCAGTGAATCTACAAAACAAAGTGTGGATGACAATGTCGGAGAGCCTTTCGTTACAGATACAGACGTTACAGAGATAACAGGCAACAGCGGCTTCTGGCAATTCAGAGTATTTCTAGTGATGTTCATAATTTCCATACCAGGAGCTGGTCAGAATCTGGCTGTGTCTTTCTTGGCACCAAACATAGATTACTGGTGCGCCAGGCCACCAGAAGCGACCAATGTCAGCGTAGAAACGTGGAAGGTATTGGGACTGCCTCCAAAAGACAAACAGTGCTCCAAGTATGTTTTTTTTATTCATGGGTGTAATTTTTATTCAGTGTATTTCCTATATTATAAAGTAATGAGGGGGGAGGGGTGTCAACTTATGCTCTGAAGCACACAAACAAACAAACAAACAAACAAAAGTTTTAAAAGTTTTTTCAACGTGACATCAACATTTATACAGGTCTCTAATGAGACAGTACACATTTTTTTAACACTTTACAACATATATTTCTTTTAAATGCTAAAAGGTGTAAATCAACAACATAATATACAGTAAAATAACTTTTATTAGATTGTTGACATATTTCGGCTCACTCCGAGCCATTTTCAAAAAACAAATGAGAATATTCTATAGTTGCATGGTCTTTGAAGTCATTATTCGAAATGATATTATTTAATTTTCATGTACTTTTTAAAAATTATGCATGTTATCTTTTATTTTTACTTGGCTGTTTGTTTTCACATTTGTAACCATGGATCAACTCGAGCCACAATTTCGGTAAGTTAAAATGTGCTGCATCGTTATAGATTGTATTTTTGCGTGTTACTATCTCCATGCTTTCTCTTATCATGGATGGATAGTTAATTTATTATAATTTATTATACTTTCCAACATAGTTGGAAAGTGTTTATTAAGTCGGTTTGTCAGGCGGTCTCTTTGTCAGTCCGTGCCTTAATTCGCATAAATATAGTCGGATTGCTATGTAATTTATATATTATTTGGTTTACCACGGCTCTAGTTAAATATCCTCGGATTACCATCAAATTTTTATGTGTTATGTGGTTTTTTATAGAATGTTCGGTATCAAAAATGACGCGTGTTGCATTTATTGTTCGCTTACAGGGGCACTGGAAAGTGTTTTATTACGCTATGGGAAAATCGTTTGCAGTATATTTTAGTGATATTACGCTTTTTAAACATATTCAAAATAATATACATCACTTAGGTGCGCTACAAGATGCTTAAAATAGAATAGGGTGAGACATAGCATTTATTGCTTATTTACAGGGACACACACAAAAGTATTCGGTTACAGTAATGTCTATGAGCGATATTTGTTGGAAATGCAGTGTTAATTGTGTAATACTTTTTTTTTTAAATTTAGTTTTATTTTGAGCATTACTTGGTGTGTATAATTCTAAACATTATATACAGGGCTGCACAAAAGAATTCGAGTACATTCCCGCTTTGCAATAAATCTGGTAAACAAGATACATCTTCCGTGAGCGAGTAAAGATTCACAACATATACTCAGGAGAATGCGCAGATGATAGATTTATACGTATATAATTTTCTATCTCGCCGATGCTCCTATATTGCAAAAATATCTTGCCCTCTAAACATATTGAAATGTTTTGTTATCGGAAAAACACCTGTGTACCTAATTTTTATAATTTTAGCACATCAAAAATTGAGTGAAAATTCGATTACAAAATTCCATCTTTACACACAAGATCTAAAGTTACATGATAACAGCTTGTAAAAAATAATCAAACGATGTCAGAAGTACCTCCCTAATATTATTTTATCCAGTCGTACTTAACTGATTTATTCATTTTATTTTAATTTATCAGACTCCAATTAAACAACGACATTTCAAAATTAAAACTTTATGCCACGCATCAAACCAAACGACATTTCATTCTCATGGCAACAAACAGTTCCGTTGCCATTCACGAAAAAAATTATAATCTGCTTTCAACAACTGTAGCGTAAAATAATTTAATTGCAGACGATATAAAAATATTTCAGCATTACTTTCAAGAAACGGGTTTGAAAATTATTTTATAAAGTTGTGGTAACTTTGATGGCTTAAAGAAAACCACGTATTTTGATAGATGGATACAGAAATTTTATTACACATATTTATTTCAACATTTACCACAAACTTTCACTAAATAATAACTAATATTTACATATTTATATTAGAAGCAAACAGAAATTGATATAAATCTGTTGATTATTCAATCCCAAGCTGCGTGTTTAACCTACAGTAGTTCAACCCCTTCCGCTACATGGCGTACGACCTTCATTGGCGTGACCTCGCTTAAGATCTGGCGAACACCTCTGCCAAACATCTTTGGACGCTTTCTATGTATGCAGTTTTGCAAACCAACTGTCTTCGTTACAGTCATAGTTAATTGACACCTCGGATTTTTTCGACAAACTCGTACGGATATCAACAAAAGAGACAACAGTATACGTGGTCTTTTTAAATTCCGAGATAATCTCAAAAATGAATTTTGTCCACCTGGATCACAAAAACGCCCTACTGTGCGTCGCCATAGTCGAAAATAAAAATTTTATTGTGACACATTTTTAAAATGTCATTAACAATTTTCGGCTTACTTTCGGTATCGACGTCGTTATCTGATGACACAAAATTGTTCGGTCTCGCACGCGTAGATTAAACCAGGCCTGTCCAACCTTTCAGTAAGCAGGGGCGCACTTCATCTATTTGCAAACCATGAAGGGCGCCATTATTCACATGGCTCAACATATGCAACAAAATTATCTTGCAGTGTTAGTAGAGGTACACCCGCATCCTATGCGAAGTATAGCTGCAGATTCCCAAATTTGCAAGGAGCCAGTGGCTCCTAAACCCAAAAAAATCCAGTGGCCACAATTGTGAAACAAACACATAAAAACATAAAAAGTGTACATGGGGTAAAAAGCTAAACAAAAAACTCAGGAATCAGTGTAAATACCAAAAACTCAGTATAAAGTAATTCATTTAATATACACACATGTAAACAAAATTTGAATGTTATTTAAGTGTAATATAAATCTTAAATCATGCATAGTCAGAATATAAAGTTGGGCAAGATACGGTTTAAAAAAAAATTGTATAAGCTAAGCAAACATGATAGCGGGGAATATTAGAAAAACATATTTCATATTTTGATTTTGCCATACAAAGTACATATAAAATAAAATCTGAATGTGTGAGATTATTTTGCACTATAAAAATCAAAACACTTCAAATATTTATTTTTCTATACGAAAAATACCATTAAAAAAATCACAGACTATGTAAAATTATCAGACTCAAACTGTTAAGAATAACACTGCTATTTGAATATATCTACTAGTTTGCTGTGTTAAACAGATAATTCTGAAATGTTATTAAAAGATAATAATAAAATTTGTTGTGTTTTGCTCTTAATCTTGAAAAAAAAAATCAAAATTTTACGATGATGACTGGGAATACCAGAAATCGATCCCTTTTAAATCACATGGCGACTTAAACACTGAAAGTTAGTGGCCACAGCAAAAAATTTAGTCGCCATGTGGCGACTGGCGACTGTGAATCTGCACCTATAATGCGAAGCAAATGCATCTCACAGTGGAATATATAAGCCCCTTAATGGTTCAGAAGCTCCATGTAAAAAAAAAAATCGAAAAAGGTATAAATCGTATTACATTTAGAATTATAAAATTTTCTTCGAGGGCCCTATCTCAAAAATATTTATAGGGGTAGGATCCATCCACTTTAATCTCGCTATAATAAAAAAAATTAAAACCAGAGATATTGTTAGTTTTTTCAGGACGTAAATATACTCGTTGACTTATTTTGAGGCGTAAATTTGGCGTTATAAAACAACAGATATTATAGTGACCAATCCATTGGATTGTTCCTGAGAGACAGCATGGAAGAGCTTCCATTGACAGATACCATTTGCGCCCGATTTTATAGTTTTTTTTTTTTCAAAGTCGGAAAAATACCTAAAATTTCAAAGGTCTAGGAGAGAAAATTACGCCCCTTTACCCCTCTTATAAAACAACCTATGGGCCAGTGTAACCGCAACAACCACAAATAAGGAAACTGAACTTTAATGCACTAAGGAAGGAGAGGTAGGTTAGAGCTGCTTCAAAATAATAATAATAATAATAATAATAATAATAATAATCACTTCTTAACATATTAAAAGAGTTAGTGCCAATTATTACCAATTTCAATCGTTATAATTTCTATAAAAACTTTTTTAAAAAATAACTATAAATTAGTGAAGAATCACAATAACACATGATTAAATTTTTAAAGTACATATTTGGTTCTTGATTCTTAAAATACACTTTCATAGAAAAAGTAGTTCTCACTCAAAATATCAAGGATTTTAAATAAACCATCCTTTAAAATATGACTTTATTTAAAAGAAATTTAAGAAGTTAATTTTCAGAATAGGAAACTATCAAAGGGGCGCCAAGAAAATCTTCAAAGGGTGCCATGGCGCCCGCGGGCGCTGCGTTGGACAGCCCTGGATTAAACTATTGGCCTTTTGTTTTCATACATTTCTAATTTATACCTGGAGTTCTGACAGAAAAATGTTTACTTTATGTTATCTCAAAATGTTTTCAGTAAACTAAGCAAAAATTACTATTCGTAGTTTCTGGTATGAATTCAGAATTTCTGAAATAAAAAAGAAGACAAACTGGAAACCTTGCTCGGATGGGTTTGGGCTCCAAAGAAAGAGCCATGCTCATCTCTGATAGTTGAATATGGATTCGTAAAGCTGCGATCACACGAACTATCCTATCATAGGCAATATCAGATATTTTCTCATAAACAGGTTTTTCAAGAGAAAACAGTCGGTAATGTGATAGATTATGTCTCCTATCTTCGCCAATGATCAACGTATCTCTGTTTGTATCTACTATGACAAATATTAATTCGAATCTTAACGTTTAAAGAAAAAAGAGCCAAGATCATCTCTAATATTCGCACACGGATTCGTAAAGCTGTGATCAAACTTACTATCCTATAATAGGCAAAATCAGATATTTTCCCATAAACAGTTTTTCAAGAGAATAATTCAATGCACTTACCAAAAAGAGAAAAAAAAAACAAGTAGGTTCATATTTTCAATTTTTATATTTTGTTTACAATGTAATATACCATTTTAGCATTTCGTTTTATACCCATATAGCTTTATTAAAAAGAAACCTTAACAGCTTTTTAATTCTTTCAGGTATTCTAATCTAACATTTTTCTCAAACGCAACAACGCTCAATGTATCCAGATTTTCAATAGATCCGTGTGAATCATGGGAATTCGATCACTCATTTTATACCTCTACACTTTTAGAGAAGGTAAGTATTTTTAGTTAAATAAACATTGTTCATTTTATTAACATGGCATCGGGAAGTGAATGTTGCTTATCTTTTTGAAGTGACATTCCGAAATATACAGGGTGCGTCAGAAAACTGTAATAGACACTTTGAATGATTATACCACCAGTTTTTTCTTATTCACATATAATTAATATTTAAATTGCAAAATAATCTACATAAAATGTGTAACTTCTCCTCCTACAGCAGATGTTCAAAATTATTACCGTTCTGCAGGGTCCTGGAATTTTTAGGGAAGCTACCAGTATTTTCTTGTAGAAATACACGCCTTATGTAATCGCGCGATTATATAAGGCGAGTTTTTCTATAAGGAGAAAACTTTCAATATACCTGAAAATTCCTGGATCCCGCACGAACCCTGTTCTGGTCAATACACTGCTTATAACTGTAGGCAAACTTCACAAACTTCAACAAACTTCACAAACTTCAACAAACTTCAACATTTGGTGTTGTGTCGCATTATTGCTCAATTGCGGTTCCGAAACGCTGTCTATGAACATCCATTCGTTTCAAATTTATCTTTTATCCGACGAACTGTAAGTCGCATAGATGGATTTGCCTAAAACTCCCTGCGATATTGTTTTTGTACTTTGCTACATTTTCATACTTACAATTAGAAAAAAGTAACGATTTGGAAATGGACCAACGAAAATCTGCATAGATCTTCCCGGCTTTTTTTCTTTTCTTTTCTGCTAGAAAATAGGGATTGCTGCGCGATACCAAATGGAATCACGAAGCGATTACGCGGGGGGTTGGAGAGCGAGGCGAGCGGGGAAGGGGGGGGGGTAATATTTAAAAATAAATTTTCTTTTTTCAAAAGCTAATCTTGGTCTATTCATTATTTCCAATTAATTATACTTTGAGAAGGAAGAAAAATTAGAAAGTTATGACCCGTTAAACAGAGTATGTATACATTTTTCTAACGCAGCCTGTATTTTTGATTTGGATAAATTCTTATGTTAAGTGAAATCCCTTTTACCATGACAGGTGAAAAAATATTTGAAAAAATTTACTTAACTAATTATTTTTCCATGGAATTTACCAAAAAAAAAAAAAAAAAAGTATCGAAATTATCAAATATCTATGTTGAAAAGATAGGAAAAACCATTTCAATATATCTTTTAAAAGTTTTATCCGATTTCAAATACGTACACCGCGCCCCGCCCCCTTAACGAATTTTGTATACTTAATGAAAAATTATTATAAGTGTTAAAATATTTTTTCAAAGTAAAAAGTATTTTATCTAATTTCAAATTCATATTCTTGCAGAAAAGTTGTTGTTACGTGATATTATAAAATTTGTTTCATTCATGGTCAATTTATATTATTGATGTATGACGTGCTTAATTTTTAATTCTTGCATATTTTTGTAATATATATATAATAAAAGCGTAGGTCATGTGACTGTCATCAACAGTTCCGGGATGCCCGCTTCATTTTGTCATGTGCCGGGTGGCCATTTTTATTAATTTTTGTTTCGAATAAAACTGCATAAAAGTTACATTTTTAGAAATATCGTTCAAAATAAATTAATATTTGAGAGATGACTTACGTTCAATTATGTATATATTCTGCAATAACTTCAGTTGAATATTAAACCATGGAGGTAATCGTTCGTAAAGAAGCCGCTTCTTTTGAATTAGCTAAAATTTGGCATGCGATGATCGATAGACTGAAAAAGCAATAAAAATAAAAACAAATAATAATTTCCACGTTTCCCAGTTTGGCCAATTTAAGCACCTGCTAGCGTTGGACATGCGATCTTGTGGTTTATGTTTACCATTTTCAAAAATATGCGAGAATATTATATTTATCATTTAGATCTGAAGATGTCACCGATAGTGTGAACGAAACATATGTAATCTACATTAAAAAGGTATTTTAAATATTCCGTGGTATGTTTTTTATCACTTTAAGCATTATTAGACTTTAATTTAAGTCTTCTATTTATTATCAAAAAATCCTTTTTGCCCCTGTTAACTTTGCTTCTCAGCCCAACATTTATTACTTCTTGACATCAATTTTGATCCATCTTTAAGATTAAAAGTGCTGACGTTAGTGTTTCTTGCAGCCGTTTGTGGTTTACGGCATCCAGGTCTTGGCCAAGCCTTGTTGTCGTCATAAGACCCCAGATAAATTATTAAATGTAAAAATCTATTACTTAAAAAAAAAAAAAAAAAAAAGGTTTTCATCTATATTCTATATCCGGGTAGCCTTGGTTGGATCTCTAAATATTATTAAACACTGATTTCGCTGGAAAAAAGTGACGACACTAAAAATAAATAAATAAATAAAATAAACGGCCATTTTAAAATATTTTTTAGTAATACAAGGAACATGAAAGCTCGAATAAGTATCGAAAGTAGTTGAATATGACGTCAAATTTAGAGCGAAAAACTTAATATATTTTTTAGCAATACTGATTATTAAGCGTTACAACAAATGAGAGTTTTCTGCCAAAAATCATGCCAAGATATCAAGAAAAAAAATGAACAAGAATTATATTATTAAAATAAATTTCGCTGGAAAAAATTTAAAGTCATAGTTGAAATAAAACGGGCATTTTCAAATATATTTTTTATAACACGAAAAGCTTGGGTAGCAGTAAGTACAGAAAGTATTCATTATTTAAAACGAAAAATTTAAATATTTATACTGATTATTGATTATGAATAGCAATTAGAAATAAATAACAGTTTACTGTCGAAAATCAAGCCATGATTAACTGGAAAAGAACATGAACAAGGATCATGTTATTAAAAAGAGTTTTTGTAGGGGAAATATGCACGACTGACGCTGGTGACTATTATTTCTTATTTGACAACTTTATTCAAAAATTCTTATATGAACCACTTTCTATCAAGAACTCTTACCATATTCTTCGAGAACATGTGTAAAAGAATTCTAACGTCGAAAACTTTACGTTCAAATAAATTCATAATTTTTATAATATAGTCATTTTCAAATAGCTTTCATTAATACAAAGAGAATGAATATCAATATGTACAAAGAAGTTTTTACAGTCAAAAATGACATTCCGATAAGGCGATAATGTTGATTTATGTATATTTATAGAATTTATTTACATTTTTACATTATGCATTGTTTCTTCACCAGCTG
The DNA here is from genome assembly GCA_963931845.1 of Maratus michaelseni. NCBI lineage: Eukaryota > Metazoa > Arthropoda > Arachnida > Araneae > Salticidae > Maratus > Maratus michaelseni. Next base: position 156,774,702 of record OZ007600.1, on the reverse strand, counting down.
AGGTACACTTTTGCTTATTGTATGTTGGACAGGCATGCTGTGACTAATGATATTTGTTTTTTGTTTTTGAGTCTACTTTATATAACGTGAATCATGATATAACATGATTCCCAAAACCCAAATTAATATAGAGTTCTTTGGAATCTAAATGAGAATACTTTTAACTTATGCGCGCAGATGATAGAAATTATATCATAAATATGCTTTAAGAAGGGTGTTGAATGAAGGATACCTTCTATCCAATTATTTTACGAATTAAAAATTTTGTTATTTTAAATATTTAATCGATATGCTTGGCATGTGTTTGAGATGAATTAAAAAAAATAATAACGATCCATCAATTTTTTTTCTATTCTATATTTAATAGTTTAAAAGTGAAACTTTTGATTGGACATCGAAATTTTTTAATCTTCGGTAGCGGCAGGAGAAATCCTCTTGAAACGATCACCCCTACAGAACTTTTGAAGGCCTTATGGTCACTTAACTCATTTGTTTCTACTACCAAAACTTCGCAGAGAACTTTTTGCGAGAAGAGATAAAGGGTCATTGAATTTTTCAAGGAGTTTATCATAAAAATAAATATACGGTAAACTAAATCAATTTTGTCTAATGGGCCAATCATTTTTTGATTTGGAAAAAAAGAAAAAAAAGATGTGTAATTTTTTTCAGATTCAGTTCAGCGCTATTTTTTTCCCCCGTAAGTATAATTCTGTTTAGTGTAATACCCATTGCCAAATTATGTTTTACGCACTTTTAGGAATAATCTTGATAACAAGTATATCCGGGTGGAGAAGTAAGGAACTGACTTTCTTGTTAATTTAGGTGTGCAGCATATTTTTTTTTTCTGTTTTCTGTCTGTGTTGAATATACTGAGCTTCATAATAGAACTTAGCGCTAACTTCCTATTCTGCTTCTCTGAAATCAAAGATCTGCCATGAATACAGTATTTTATACAAATCGGAAAAAAAAAAGTGCAAAAAACGAATTTTTTCCCCATATGATAGCTGGCGGTAGATATTTTAAATTTATATTTTCTTTTTAAAACATGATGATAATGCTATAATTTACATTAAATTATATTCTGAACTTTAAAAAACACAGTTTTTATATTATTTCATCCACCACTTAAAAAAAAAAAAAAAAAAAAAAAAAAAAAAAAAAATTCATTTACTTGTCTAGTCTCTTGTTTTTAACGGGAGACTCACGTTCGGAAATTTTGTTTAATAAATGAAATTAAATAGATTTCAAATAACTCTTACGTACAAGGAAAACCATTTAATTAATTTAATAAAAAAAACTTTTTTTTTCAAAGTTTCCTTTTTATTATTTGAAAAAAAAAAAACCGGAAGGTTACTTATATTAAATGAACCTTCTGAGTGAAATTTATTTTTAAAAATAATATCCCGTTTACGCTTAAGAAAACTGTCAATTTGAAAAGTATTGCTGCAAAAATTATATATATATAAAAAAAGTTGTAGAAATAATTAAAAAAAAGTTTTAGAAAACGCTTTAAATATAAAGAAAAATGCAGGCTTTATTACTTCACTCATTACAAGAATGAACTATTCATGCTAGAAACTGGAAAGTTGAGTTAATGCTATATCTTGTTTATACAGCTCAGTGGTATATAAGGGTTTCTGGACAGCTTAATTCGATACTATTTAGTTGCGTCCTTACAGAAGTGCCATAAAAGGATTGTTTCCCAGATGCTTATTTCTGGCACATGCATTTTATTTCCTTCCTTTTAAAATTTACACCTATAGTGGATAGTTAGTTTTCCTGTGATTGTAATATTTATCAAATATGAAATTAACAGAATAACATATAAAAATATATATTCGAGGCGGAAAAATAAAGTAGAAAATTATAATATGTATTTCTAAACGTTCTTCTGATAACTGCCCCATGACAGGTAAAATAATTCCAAAATGTTCCAATTGTAACGGTGCCCATCCGGCCGCATACAGAGGTTGCCCAAAAAATCCAAACAACATTAAGAAAAAAAATACCCCAACACTCAACACCAAAACAAAACCGCAACACCAAAAACCAAATATAATTGCTGACATCGCAGACATTTTCAAACCTTACAATTACACCATTCATGATAAACCAAACGATATCAACAACAGTGAGGCCACTACTAACGTGAATAACGATATCCAGGAAGCCCCAGTTGAGGACACTTCCAGTTACACCAAACAAAATAAAACACCACCTGTTATACAAAATAATTATACAAACACATTCAAAGACATGTTTGACACCTTCAAAGACATGAAGGAACTTCTCCAAATTACCAAACTCCTAAAACATTTAAAAAACATCGCCATCAAATCAAAAAATTGCAACAACTCATTCGACAAAATGTATATCATAATAGAAGAATTAGACGCCTTTTCTACGGAGCTCAACATTACCAATTATGAATAATTACAATAACAAAAATTTCTCTTCTCTTCTTATATTCTCCTGGAATTGCCAATCATTGCAACCCAGGATTAATGAACTCCGCTCCTTTATTTCCATTAATCCACAAATCGATATACTCTTAATCCAAGAAACACTTAACCCTTCCTGCAGTATCACCATCCCAGGTTACAAACTCCATCATACACCCCGTGCCGACTCTCACTGGGGTGGCACAGCCATCTACATCAAAAATTATATCCCACATCACACAACTCAAAATATTCCACTCCCAGGCATTGACTACACCAGTATTGTCGTCAACTTGCCCCATGCTAAAATCAACTTCACATCTTTTTACGCACGACACGGGCGACGATACCCCATAAATGACCTGACACACATCATTACACAACACCAACACGCATTTATCGCTGGTGACTTCAATGCACATAGCAGGCAGTGGAACTGTCATTCCACCACTACCAGAGGTAGATCTCTTCACAACTTGGTTAGCCATTTCAATCTCAGTCTCCACGCACCTACTACACCAACACACATTCTTGTTGCTCGCAACCAGCACCCCTCTATTATTGACTTCGCCATCACCAAAAATCTTACCTTCCCTATCAACACTTCTGTTATTAATGACCTAAGCTCTGACCACCTTCCTGTCTTCTTCAAAATTGATCTTATCAACCCTATCTCTCCTCCTCCTTCAGTAGCTATTGACTGGAATAAATTCCAAAATTACATCAACAACACCGACCTTACCTACCCCACAATCAACAACACTACTGACATTGATAACGCAGTTAATAAACTCAACAACATCATTTACAAAGCTCAAAAAGATGCCACTTACACCAAATTCAAAAATAATAACTCTTACATCTTACCCACTTACATACATAATATCTGTAAACAACGCAACACACTCCGTCGACTCTACCAAAATACCAGAGATCCCACCCTTAAAACAGCTGTCAACAGGCTCAACAATAAAATTAAAACCCTTATTCAGAAAGATAAGCAAAAAAACTGGTCTAAATTTCTCGAAAGTCTTACTTGCGAGGATAACTCTCTTTGGCAAATCAAAAAGAAACTCAATAATAATTATACCCCTATTCCTCCCCTTACTGCCAATAATGAAACTGCGTATACTGACGAGGACAAGGCAGAATGCCTCGCTAGCTCATATGAAAGGCAATTCTCTCCGAATCCCTTCCTCGCAAGTCAAGCACACTTTAACAATGTCAATGATACTGTTAATGACTTCCTCTCAACCCCTCCTATCCCTCTCCCCGAAATTCAACCCATCATGATCAACAATATTATTCAAAAACTTAATAATAAAAAATCTCCTGGGTACGATAAAATTTCCAACTATACTCTTAAACAACTTCCTATCAACTGTATTCTCTACATTACGAAGCTCACTAATTCTATCCTCAAACACTGTTATTTTCCTAAACCCTGGAAAACCTCTATCATTTCTCCTATTCCTAAACCATCCTGCAATCTTAATGACCCAACTAATTTCCGTCCCATCAGTCTTCTCTCCTGTCTAAGTAAAGTCATCGAACGCGTCATTAGATCACAGCTCAATGACTTCCTTCACAACAACAACATTCTTATGCCTGAACAATTTGGCTTCAGAGCCAAGCACTCCACCCAACACCAACTTCTTCGATTTGTGGAATTCTTAACTGAAAACTTCAACGAGAAGAAGCCTACTGCTGCCATATTTCTTGATGTCGCCGAGGCCTTTGACAAAGTCTGGCACGCGGGCCTCATTTACAAATTAATTCGGCTTAAGTTCCCGTCTGGACTTATCCATTTAATACACTCTTACCTTGGTGATCGTGACTTCTATGTCCGTGTAAACAACTCACTTTCTCTACTACACATAATACTCTGTGGTATTATTCAGGGTTCAGTCATTGGCCCTATTTTATTCATAATATAGTTTAATGACATTCCACGCACACTCTTCACATCACTCGCACTCTATGCGGACGACACTGTTCTCTATGGCACTGCACATCACCCATACAATCTTTATAAAAATCTACAACACCACCTCAACATCTTCAAGGAATGGTGTGATCAAAGGCGCATTAAGATAAACGAATCTAAAACTACTGCTGTTTACTTCTCTAGAACCTTCTCCACTCCTAATAGATTAACCATCAATAACACTACCATTCCCTGGTCTGACGATGCCAAGTACCTGGGAGTTACCATTGACAAACGCATTACCTTTAAAAAGCATATTCTTAATATCCGCGGTAAAGTCGCCGGAATTTCCAAAACCCTCGCCCCCCTTCTTCGCAGTCACTCACTCTCCATACACAACAAACTCTTAATATATAATGCTTGCATTCTCTCTGTTATCACATATGCATGTCCAATCTGGGGCTTCACTTGCAAAACCAGTATGAACAGCCTCTCTAGTACCCATTACAAACAGCTCCGTTACATCAGGAACGGGTCTAGATACCTCAAAATTTCCACAATCCTCAAGGATCTGAAAACGACTTCACTCAAACATCGCATTAAACACCTTGCGAAAAAATTCTACAGTGACATTAATCACATTCCAAATGAACTCATTTATGAGCTACCTGACTACGATGCTTGCAGTCCATCCAACCGGAAAAAACCAAGGTACTCCACTATTCTTGATGAATAGTCCTTCCGAGCTATAATTCTTACCTCAAAATTTTTCTCTTTAATTAATAAAAATATATATATAAATTTATATTATTATATAATTTTTTACTGTTAATTTTATATTGACTTTTCTCCTAAACTTCTCTTAACATCTTTACTTTACCTCGTCTGGCATATTTTTGTTTTTTTTTGAACTATGAACTATTTTTACTTTTATACTTTAACTAGTAAATTTTCATTATTTTATAGATATACTTAACACTATCCTATTTTATGTAGTCAATTGGACTACGGCTAGACATTTCATATGGCTCTCTCAGGATTTGATATACACCTACTCAAAGCCAGGGTGTGCAGTTGCTTCGCAACTTGGAAGCCCATTGAACCTATCACAAGTTCAAGTTCAAGTAGTTTAATTTGTTCACATTACAAGAAGTAATTACAGAAAAAGTCTGCTGTTGCACTGACGACGCAGCCTTTTTGTAAATAATAGGTAGATTAGTATGACATAAATATCTGATATATCCGATTATAAATATCTATATTATATATCTGACTCGAAAGATCATCTAACACACTTCCAATCGGGAACCACAATTCTCCTTTTTATTTAGGCAAACATCTTTAAGTAAGGGCGTGGCTTCTAACTTACAGAAATATATATATATATATATATATATATGTAAGATATCGATACGCCTCTGTATAACGGGCGCACCTCGATATAACGAACACACATCGATCTCTCTGTAACGAGCGGTCGATCACCGCTATCACACATCCCAGTAATAGATATCCATCGTTAATGTAGTCGTGCACAAGTAGGAGAAATAAGCAGGCATTTTCCTGGGAACTAGCTTTTATTCCAATTAATTACAAATCTCTTCATAAGCTAGGCCCAGGGGACAGTTTGAAGTCTTTTACCGGGGAAACATCGTCTTATCGTTCATATTTCGGCGAATTGCCGGATTTACAACGGCAAGGATGCCGTCGCACTTCGAAGAATACTGGCCGTAGTTTTTGTGGAGAGTGATTAGAGTAAAAAAAAAAAAAAGCCATGCAAAAAACACGCGGAACACGTTATATACGGCCAGACTACCGCCAGAGACCGCTCTACAAATCATGAAATGATGTACTTTAATTGGCTAATTAGCTTTTGATTCATATCTGGGTAAGCAGCCCAGATAATTAACATGCAAGATTTAACCACCGGGAGAAGAGAGATGCACTACCGTCAGCACTTTTAATCTTAACGAGGATTCAAAATTGATATCTGTTCGTAATAAATGTATCGTAAGGAAAGTTAAGTTACAGGGGCAACTAGAAATGAAGGCAAAACTTTAAAATTTTGACACACGATTTAGGGATTTTAAACTTTGAATTTTTATATTTTAGTTTCTGATTTGGAATGGGTTTAACTAACTATCCTTTCATATCAATCCACATTCGTTCACATTCAAAATTCTTTCATACTTTTTCACATTCATTTCACATCCCCCCCTTTAAAAATGAGCACCACAGTACTTGTCAGCAAGGGCTGTGGGGCTCAACCCCATAAGTTAAACTCATTTTAAAATAGGCTATCGATTTTTTTTTTCTACGGAATTCTAATTAGACTCTCAAACTGCTTGGGCTTACTTTTACATAAAATACTGGTACTATTTGATGATATACACTGAAGATAAAACATATGACATATACTGTAAACAAAACACACAGCTGCAGCAAAAAAAAAAAATGTAACATTTCTCGCGAGAACATTATGTGCTATTTTTTGAAAGTCTATTAGCACATTGCAAAAGTTTTTGTTAACCAACATGTCCTGTGTGAATTGTTCTTGGGTGTTGGTTCATCAGGAAAGGTAAACATTGCACCTTTCTTTAAACATACAATACAATAAAAACTAAATAATATGATACTTGAAAACAGAAATATAATATGGCAATTACTTATATGATTTACAAAACACAAACAATTAAAAAATGCACTTAACTTATAAAAATATTTAAACATGATATAAACACTTATTCAAAACATTAAATTTCAAAATATAGTATAAAATATACTTCAAATATACTGTAAATATAGGACAAAACAATTACTACAAATGCAATAAAAACAACACAAACATGAAAATGTCATATGAGCAGTTACAAGGTCTGTTACTACTCCAAAATATCTACTTACAAGCATCTTTGGGCTTATAGGACACTAGTGGGAATTATTCTCAGGAGAGAAAAAAAATATTGAACTTGAAAACTTTGTAAAAATAGGAAATTCTAACCAAAAAATAAAAAAAATTTAGGCTATCCTTTCCACCATGCTCATTGAGACATGGATTTCTAAACTCTGAGGTGATTATCATCCAAAAAATGTGTCTCTTGCACAAGGAAAAAGGAAAAGTGGATGCCCGATAATCACCTACAGAGGGAAAGCGAAGCAGTTTTGCCAAATTCTCCATTCTACATGGAAAGAGAAAATGGGAAAACAGTTCGACTATAGACGGGAGGCCACGGAGCGGAGGACCCCTAACGTGTTCCTAGCTTTGTCATTGTATAAGTAATAAAAAAATAAAAAGGCTAGCAGTACTTTAAAACTGCTCCGCCAACTACACCGCTGGGTTTTAAATTAACATCCAGCTGGGTCCTCATCCAAATACTAAAATGATAGAGGGACGATAGGAAAGCAAAAATAAAAAATTGAACGATGAAAGGGATAGACGGGGGTTATTCATGGTAGAGTTTTAAATTTTGAGGAGGGTTATAGAATCTCAACTTGGAAGCATGCACTATTTCAGAATCTCTCTTAAAATGTATACTGGGTTTATCAATTTCAAAACTTACATCAGATAGTTGTTTTAAGATAGTATATGGTCCAGAATATGGTGGAGTCAATTTACGTGTATTAGGATAGTGGAATTCTTCATACATTACAATGTCACCAACTTTAAACTTTACAGGAAGAAAACGAGCATCATAATGGATTTTGTTTTTTTTATGGTAAGCTATTGTTCTTTCCTTAGCCAATTTTCTAGCTTCTTCAACAGGAGGGTAATAATCATTATCTGGTAAAAGAGGATCATAAGGTAATTTTCCTAACAGCAAATAACTAGGTGGAAACTGAGTTACAGAATGCGGAGTAGCATTATATTGGTACAATACTTCATCTAAAAATTTTGTCCAAGGTAATTTAGTTGGTGATGAATTTACAATACATTTTAATCTGGTGACAATAGTTTGAATCAAACGCTCAATTTTCCCATTCGTTTCCGGGTGATGACTGGAGGTTAATCGGTGTTTGATATTATAATTACGAAGAAAACGTTTAAATCTAGAAGCTGTAAATGCTCCATTTCTATCAGTAAGTATTTTTTCTGGTACTTGAGTTTGAAATAATTGTTTCAAAATGTTTGTATAAGTTTCAGTTGTTACACTTTTTGACGCGAAACCCCACACATAGCGAGTTGCATGGTCTATGACCAAATGCAGATATTTCTTTGCCGAATTATAATGATTAAATCCGCCAACAGAGTCCAATGCCAAGCATTCAAAAGGTATATCCGTTGGAGGCATGAGCTGCAACAAACCAAATCTTTTTTGCCTACTTTTTTTGTTGATTTGGCAGGTATGACAATGTTTTACAAAATTTTCAATATCTTTATTAAGATTAGGCCAATAATATTGATTTGTAATTAAATTTATCATCTTATAAATTCCAGGATGTCCAAAATCTGTGTGGGCTTTTTCCAAGAGGGGTAAACGTAAAGCCATGGGGACGACAATCTTATACAAACTTTTCTTTTTAATCACAATAACATCATTAATTTCAACATATTTTTTACCATCTACCTTGACATTTTCTTTTTTCTGATTTTCTCTGATATCATTCAAGTTGAGTAAATGGGTATGATGTGGGGGGTCTTCTGAAACAGGTAATCTAGACAGCATATCAGCCTCTACATTAGTGGAGCCCTTTTTATATTTAATATCGTAGTCAAACATACTCAGTTTAAGGGACCAGCGGAAAAGACGTCCTCTTAAGTTTTTAACATTTTTTAGCCAAGTGAGAGCCGCATGGTCTGTATGAATGACAAATTTTTGACCGTGTAGATAATGATAAAATTTATTTAGAGCATCCACGATTGCCAAACATTCGAGTTCAGTAATTGCATAATTTTTTTCATAGTCGCGAAGATTTCTAGAATGATATGCTATGGGGTGCAAAATACCATTTTCATCAGCCTGTTTCACAACACATCCCACTCCAAGACTTGATGCATCTACAAATAAATTACAAGGTGTTTTGGGATCAAACAATCTTAAGATAGGTTTTTGAATTAGAGCTGCTTTTAATTTTTCAAAAGAATTTTGACAGTCCTGGTCCCATACATAAGGAACATTTTTCTTTAGCAAATTATTTAGAGGATATCTAACCTCAGCATATTTATGAATGAATTTATTATAAACATTAATAGATCCCAAAAAGCGTTGTAACTCTTTAACATTGGTTGGTGGTTTTAACCTCTTGATGGTTTCAATATTTGGGTTATCGGGTGTAATACAACCATTCGACACTTCATATCCAAGAAAATTAATTGTCTTCTTAACAAAATTACATTTAGACAGCTTTAATTTAAGATTTTCCTGGACACAAATATCAAAAATTATTTCCAAATGATGGTAATGTTCTTCTTCATTTTGTGAGAATACAATAATATCATCAAAATAACTGCATGCAAAGTCAATTTTATATTTATTTAGGATTCTTCGAAGGATACGGTTGAAATTTGCAGGCGCATTTTTCAAGCCGAACGCGAGCCTCTTCCACTCAAATAAGCCAAACGTTGTGGCAAAGGCTAATTTTTCAGTATCTTTAGGGTGGATAGGTATATGCCAATATCCACTTGCTAGATCGAGAGTGGAAAACACTTTAGCTTGCACCAATTTGTCCAATAAAGTGTCGATTCGGGGTAAGGGTTCTGCATCTGTTTTGGTTATGGCATTTAATTTTCGGAAATCGACACACAACCGAGTTTTCTTTCCTTCTTCACGTTTATAAACTAAGGTTACAGGTGAGGAATAAGGGGAATGACTTTCTTTGATGATACCGGCTTTTAACAAATTTTGAACTTGTTCTCTAATTTCTTCTTCTTCCTCAGGGGAAGTACGATAAGCTCTAAGCGAAATTGGTAAGTCAGAAGTTAAATGTATTCTCTGTGGTTCCATGTTGACACATCCTACATCATATTTATCTTTGGCAAAAATACCGACATATTTGGCTAAGAGAGTAGGCAGTTTGTTAGGTGCAGACTGAACTTGGATAGGTTCAGTGGCGTTTACAAACTCCGGCTCATAATTTTCGCCAAATATCCCTGCATTTTCCTTTTCTGAGATATCTTCATTAGGTTCTGACACGTGCAAGGAATTAACTGTTGGAATATTTCGTAATTGGTTCAGGAGAGGCACTCTTTGGTTATTTTGGAAAATTTGCATCTTAACACAATCAATATTTAACTGGAAACTTTGGCAATGGTTAAGTCCAATAAGGGTATAGGGTAATTTATTATCAATAACATAAAGATCAACATATTTGGATATGCGGCCAATTTTCAAATTAACACGACATTTTTCCTGCAAGGTGAGAATGCCTTGTGTTTGAGCGACCGATAGACCTTTACGAGTTTTGGAAGTGTTTAATTGGAATTTTTGGACTAAATGTAATGGAATGACACTTAACGAGCTTCCTGAGTCAATCAAACAGGGTATTGAGTTTTCTGGTATCCCTAGAGTAGTAATTTGACGTTTCTTTGGGTTTTCTTTGGATCCTTTTCTTTTTTCTATGTACCCGGGTACTATTAGTTGTCATTGATTACTACTTGGGTTTGCAGAAAAATCACTTTGTGTCCGATTTGGATTTTGGATTTGAATGTTTGGTTGTTGGGTTAGAGAGGAGGCCTCTAAAGATTGCTTTCGAAAAGGACAATCTCGTACCCAATGGTAAGCATTTGGAATATTAAGATTAAGGCATACGCGGCATGGCGATGGTGGCAATGTAGCCTGGTAGTGTATATTTGGTCTAGGAGGAGACGGTTGAAATGGTCTCACATTTTGGAAAGTTCTTTGAGGGTTAGGCACATTTGGGCGATTCTGGGGGTTTTGATAAGGGTATCTATAATTCCAGGATCGCATTGGAAAATTCTGCTCAGTGGTATTAGGGCGATATGGTCGCCATTGTCTGAACTGATTTTGGGGAGTTGGGTCTGGTTTATTTTCAGGACTCTTGCCTGCTACTTCAAGCTTAGTAAGTTTAAAAACTAATTCTCTCCATTCTGTGGCAGTTTTAGGGGCATTAGTCACAATAAGTCTCTGCATCGAAATTGGCAAACCTTCGGATAACCCTTCTAGAATGAATTTGTTATCTAAACCCAGATTACGACCCATTTTCGTTTTCTTTTGGTAGTACTCGTTGAGGTCATCACCTGACTTATACCGAATACTAGCAAAGTCGCTTAGTGATAGTGTATCTGGGGTAGAAAAATTTTCATGGAATAGTGAAACAAACTCATTCCAGTGCAAAACATTAAGACAGTTGTTAATGTATAGGGTAAGGGCACTATCTTTAAAAAATTTCTGGATGTTTCTTATCTTCCAAACATCATCTTTTTTTGATTCAATACATACAGCCTCAAAATAAGCAAGCCAGGAGGCAAAAATCATCTTTGCTTCCGGCGAAAATGAGATAATCTCTGGCTCTTTCGTTGTTTTTTCCTCAATATTTGCTGCATAGCTACCTACAGCGGCCTTTTTGATTAATTCTATTTCAGGAATTAGGGCCTGATTTTTAAGAGATTGTTGGCTCTCTGGGCTAATGGCTCCATTCATATTTACAGGGAAACTTTCTTTAAAAGGGTTTCCACTTTCATCAACTTCTGTGTTTTTTTCTTTCAAAGATTCGCTACCTTCACCCACTTGACTGGATTTGTCTTCTGCACTCATTTTTATTACTTATTTTTACAATCTCATTAAACAAAACATTAAAAAAAATATTTTTACTAGAAAAATTCCATTTTTTTTTCTAAAAAATTTGCCCTCTTTTTCTCTTAATTTTTCATCAAATCCCGTTTAAATTTCAAAAATAATACACAAAAATAATCTGCTTCATTTAATCACTTAAGTTGTAACATAGAGATAATAATAAAATAATAAATAATAATAATAATAATAATAATAATAAAAATAATAATAATAATATATTTTATAAAATTAACACTTAAAAAATAATAAAATTTCAAATTGTTTTTCTTTAATTTTTTTTCTCTCTTACTGCTTCAAAAAATAAAAATAGAAAGTTTCTGTCCGCTTTTAAATTCTTCTTAAAAAATAACAAAATCGAACATACCTATTTCTTCTTTTTCTTTTAAATCCATTTGATTGCACAGAATACTCACGTGAAAGAAAGAAAAAAAAAATATCAACATTAAAACGAAACCAAAACAGGAAGCATCAACCAAACAACGGACTCTTGACACACGCAAAGAAAGGGAGAAAAAAAGAACATTCCTCCTTCTGCCAGGAGATCGTTGACCTTGAATTTTCCACAAACCATCTGTGAACCATCCCTTTCGCTGGATAGTAGGTCATTTGAGATAACTATTGAAAGTGAATGAACAAAACTGTTTTTCTTTTGGAGTGAAGCGCTGAAGAAAAATTGTTTATTTTAAGTAGGCAACGAAATAAAATGTTTATCCGAGATTTGATAGCTTAATGAGGAAGCAGGAGCTCTTTTATTAACGGATTGTAGATATTTATTTCTTTATTTTTGGACACAAACTTTTTCTTTTCAGTTAAACATATATATATATATATATATATATATATCATGTTTTCCTCATTATTATTATTAATAATTTAGATTGTAAGATATTTTATATTTAAATTCGTACCCTAGAAAATATTTACTATGCGTATACTTGAGAATTATATCTAAGAAACCAATTTAAGAAAGATTTTCAGAAGAAGGAGGAGCTTCTACTGTTTTTGAAACCAGATTTTATATAGAATTGCTTGTCACCATTGAATTAATCATCAATATCTCTTACAAACAAAGGAGAGTTTTTTGCCAAATTTCAGCTTAGGATTATCAAGAAAAGAATATGAGCTATCATTATTAAATGTAAAAAATCCATTACTTTTCAATTTAAAGAAAAATGGTTTTCATCTCCATTCTATGCCTCAGGTAGCCATGGTTGAATCACTGAGTATTATTAACTATTGATTTTGCTGGGGAAAAGTGACAAACTTAAAAACAAATAAATAAAAATGGCCATTTTGAAATATTTTTTAGTAATACAAGGAACATGAAATTTATAATAAGTATCGTAAGTAGTTGAATATGACGTCAAATGTAGAGTGAAAAACGAAGTATATTTTTTAGCAATACTGGTTATTAAGCATTATAACTTAATAGTTTTCTGCTAAAACTCTCATCAAGAAAAAAAATTAACAAGAATTATATTATTAAAATAGATTTCGCTGGGGAAAATGTAAAGTTATATTTTTAAAAAAGGTTGGGGGGGGGGGGGGCTTTCATAACACGAGATGCATGTGTAGCAGAAAGTGCTGAACGTATTCGTTAGTTAAAACGAAAAACTGAAATATTTTTTTACATATGGTTATTATGAAGTAGGAATAGCAATTACAAATAAATTAAAATTTACTGTCAAAAATCACGTCAGGATTTACTGGAAAAAAAAAACATGAACAATTATCATATTATTAAACAGTTTTTGTAGGGCAAAATACGCAAGACTGCCAACGGAGACTATTTTTTTCTTATTTTACCACTTTATTCGAGAACTCTTATATTATCTATTTTCTAGCAGTAAGTCTTACCGTATTCTTCTAAAATATGCGTAACAGAATTCTACCGCCAAAAACTTTACATTTTGAAAATAGTGGTACGGGTAGAATATTAAAATAGTCGCCAAGGGGGACTCTGGAATGAAATCATAATTTTCATAATATAGGTATTTTCAAATAGTTTTCAATTAATACAAAGAGCATGAATATCAACATGTACAGAAAAGTTTTTACCGTCAAAAATCACATTCTGATAAGGCGATAATGTTGATTTATGTATATTTATATAATTTATATACATTTTTACATTATTCATTGTTTCTTCACCAGCTGACGTACGCTCCTGCTTATTGTATGTTGGAGTTTTTGTAGAGGAAAATATGCAGAGCGGTAACTGTGGACTACTTTTTTCTTATTTGACCACTTTATTCGACTTATATTATCTATTTTCTAGCTATAAGTCTTACCGTATTCTTCGAAAATCTGTGTAAAAGAATTCAACACCCAAAAACATTACGTTTTCAAAATAGTGGTACGGGTAGAATATTAAAAGAGTCGCCAGTGGAGCCCCTGGAATGAAATCATAATTTTTATAAAATAGGTATTATCAAATAGTTTTCATTAATACAAGGAGCATGAATATCAATATGTACAGAAAAGTTTTTACCGTCAAAAATGACATTCCGATAAGGCGATAATGTTGATTTATGTATATTTATATAATTATATATATATTTTTACATTATTCATTCTGTACTTGTATATTCTGTACTTTAAAAAATACAGCTTTTATGTTATTTCACCACAAATAAAAAATCTACTTACTTGTCAAGTTCTTTTATTAACGGTAGACTCACGTTCGGAAACTTTGATTAAAAAATGAAATCAAATAGATTTCAAATGACTCTTCCATTTAAGGGAAGACATTTAATTAATTTATTTAATAAAATAAATTTTTGTGTTCAAAGTTTCCTTTTTATTATTTGAAAAAACGGAAGGATACTTATATTACGTGAGCCATCTGCGTAAATAGAAATTTTAAATAAATCCCGTTTAAGCTTAACAAAACAGCCAATTTGATATGTATTGCTAAAAAATTATGAAAAAAGATATAGAAATTTAAAAATGTGATAAAATTTATGCAAAAAAGATTTAGAAAACACTATTAATATAAAGAAAATGCAGGCTTTATTATTTCACTCATTACAAGAATGAAGTGTTCACGTCAGAAATTGGAAAGTTGAGTTAATGCTAGATGTTGTTTATACAGCTCATGGTATATAAGGGCTTCTGGACAGCCTAATTCGATACTATTTAGTTGCGTCTTTACAGAAGTGCGATAAATGGATTGTTTCACAGATGCTTATTTCTGGCACATACACTTTATTTTTCTTCCTTTTAAAGTTTTACACCTAACACCTATATTGGATAGTTAGTTCTTCTCTGATTGTAATATTTCTCAAATTTGAAATTCACAGAATAACGTATGAAAATACATATTCAACGCGGAAAAATAGAATAGAAAATTGTAATATATATTTCTAAATATTTTTGTAGTTTAACATTTAGTACATAAACTTGATACAGATTCATGAAGAAGTCTGCTGTGCACTGACGACGTATACTTTTCGTAAATAATAAATAAATTAGTACAAAGAATATAGAACATGAAGAATAACAGCTTCCGTAGGGCTAATGTAAAACTGAGACCCGTACGCTGATGACGGGAAAAGTGTTGCTGCAAAACAAACTTTACAGGGATGAAGCGCAGCGATGCATGCGCGCGCACTTGACTCGAAACCAGAATAAAATGTCTGCGCTTTTCTCCATCATTCATACTGTGACATATCCGCTTATAAGCTTCAGCTGTTTTCTGTTGTAAACACACGACTCAAGGAGATAATGCTCTTGTCCCGCCCCCCACTTCGATTTTATATATAATAAAAGCCATTTTTTCTTTTTAAATATCAATATTATTTTATTTCTTTTTCCATTAAAAATAAATATCTATATGAAAAAGTTTGGCTTGCATTATATACTAAAAGAAAAAACAATAAACAAAATTAATTGTTAAGCAATAAATTGAACAAATATATATTTTTTCTTTTAAGAATTTTTTTTTGTCTCTTTTGCAGATGGTATGAAATAAATTCTTTTTGTTTTATTCTGCTAAAAACAGAAACAAAAAACAAGATATTTCAACTTCATGTGTTTTCTTTTTAATGGGCAATCGAAACTGCATTTTCAATTAATTGACAGCTGTATCTCTGTGAATCATTACTTTAAAAAAGAAAAAAAAAAAGTTAAAAATTGATGTTTTATTGTTTTTTTTTTTTTTTTTTTTTTTTTTTTTAGATTTAAATAAAATATTCTGCCGTTCAATGGATTAGTTGCTCATTCACTCAGAATAATATTTTTAGATATTTTTTTTTTCTGTTTTAAATATTAAAGAAAATTTATACCACAAGAGACAGTGTTATTGTTTCATCAAACTGCTTATCATTGCAATTTTTGAAAGTCAACAAATATACCATAATAAAAAAAAAGAAATTCCTTTTTTTTTTTCAATAAATGAATGTGAAAGCAAAGTATAATTTTAGAATTTTTTTATTTTTTATTTACAAGTTGTAAAAAATGGAATGGATTGTTTGAAAGATTATCTTCTTGTAAATGTTAAGCAATAAACTGAACAAAATATTTTTTTTTCTTTTAAGACATATACAGTTTTAACTCTTTTTCAGATCATATGAAATAAATTCTTTTTGTTTTATTCTGCTAAAAACAGAAACAAAAAACAAGATATTTCAACTTCATGTGTTTTCTTTTTAATGGGCAATCGAAACTGCATTTTCAATTAATTGACAGCTGTATCTCTGTGAATCATTACTTTTAAGAAAAAAAAAATAGTTAAAAATTGATGTTTTATCTTTTTTTTTTTTTTTTTTTTTTTTTTTTTTTTTTATAGATTCAAATAAAATATTCTGCCGTTCAATGGATTAGTTGCTCATTCACTCAGAATAATATTTTTTGAGATTTTTTTTTTCTGTTTTAAATATTAAAGAAAATTTATACCACAAGAGCCAGTGTTATTGTTTCATCAAACTGCTTATCATTGCAATTTTTGAAAGTCAACAAATATACCATAATAAAAAGAAAGAAATTCCTTTTTTTTTTCAATAAATGAATGTGAAAGCAAAGTATAATTTTAGAATTTTTTTATTTTTGTTATTTACAAGTTGTAAAAAATGGAATGGATTGTTTGAAAGATTATCTTCTTGTAAATGGTAAGCAAATGAACTGAAAAAAAAATAAGAAATTCCTTTTATTTTTTCAATAAATGAATAAGAAAGCAAAGTATAATTTTAGAATATTTTCTTTTTATTTATTAATTGTAAAAAATGTAATGGGCTGTTTGAAAAATTATCTTCTTGTAAACCTTGGAAATAAAAGATGAGAGTATTACTATAAAATTGCTTAAAATGGAATAAAACACAAATGTTATCAACTGTACATTTTTGTTTCATTATAGAGAAAATTTTTGATTTTTAAAATTATCAAGCTTTAATGTGCTTTTGTAATGGATATTTATATAATTTGTTTACTATTGCTATATTTTTCAGTGCTATATACCTTTCTTGTGCTCTCTTTATAACAGTCAGCTGCACATATCCACTGTTAATGTAATTTTTTATGACAATCCATATTCACTTGATTGTTTTCCATTTAAACTGTGATTAAGAAAAGAATAAAATTATTATATCTTTAGCTTGGCTTTTGAATACGTTGAAGCTGGCTGTCGCAAAACAGATAAGAATAGGGTGGAAAAAAGCGTGGGAGAAAGACGCGGGCTTTTCTTATTGTTTTCGTCTAGAATGCGCGAGCATGTCAAGGTCGTCAGAGGTTTAGTAAAGTTCCCGCCTTGCCGCGTTCAGGCGGCGTCATCCTGTATGGTTGTTTTCTCCACATATCCCAACCCGTAATGTTATGATAAAGCTAGCGATAGATGGCGACAGTTACGCTTTTTCTAAGCTGTAGTTCTTATCTATTCTATATTCTTTGATTAGTACAGGGTAATTTTATATTTAATGGTGAAGATCATTTAACAAACTTCCTAACGGGAACCGGAATTATCGGTTTTATTTAAGCAAACATCATTCGGTAAGACCGCAGCTTCTACCTTACAAAAAAACAAAAAAAAGACATTTATAGCGTGTTTTTTTCATTATTATTTTTAAATTAAAAGTTATTTTATATCTTAATCCGTACCCTGGAAGGTGTTTACTGATGCGTAAACTTGAGAAGTGTATCTAAGAAACCAATTTAAGTAAGATTTTCAGAAGAGGGAGGAGCTTCTGCTGTTTTTGAAACAAGATTTCATATAGAATTGCTGGTCACCTTTGAATTAATCATCAATATCTCTTACAAACAAAGGAGAGTTTTTTTTTGCCAAATTTCAGGTTATTATTATCGAGAAAAGAAAATGAACTAGTATTATTAAATATAAAAATATCTATTTCTTTTCAAATTAAAGAAAAATGGTGACATCTATATTCTATGTCCCGTGTAGCCATCGTTGGATCTCTGCGTATTGTTAACCCCTTAATCGTCGCGCCCTTTAAGTGTAGGTTACTTTTTTAAAATTCAGATTGCTTGATTACCACCAGTTTTTTTAACAAAGAGTAAGTGTCCCTAAGACCTTCAAAAGTTTTGTGGGGTGATCGTTTCAAGAAAATTTCTCTTCCCACTAGCGGAGATTACATATTTTCGGTGACCAATCAAAAGTTTCACTTTTAAACTATTAAATACAGAATAGAAAAAAATTGATGGATTATTATTATTATTATTTAATTCCTCTCAAATACATACCAAGCATATCGATTAAATATTTAAAATAACAATTTTTTTAGTTCTAAAAATAAATGGAATGAAGATATTCTTCATTTAACACACTTCTTAAAAAGTACATTTATGATATAATTCTATCATCTGCGCGCAAAAGTTAAAAGTATTCTCATTTAGATTCCAAAGAACTCTATATTAATATGGGTTTTGGGAATCATGTTACATCATGATTTACGTTACATAAAATGGACTCAGGAAAAATAAACAAACATCATTAGTCAGAGCATACCTGTCCAACATACAATAAGTAGGAGTGTACCTCAGCTGGTGGAGAAACAATGAATAATGTTAAAATATATATAAATTATATAAATATACATAAATCAACATTATCGCCTTTTCGGAATGTCATTTTTGACGGTAAAAACTTTTCTGTACATATTGATATTCATGCTCTTTCTATTAATGAAAACTATTTGAAAATACCTGTATTATAAAAACTATGATTTCATTCCAGTGGCGACTATTTTAATATTCTATCCGTACCACTATTTTGAAAACGTAATGTTTTTGGCTGTTGAATTCTCTTACACAGATTTTCGAAGAATACGGTAAGACTTATTGCTAGAAAATAGATAATATAAGTCGAATACAGTGGTCAAATAAGAAAAAAATAGTCCACAGTTGCCGCTCTGCATATTTTCCTCTACAAAAACTCTTAAATAATCTGATAATTGTTCATGTTCTTTTCTAGTAAATCATTTCGTGATTTTTGACAGTAAATTATTATCTACTTGTAATTGCTATTCATACTCAATAATCACTATATGAAAAAAATATTTCAGTTTTTAGTTTTAACTAACGAATACTTTCTGCTACTCATGCTTCTTGTGTTATAAAACTGCCCGTTTTTTTTTTTCTTTCTTTCTTTCTTTCTTTTTTTTTTTTTTCAAATATGGCTTTACATTTTCTCCAGCGAAATCTATTTTAATAATATAATTCTTGTTCATTTTTTTTCCCTTGATGTGAGTTTTCGCAGAAAACTCTCATTTGTTATAATGCTTAATAATCAGTATTGTTAAAATATATAAAGTTTTTCACTCTAAATTTGACGTCATATTCAAGTATTTGCGATAATTATTATAACTTTCATGTTCCTTGTATTATTAAAAAATATTTCAAAATGGTCTTTTTTTATTTTTTAGTTTCGCGTCACTTTTCCTTAGCAAAATCAATGTTTAACAATACACAGAGATCCAACCATGGCTACACGGGACATAGAATATAGATATCACCATTTTTCTTTAATTTGAAAATAAATAGATATTTTATATTTAATAATGCTAGTTGATTTTCTTTTCTCGATAATAATAACCTGAAATTTGGCAAAAAACTCTCCTTTGTTTGTAAGAGATATTGATGATTAATTCAAAGGTGACGAGCAATTCTATATGAAATCTGATTTCAAAAACAGCAGAAGCTCCTCCATCACGATGATGCTATAATTTACATTAACTTATATTCTGTACTTTAAAAAATACAGCTTTTATATTAATCCCCCCCCCCCCCCCCCCCAAAAAAAAAAAAAAAACTTTTTTTTTAAGGTCTCCTGTTTTTAACGGTAGACTCACGTTCGGAAACTTTGCTTAGTAAATTAAATCAAATAGATTTCAAATGACTCTTCCGTTTAAGGGGAGACATTTATTTAATTTATTTAATAAAATAAATTTTTGGGTTCAAAGTTTCCTTTTTATTATTTGAAAATAACGGAAGGATACTTATATTGAGTGAACCTTCTGAATGAAAAGAAATTTAAAATAAAATCCCGTTTAAGCTTAACAAAACAGTCAATTTGATATATATTGCTCAAAATTTATGAAAAAAATGTAGAAATTAAAAAAAAAAAAATCATAAAATGCATGCAAAACATTTAGAAAACACTATTAATATAAAGAAAAATGCAGACTTTATTACTTGCACTCATTACAAGAATGAGGTGGTCACGTTAGAAATTAGATAGTTCAGTTAACGCTATATGTTGTTTATACAGCTCAATGGTATATAAGGGCTTCCAGACGGCTTAATCCGATACTATTTAGTTGCGTCTTTACAGAAATGCGATAAGTAAATTTTTTCACAGAAGCTTTTTTCTGGCACATGAAGTTTATTTTTCTTCCTTTTAAAATTTTACATAGGTATTTTATAGATAGTTTTCCTCTGATTTTAATATTTCTCAAATATGGATTTAACAGAATAGCGTATGAAAATGTATATTCGAGGCAGAAAAATAAAGCGGAAAATTATTATATGTCTTTCTAAATATATTTTTGCATTATCTGACATCGATGTAACGGTACTCTATTCATGAAAAACTCTACTGTTGCAATGACGACGTAGAGGTTTTTGCAATAAAAATAAACTAGCAGGGCAGATTAGGGAGGGATTGGACAATTTTAACAAAAATATTTCTTACAAGTTATGTTTCGTTAATACAAAATTAAAATTTTCAGAATAACATCTTGAATCATTTTAACATATTTTTAAAATATAAATTTGATGATAATAATTCAAATTTTAGGTTAATAAGCCAATTAAATTAATAAGAAAAATGTCCCACCCCTTCCTCTTTTAAAATGAAAATCCATATTCAGTTTTCAAAATTGCGATGAAATAATGACAAAGTCATTGTGACATTTACATTCTTTAGGTTTATTGTAAATCACAACATTTATTTTATGTTACATTATACTTTGTAAAATCCAATTGAAATAAAAAATATGCTTGTGCCCGATTAGTGCCGCCAATTATTTTTGGTGGAATTTATTTGCAATTATGTCTTGTTCATCAATGATGGAGCAGTCATTTTCTTCCAGGAAGATAAAATTTCTTTTTTCATTTCTCCTCATAAATAGCATCCTAAAGCTCAAATCTTCCTCATCTTTGCTTTCAACTCTTCCAACATACAGATTTTTCCAAGTTGTGAATGATAGATTTATTTTGTTAAAAATATAATTAAAACAAAATCATTGAAACCTATATTTGGTTCATCTTTACGTCAATCTATTTCTTGTATATTTTCAGGCTCATTTATAGTGATATCCAAACTTTCATCAGATGTGTCATGCACAAAAATGAAAGTACTTAAAATTCCCTTTTAACTTACAAAATAATAAGTTTTATTTGTTAAAGTATTCAATTCCAAAACAAGATAGTCTTATAAATGTAAAATACCAAAAAATTGCATGTAATTAATCATAATTATTTGGATAGAGATATCATTTGGGAAGGATGGCACATGTCCAATCCGTCCCTGAGTCATAGTGTCCCATCCCTCCAGCATAAAAAAAAAATGGTTTTAACAACAAGCATGTGTCTTTTAGGCTTAACTTAACCAGGACCGTGCGAAGAGAAAACTGCACCCGGGGCAAAGTTTCAATTTGGCTCCCCCCCCCCTCCCATTCTTTTTGTGATGTGACAGGTAACACAAAAACTAATAAAGTACAGAAACAGAAATAAATTTTATTGAATAAACATTTCGTGTTTATGTTGGAACTTTAAAAGGTTTAGTTTTAATTCAGAAATTGCAAACAACTAAATAGCGTAAGAGAAAATTGCACTTATTTGTTGGAGAGATCATGATATTTTGAGAGAAAAAAAAAAGAATGATGAAAAGAAAAAAAGAAATTCCTCAGAAAATGATCGATGACCAAACAAATGAATAAATAAATAAATTAAACCGTGGCTGGTAGTATAAATTTGGCGCCCCCTCAATTTCCGCGTCCGGGGCGAAGGTCCCCCCTCGCCCCCCTCTTCACACGGCCCTGAACTTGACTGTTCATTCATAAAAGATATATTGTTGAGTTTATAAAACATTAACAACAATTAAGAAAGCAGCAAAGAATGAGATTGGAATTTTACATCACAAATCTGATTAGTTAGTTACTTTTGATGTTGCAAAATAGTCTTTGTAATCACAAACTCATAGGTGCTTGCAACTAAAATGATTTACAGCAACGAGTGTTAGGCAATGATTACTTCATCTGGTGGAAGAGTCATAAATTAAAAATAAAGCTTATTTTAAGCATTACTGCCGATGTCCCATCCCTCTCTAATCTCCCCTATAGCACAAATATTTAACACGAAAGATCATTTAACAGACTGCCTATCGGGAACCGCAATTATCTTTTTTATTTATCAAACATCATTCCGTAAGGGCGTGGAAGAAAAAAAAGACTTTTTTTTATAGATTATAAGATATTTTATTACAAAAAAAAAAAAAAATATTTATATGGTTTTTTTTTTTTTTTTTTGATAGATTATAAGATATTTTATTACCAAAAAAGAGAAAAAAAAAGAAAGAAAAAGAAAATTATATTATGTTTTTCTTTTTTTTGTGTTAGATTATAAGATGTTTTATATTTAAATCCGTACACTGGAAGATATTTACTGATGCGTAAACTTGAGAAGCATATCTAGGAAACTAATTTAAGAAAGACCTTCAGAAGGGGGAGGAGCTTCTGCTATTTTAAACGATTTCATAGAAAAATGCCGGTCGCCAAAATGTTACATGTAGTTTCGTTATCAAATTAAAAAAATATATCCCCCCCCCCCCATCTCTTTTCAAAAACGCGAAACTTTTTGACACATTCACGGGCTTATTAGGTGCGTTCGTAATTATATAAATACGTAGCACCTATAGTCGTCGTTTGGTCCGTCCGTCTGTCCGTCCGTCTGTCTGTCCGTCTGTCTGTCCGTCCGTCTGTCTGTCTGTCCGCATATAACAACGCAAAAACTACCCAACCAAATGGTTTGCAATTTAAAATATATTATCTTTGCAGAATTTTGTCGAGACATTTCCAATTTTATTAAAATCGAATCAAAACTTTAGGAGATATTAATAAAAATATTTATTAAGAAATTTGATTTTTTTTTTTTAAATCGGTGCTTTTTTGTTATAGGAGCTTCCGATGGATGTTAAATCGTCAAGCGACCGAGATACTTATTTTATGACAGAAATTAATCTGCAGACGATATACAGTGTCTCACAAAAGTGATGGGACACTTGTGCTTTATAAAAAGAAACTGCAATAAAATAAATAAACAAACATGTGCAAAAATTTTTTGGGTGTGTTTCATATTTAAAGTTAGTAACAATTATTACATAACATACATTTTGTCAAAATATTAAAATATTAATTTAGTAAAAATACAATTGTTCAGAACGGAGCAAAAAATGGCTCACATAAGTGATGGGACACTTACTTTTCCATCAAATATTTATCCACAAATTTTACTTTTTAAAAGGTTTTAATATTTTGTTGGATTTCCTTTTACTTTTAAAACATGATTTAATCTTTTTGGGATGGATTCGACTATTTTTTTTGTGATTTCTGGAGTGATTTTACCCCATTATTCTTGAAGCACCGATTTTAGTTGTTGTTTTGAAGAAATGGTGTGTTTGCGAATTCTTGATTCCAATTCTTGCCAAATATTCTCTATGGGATTTAAGTCTGGAGATTGTGGTGGTGTTTTTATTATTTCAGGACAGTTATATAGCAGCCAGAGTCTAACGTTCAGAGCAGTGTGCTTGGGGTCATTGTCCTGGTAGAATTTAAAATCGTTATGAAGGTTCAATTTTCGTGCTGAAGATTTCAAATTTTGCTTTAAAATATCAATATACTTGTACTGATCCATTATACTGTCAATAAAAACAAAATTACCAACTCCAGCGGACGACATACACCCCCATACCATAACTCCTCCTCCACCATGTTTTACTGTTGGTACCAAGTTCTGTTTGCGAAGTTCTTCCCTGGGTTTTCTCCACACCAAGATTCTACCGTCAGAACCAAATATATTAAATTTACTCTCATCAGCAAATATAACTTTATTCCAGTAATCAGAATTCTTATTTATGTTGGATTTTGCGAAAGCTAGTCTGAGTTTTCTATTCTTTTCACTTACGAAGAATTTTTTCCTGGCTACTCTACCGTGATATCCAGCAGATCGAATTACTCTTCTAATAGTCTCAGGATTAACAATTATTCCATATAATGCTTGTAAATCAGCAGCAACTTTTGAAGCACTAATTCTTGGATTTTTTTTAATATTTCGAACGATAATTCGCTTTATTCCATTGGATAGCTTTGATGGTCAGCCAGGTCTTCTTTTATCCTGAATCATATGATTCTTTTTATATCGTGTAATGATATTGAAAACTGTTGAACGACTCAAGTTAACTGTTTCAGCAGTTTTTCTAATAGATTTTCCACGTTCAATATGCAAATTAATAACTAATTTTCGAATTTCAGGCGAAGTTTCTTTTCGTTTAGCATTCATGACTACACAGAGCTAAAAAACACAAAAATTCCAAAACAAACTGGAGAGAAATACTGCAGACGATTTTATAAATTATTGCCAATTGCTTTTAAGTAAAAATAAAACCCCAAAAAATATTTTTATTGCTTATTTCAGGCGATTTTTGTTGCATATATAATGGTGTCCCATCACTTATGTGAGCTATTTTTTGTTCCGTTCTAAACATTTGTATTTTTATTAAATTAATATTTTAATATTTTGACAAAATGTATGTTATGTAATAATCTTTACTAAATTTAAGTATGAAACACACCCACAAAAAAAATGTGTACATGTTTTTTTAATTTATTTGATTAGTTTCCTTTTGTAAAGCACAAGTGTCCCATCACTTATGTGAGACACTGTAATTCATTTCACAGAATTAAAAATCATGAAGATCTGAATATTTATATAACTAGCTGATACATATATATCTGAATATTTATATAACTAGTTAAGATATTTGTATGAACAGTGTCATAAAATATATACTTAACTAGCTGTTTAACCCGTTCTACGCACGGGATATCATGAATTTAATTCTAAAACGTGCGTACGAACGCACCTCGTTTGTAACGTTTGACGTACAATTTCCAACTTGTTTTTAAACGTAAAAGCATGACACTTGCAGACATGACTATTGACGTGACATCGTATCGAACAGTAATTTGATAAATTGATTACATCTTGTGTTGAAAGCGATTTTGGTTTTATGACGGCAACCTTTCTCCTTTCAAGGGTTGTCGCGTCCCAAAATTCGTTTCACAGCGAAGAGTATTTTTTTTGAAAAATCTTCTGTCCTTACCGAAATATTAAAAAAATTGTTCGATTACATAGTTTTTGAAAAACTGACAATTTCTGGCATGTGTGAAAATTTTAAACTTGGTAGTCATTATATAGTTAATATTTACTTTTCTTTTTGTTATAACAAAATTTTGTATAACACATACAGCCAAATACAAATAATATACGTCAGGGCTGTAGCTAGAAGTGAATAATGGGGGGGGGGGGGGGGGTCAAGAAAATGTAGGGCAGGCTCAGATTTTTTTTCTCTCTCTCTGGCACATGCACACATACAGACATATGTGATCAAAGTATTATATAGAAAGATATATCTCTGCATATTGATATTGTAGGCACCATGTTTCTTATTAAACTGTTTATAATACCTTCATTTTATACTAAGAAAAGAAAAGGCTGCAGAATAAAAATTTCCAGTGTATAATTAGTGTACAATTATACTGGTTAAATAATAAGTGATGATGCCGATAAGTAAATAAAAAGCTTGCAATTCAAATGTTTCATAAATAGTTGAAGCCCTTATTTTTTTTTTATGAATGTTCCCTGCCCTTAAGGATTTTAAAGTTGCATTTTTATATGATAAAAAACATTAACAAAATCAAGGATGTATTTTGAATTTTAAAATTATTATTGTTTTTAAAACACTTAACTAATTTAAAACACTTATTTGCAGTTTTTATACAAATAGTACAATTTAGTATTTGTACAAAACTGTAAAAGATCCCAAAACTAAGTTAGATTTTTCAACAGAATTGCATTTGGTGACCATGGTTCCAGGGTGGGCTCAAAAAATTTTAAGGGGGGGGGGGGGTGCTGAGCCCCCCTGGTACTCCTCTAGCTACGGCCCCGATGCACGTATTTGCCCATGAATTTAGACATTCACAGATCATCTCATTACAATTTATTTTCTTCCTCTGATGCTATGCAGCGTATTCGACAATTTAACTATTTTTTCTTTCTATTTAAATTTAAAGGATTTATTTCATGAAATGAATTTCATAAGACAGTTACTGAGTCATCGCAATAAAATGCATATTAATAAAATAAAATAATTTTAACCTGGTTTAAAGCATATTCTATTATCAAACGTACAACAGCAAAAATCTCATTAATGAATTATTATTATATGCAATTACATTTTTGTTAATGCAAATTGAGTTATTATATTATTGCAATGTTACGCTGCATTAATGCTCAGTTAAAAATTTGTAAAATAAAAAATTCAAAGGATTTCTGTCTTTGTTGCATTGCGTACCAATTTAAAGAATATTTTGAATTGTAAAAAAATCATTAAATGAATGACTGACTACAGTAAATAGGAAAATATGAAAGCAACTGATTCTATTAACTAGTGTTTCGTACAAACAGCTTAAGTTGCTTTTTTTTTTTTTTTTTTTTTTTTTTACATACAATGTTGATAAATATTGGGTTGTCTGAAAAATTCGTGTCGGTAGTACAAAATCAATTCGTACCGGAAAATTCCACCTGTTAATTATTATGCATTAGTTATCGGATTTAATCTCTAATAATTAAATGCTAGAATTTTCCGGTACGAATTTATTTTCCCAACCGACACGAATTTCTGACAAGTCAATACTTTTGTTAATTTTTGACACCTTCACGTAAGAAGATTCATAATTCTTGTCTTAGAAAATTTGGATTTAATATATGTACTTTTTTACAGTCTAACAAAATAGTACAATATAGTTCTTAATATTTCGAATATAAACATTTTATGCATAAAATAATAATAATAATTATAATGCACGGGACTAAGAATTCATACCACAATACGCCCTTAGTTAATTACTTGTAACTTCGATTTGTCTGTCTGTTTGACCGTCTGGCCATGCTATATCTTGCGTAAATATACACGGTTTGACATGTAATTTTTATATGCTAATGCGATTCACTATAAAGTGTTTGATATCGAAAATGAAGTATGTACCTTTTAAACATTATTTACAGGCACATACAAACAAAAGGATTCCGTTACATTATGTTATATGAGGAAAAACCATTTGTTGTGCATTTTATTTAAATTGATCATTTAGATATCTCATTTCGTTGTATAAAAATATTAAATTTCTTAATAGTAATCTGCTCGTGTTGGAAAGTGTGCTATAATCTATGCCTGATACATGATTTTTTCCTAGTTATTATTATTATTTTTAATATATAAATAACTATTTCAAATTTTATTTAGAATGTTTACAGGATCATTAAATAAATTTTTAGATACACTAACCAACTGTACACATTTTTAACTTTTCTCAACATAATTGAAACATATTTTAGGTAGATTTCGTAAGAAATACTACCTATTATATTCTCCCCTAAGTTGGAATTTCTGAAAAAAATTTGCCGGTATACACCGATCATGACTCCTAGAACCCAAAACCACCCCCAGTTCAAAACTTTATCTATCTATCTATCTATCTATCTATCTATGTCACTATTTTATGCACACGATAACTTCCATAATTCTGCACAAATATCTTCAAAACTAATAGATAAAATCAAGGAGCATAAAATCTCGGTCAAGTTCGTTAATGGGCAAAATCGAACCAAGGAAAGGAGGGAATAGGGGGGGGGGGGTTGTGAAACCTGAAAAAGACCATAACTTCTTAATTATGATACATATCGAATCCGTTTAAAGTTATTATTACCTAGGAAAAGGGCTGAAAATTTATGAATGGAAGATTTTTGATTTCATTAAAAATGCCTCCAAGGGGGTGAGGGAAAATAGGGGCTTAAGAAGAAAAAAAAATCATAACTTCATCAATTCACAAGATATCAAATCCGCTTAAATTTATTATAAATCTTCTTAATATTATCTACAACTTTTATACTGACAAGTTTTTTATAAGACCAACTCTTACAGCCAAGAAAAAAAAAAAAACCCTGACAGCTCCATTTACAGGCACAGGTATATTTTGAAGTGTGCGGTCCTAACTGCCGCATCATGGCAAATAGGTCTTTCTACTGCAATTCCCAACAAACAGGCGCCTCCACGGTCTGCATCTTCGAAATCTATCTGTGTCTGTAGGCCGAGCCGTCAAGGATTTTTTTTTTCAAATCCGATTGTCTGTCTATTTGGTCGTATTTCGTTCTGTGCATGCGCTAACTCTGGTATATATATTCCGATTGCCATGTAATTTTGACATGATATTGAGGAATACCGTAGAATGTTCGGTATTGAAAGTGAAGTGCGTAACATTTTTAGTTCGTTTACAGCAAGCATGTCCAACTCGTTTACCTCTGCCGGCCAAATTAAGCATTATACACAAAGCCGCGGGCCACATTAAAAAAAGTAAATAATACTATTACCATTGCACAGGATAAAATTTGCCCGTAAAAAAAGCACAGCCATGTTTAGGAAATATGCACGTCAAATTTCAAAGTTATTGTTATGCAGAGTTTATTTTATCTTATTTTTTGAAAATATACTATTTTTTTTTTTCATCAACGAAATCTATAAAATTTAATTGAATTTTCTAAATTGTATTTATTTCAAAAATTGATTGTACGTTGATTGCTGGTTTTTTTAATCTTGATCTAGAAAAGGCATAGCTGTCAATCTTCCATGATAGAGTAAAAAATAAAAATAAGCATATTTTGAAATATAAAAGTTATTTAATAATAAGTGTCTTGTATATATGTGCTACTTATTTAATTTGATTTATTAAATACATATTCTCGTACAAATTATGTTTATTTGACTTATAAAAAAGGACAGCTATGCAAATATGTCGTATGAAAGTGCGTTACCAAACATAGCTAAAATATGCCCAATTCCACACTATACTTTAAAAAATCGGTCGATTGTGAATAATTACAGAAATTCTGAAATTCCATGTCCATATATTTTCGTTTTAATATGAAATCGCACTGAATTTTGATTAACTGCAGTAACGAATTCTGAAGAATAATTTCAACATCAATTATTAGAGTTCAAATAAATAGATTAAACTAATTTTCATATTTTTTGAAATTCAAAAATCGTTTTTTTAAAATGTATTTTTGAATGTATTTTTAGTATATTAAAAAAATTTCCACTTCGATGATTTTTGTAATAATGCCTGGCAACATTTAAATTGAAATACATTTTCGTTTTGAAAATTGTTTTATCAAAATGATAAACTCTAATATTATTCGCTAATACTATCAAATAACAAGATAGCATTGTGAAATTTGCCTTGAAGTTTACTCAGATGGTTTGTAATTTCAAATGAAAACTCCAAGTACTTTGTCTATTAGTGGACTTTTCATTTATAGATTTAAAATGAAAATTGTAAAATATTTTAACAGTTCGAAAATAAAAGTTAAAACTTTTTGATGGAAAGTATATAAATTCCATATTTCCAAGACATTTCTAGATTGACGATATTAAGCATGTGCGTACGAATATAAATAAGCACATATCCGACTTTTAGAAATCAATCCGTTATAGATAAATCTTTCTATCACTAGTACTTATGCTTATAGTCTTTTCAAATTTCATTAATTGCACTAGACATCATTTCTTCAATTTCATTTTGAACGATTTCGAATCGCGGGACATTTAATGTGATAAAGACAATAATTAGTTTTTTAAATGAAATGAATTTCATTCAATAAGCTTGGTGAAAGCAGATGATTCTTGTTTAAGAAGTATCAGTTTTAATTCTGACAGTTTATCTTTTCGATGCTTAACCAGATTTTTGTGAGTTTTCTTTATATACTTTGAGCTGTAGCACCTCTTAATGTTACATTCTTTCCAAACTCCAACTGTGTCTACATATCAAACATAAAAATTCAGTTTTCCTTTGAATATAATTGTGTTGTGAATCTCCTTTAAAAAAATATGCGATGTCCATCTTCAGTTTATCATATTTATTCATAGGGTAAAAAACTTTAACATTTATTTTATTTATTTTTTATTTTTTATAAATCCTGGGATGTATGAGAGTGAGAGTATGTCAATAAAATGTGTGTATATCAGTGAAAAATGAAAGAAAGGAAAGAAAGATCACGTTAGATTCCAGAAAGATCACACACAATTACTAATCTAAGTACTGAAAATAATTAAAGAGCTTAAATCCAAAATTATATGTTCGGCTAAAGACCAAGTAGTTTTTGTCTCAAGCACAAAAGTGATAATTTGTGCCACTTTCAAACAACTCATTTAAAGCTATTTAATTTTATATTCCGATAAAAAAAATAACTTCTTAACTAGCACTGAATTTATTATTTTTATAATACATTACTTAGTAATTTTATTTTGTAAAGTGGTGTAAAATCTAAGAGAGTAGTAAAATGAAGCATTACTATCAATAAAAGAAAATTATAAGTAAAAATACTGTAAAAATTTTACGAATCTTTAATTTTTCAGAGACAAGATACCGCGTTTTGCTGCGTTCCGATTGGTAATATTTGTATCTACAATTTTTTTGTGCTAAAATGTAAAATTGAGTTATATTATGTACATCACTGTTGTCAGATGAGCAGCAATTTTTTAATTGAAAATGCTACCACATTCTGCAGACAAATATTTCCCTTATTTAATGACGTGTCTTTGTCGGGCGGAGCTTGGATAGGAGGCGTGTTATTCCCGCCTTCTCCACTGCTGGTGTTCGTCGCGTTGAAAAGAGGCGTGTTACTCCCGCCCACCTGATCTCTGCTAATCTTCCGTGACTGCTCTTTTGAATGCCATGGCCATGAAAGAGAACCAACAGCTTGATGACCTTATGAAAGGAATCATAAACGGATATGTTCCTGCGGACTGGTTACGAGAATTCAACGCCTTCCCTACTCTAGATGAGCAAGTGAACGATGTTTTTCGAGAACTATTATCCGGTATAGATGAAGAAATACAGTCTCTCCAACAACGAAAGGACTACAACGACACCCACAAGGCTCAGGTAAAAGACCTCTGTCTTTTTGCTATATCTATTTTGGGGGAGCCATCTAGATTAGATTTAATTGATTTAGCCTGTAGAACTGGTTATATTAGATTTCTAGGGAATAACCAATGGGAAAAACTCCAAATTCTAAAGAATTTTAGCTCACATTCTAATCCCCCCCCCCCCCGTAGAGGAAAAAGAAAAATTCTGAATCTGAAAATCCAATTCCCCTCAAAAATAAATTCGGAAATCTAAATTCCGAAGCTAATCTTGATAACCATGATCTAATGGATCAGGAATCTGCTCAAGAAGGTGCTGCAAGCACCGATGTTGAATGTTCAAAAAACGACAAGCACCCCTTCTTTATTGAATTCAAAGATATGGATTGGCGCAAAGTTGCCCAAGAGATAAAAGCCCTTGATTCTGATAATCCTCCTCAAGTCAGCCTCTCCAGGGAACTTCTAAAGGTTCTACCCAAATCTGTCAGCCAATTTAGAGATATCCAAAGATACCTAATTGACAAACATATGAATTTCAACACCCTTAACTCAAAAGAACTTCGACCAAAAAAAATCTGTATTAGGGGAATCCCCCCCAACACAGACCCCCAACTTATTATCGAAGACCTTGGTAACCATGGATTTAAGGCCACCCGAGCCGCCATGCTTAAGAGTCGCAAAACTGGCAGAGGTATGCCAATTTACATGGTCAACGTCCTCCCTTGCACTAACTTTGAGAAGATCTATAAAATTGAGGAACTTTGTGATATAAGTGTTCGTATTGAATACTTCAGAAACAACAATAACCCAAAACAATGTTACCGCTGCCAACGGTTCGGACACGCCTCCGAGACGTGCAGCCTAACACCAAAATGTCTTAAATACTCAGAAGAGCACCTCACTGATAACTGCCCCAAGACAGGTAAAATAATTCCAAAATGTTCCAATTGTAACGGTGCCCATCCGGCCTCATACAGAGGTTGCCAAAAAATCCAAACAACATTAAGAAAAAAATACCCCAACACTCAACACCAAAACAAAACCGCAACACCAAAAACCAAATATAATTGCTGACATCGCAGACATTTTCAAACCCTACAATTACACCATTCATGATAAACCAAACGATATCAACAACAGTGAGACCACTACTGACGTTAATAACGATATCCAGGAAACGCTAGTTGAGGACACTTCCAGTTACACCAAACAAAATAAAACACCACCTGTTATACAAAATAATTATACAAACACATTCAGAGATATGTTTGACACCTTCAAAGACATGAAGGAACTTCACCAAATTACCAAACTCCTAAAACATTTAAAAAACATCGCCATCAAATCAAAAAATTGCAACAACCCATTCGACAAAATGTATATCATAATAGAAGAATTAGACGCCTTTTCTACGGAGCTCAACATTACCAATTATGAATAATTACAATAACAAAAATTTCTCTTCTCTTCTTATTTTCTCCTGGAATTGCCAATCATTGCAACAATCATTGGATTAATGAACTCCGCTCCTTTATTTCCATTAATCCACAAATCGATATACTCTTAATCCAAGAAACACTAAACCCTTCCTGCAGTATCACCATCCCAGGTTACAAACTCCATCATACACCACGTGCCAACTCTCACTGGGGCGGCACAGCCATCTACATCAAAAATTATATCCCACATCACACAACTCAAAATATTCCACTCCCAGGCATTGACTACACCAGTATTGTCGTCAACTTGCCCCATGCCAAAATCAACTTCACATCTTTTTACGCACGACACGGGCGACGATACCCCATAAGTGACCTGACACACATCATTACACAACACCAACACGCATTTATCGCTGGTGATTTCAATGCACATAGCAGGCAGTGGAACTGTCATTCCACCACTACCAGAGGTAGATCTCTTCACAACTTGGTTAGCCATTTCAATCTCAGTCTCCACGCACCTACTACACCAACACACATTCCTGTTGCTCGCAACCAGCACCCCTCTATTATTGACTTCGCCATCACCAAAAATCTTACCTTCCCTATCAACACTTCTGTTATTAATGACCTAAGCTCTAACCACCTTCCTGTCTTCTTCAAAATTGATCTTATCAACCCTATCTCTCCTCCTCCTTCAGTAGCTATTGACTGGAATAAATTCCAAAATTACCTCAACAACACCGACCTTACCTACCCCACAATCAACAGCACTACTGACATTGATAACGCAGTTAATAAACTCAACAACATCATTTACAAAGCTCAAAAAGAGGCCACTTACACCAAATTCAAAAATAATAACTCTTACATCTTACCCACTTACATACATAATATCTGTAAACAACGCAACACACTCCGTCGACTCTACCAAAATACCAGAGATCCCACCCTTAAAACAGCTGTCAACAGGCTCAACAATAAAATTAAAACCCTTATTCAGAAAGATAAGCAAAAAAACTGGTCTAAATTTCTCGAAAATCTTACTTGCGACGATAACTCTCTTTGGCAAATCAAAAAGAAACTCAATAATAATTACACCCCTATTCCTCCCCTTACTGCCAATAATCAAACTGCGTATACTGACGAGGACAAGGCAGAATGCCTCGCTAGCTCATATGAAAGGCAATTCTCTCCGAATCCCTTCCTCGCAAGTCAAGCACACTTTAACAATGTCAATGATACTGTTAATGACTTCCTCTCAACCCCTCCTATCCCTCTCCCCGAAATTCAACCCATCATGATCAACAATATTATTCAAAAACTTAATAATAAAAAATCTCCTGGGTACGATAAAATTTCCAACTATACTCTTAAACAACTTCCTATCCACTGTATTCTCTACATTACGAAGCTCACTAATTCTATCCTCAAACACTTATTTTCCTAAACCCTGGAAAACCTCTATCATTTCTCCTATTCCTAAACTATCCTGCAATCTTAATGACCCAACTAATTTCCGTCCTATCAGTCTTCTCTCCTCTCTAAGTAAAGTCATCGAACGCGTAATTAGAGCACAGCTCAATGACTTCCTTCACAACAACAACATTCTTATGCCTGAACAATTCGGCTTCAGAGCCAAGCACTCCACCCAACACCAACTTCTTCGATTTGTGGAATTCTTAACTGAAAACTTCAACGAGAAGAAGCCTACTGCTGCCATATTTCTTGATGTCGCCAAGGCCTTTGACAAGTCTGGCACGCGGGCCTCATTTACAAATTAATTCGGCTTAAGTTCCCGTCTGGACTTATCCATTTAATACACTCTTACCTTGGTGATCGTGACTTCTATGTCCGTGTTAACAACTCACTTTCTCTACTACACATAATACTCTGTGCTATTATTCAGGGTTCAGTCATTGGCCCTATTTTATTCATAATATACTTTAATGACATTCCACGCACACTCTTCACATCACTCGCACTCTATTTGGACGACACTGTTCTCTATGGCACTGCACATCACCCATACAATCTTTACAAAAATCTACAACACCACCTCAACATCTTCATGGAATGGTGTGATCAATGGCGCATTAAGATAAACGAATCTAAAACTACTGCTGTTTACTTCTCTAGAACCTTCTCCACTCCTAATAGATTAACCATCAGTAACACTACCATTCCTTGGTTTGACGATGCAAAGTACCTGGGAGTTACCATTGACAAACACATTACCTTTAAAAAGCATATTCTTAATATCCGCGGTAAAGTCGCCGGAATTTCCAAAACCCTCGCCCCCCTTCTTCGCAGTCACTCACTCTCCATACACAACAAACTCTTAATATATAATGCTTGCATTCTCTCTGTTATCACATATGCATGTCCAATCTGGGGCTTCACTTGCAAAACCAGTATGAACAGCCTCTCTAGTACCCATTACAAACAGCTCCGTTACATCAGGAACGGGTCTAGATACCTCAAAAACTCCACAATCCTCAAGGATCTGAAAACGACTTCACTCAAACATCGCATTAAACACCTTGCGAAAAAATTCTACAATGACATTAATCACATCCCAAATGAACTCATCTATGAGCTACCTGACTACGATGCTTCCAGTCCATCCAACCGGAATAAACCAAGGTACTCCACTATTCTTGATGAATAGTCCTTCCGAGCTATAATTCTTACCTCAAAAATTTTCTCTTTAATTAAAAAAATATATATATATATTGATATATAATTTTTTACTGATAATTTTATATTGACTTTTCTCCTAAACTTCTCCTAACATCTTTACTTTACCTCGTCTGGCATATTTTTGCATTTTTTGAACTATGAACTATTTTTACTTTTATACTTTAACTAGTAAATTTTCATTATTTTATAGATATACTTAACACTATCCTATTTTATGTAGTCAATTGGACTACGGCTAGACATTTCATATGGCTCTCTCAGGATTTGATATACACCTACTCAAAGCCAGGGTGTGCAGTTGCTTCGCAACTTGGAAGCCCATTGAACCTATCACAAGTTCAAGTTCAAGTTCAAGACACATATTACTATTCAAAAATAGCGGTAGCATTTTGAATAGTAAAAAAAGCCCGCCAAACTGGTAACACTCGAATACATATCTTCTTGATGTTTGCCATCTCTGAGACTACGATTGATGCAAGTGTGTTTATGAAAAGTGTATTTTCAGCATCCGTATTCGAACAATTTAATTGAACACATGTAAATTGCAAAGGCTTCGCGGGCCACATATAAGTAGTCGGCGGGCCACGTGTTTGACATGCCTGGTTTACAGGAACACACAAAAATTTCTCTTACGTTATGGTCAATGGGAAAAAATCTTTTACGGTGCATTTTAATGACGTTATGATATTTCAAACATAATAAAATTTACAAGTGGATAAATTTCATTTAAAAAAAAAAAAAAAAAAGTCACGTGTTTTTATAAAGTAAAAATTTACCAGTCTATTTTTCTTGTTTTTTCGAAAATCTGAACCAGTCCGATAACGGGTGAAGCCCGCTATTATACTCTGTGATAATAATATCTGTCATGTGGGCTAAATGTGATATTAAAAAAAATCAATTTCAAAATTAAACACGTTGTATAGAGACCTTCAAAATGCTAAAATATACCAAAATTTCCATAATCGGGTTTTTAGCATGATTCAATACGTTCCTCAAACTCATATGATATTATAATCACTTGCTGACGCCATATCTACTTGCTTTCTCTATTACTCATATTGATAGTCTCTTTGTATTATTCTCAAACATTTGAAGAAGTCCGTTAAACTTCCAATATGACGTTAGATTAATTTTCTTTTTAATTCTCTAATGACATCATATTAACCTGCTTTCTGTACTTACACATACTCATACCCCTTGTTTTATTGAGAAATGTTTGAAAATTTCCGTTTTATCCCCAATATGACGTCATATTAATCTCTTTTTCAATGGGTGAAACTTTTTATTTCATTTTCATTTTTCACGAGGAAATCTTTCAATAGAAAATTAATTATTGTAGAAAGAATTTTATTGTGAATTTTTAATTGTTGGCAACTGCTCTAACGAAAAATGTTTAAATTCAATAGGAAAAGACTGTTAGATTTTTGGTTTTTTTTTTAACTCTCTATATTAAAATAATAGGATTTTTTCAAATTTTTATGATTTTCAGCGTAACAGTAGGTAGTCAGCTGTAAGTGCACAACATTTCAAGTCTGTAAGTCATACAGTTTCTGAGAATCGGCTCTGTGACGGACAGACAGAGAAACGGGATGAAAAGGGTTTCTTGAGATTAACGAAACCCTAAAAAGGATTATCAGACGTTTGTTGATGCCATTTTCTACTAATAATTATATTAAATAAATAGTGTTTAATTTTTTTTACAGGCAATAGGAGAAGAAAGCAATAAAAAATACAAAAGATAGACTATACAGTAATCCCTCAACATTCGCGAAGGTTACGTTCCAGGAAAAGATCGCGAATGTCAAATACGCGAATGTTGAGTCTATCTCTCTGCACTGAAAAAGGAGTTACGTTCTGTAAAATTTTAATTAGAGTGACACGGTATTTCAAAGAACTAAAGGATAAATGTATTAACAATACGTTATGGTGCATATATGTAGAAGTTAAATGTACGCACATATTCATAAACATGAAATTTATTTACTAAAGGTAATACAAATTAATTGACAAAGGAAATAATTACAGCTAGAAAAGCACGTGTTTTGTATAAAGTAATTTCGATTCTCTCTATTCGCAAACAGACGATAATGTGTAAGCGATTAAATACTAAAATACGATATTTAAATACATCTAGATGCTTCAGAAATGCTGTTATTTTCTATCTAAGCGCAGTTTCAGCTCCATCTCTACGAGAACTTGAGCGTGTTAAATTAATAGATTAAAGATGCTCTTACCTTACCACTTCTAATATATGTCAGTTGCAATGAATATTCTTCTGTTATTATTTGCTTTCCTACATCACTCGCTCCTTTTTCAGCTAACAACTGAAAATTGATTTATAAATAGATACTAAGTAAACACGGCGGAAATAATCTTTAACCACTATAAATTCTGAAAACGAAAGAGATAATAAAAAAAATCGCGAATAATCAAGTCAGATTCTCGCGAATGTTACGTTTTTCCGCATTTTCATATTCGCGAATAATCAAAACTCGCGAATGTTAAAACAGCGAATGTTGAGGGATTACTGTACATATTTAATTCTTAAAATTGAAGTATTCTTATTATACGTGAGGAAATTTGACGTTCGCATTGATCTCGCATTGAAAGATGAAGCTTTGAAAATCACGTAATTTGTAATTCAGATTATTGGATATTTACAGTGTATTAAAAAAAGGACGTCATTTTCTCATTAAAATTGAAATGTTGAATTATCTTTTCACTTGAATAGATGGTGACAGCAATATCATGATTAAATTACATTTTTCAAGAACATTTAATGATATAAAAATTTAACATCACCTATTCAAGCATCATTTATCATTCAATTTTTATTCTACAAAACAAAAATATCGTCTATCGACCATCTGACATCTAGAAATCGATCCATCGTAATTGTTTTGAGTTAAACCAATGAGTTTAAACATAAACAGATTTAAGCTCTTCGCGTTCAGTTAAACAATTATGTTTTGCCCTATTTTAGTCATAATGAATACAAAGAAGAAACATTATTTATAAATTTCGTATGTTAAAATGATTTATGATAGTAGTCATTCTGGCTGTAGTTGCTGCAGATAGTGATGAACTGGGACCGCGCAGCGGTTCCAATGTGAATTGCATCGCAATTCAGAAAGGCTTGCGAGCGTTAGCGATCAGAGTGCTGAACCCTCTATTTTATACCACGTAGTTTTTATTTATACCATCTAGTTTATGGAAACCAACTGAAATAACACCCAAGACGCAATGGACTTTTCCACCTCAAGGCGACGCTGGAGTTCAGATGCGCAAGACGGCAGTCAGTAAGAATTTTCGCTCCCTGATGATGGCAGCGATAGCCGGCTGAAAGTACTAGGACAGTTTTTTTTAAATAACTTTTTAACATCTTTTTGTAAACATTTTAACATATTTGTGTCTTTTAAATTGTTTTATCACCTGTTACGTAAACGGTGGGGGGATATTGGAATTTTAGAAAAGAAAATATTTTTATCATTTTGTATTTGGTCTGTTTTTCCATGCACTGTAACAACTTCTTTAATCTATACGCATATAGTATTCCACTAGACATTTGTGTTACATCAGGCAAGGTTTTAGGACATTCTTCCATTAGTTTTCTTTAGCTGTTTTTCATTTGGAATGTTTTTCTGAAATAATTTTTGTAAATATGAGCAACAAAATGTCTGATGACATTAAGTTTTGGTGATTATCGTGAATGATTCAAAGGCTTAGTTATTCGATATAACAGCCATTTCTTCAGTATTTCCTATCCTATGAGTTCTTCAGATCGTTGACGTTGTAAATTTTCTCTTGTAATAGAATGGGTAGCACATTCTCAGGAAAAAGTCCTTTACATTTATATATACAGGTTGTCCGAAAAGTCTGGAAACGGTCAAATAACTCGAGATATATACATCGGATTGAAAAACGGCAAAATGCATGTTCAATATTTTTGAAAAATCTATTTAGGGATATGAAAGTTGCCTCCCCTCCAAACTTTGAAATCTTAAATGATGACCCCCATTTTTTATTGCAGATTCGGATAGTACGGGAAGAAATAGGTAATTTTTGTATTGAACATTCTCTCCGAAACATTGTAGATGGCGCTGTAATCGAGTGTAATGCTGTGAGAATCGTTACCATCGCAATGTCTGGAAACGCTCGAATAACTCGAGAAATAGACATCAGATTGAAAAACGGAAAAATACGTGTTTAATATTTTTAAAACATGGCAACTTTGATATCCCTAAATAGATTTTTCAAAACTATTGAACATGCATTTTCCCGTTTTTCAATACGATGTACATTTCTCGAGTTATTCGAGCGTTTCCAGACTTTTCGGACACTCTGTATATATAAACATTTTATTGAGGGATGAACATGAAAAATAATAAGCAAGTTCCTTGAGTAAATATTTGAAGATTAGATAAGGTTCGATTCAATTTTTGACAACAAGTTTCAGAATATGATAGATGCGCTGGACTCAGCGGATAGTCAATACATTAAAATGTCCATTAAATGGAATTTACTTGGTATAGGCCGTAAAGTCTGCAATAGTAAAAACAACTCTTTAGGATTGAGGGGGGGGGGGGGTTAACAAACGAGGTCATCGACACACTATAGTTAAAATAACTAAACATTTTTTAACGTCTGATAAATAAAAGTCTTTAAATAAAATTTCACATTTAATCAGACATAAAAGTTAAATAAAATACAATTAAAACATTAAAAAATTACTGCAAACGTTTCAGGCTGTAATTTAGCCCTTCATTAGTGCAACTACGTACGTCGACCGGTGAATTTTCAACCATGTTTTTAACTGGTTAAATTTATTAACTGTAAACATGGTTGAAAATTCTCCGGTCGACGTACGTAGTTGCACTGATGAGGGGCTAAATTATAGCCTGAAAACTTTGCAGTAATTTTTTAATGTTTTAATTGTATTTTATGTAACTTTTATGTCTGATTAAATGTGATATTTTATTTAAACACTATAGTTAGTTCGATTTCGTAACAGGTTTGCCAGTTTGGCTTCTTTTTTATTCTGAAATTACGAATTAATGCCAGAAATTTCCAATAGTAAATTTGTTTTATTTAATGACATATACAGGGTGTCCCAAAAGTCTCCGTACAACTTCAAAAATTTATTACAAAAAAAAAAAAAAAAATAATAGGCCTACAGCAAAAATAATTACAACAGTACATAGAGTAACTCAAAAAGTTTTTTTCTACTACCTTAGTATACTTGTACATGAGATAATTTCGTTGCACGAAGAATATCAAGTCGATATTCCAATTCCATCCACGTGCGTTTCTGCATGCTAACATCAACAGTAGTTACAACTGTTTGGATCTTTTGTTTCAATTCCACGAGACTGTTCACTTGAAACAAAAGATCCAAACAGTTGTAACTTTATATTAAAATCATTAAAATTACAGTTGTAAAAAAAGTTGTAAATCTGTTGATGTTAGCATGCTGAAACGCACGTGGATTGAATTAGAATATCGACTTGATATTCTTCGCGCAACGAAAGGATCTCATGTACAAGTATACTAAAGCAGTAGAAAAAAAACTTTTAAGTTACTCTATGTACTGTTGCAATTATTTTTGCTGTAGGCTTATTATTTTTTGTGTAA
Organism: Maratus michaelseni; assembly: GCA_963931845.1. Taxonomy (NCBI): domain Eukaryota; kingdom Metazoa; phylum Arthropoda; class Arachnida; order Araneae; family Salticidae; genus Maratus; species Maratus michaelseni. The sequence continues at coordinate 156,733,099 of OZ007600.1, read as the reverse complement.
TAAATTTTTGAAGTTGTACGGAGACTTTTGGGACACCCTATATTTCGTGACTATTTAAAGTAAACATTCTTCTCAGTATTAACTCGGAATTTCTGAATAAAAAAGGAGGAGGGCAATCGGGCAATCCGGCAATCCTGTCTCTCAAGGGGAGATTTATATAGTGTTTTGAGGTATACAAAGGTATAAAACAATTAGGTTAAAATTATCGTATGCACCTTTTGCAATAAAATTTATTAAGTTATACTTTATGGCTTAATCTATTCTTAATTTTCAGTTTGACCTCGTGTGTGACCAGGAATGGCTTATATCGCTTTCCAAGTCCGTTTTTATGGCCGGACTGCTAGTGTCTGTGATGTTTTTTGGCAACTTATCAGACAAGTAAGATTTTTTAAATTTTCATTATTTCTTACAGATAAAGTAGAATGATACTAAAACTGTTAAATTTTCCATTACATTCTATCAAAGTCCAAAATTGAGCCAAGTAATCCAATCTTACCCGAATCCTATCCGTGGATCGGGTTGGTTCCAGATCGAGTCGAATCGACTATAAATTTGAGGAGTTCTGTATATATTTGCACTGACTGTAATAATTGAATTGACAAAAATGCTCTGCAAAGAACTTGAAACTGTACACTGATATTGTCGAGTGAATGATAATACAGAATCTGATATGCGTTAGCACATTATATAGGTGACCTGAGTGAGCGAAGCTCATATCTGTCAACTCCAATAGTTTTTCTGTGACGCTACATCTCTTATTGTTCTATAGATGACAATCTAATTCAGCAGTGATAGCTGCCATGGGCAGAATGGTTCGCTTAAAATAATAATCTGTCGCAAATCGTGTGCTTGAGAAATAATTATAGATCATAAATGCCACAGAAAACATTAAAAGCTTAAATTGGAAGCTTCGTGCGCGATTGTTGTTTAAATAGTCAGAATTGCCAGTATCCATAAAGTGCAATATTTTTAATATATCAGGGATGCCACTGGCGATTATTTCTATATTTTAATAACACTACAATTTTAAAAATATAATTTTGTGGTAGATTTCTTTATCTTTTTTCTTGCACATGCTGTAGACATATACTACGAAGACTTTTGTTTGGAAGTGCAATATTTTTAATATATCAGTGATGCCACTGACGAATATTTTTATATTTTTTATTAGTACTAGAATTTTGAAACTATAATTTTGTGGTAGATTTCTTTACCCTTGCTCTTGCAGATGTTGTACCACGGAAAATTTTATTTAGAATTAGTGGTAAAAATAGTCGCCAGAGGCATCCCCGATATTAAAAAATATCATGCATTACTGAAAACGGCTACTCTGTCATTTAGAACGTGTGAAATTGCGATTAAGGGATTCTGTTCCAAATGCCAGTACATTGGACTAATGGTTTCGTTTAGGCCTTTTGGCAAATTTTCCAGCTTTTGTCTGACTGGTATGAATAGAAACGCGGGATTACCATGTCTTACTCAGTGTTATAAATTAGCACTTGTTAATCGGGCTTTTCGATAAAATTACTCTTAGAATTCTCATATCCGGCACTAAACTTGACACCTAGAATTCTCGATCGCCCCCCAGATAGCATCCAACTATCCGAAATATTTTCTTTTCTTTCATTGACCACATTTATGTTTGCAAATTAACTCGTTCAGTTCAGTTTTGTTGAAGGACTCAGCTTCCTTAGTAATTTGAATATAGCATGGAATTTGGATGTGTCCAGATCTGTGAGACAATCTTAATTGCCTCGAACTTATTGGTCATGATTGCCTCGTAGGGTACATCTGATCCAGGCCCGAGTGAACTAAATTTTAAGGTTTCAGTTCTGTTCCTTGCGAGCTTAGTTCGAGCATACCAGATTTTTTAAAAGTAGTCCAAAATATTGTTTCAGATGAAAAAGCTTTACATTAGAATGTGAATTGGTTGAATTCTTTTTATTCGTTTGTCTAGGTAGCCTCGTACTTTAGCATCAATTTTCAGAATTAGTGACTTAGACCACTGGGAATTAACATACAAAGTTGTTAATTTTAACGTTTGGCTTTTTAAAGTTCATATTTTGTTGATATAAACTCTTGAAACTTTACACAAAACAAAAAACAGTACAGGTTAAAACGCCTAATCATATATCGTCAAGTTCTGTAATCCGAATCACCATAAAGTGTTTTTATGCATAACAGAGTGGAGACATACGAGCAATAAAATTTGATTGGTCGATAGGATTTTGGACCATTGTCATAGACTTGGCGATCCTGTCATTATCACCATGTGACTGTTTCTTGATATGTCTCATTCGTCTAACTGAACTCATCCAGGCGAGTATGGCCAAATTCTGGAATGTGGGTAACTAGAGTTTGGACAAAAACTTCAACTATGAATTTTTGCGTCCTGTACGTATGTTGTCACGTTGGTACGTATTGAGGCCTTCTAGGTTACCACAGTTTGAATAAAACTTTGAATATAAGTTACTCTTATAAATATACTCTATTTTAAATAAATGGCTACTGCAAAACGCAAATCACAGTGCAAGATTTTATCAATAAATTGAACATTTTAAACAGACGTGAAAAAATGGTTATCCGAATTTGAAGGCAATGTTTCTAAGAAGGTATAAAAAAAAGGTTGCCGTGGTAACATAAATGTTTACAGAAACCTGATACTTATATCAACACTTAGCGGCGAAATTGCATATTCCACGGGAATGAAAAAACATTTAATCTATATAATAACGGAATATGAAAACAATATAGAAGTAGATCTTCTATTTACACCAGATAGTGAATATAAATGCACGACTATAGTTTAAGAGTATTCACTTAATTCAATTAAAATCAATTATTTTGAGAGCAGCTCTCTGCTATTGATCATCTAATGATGAGAACTGCTAAATAATTGCTCTCAAAACTGTAGTAATGTTTTTACACTCGCCATCTGTAGAAAAAAAATTCTCCTTCTATATTGTATTGTATATTTAATTTATATGTTCATTTCTTTTTTTTTTCTGCAAGGGGATTTAAAATTTTGACCTATCTCATTTTTTCGTTTGAGCAGAATTGGTAGAAGGTCAACAATCTCAGGATGTTGCATTTTGAGCGGCCTTGCAAGTTTTACCTGTGCTTTCTCATCATCCTTCACTATGTATCTCGTCGCTAGATGTCTGGTCGCCATGGGCGTCTGAGGATACTACAATAACTTAAATGTACTGTGTATGTATTTAAATTTTTATTTTAAAAATATACCATTAAAATTATTAAATGTTATGTTAAAAACTATTTAAATGTTCTCATTTTTTATATATAAACTATTTTATATATAAACTAAGTCTACTAATGTCGAATAAATTCAAATATAATACTTCCCTTTTCTATGAACAAAATTTCTTACTCATAAATGCGAAACCGATTCTTACAAACAAATTAAAAGTATTAAATATACACAATTAAAAAAAAAAAGGGATAGTGAGGTTTTGGATGGATATTATAGAGTTTGATGGATTATACGTTATCGACAGACGTATTGATCTATAAGAAGTGAAGTCGCACATGGGTGAAATAAAAGAAAATTTATTTTATTGAGTTTTTCGGTACAAAACGAAAAAAATATATCTATATTTAATACTTGGAAATTTTCCATAGAAATTTTCACACGCATTGCATTCATAATATTCAAATTTTAATCGCTTAAAAGGCGTATAGCCAACATAGTGAAAAAGTACCCAAGCCGGGACTCGAACCCGAGTCAGCAGTACAGCACACTGACGTTCTACCAACTGAACCACTTGGAAACGATACTCAGCCTGGCACTTTCTCACTATAACATGTTGGCAAGGCTACAAACGGAGCACAGGATGGAATATTTTCCGTGAATCACAGTGCGAATTTGAGTATCGTTCCCAAGTGGTTCAGTTGGTATAACGTCAGTGCGCTATACTGATGACCCGGGTTAGAGTCCCGGCTTGGGAACTTTTTCATTATGTTGGCTATACGCCTTTTAAGCAATTGAAATTTGAATATTATGAAAAATATATAATTTGTGTATCTGAGAAAAACAACCAACAAAGTGTAATTTTCTAATTAAAAAAAATCATTTTAATAGGATATATGATTTTTCATGGCAGAGAGCAACATTAAACACCTGTAGGCATATAATCTATCAGGCTCTCAATGGGGGTATTCCGTTCCACTCCTTCAGAAGAACTCTTTCCACCTGTTGTTTTATGGAAGCAATAGGCGGGAAGCAATACACATCTCACTAACATGTTCCAGTTATGTTCTATTATGTTCATGTTGGGAAAACTTGCTGGCCAAACCATTCGTATGACCCCTTTGTCATGAAGGAAATCGTTCTCCAACCTAGAAGGATTTGGCTTGCAGTTATCGCCTATCAAAATGGAATTATCTCCAATTGCTTCGGCATAAGGGACTAGAAAAGTTATAAGAATCTCATCCCTCTACTGCTCTGATGTCAGAATTCCATTTCTAATAATGTGTAGATCAGTGTGACCATTAATGAAGATATTAGTCCAGACTATCGCTTCGCTTTCTCTAAATTTGACATTTTCTTGTACAAATACATGATTGTTTTGAGCCTCATGTTCACTCTATATTAAACTGCGCTTATTATAAGGAAATGATTTGTCGCAGAAGAGGATATTAATCCATCCATGTCTCCTCCAATTGACATGCTGTCCTTCCCATTCTCTGTAGACAGTATGGTGATGTTTTGATAATGAAACACATGCCATAGATCTACGAGCATACAGACCAGCAAAAGGCAGTCGTCTTCAGACAGTAATAAATGAGAAAATTGCGATACAGTTATTTTTTTAAAAATTGCATTTGAAAGTAGATTTTTTTCTATATAACGGTGTAAAAATTAATAATTTGCGATTTTTAGAATTAAAAAAATTGCAGTAGCAAAAATCGCAAAATCGAAATTTCATCGTTAAATGACGTCTGCGTTACGCACGACACGCTTGTCCTTTATAATATAGATTACTCGGAATGCCATGCAAGAATTTCTAGTAAATGTGTAAATTATTCACGTCTATGACATCCACACTATACGTTTCACCACACGGGAGCAAAAAAACAGTGGCAGCAAATGAAACTTTGTTAAAGGTTTCTTTTAAATTAATATATATATATATATATATATATTAGTTTCTGTAGTTTCTAAAGATAAAGAACGCTTTTCGGAATCGCGCGTAACTCGGAAGAGGTTGTGGAATTTCGTACGTGGTTAGATTATATTTTCGTAGAATAAAAATTGTGTTTTTTACAGTGTGGGTAGTTTAGTAATAGAACATTGGAGCGTATAACCAAGGTTCCAGGTTCGAAAACTGACCTAGATACTTTTTTACTCTGTTATTAAAATTTGTTAAACTTTGACCTTCACCTACAAAGAATCAGTGTTTCAGTTTGAAATCTCGTCTGCATAGAAATGCACTTAGTTCTCTACATATAATATATTTTATTTGGTCATATATATAATTTCTGTTGTCAGCATCCCTTTTTCTATGCATCTACAAAACGCACAACAGTGAATGAGGTACCATTCGAAAGGTTTTTGAACCGGTTTCTGACATAATACTCTCACATGTCGTTAAAATATGCTTTTTGATTAAAAATTGCTGCTAATTTAAATATAAATTAGCATTGTTTTCATGAATGAAATGAAAGATTTTTCTAAATTCAATGTTGCCACAAAACTAAAATACTGCATTATATCGTGCTCAACAATGATTATAAGAAAATAAATAGTACAAAAAAGGTAAAGTGGGACGTCTCTGCACGAGCTTTTTATATTTATGATTAAAAAGCAAAATTCAAATATTTAGAAGAAAACGACAGCATCGATCGGTCAAAGCAGTGGTATTTGGCGTGTAGCTTAAAACATATGCTTTGTTATATTGAATAAAATCTTACTTTGTATGTTTTCAATTTATTTTTCTTTGTCCCATGTTTTTCCAAAAGCGGATGATGTTATCCGCTAATACAGCACCTCCCTCTGAATACTAGGCCTGCGCGCTGACAAAAATGGCTGTCGCAGGCAGATTCTTTTTTCAGCGTTTGTACAGTCTCTCGAACTTCAACACCTACAATATCTAAAAGTTATCTTTGACTTATTTGATCTCAGAAAAACAAGGCGAAGAAAACTTTTAGAAATTATTGGTGTTGAATTTCGAGGAGCCGTTCAAACGCTGAACAAAAGATCTGCCTGCGACAGCTGCAATTTTTGTCAGCGCGCAGGCCTACTACTCAGGGGGCGATAAGTACAGTTGAAATACGATTGCTAATTTTTTTTTCTGCCGCGTGCCTTTTGCTATCTTCGATCAGTTTTTTACTGTAACTTTGATGGAATAAATGAGATCATATTCTGGTTTGACTAATGTTGTTTGCAGATATTTTTTATTCCTTTAATTTTTCTTTAGAAGTTTAAACCTGCATATAAAAAATATTAGATATTGCTAAAAAAAAAAAAAAAAGACTGCAGTGCGAAATACTCGCACGGGTCCACTGGTTTTGCTATATTTGTAAAAAGAAATACGGTAAATTATATGAATAACAATGTAATTATTTTGTATGTAATCTTTTCTTTCAGTGATGGAAGTTGTGGGTCCCAAGCTGCGATCTCTGTATTCCAATACGGTACATTTAGGTTGGTCTGTAGGATTTGTCTGCTTGCCTGGTATAGTGTGGCTGATCAGGGACTGGTTCTGGATACAAATCGCTCTTACTGCACCCTACATCGTCTTCATGGCGGTCTGGTGGTAATAATTACTTTTATTGCTTATGAAAAGTAAATCTGAACTAATGTTGATTTGTTTTCTTCTTCAAACTTAACACACTTTGCCCCGCTCGTTCTCGACTCTTTATAAACAGGAACGAAAAATCACGCATAAGGCATAGATTAAGAAACATTTTCCAACTCTGACAAAATATTATTAATAAATTTCTGTTTTCCATAATCACATAATAAGATCACTAATTGAAATTAAAATGTAGATAAAATGCTTAAGTGCTTAAGAGATACAAATAGAAACAACAAAAACTTATAAAAACCCTTTAATGATCGACATACGTTTCAGCTCTCCAAAATTTGCGAGAATATTTTTGTTTATCGTTTATTATCTTGAAAATGGCTCCGTAGGAGAGCTGAAACGTATGTCGATCATTAAAGGGTTTTTATAAGTTTTTGTTGTTTCTATTTGTATCTCTTAAGCACTTTATCTATATTTTAATTTATTTTTTGTTTCATATGATGAAATGAGATATGTAAATGAGCCATTTAAAAAGCACATAATTCAGTAAATATCCATTTTCATCATTTCCTGTTCATATCCGAAGAAATTTGTGTGTCAATTATTTCGTGTACCCCTGTATGCGATGGCTAGAATTTATACACACCACCTAATACACTCAAAGTTAAATGATTTTTAAAATGCATACAGCAGCGGAAAATGCTCTTCCAGCAATTATCGATCTTAGTCTATTCTGTAACCGAATTCTTTTGTGTGTCCCTGTAAATGAACAATAAATGCCGTGCATTCCATAATCTACAGAAAACATCTTGTGGTTCATCTTAGTCGTCCTTTTAAATTTAATAATGTTTGAAATATCAAAACATCACTAAAATGCATGGCAACCGACATTTCTCATAAATCATAATGTAAGGTAATTTTTTGTGCGTCCCTGTAGATAAAGTATAACAGTTACTTACTACTGAGAAAGCATGCTGTAGTTGATCTCAGTGATCCATATCAATCTCATTATGTTTGAAAGATCGTAACACCAGTAAAATTCATCGCAAACAATTTTTCACATGGGCCATAATGTAACGATATTTTTTGTGCGTCCTATATGAACTATAACTGCTACACACTACATTTTCAATACCGAACTTTCTAAAATAAACCTCACTAAAGCACCTTTGGAAAGATCGGAGGAGGAAAGGACTAATATTTGGCTAATTTACCTTGTACTGGTTGAACAGCTAATTTTACGTTAACCGCTTATTACATATTTTGGATAATTGGATAATTTTTTCACGCGCAACATAAATAATTTTTTAGCATTAAAATACATTAATAAAATATATTGTACAACTGATTAACTATCTTTTTTAATTTCACAAAAACATGCTGTGGGTAGCTGCTGTTTTATTCAACTATTAATCATACTTGCGTCTGTTTAAAAAATGTTATCTTAATCCACAATCTATATCAAAATAATATCTTACCAAAACTTACGGGGAGCAAGTCTTTAAAAATTAAATATTTGTACTTATTTACCTAAAATTGTCATTGTCTTAAGAATTCAATACATAGTAAAGAATAGGGTTAACATTTAAAAGAGGTTGAACATAATAAAAATCGGGTTTTCTAGCGTCTCGCGTAATGTTTCTGCGGGGTATCTTTTAACCACCTAGAAATTGGGACGCCCCCACAGTGGAGTATTTGACGCGAAATCCTGGTCAAAATTAATTTTCATGCTTTTTAAAGTTAAAACCAGTGTTGTTGACTTACTATTAGTAAATACACTTAATTAATGTTATCTATGACTAATGTATGTATTTATTTAAATAAATATGTACATATAATACAATGTTTACTTCATTGTTTATTGTTTATTAGAGGAACTTAATTGTTTATAGGTTTGTTTTATTTACAAGTAATGTTTAAATAAAAATGGTTAATTTTACCATACATAAATGTTTAATTATTTATAAAAATCAATGCATATAATATAGATATATTACTTGCATTCAGTATTTAGAAAAGTTGAGTCTCTATAGGATAGAGATGCTGGTTTGTGAGTGTTTTTAATAGGTTTGCAGTCCTCCCCCCCAAAAAAAAAACATTGATATCTAAAAACGGCAACAATATACGGATTTTTTTTTGAAAAAAATTAGCCTTCAAAACTATAACCAATACGATTATAATTCAAAAGTGATCCGATAAACCCTGACACAGGTTAAAAAAGCTTTGAATATATTAGATAATATATTTCAATAAATATATTTCAATAAATGAGATCTAAAAAAGGCTTACTATTAACCCATTTTCAATTTAAATAATTCTTTATTACATGAAAAGTAAAATTTGTTAAATGCACATGTCAAAGTATACATTTAAATACAATATCAAAGCTGAAACATAACAAAAAAGCACGTCTTCGGACAAAGAAACTTTCACTTCAGCTGAGGCTAGGAGCCGTCGGTTGAGTCATACTCCTGAAATACACATAGATTGATGCACCATTTAGTCAGCTATTATAAAATATGCTTTTTACAATTGTTGAGCAAATTTTAATTTCTGCCTTTTTAGCCATGATTTTTCCATCAAGACCACCACTCCACTGTGCACTCCACTGTGCTCCACTGTGCTCCACACAATACTCCACTGTGTGCCCGCGTAAATCGCGTCACCTCGCAACAGCAGTTTCGTTCAGTATGGGTAGATTTAAGCTTAGGTAAATTTTAGTAGTTTTTTTTAAATCTTTATTTACATTAAAACATGCATACCATTTTCAGGATGATTCCAGAATCTCCTCGATGGCTTTTATCTAATGGTAAAACTGACAAAGCGAAAGAATCACTTCGTGAAGCGGCTAAGATGAACAGAAGAAGGATTTCAGATTTGGACAAAGCGTTGCAAAATGTTATATCTGCAGCAAATGAGGTAAGCTTTATTCCTTTTTCCGATGAGATAGAATAAAAAACGAATTTATTAAAATCATTGCAAATTTCGATAGTTGTAAGCAGAGGTGCCAAGCTCTCACTAATCCTCCATAATATTTGGATTAATTTGACCCAAGTTTAATACGTTTCGCACCAGAATTTTTTTAAAGAAATGTAATTAAATATATTCTACGTAGAAATCTGAAATTAGATAAATAAAGATTCATCAAATAAATTTTCTAGTTTGAAAGGATATTAAAATGGGTTAAATTAATCCACATGTTACGGAAGTTTAGTGGGAGCTTGGCATCTCAGGTTGTAAGGTAAATGAATCATTTAAGGCAGCTGTTCCTAACCTGGGGTACGCGTACCCCTGCGGGTACGTATCGGGCCTGTTGGGGGTACGTGAAAATAATATCGGTAATGGCGGAAATCACAAAAAATGTTCAATTGAAAACACAGTTGATAGTTTTGGATTACATGGGTAGTCTCATGTGTAACTTCAATATGTTTCTCGCAAAATGAAGGAAAAAACCCACTTGATCTAGTAATTTATTGGTAATTTGATGTCACTAGCATCGCCCACCTCTAATCATATTGCATGATTACTTATGTTTTCCCCAAATCTTTGTAAAAATTGAAGAGAACCCAGAAATCGGTGATAAAGCATTAAGATACTTATTGCTTGTTACAGATACAGAGCTTGCCGAAAGAACATTTTCGTCTTATGCATACATTAAACTCAACCACATGAAACATGCTCAAGGATTCCCATTACGAGTATTAAAAGCCATGGTTGACTATTTTATATCATGATACAAATTTGTTATAAACTTTCATCGTAAGTTATTTAAAAATTCTTTTAATGCTAAATTGTTGTTAAGCTGATATTATGATAAGTAAAATTTATTTTAAAATCCAAGATAAAAAAATGAAAGGTTAGAAATGACAATATAATTTTAGTCGATTTATTGTTTAGTTCTGCTAAGAAGATTAATAATTTAAAAAAAAACAAGCACGCTTGATTTATGTGGGTGAATAGAGGCGTGTTTATAAAAAAGAGGGTACTCGTAAATGAAAAGACCTAAGCAAGGAATACTTGAAAAAAATAAGGTTGAGAGCTGCAGATTTAAGGCCATGTTTATATTTATGAATTTTTAATTTCTTTTGATATCGGTTGAATTTTTATGTGTAGTTTGAGTTAGTTTTTATTCAAGCACAAAAAAAAAAAAAAAAAAAATCAATTGCGTTTTATTTTTAAAAAATCAATTGCGTTTTATTTTGGAAAAATCATTTGCGTTTTATTTTAATGATTTTACAGAATTTCAAATGTATTGAAATTGATATATATCACTGAGGTGCACTACAAGAGTGTTAATATAGAATAGGGTGTGCATAACATTTACAGTTACAGGGACACTCAAAAGAATTCCGTTACATTACGGTCTATGGAGAAAAAACATTTGCTCTTTATTTTTATTTTTCACTATTTGAAAAGTATTGAAATTGATATAAGGTCCATTACAAGCGACTTACTATAGAATATTGTGTGCATAACATTCGACGTTCATTTACAGGGACACAATAAAGTATTCGGTACCGTCTTTTAACATTAATTGCTGGAAGTGCTTTTTCAGTTTCTGAACGCGTTTTTAAATTAAACTAATTTTTTGCCTATTACTTGGTGCGTATATATTTTATAGATCATATACAGGGCAGCACAAACGTTCTCGAGTACATTTCCGTTTATTGACGGAAATTCAAGAAGAAGAATTTTAAACTGTTCTACGCGTTTCCTAACTGAACTCAAATTTAGCATTCTATGTAGTATGTATACAAATCTATAGATCATATATAGGGATGCCAAAAGAGTTCGGATATTGTTCCGAATATTGTTGGTAACTCCTGAAATTGTGTTTTTAAATATGTTATGCGTTTTCGAAATTATTTACTTATTTATCATCTTTCACTTTATTAAACGGTAAAGATTTGTAAAAATATTTTGTAAGTGTTGGGAAGTGTTACGAACGGCATTTTTTTTTCTAAAAATGTTTTTCGGAATCTTCTGTGTCTAAAACGTGTAAATCCGTCAATCTTTTTTTTTTTTTTTCGATTTTTAAAACTATCACAAGATTTACCCTATACTACGTATGATGGGTGAGTAAAGGGCTAGAGACGTCAAAAAATGTATTTTTTAGAAAGGAAAGTTCGTATACTTTACAATTTAGTATTAAAAAAAATTACACTATTTATGACAAGTATGTAATTTAGCATTTATTGCAGATGTGAAAAAAAGTATCTTTTAATCAATATTAATTTTTGCCCCATGAACTATTTCACTGGCTGGTGGGGACATTACGTCTACGGAGCCTTCCTTCTTTATGTTAGAAGTTCTTTGGCTTGACCACGTGATCGTGACGTAGATGGGATATCCTCCATACTTTTAGAACTTTACTTATGCTAGGTCCATTTTGAATCTCATTAAATTATCTCGGGTAATTCTAATTAGAAATCTATGCTTGATGCATGATTTTTCGTTCTTATTTTTACAATGTAGAGAAAACAACAGTATAGCGTTCTATCCAACGGATAGAATCTACATGTAACTTAATATTAAACTCTTTAACTTCTTTAAGTGCATAATATGCAAATATGACAGAATGTCACCATGCCTAATTTTGCGAATACCCGTAACAAATACTGCGCAATGGATTACTTTGAGAAACTTGAAGCTCTGTGTTTCAGTGCAGACAATCGATGCGTTCTTTCAGGCCATGACGGGAGGGATAAAAAAACAGGATAAAATCATTTTGTAATTAGAAGATAGTTAAGATATCACAGAGTTAATGAATTGAGAGATACCACAAGCTTTTAATAAACGGACTATATTCCAAATCTGGGTTCGAGGCTGAATAAAATCACGTGGTACCAGTAATTTACCCAAAGAATTTCTAACTGATAAGAAGGTAAGCTACTACTGCTTTGCCCCATGAACTATTTCGCTGGTTGGCGGGGATTTACATTACCTCTACGGAGCCTTCTCTTCTTTACGTTAGAAGTTCTTTGGCTTGACCACGTGATGGAAACGTAGATGGAAATTTCCTCCATTTTTCTGGAGCTTTACTTATGCTAGGTCAATTTTGAATCTCATTAAATTATCTCGAGCATTTCTAATTAGAAACTCCGAATAACTTTCACTTTTAAGAAATAGTTTAAAGAGATAGAGGACAAGGCGGGAATATACAACCCCATAATTAGAATTTTCGCTATACAATCTAATTTAAACATGTATAAGAATTTAAGGGTCCATGTTGAGAATAAAGCCTGAATTGACATGTGTCATATAGTAGAGAGTGCAGGGTGCAGGGCAGGCTAAACGTCAAGTGGGGCCCTTGCAAAGCAGTTAGTGGGGCCCAACGTATACTGGATTACTGAACTAATAATATTTATTTCAAAATTGTATATATCATAGAATAATATACGTATAATAAAGATAGTAAAATGTATGAAAATTACCAACACTTTCACATTTGTTAAGCATAATTATTTTTAATTTCGCAAAATCTTCTATCCTTTACAATATGTATAAATCGAATACTTTGTGCGAATTTTAATTCATACACCAAAACCAATTACAACGTTGTAAAGCACAAATATAAAAATTCAGACAAAAAACCATATACGGCCGTTTCAAGGATGCATCGATCCCCTTCCTCAGTGCGAAAAAAAAAAGGATAAAAATGGATTCAAAGAACCCCCCGGTTATAGCCCCGAGTACTGGCTTGAATAAAATGCTAAAGCAAGAGTTTATATATACCAAAGTAGTGACGTAGTTAACCGGAATTAATTGAAGAAAGGAGTCACCGCGCAGGATCCCTCCACACGTGCGATAGAAAAGGGGTGCTGGTCATATCATTCACCAACGATGAACTGTGTTTGTGAATAAGGTAAGCCTCGTGAAAGTCGAGATCTATAACTGAATTACATTTTTGGATAATTTTAGTTTCTGAATAATTAAACCTATGGTTGGAATCCCAACAATGTTTAGCTATTGTAGATTTCTCACACTCCTGCTTTTTAACATAATTTTGGTGTTCTTTCAGCCTAATTCTAAGAGCACGCTTCGTCTCGCTTCGATATTTGTTTGGTTATATTAATGTTAACTGGTTTTATTTGTTATATATTTCCAAGACAGGTAATTCTTAATTTTTGGCTCTCCGTAAAAAGTTAATTTATGATGCTCAGTGAAAAAACAATGAAAATTTTGATTTAATTTTCAAGAAAATATTTGTACAAAAAAATATTTTCATCTGTCACAGAAATTAAAACTCGAAACAGGCGTTGGCTCGAAATCAAAACGACTCTCAACTTGCAATTGCAATAACTATCACTGAGGCCAAAAATTCACGAATTAGTTCAAAGAAGTAGAAAGAAATTTCACACTAAAAACGTGTGTGCATCTAAATAAATTTCCATTATTTTTCAATAATATTAAACTAACTTTAATAATTTTGTCATAATTAATCAAACTTTAAAGATGTTTGTTATTATTACTTTGTTCTATCTTTACGTGAAGAAAGTATTGAATTCATGAAAAATTTCGACTTCCGTTTTTTGAAGGATTTATACGTTTTAGAAGGTCCTGAACACGATTTAATTGCTTTTTTTTAAATATGTCTGTCTGTCTCTATGTGATACAAATTTTTTGGGCGCACTATCACAAGAAATAATTCAAGAAATTAAATCAAATTTCAGATTGACAATAAACGGTGCTGATTAAGTTGTGGCAAAAATCGCCCAACAGGTGGAGCTGCTATGCTGCATTTTGCACTATTTCCGAGCTAGCTCTATCTCTAGAACTAATGCACATAATTTCATCAAACTTCATATTCTGTTAGACTTTGACATAGATAAACGCCGATTAGGTTTTGGTGTAAATCACCCAACAGGTGTCGCTGCTGCTATTCTATGTTTTTCACGATTTCTGCGACAGTCATATCTCAAGCACGAATAGATTGTAATTTAATTTTGGTTGCAGACGATTTTACTGATATACAGAGTGTCCATAATTAAACGACTCTATTTTAAAGTTGTCTACAGACGAAACAATTGTTCAGAAAGTAGTGAAATTTTGTGGAGGACATAATGAAGGGATGGAAATTTGCTTGAGTGAACAAAAAAAATTAGTTCAAAATTTCGCCACCAGAGGGCGTTTTTTTAACGAATTACACATTTAGCGTATATTCTCACGATAGTTTAAACATTTTATTACAACATATCATGTTCCACATGACGGCCATCATTTTCAGCTACCATCTGGAATCGTAAGATAGCATGTTCCACAGTTGATCGCAGTGTGTTTTGGAAAATGCTAAGTTCCTGTCGTGAAAAAAGTTTGGTTGAACATGTTTTGTTGTAATAAAATTTGTAAGCTATCGCAAATGTATGCTAAATGTGTAATTCATTAAAAAACGCCCTGTGGCGGTAAAATTTTGAACTATTTTTTTTTTCGCTCAAACAAATTCCCACCCCTTTATTATGTCCTCCACAAAATTTCATAACTTTCTGAACAATATTTTCATCTGTAGACTACTTTAAAATAGGGTAGTTTAATTATAGACACCCTGTAGAAAAAAGTTTTGTGATAGCTACGACAGACTAGTTAAAAAACGTTTACGATTTCCTTATAATTAAATAATCAGTTATTTTGCTATATTAAATAGGTGCATTTCATATTAATGAGATGGAATTTCACTGAACTGAATTTAAAAAATATATATATACTAGGGAATGGAACCCGGGCTACCCGGGTTACAGAACATCGCTGAAAACTATTTTTTTTTAATTTAAAATTCTAACAGATTTTTTACATTTAATATACAGTGAAACTTCCATTTAACGAAGTCTCACGTTACACTTAAACACTTCGTTATGAAGAAAATTCGTTAAATAGAAATCAACTTAAATTTATGAAATTTGTATGCACGTAATACACATAAATTTGAAAGTACACATAAAATGGAAATATTTGAAAAATATATTTTAATTCGGACATTTTTTTAAACAATGTAGACGTATGAGAAAAATGTTATTAGAATACTGTCTAAAAAAACATAATATAGAGAAGTAAACAAAAGCTGACGCGTACCTTTTCTTTTTGGATTAAAATGTGGTTAAATGTGTGTGTTTTGATTAGATGATTAAAATGTGTTAATTTTCATACAGTCCACTGAAATAAATTCAGATATTCATAGCAACAGCAACCTATCCGTTTGAATGCTGTACACGCACGAAAGTGGAATAAACTTCGTTATATAGAATATGTTTTTCGTAATATAGAGGTTAATTTACATGTTAATGGTGTTCAAAGACAAGGTTCCGCAGAAAATTTCGTTAAGTAGAAAATTTAATTAAATAGGGACTTCGTTAAAGGGAAGTTTTACTGTATATATTTACTAAAAAGAAATGGCGCATCCAGTATTTGTCGCGAATTAAATTAAAATCATGTACTCGTGATCGTGACATCATAATTAACTTTTATATTTTAACAGAATAATGAGGCTCTATAATTTGTGACTCGTGTTATAGCCATCATACACGGCAGGACACATTGGCGTTATCATTATCTTTTTACGCGTGAAGATTTCGCTACGGTACTCCATTATGAAATTTTGTAATATTTGGAATTCAATATTTGAAAAACGGCATAATCATTAGATTTGCAATTTATATCAATAAAAATACAATTTTTCACCTTTCTAAACGCAGTTTGTCTAACAATTTTGTGACAAATACTTTTCGAGCTATTCATTTTTTCAGTAACTTCAAATGTTCCATTTTCCGAGATTAACCTGTGGCAACGATTAGCGAAAAAGCCAGTCGTCAGCAATGTGAAGCTTTTTATTAAAGATGATTAGTGGTTCGCGGGATTTAAAATTATAATTTTAGTGTTCCGTGAAGTCACTGACCTAAACTACTTAATCGCCTGTAATACTCTGAAGTTACTATTAATATACAATTTTCTTATTTTATTGGTTGATATTTAATAATTTGTTTTAAATTTTATATTTTAGAATAGAGAATCTGAAGAAAACAAGGGAAATATCTTTGATTTGGTAAAAACACCTGGATTGTGGCAAATAACCCTGAATATTGTGTTTTCTTGGTAAGTTGTGTATTGCTCATATTTTAGATGTATAGTGTGTTTTGAAAACTAAATTTTAATTAGTTTATTGCGAACACAGGAATGTTAATATTTATTGAATTTATTTATTTTTGTGACTTACTGAAAAATAAATATTTCACACATTTTGCACTTGCATGCAATATCAAGTTAATGATAATTTAATATGATTAAAAGCTATACATATATCCATAAACTTTTCATTAGATTTATTAAGCAGCAATTCTTGGCGATTTCCATCGCTACAACTCCAAATAAATTGTCATTTTAAGCATAATAATAATAATAATAATAATAATAATAATAAAATACAAGAACGAAAAATCTTGCGTCAAGCATAGATTATAAAACACTTTCTAACGCTTCAAAAATAATTTTATAAATCTTTATCGTTTAAAAAGGTTAAAGATGATATCTAAGTAAACAATTTGGAAAACGCATATATTAAAAAAAAAAAAAAAAAAAAAAATCAGGAATTACCAACATTTTTCGGAAAAATATCCGAAATCTTTTGTGCAGCCCTGTATATGATTTATAAATTTGTATATATACTACATAAAATTTTAAATTTTATAGCACAGTTGAAAATTCCCCTTCTGCAATTTCTGTCAATAAATGGAAATGTACTTGAGAATTTTTGTGCTACTCTGTATATGATCTATGGAATTTATACGCACCAAGTAAGAGCCAAACAATGAGTTAAATTTAAAAACGCGTTCAGCAACTGAAAACGCACTTCCAGCAATTATTGTTAGCAGACAGTACCGATTTCTTTTGTGTGTCCCTGTAAACGAACGATGAATGAATACTATATAGACAATATTCTAAAGTTATCCTGTTGTAATGCACCTTAGTGATATATATCAATTTCAATATGTTTCAAATAGTGAAACATTATTAAAATAAACCCCAAACGATTTTTCTCCATAGATCGCAATGCAACAGAATTCTTTTGTGTGTCCCAGTAAAGGAACTATAAGTGCTTTGCGCACCCTATTCTATAGCAAGCCTCTTGTAGTGCATCTCATTGCTATATATCAATTTCGATATGTTTGAAATTGTGGAACGTCATTTAAACAAACCGCAAATGATTTTTCTTCACAGAACGTAATGTAACGGAATTCTTTTGGGTGTCCCTGTAAAAAAAGCTATAAGTGGTATACACTTCATTTTCTATAGCAAACATGCCATAGTAAACCTCAATCACATGTATCAATTGCATGGCAATCCGAATTTATTTACTCGAGTTAGAGCAAGGACACACAGACAGACAGACAGAGAAACCGAATTCATAAACACTTCTCAACTATGTTGGAAAGTGTTAAAAAAACATACAGAATAATTGCAAAAGTTAAAAAAGTTAAAAAAAAAAACTCTTTTATAAACATTCAACGTATCTTAAAACTCACGCATCATTTCATGACAGCATTTCATGTAGTCCATTTCAATACATGAATTTGGCGTGGAAAATTCATAGCGTTAATTTACGCTTGTTAGAAAGGACAAACTAGTGAATGTATTAAAAAACTTATAATTTGTGCTTTCTTTTCAATTTTTGGATACGGAAACAGGCAGGAAAAAAGGTATTATTTAAACTATCAATCAGGGATTATTAAAATGTTTTCTCAATATGAAGTCAAATTTAATTATTATTAAACTATTAATTGAAGGGGTCGGGGCAATAGAATGCCAAGCCACATTTTTGAACTTCTGAGATATTTCAATTTGAAAATTTGATCCAATACTCAAATCAAGATATATAACCTAAAGTTTTTTCGCTAATGTCTAAGTAACATTTGAGATATTCTGAGTAACAATAGGGCATTACTTTAATGATATTACTATTACGTTTTTTGTAAATTAGCTATCTTCTTTGGGGGCATAAACATCTGGGGCAAAAACGAAACCTGTCATATATGCTGCCACCAAGTGACATTAAGACACATTATACGTTGGATATTATAATTTACAATATTAAGCAACAGATTACAGTCTTAGATTTATCTCAACAAAAATGTGGCTTGGTACTTTCTTGCCCCGACCCCTCAATTGATAAAAGCGTACACTGTAAAAAATGGGTACTCAAAATTGAGTAAAAAGTACTCAATTTTGAATACGTCACATGCTCAAAATAGCTCCGATCCAAATGTACTCAAAATTGAGAAACACATGTACTCATTTTTGATCCCATGGACGTATTCAAATATGAACTGCTATGTACTCATTTTTGATCCCATGGATGTATTCAAATTTAAAATTTTTTATGTCGTTAAAATAAAATTTATAGGATAAAAAAAAAAAAAGTTACTTCGCGAGGACAACCTTATAAGGGATATATACATTTCTGCTCACTTTTTTCATTCCTGCGTGAGTTTATAGTAATTAACCAAACCTTGCCCCTGAGAGGAATCGAACCCGGGATGTCCTGTTTACTAACCTGACGGCTCAGACCATCGGCCCATGACTGGTCACGCCTACTTCTCAAATGTTATTACTTACTTTGAAACTCCCCCTCTATCCCTACCTAACAGCATCTGGCGCCATCTGTTAGGAAGGGATAGAGGATAGTTATTTTTATATAGATATAGATATAGATATTTATATAGATATATATTTATAGAGGATAGATTTGTTAGGAAGGGATAGTTTTTAAAAAATCGGACTGACAGAGCAGAAATACGAGACATCGGTATTGAAGATGCCTGAGCAAACGGGCGAAAATATTCTACTTTTAAGAAACTTTTAGCGTGTGGACTGGTTTTATGTGTTTTTAAATATGTTTTTAAGGATGTACAGTGCCTGTCTATATGTGTTAAAAATTAAAATAATGTCTGAAGTAACAGGTAGTTCGAAGAATTATTAATTAAAAAATGACATTAGAAAAGATCATAGATTGAAATACTAAAATTATAAACTTTGTAAAATTATAATTTATAAAATAATAAATTTTAGCGTAATTCATAAATTTGTAAGCCAAATCAGTTTAGTTTAATACCAATTTGCAAAGAAACTTTTAAATAACACAATATTGCGTCACGTTAAAAAGGTTAAAATAAATTTTTAAAAAAATTAGTGGGGAAAAAAATCATAATTTTGAAGTACTATCAAGAAAAAAAAAGCAGATGTGTAAAATGTGAGGAAAAAAAAAAGAGTAAATGTGTTGTAGTGGATCCACTTTGATGAAAATCCAGAACAACCAGATCCACTTTTCATTTCTCTTATTCTTCGTTTTTCCTTCAAATAATAGCTTTTTAGGCTCCGAAATTTCGTCATTACACATTTTGAAATATACAAGTATGTTGGGCTTGATCATATGTTCATTTTTGATCCAAAAATACTCATTTCGATATGAGTACATAAACTTACTCATTTTTGAGAATGCACATGTTAATTTTTGATCCAAAAGTACTCATTTTGATATGAGTACATGGACTTATTCATTTTTGAGAATGCACATGTTAATTTTTGATCCAAAAATACTCATTTCGAAATGAGTACATGGACTTACTCATTTTTGAGTACTTCATTTTTTACAGTGTATACTTTCTAAAAAATACAATCTTTATTTTTTATTTATACATTATTTTCTACTTTTTAGCGTTTAAATATTTTATTGTTACAATTTTAATGCAAGTTGACCTATTTTAGTGAGTGTGGTTTGTCACATAATTAACTCCATCTGTGTTGTAGTTGTTATTATAAAGAATATTTAGCGATTTATCACCCGAACCTGGCAGAGGGAAAAATGGTCTTAGCATTATTTTATTAATTTACAATTTAGTTCTAAAATATTAAAATGTTGTACTGTCATCGAAGAAATACCTGACTACATAATTTTTATAACTCTAGCATACCAGAAAGTGTGTGAAAATAGATTACAAAATTCCATCTTTACATACACGAACCAAGTTAAATAGAATGTAAAAACATTGTAAACCTTCATGTGTGTGATAATCTCATATGGTTCTACTTTAAAACAATTATCACATAACTGTGCATCTTTAACTTATTTATTGCGTGTAAAACTCATATGGAATCCTATAATTCCTATGAAATGTAACAACAGGTAGGAAATAGTGGTACTTAAAAATAAGCATGCTTAAGCAACCTGTTGAAGTTATTGCATGGAGAGCTTATTTGCAATTTTACTTTTGAGGAATAAGTGGATTTTGACGCAGATTTACTTACGCCAAAAGTGATCTATCTGTATGAATTGAGTCTAGATCAGAGTTTCCCAAACTATGGCTCGCTTACCAGTAACTTTCCAGTACGTAAACTTTCACATACTGGTACGCGAAGTTCATACAGAAAATTGTTATATAATTGATAATTTATTTTAGATTTGTTAAATTCCCCTTCCACCCGTCAAGTATCTCTCTATTCTAGAAAAAAAAATAATACGCTGCTTTCTAATATTGCTAAGACTGCTTTCGTTGCAGTAATTGAATGTATTGCGGCCGGGACTCTTTCACGGCTTACACATATATATATATATATATATATATATAAAGAAAACTATTGTATATAAAAATATAAAAGACCGGTAGTTTTATAGAGAAATGTCTGATAAATACGCCGAAGCAGACAGTTTTTAAATCGAAGAATTATTTTAAGAGCTATTTTTATAAAAAATTACAAGATTTTACCCTCTGGACGTTGGACAATATTTTTGTGTATCTGTGAAACGATTAATAAAATACAATGTATGACTTTGTGGAGAATTGCATGAAGACCTTACATATCTATCTTATGCAACAGTCAAACTCAAAACAAATTTCCTTTTTTTATATCGCAGCTTTTTAATTCACAAAGTGCATGACTAAAAAAGTCGGGCTTAACGCTCAAAGAGTTTGAAATCGACACCAGTTCTACCATTTACTGATATCGTTTAAGATGAAAACATTCAGCTGTGTAGATGTGTAGTAAATTCAATTCAGTCCGTTTAGCTTTTATGTGGAAAAGAAGAGGCTTACATATGGTGGACTTCAGTAGTAAATAAGTTATACGAACATGTATTGTCAATTCATGCATTACATAGAAAAAAAAATTGTCAGTAGTATCTTTTTTTTTAAATTTTAAAATACACTGACAGGAAAAATTTAAGGATAAAAATGTATATGTCAATTCTATTAAGTGAAGTCCTATAGAAGGTCAACGTTATCACGTAGTTCAGTGCTGTTCACCTTCTCTACACAGAAATATGCTAATTTGATAAAAATTATCGCGGGTGGAATGTATAACATGTCACCAAGAAAGCATTTGACGAATTATGGGAAATGGCGTTTAATTGGAGGGGGGGGGGGGAGGAATGGAAGGAGGCCAGAAACCTTGAAAAGCTTGTGTTTCGACCAGGAGTGTACACTAGGGTGGATCGAAAAATCGAAATGTGGATAATGGAATCGGCGCGGGGTACAAAAGTTGCCTTTTATGTATATTAGTTTACATCTGTTTTTTTATTTAAATCCATTCAAATCTTCCGGTGCCCCAAGCGCCCCAAAAATTGTTAAAAAATAAAATTTTTATGAAATTTTATAATTTTTATAATTTGTGTTATTTTTTAAAATTACTTTTGCCGCGGGGTGCAAAAGTTGTCTTTTATACATATTAGTTTACATGTTTTTTTTAATTGAAATCCATTCATATCTTCCGGTGCCCCAAGCGCCCCAAAAAATAGTTAAAAATTGAAAGTTTTATGAAAATTTATAATTATTTTGGTTTCTTTAATTCTTTATTTAATTCTTTTATTACTTTTAGCGCGGGGTGCAAAAATTGTCTTTTAAGCATACTAGCAAACATGCAAAACATTTTTAACTTCGATAAATGTCTTCCGGGTGTCCCAAGACACTTAAATATTTGCCAAATATCAATTTTTAGGCAAATTTTGAACTTAAAATTATAAGTAAAAATAAGAGTTAAATAATCATTTGTATAGCGTAATTATTAGATACAGGGGATGACAAACCGTTTATTGTTTATATTAAATGTATAAAATTATTTTTCTATACTATATTGTTATATACGAAATTTTGAATAGAGCAGCTGCTGCAATTTGCCAGTGTTGTTTACAAGATATTGGAATTGTATACAAAAAAGGGACTTCGAATTTAGTAGATCGCAACAAAATTCGTCGATAGCGTACAAAGGTGCGAAATTTTGTTGCAGAGACGAGCAATTTAGCCGTGTCTCGGTCTACTTAACAGGATTATTTTCCGATGGGGGAAAAAGACAATATAAAAATGCTAATGAGGAAGAGCAAAATGTACTACACAAAGATCACAAAGGAGGTACATTATACTCTTGTCAAGGAACCTGGACTCTCTGCATATTGGACACGTTACATTTGCAACAGGAGAAGCTAAAGGCCTTTACGGCATTTACTACATTCTTTTGATGTGCAACAATTGGTACTAAAGTCTTTTGTGGGCCAACTGCTACAGCAATCAAAATCTGTGAGCAGCTACCTGTAGCTTCCTTTTCTTCAATAAGTGTGGAGAATATGCCATATAACATTGGAAGAATGGTTCTCAGCAATGATCAGCAATATTTATATGACATTTGAGTAGAAATATCACGTGGTGAAAGTGGTTCTGACCTGGCATTTAAAAACCCTGTTCCAGTTGTTTACTCAAGATGGCTAACGACTGCAGATAGAACGTGAAGGTTGTAGGTGGTCACAGAAAATAATATCTGAGAATCTCATTGTTCTTACAACATATAATATGAAAGTATGGACCTATATGATTCCATATCAAAACAAAGAACTTCATAACAGAAGGACAGTGGTATATTTGGAAACTTATCACATTTTCTAGATATTTGGAACCCAATCTAAGAAAGTTTGTACACGCCGTTGTTCAACTAGATAGCTTCTTTTGTCATCCTGAAAGTTTGTTATAATCTATGCTCTGAGATAATACAGAGCCTATAAGGTCTTTGGAAATACGAAAGCTATTTTGTGCTAGAAATGAAAATAGAGGATCACCAGAAGTAAGAATTTTTCAAGTACCAAAAATACACTTCTAAGCAAAGTATTAGTGTGAACTTATTGACTGGCAATGAGTTGGACGTTTTGAACCACCTCTTTTGATGAATGTGCCTTACGAAGAAATTTAGGCCATGGTAAATGTAGGAAAAACGGAGGAATGGTAAAAATATCAATGCCATACACAAGATGATAAAAGATGCATTCGCCTAGTGCCTGAAGCATCAGAAAGTGTATCTGGAAAAGAAAAGAGTCTCGGTTTCATATTGAATAGAATAAAATCAAGACGCCATATCAAACATTATAATCCCAAAAAAGATTACAAACTTTAGAAATATGTAAATCTCCAAATTAAGAGAAGTAAACAATTTGCTACGTAAGTTCAATTTTTATAATTTTTATGATTTAGTGCTTTCATTTTTAAATGTATACTTCATGTATTAATATAAAATTATTATTATTTATAAGTTTATACTTTAATAATTAAACACTTTACCAAACTTGTAAACAGTTTTCGTAAATTTAAAATTTTTAATATATTTTCTTAAAAATTTTAATATTTAACTGTATTTGGGGCACCGGCAGATATGATTGGATTTCGATAAAAAAAAAAAAAATATGTAAACTACAGAATTATGTAATGCACCCAATACACAACTTTCTCACACGACGCCAAATGGAATTTAAAAAAAAAAAAAAAAAAAAAAAAAAAAAAATTATAAATTTTCATAAAATCTTCAATTTTTAACTATTTTTGGGACGCTTGGGGCACCTGACGATATGAATGGATTTCGATTAAAAAAACATGCAAACTAATACAAATAAAAGACAACTTTCACACCCCGCGCCAAAAGTAATTTAAAACAAATAAAAAAACAAAAACAAAATTATGTTTTCACAAAAATTTCAATTTTTAACTATTTTTGGGGCGCTTGGGGCACCGGAAGATATGAATGGATTTCAATAAAAAAAGCGTGTAAACTAATATATATAAAAGGCAACTTTTGCACCCCACGCCAAAATTAATTTCGAAAAAAAAAATTTTCGTATACTTTTCGATCCACCCTAGTGTACACACACACATTTTATATATTTTCACTACGTATAGCTATAAAGATGTAAAAAGCAACACAAACTTTTACTCCACATTATATCACTTTTCCTGTATTCTTGTTTAATTATTATTATTATTATTATTATTATTATTATATTTATTAAATAAGATTTTCTGCATTTTGAAGATACTAAGCCAGTCATGATAAAATAAAAAAGAAAACTGCCCAGTTAAACTGAGGGCATTGAGCTCACAGGCTATTCACACTAGGTGTATATTATACACTTATTTCAAAGAATTTGAAATAAGCCCCTCGAAAAATAAAGAAATCGACAATATATTAAGGGGGGATCATCCCCCCGTTCCCCCACCCCCTTATAGTGTAAATTTAACCCCCAAACCTAATCAGGGAAGTACTTTATTACAATGAACATATATACTAAATTCGAAGCAAATCGGATAATTCTGCATGAAAAATCCATTTATCTAAATTAAGGGGGATTACCCCCCCCCCGTATACCCCTTTATACTTAACCAATGAACCCCAAGACTAACCAGGGAAGCTCCTTACCACAATGAGCCTATATACAAAATTTGAAGAAAATCGGATAATTCTCCATGAAAAACACATTCATCTAAATTAAGGGGGGAGGATAAGCACCCCCCCTTTACCCTCTTTATACTTAAGCAAAGAACCCCCTAAACTAATCAGGAAAGCGCCTTATCACAATGAACCTATATACAAAATTTTAAGAAAATCGCATAATTCTGCATGAAAATCGCAGTTATCTAAATTAAGGGGGACAGCCCTCCGTTACCCCCTTTATACTTAAACAATGAATCCCCAAAACCAATCAGGAAAACGTTTTATCACCATTAACCTGTATACAAAATTTGAAGAAAATCGGATAATTCTGCATGAAAAACCCATTTATCTAAATTAAGGGGGAATTAGCCCCCCCTTTCCCCCTTTATACTTAACCAATGAACCCCCAAAACTCTTCAGAGAAGCGCATTATCACAATGAACCTATATACAAAATTTGAAGAAAATCGAATAATTCTGCATAAAAACTCATTTATCTAAATTAAGGGGGGTTATCCCCCCCTTTCCCCCTTTATACTTAACCATTCAACCCCCAAAACTATTGACAGAAGCGCATTATCAAAATGAACCTATATACAAAATTTAAACAAAATGGGATAATTCTGCATGAAAAACCTATTTATCTAAATTATGGGGGGTTAGCCCCCCATTTCCCCCCTTTATGCTTAACCAATGAACCTCCAAAACTAATCAGGGAAGCGCCTTATCACAAGGAACCTATAAACAAAATTTAAAGTAAAACGGTTAGTTCTGTCAAGAGTTATCGCGTTACGTACATACATACATACATACGTACGTACGTACATACAGAACCGGCGGGCACATAAGCTCTCAGGCTTTGATAGCCTGTGAGCTAATAAAAAAGAAAACTGCACAGTTAAACTGAGGGCATTGAGCTCACAGGCTATTCACACTAATTGTATATTATACACTTATTTCAAAGAATTTGAAATAAGCCCCTCGAAAAATAAAGAAATCGACAATATATTAAGGGGGGATCATCCCCCCGTTTCCCCACCCCCTTATAGTTAAAAATTGGACCCCCAAACCTAATCAGAGAAGTCCTTTATTACAATGAACATATATACTAAATTCGAAGCAAATCGGATAATTCTGCTTGAAAAACCCATTTATCTAAATTAAGGGGGATTACCCCCCCCCCGTATCCCCCTTTATACTTAACCAATGAACCCCAAGACTAACCAGGGATGCTCCTTACCACAATGAGCCTATATACAAAATTTGAAGAAAATCGGATAATTCTCCATGAAAAACACATTCATCTAAATTAAGGGGGGAGGATAAGCACCCCCCCCTTTACCCTCTTTATACTTAAGCAAAGAACCCCCTAAATTAATCAGGAAAGCGCCTTATCACAATGAACCTATATACAAAATTTTAAGAAAATCGCATAATTCTGCATGAAAATCGCAGTTATCTAAATTAAGGGAGGCAGCTCTCCGTTACCCCCTTTATACTTAAACAATGAATCCCCAAAACCAATCAGGAAAACCCTTTATCACCATTAACCTGTATACAAAATTTGAAGAAAATCGGATAATTCTGCATGAAAAACCCATTTATCTAAATTAAGGGGGGATTATCCCCCCCTTTCCCCCTTTATACTTAACCAATGAACCCCCAAAACTCTTCAGAGAAGCGCATTATCACAATGAACCTATATACAAAATTTGAAGAAAATCGAATAATTCTGCATAAAAACTCATTTATCTAAATTAAGGGGGGGGATTATCCCCCCTTTCCCCCTTTATACTTAACCATTCAACCCCCAAAACTATTGACAGAAGTGCATTATCAAAATGAACCTATGTACAAAATTTAAACAAAATGGGATAATTCTGCATGAAAAACCTATTTATCTAAATTATGGGGGGTTAACCCCCCATTTCCCCCCTTTATGCTTAACCAATGAACCTCCAAAACTAATCAGGGAAGCGCCTTATCACAAGGAACCTATAAACAAAATTTAAAGTAAAACGGTTAGTTCTATCAAGAGTTATCGCGTTACGTACATACATACATACGTACGTACATACAGAACCGGCGGGCACATAAGCTCTCAGGCTTTGATAGCCTGTGAGCTAATAATAAAAAATCTTGTTCAAGTTTCATGTTTTTAACTACAAAATTATTCAAGTGCCATGGGTTTTTATACTTGTTTCTTTAATTTTTCCCGTTCGGGTAACTAAAGCAAATGTTAATATTCCTAGCCACCTAGCCATACATCGAATTTATGTATTCTTAACTGATGCATTCTTTTATTCCAGGTTCGTCATATCTTTCATTTATTACGGGCTCAGTTTTAATACAAACGATTTAGCTGGAGACCCATTTGTGAATTTTGCAGCGTCCGGAGTTGTTGAATTTCCAGCATACGGCTTTTCGATACTCCTCCTTCGATACATTGGCAGAAAGAAAGCAATGTCTGGAACGATGATAATGGGTGGTCTCATGTGCCTTTTGTCCTACTTTATTCCTGAAGGCAAGTATATATCTTTAAATACATACATTTTTTTTTTATCTTTTTGCTTTCTTCTATCTATAATAGAAGAAAGTATTGTAATCGAATTTTTTTTCGACGGATTTTCATGTTTTAGGGGTCAGAGATCCCGAAAAACATGTTTTTACAAAATATGTCTGTTCGTGTATCTGTCTTCATTGTATCATCGAAAAGTGTATGAAGTTTTGCATAGAATTGAACCAATTTTTTTTATATAGGTTTGTGATTATGGTTCGCAGGTTCTTCTTGCATTTAGAAATATTCCGACGGAAGGGGGCGCTGTAATAGCTATTTTTGTGTTATTTTCATTTTTATTGAAAAGTGTATAATGTTATGCATAGAATTAAAACAAATTTTATATGTATGTTTTTGATTACTGCCTGTAGATTCCAATTGAATTTGGGACTATTCCGATGGAAGGGGGCGCTGGGATAGCGATTTCCTCGATTTTCCGTAGTTCTGTTGTAAATCGGCTGCTTGTACAGCGAAGGTAACCCGGCGCTTCGCAAGCAGCTGAACTACAACAGAATAACGAAAATTGATTTTATTGGCGCTGTGATGCGAGTTTTGAAGCATTAACATGTATGAGATAGAAGGAAGTTTTGGGATTGGCACACCCGACTAGTTTACCTTTAAGAAGAGTTATTAGGGGGGTGTTGGAGCTCAGGTAACCCTGCCCTCGTCTTGTTACAGCCGTGAGATAGATATTACAGAGTGATTCACTACCACGTGTACAAATTTTGGGGGGGTAGTACAACTCACTATAACAAACATTTTTTGTATCAAAAGCGGGTTCGCTTATTCAGTCATAATTACAAGGTGTCTCACTGTTAGTCGAACTCAAGTTTTCTTTCCCAATTTTAAGGGACATGAAGATATTTCACCAATATATTCGACAGATTTAATTTACTTTGTGTGAAATTCTCACGGGAAGTCCACTGTAATTAAGACAGTGATCCATATGTACTGTGAGCAATATTCCGAATTATGTTGGGTAGTGGCCAGTGTTGTTCGGACGCAGATCGTAACCGTTTCCATTCTTGGGATGTTATCACATTTCATAGAAAGAAAAGTAAGTCTGTTGAAAATATTGGCGAAACACTTTCATTATTGTTAAAGCTACAAACGAAAACTGGGGTTCAGCATGCAGTGGGACACCTTGTATTTATGACTGAATATGTGGACTGCGACACAGCTTTCCTACAAATGAGTTTAAACTGACGTCACACCCAAGCAACCACCTTAAAAACCAGATGAGTGTTTTGTTTACTCATTGGTTTCTGTCGAATTCGATTGGTTGGACGATAATACAGGCTGAAAAATTAACGGTTTTGATTGGTTGGATACAAATTGGAGGATTGTGATCACGTAGTTGATACGGATCTGTACAAATAGTGTTTCTTTTAGTCAGCTGTACCATCCTTCAAAGTTTGTACACGTGGTTGCGAATCCCCCCGTATATATACTGTATATCGATATCTAGAAACAATATTGCCATCACTAATTATATTCATGTCTTCATTCTGTTTAGATCCTCCTTGGCTGTCTACCGTGCTTCCCACGATTGGCAAATTCTTCATCACTAGCTGCTACGGAATAGTGAACGTTTTCACGTTAGAATTACTGCCTACAGTGGTTCGCAGTTCCGGACTGGGATTGGCCAACTTCTTCGAGCAAGTGGGATCCATTATAGCTCCATTCGTTCGCGAATTAGTAAGTTACAAAAACACACGTCATTTCTCAATAAATGATTCATGGAAATGTTCCTTAATAACAAATAGACAAACATAATACGTCTGAGTCATAAACCAATTAAAAGACATTAAAATTAGACATTTAATAAAATCACACAAAATTCAAGATAAAAGAAAATTGCAAACTTTTCGAGTTTTACTAAAGCTTCTAATCAGAACAAAATACGATCGACCGTCATAGCTAATGTATAAGTAACTTACAATTGAAACAAACATACAACGTCGCCATCTTGGTTCACACATCAAAGTAGTACCGCATATCTGGATGGAACCAAACTAGCTTCGTTGAGGGGAGGGGGGGGGATCCTTGTAAATTCCTAAACCGGCCTTCAAGGGTTACATGACTTATATAATTGTTGCAATTTGATTTGATTATTTTTATATTTTCAAAGTCCGGAACATGGTCAGTTTCTAGCGAGTGATTTACAAGCTTTGATTGTAAAATTCCATTCCTATATGCAAGTTTATGCTCTTTTATGCGGATATCATAAGTACGCCCAGTTTCAACTATATACTGAATTACAAAGAATACACAAACCACAAAATGTTATGAAAAATATAATTTGTAATTTCAAGCCCCCTTTTCGAGTTCTGCTGTTATTTACAGTATTCTATGTAAGAACTGTAATTCAGTGTCTATAGGTTCCGCATTATGAAAATGTCAAAATAATCAAGTCAAATTGCAACAATTATATAAGTTGCAATTATATAAGTAATATATATAATAAGTCGTGTGTCCTTGAAGGCTGGTTTACGAAATTATAAGGATCCTCTCTCAAAGAAGCTAGTTTGGTTCAACCCGGTATGCGGTGCTATTGTGATGTATGTTCCAGGATGTGGACGTTAGATGCGTGTTTCAATTGTAAGTTACTTGTTAAGATCATTTTTTGTACTGATGAGGGGCTTTGGTAAAGCTTGACGCATTTACAACGTTCTGGTATCTCGTATTTTATGTAATTTTATTAAATGTCTGATTTTAATGTATTTTAATGTATTATCGTCTGTAATATCTAATGTATATCTGATTTTAATGTATTATTATATGTTTCTATCAAGAAAGTTATTGGTATTTAGTGGGGTAACAATGGTTGAGGAGGCAGGCGCTACAAGTGCAAAGTGTCTCCCCCAATTATGGAAATGAACCAAAGAAGAACGACAGAGAACTATAAAGAAATTGTTAATTAAAATTCAGCTTGATCGATAGATTTTATTGACAAGCTAGCGAGCTGAAATATATACACTGTTAAAAAATAAGAAAAACAAACAAGCAAAATAAAACACCTGAGAAGGTTCAGGTTATTATTATATTAGTTGCTTGTTTTAAATAATAAAATAATATTTTTTAAATGTATACACTGTGATTCCAGATTCATGGTACAAACTTTAAGAGTTGGTACAGGACACTGTAACAAACTCTTTTTGTATAGGAAAGCAGGATCGTAAATCCATTTACATAGTCAAAAATACAGGGCGTCTCACTCCAATTCGAAGTCGAGTTTTCGTTCATAACTTGAACAGTAGTGAAGATATTTTAACGACATCCTTACAATATGCTTACAATACATACAGAGATAAGTCTGATGCAAATTTTTTGTTAAAATATCTTCACTACTGTTAAAGTTATGAACGAAAATGCCACTTCGGATTAAAGTGAGACGCCCTGTATTTTTGACTATATAAATGGATTTCCGACCTTTGCTTTCCTATACAAAAAGAGTTTGTTACAGTGTCCTGTACCAACTCTTAAAGTTTGTACCATGAATTTGGAATCACCCTGTATATTACTTTTTTTTAAATTTGCATGTATATTTTTTACTTTTTAGTGTTTAAACTATTTTTATGTCGCAGTTTCATAGCCAGTTGGAAAATTTTAGCAAGCATATGGTTTGGAGCATAATGAACTTCATTGTTGTGAAAACTCGTATATTGTTGTAACCAAAAAGAATATTGGGCGATTCATGACCTGCGCCAGGCTAACGGAAAAATGCCTTAAAAATAATTTATTAATTTATAAGTTAAAAAATAATATAAAAATGTTGTATTGTCATCCGATACACATCTGTGTACATACTTTTTAATTCTAGCCTATCAGGAAGTGAGGGAAAATCGAATAGAACATTCCATCTTCACTACTGTAAAGATGGAATTTTCTATTCGATTTTCCCATTCGATTAAAGCAGGTTAAGTTAAATAAAAAACTGTAAAAGTCAGAAAAATAATTTTGTATACTCTCAGCTTACAATAGCTCCGAGTATTTAAATATCAAATTTGTAAATGAGATTTAAAAAAAAAAAAAAAAAAAAAAAAAAAAAAGCCTTTTTTAATTTTTTTTTATCTGTACAAGAAGAAAATAATGGATTCGTGAGAAATTTCGATGGATTTAAACGTTTCAGAAGCTTCTGAACACGATTCGACTGTTTCAGAAAATGTCTGTCTGTGAGTCTGTGTCTATATGTGACACAAATTTTGTGGGCGCTCTATTTCAAGAGCTAATGCACGGGAGTTAATAAAACTTAAGATTGTTAGACTTTGACATAAACTGGTGCTGATTAAGTTTGGTGTAAATCGCCCATCAGGTGGCGCTGCTATGCTGCATTTTTCACGATTTCCGTGATAGTTATATATCAAGAGCTAAAGCAGAGATTTTACTCAAACTTCATATTTTGTTACACCTTAGCATGAATAGATACTTATTAGATTTGGATGTATACTTCCCAACAGGTGTCGCTGCTATGCTCTGTTTTTCATACTTTCTGCGATAGCTGTATCTCAAGAAAAAATAGATTGTCATTTAATTTTGGTTGCAGACGATTACATTCATATAGAAAAAAGTTTTGTGATGGCCACAACATACTAGATTTTTCTTTAGTTACTCAAGAATGGAAACCTGAATCTTCTCGGAACATTATTATTTTCTTCTATCTTTACACGAAGAAAGTATTGGATTCATGAAAATTTTCGACTTCCGGTTTTCGTATGGTTTTTAGAAGGTACTGAACACGATTTGACTGCTTTCAGAAAATGTCTGTCCGTGAGTCTGTTAGTTTGTCTGTATGTGACAAAAATTTTGTGGGCGCTCTATTTCAAGAACTAATTAACGGAATTTAATAAAACTATATAGGTTCAGTTAGACCTTGATTCAAATTAGTGCTTGTTATATTTTGGTGTAAATCGTTCAACAGGTGGTGCTGCTATGCTACATTTTTCAAGATTTCCGCAATAGTTCTATCTCAAGAACTAATGCACTTATTTTCATCAAACTTCAGGTTCAGTTAAACCTTGACATAAATAGACGCTGATTACGTTTTGATGTAGATATCCCAACACGTGGCGCTGCTATACCCCTTTAATCTCGATTTTTACGATAGCTATATCTCAAGAACTAATGCGCGGAATTTCATCAAACTTCAGATTCTGTTAGACCTTGACATAAATAGATGCTTCTTACGTTTTGGTGTACATTGCCCAACAGGTGGTGCTGCTATGCTACTTTTTTCATTATTATCACGATAACTATATCTCCAGAACTAATGCACGGATTTTAATAAAACTTCAGATTCAGTTAGACGTTGACATAAATTGTTGTTGATTAGGTTTTGGTCTAAATCTCCCAACAGGTGGCGTTGCTATGCTACATTTTGCAGGATTTACACGATTTCAGCAATAGCCCTATCTCAAAAACTAAAGCACGGAATTTAATAAAATTTGAGATTCAGTTAGACCTTGATATAAATGGGTGCTGATTCATTTTAGTGTATGCGAAACCTGTGTGAGATAGAAGAAAGTTTTGGGATTGGCACATCCAACTAATTTTTTTTTCTTAGCGGCCTTTTTCTCCTATTTTGTTCACTACGAACGCTTTTGTCGTCTCCATAAATTCTTAGTTCATACTTTGACGGTGCCAAACTCTGTTGTTATTTTTCCAAAATGTATAACGATGGTGGCAGCGATCTGCGCTTTCGCTTTTGGTTTTACTTCTATTGCTCCTACACGATTTCCAGATATCACATCGTTTCAAATTTACATCATCGAAAAGTGAAAAAAATTTCTTTGGACTGAAGTTTTTAAAATTGAAGTTCAATTTATTGTCTTTTAAAAGTAATTTCCAAACATGAATTTCTTTAAATATTATTTTAAGAGAAAACATTTGTGGCAAAGATACCACAATTGGCAATTGATTGCCCAAAGCAATTTGAAAAGAAAAAAAAAAGAGTAATTATAAGATCAAATTAAATATGAAATAACGCACTTTCGAACTAAACTATAACATGTCAATGAAAAGAAATATTTTTATTTTATGTTGAACATAAAATTAATTTCAAGTTAAATTAAATTGATTAAAAAATATGTAGCATTAGAATATGCTAGGAATTGTATTTTAATTTATTTGTAATGAGTACTGATACTCTAAAGCAGCGGTTCTTAAACTGCGTTTCTATGACCTCAAGACGTCCATGAAGGTCTCGCATTCAATTTAATTTTTTAACACTTACTAACCTCTCTTGAGGCTCTGGCACCCCTTCTTTCAGAGAAGTGCCTTGGCACTTTCTGACACGACCACTACAACAACAATAACACTTACTAACATATATTTCTTTCAAATGCTAAAAGGTGTAAACGAACAACATAATATATACAGTAAAATAACTTTTATTAGATCGTTGACATGTTTCGGTTCACTCCGAGCCATTTTCAAAAAACAAATGAGGATATTCTATAATTGCACGGTCTTTGAAGTTATTATTTGAAATGCTATCATTTAATATGTATCATTAATCATTTCAAATAATAACTTCAATGACCGTGCAATTATGGAATATTCTCATTTGTTTTTTGAAAATGGCTCGGAGTGAACCGAAACATGTCAACGATCTAATAAAAGTTATTTTACTGTATATATTATGTTGTTAATTTACACCTCTTAGCATTTAAAAGAAATATGTTATTACAGGGTGTTATCATTTATTATATATTTACTAACATAGTTGAAAAATGTTTCTGAATTCGGTTTGTCTGTCTGCCTGTCTGTCTATCTATCCGTCTGTCCGTACTCTAACTCTCGTAAATATGCTAGGATTGTAATGCAATTAATATATGTTACTGAGTTATACCGGGGCATGTTCGGAATTGAAAAGGAAATATGTAGCATTTATAGATCCTTTACAGGGACACTCCAAAGAATTGCGTTCCATTACGGTCTACGGGAGAAAATAGTTTGCGGTGTATTTTAATGATGTTACACTGTTTCAAACATATTGAAATTGATATAGATCACGGTGGTACACTACAAGATGCTTACTGTAGAATATGGTGTGCTTAGCATTCATCGTTCATTTACAGGGACACATAAAAGTACTCAGTAACAGTACTGTGAATAAGCAAGAATTGCTGGAAGTGCAATTTCAATTGTGGCATGCGTTTTTAAATTTATCAAATTTTTTGCATATTACTTGCCCTGTATAAACTCTATAGATCATATACAGGGCGGCACAAAAGATCTCGAGTACATTTCCGTTTATGCTACACACTTCTGTTGAAATAGGGAATATGCTTTAGTAAACGACAATAACATACACAAATTTCAGGACAATCGAAGCATATTTACGGGAGTTAGAGCACGGACGACGGCCGACGGACAGAAGGCAGACGGACGGACGGCAGACTGCAGACAAACCGAAGTCATAAACACTTTTCAACTAGGTTGGAACATTCAAGTTAAATTAAATTGATTAAAAAATATGTAGCATCAGAATATGCTGGGAATTGTGTTTTAATTTATTTGTAATGAGTACTGATACTATAGAGTAGCGGTTCTTAAACTGCGTTCCTATGACCCCAAGACGTTCATGAAGGTCTCGTATTCAATTTAATTTTTTAACACTTACTAACATATAATTCTTTTAAATGCTAAAAGGTGTAAATTAACAACATAATATACAATAAAAAAAAAACTTTTATTAGATTGTTGAAACAAATGAGAATATTCCATAATTGCACGGTCTTTGAAGTTATTATTTGAAATGCTATCATTTAATATATATCATTAATATATATATATATATATATATATATATATATATATATATATATATGGAGATTTAAGTAGAATGTTATTAGAACTTGATATGTTTTTTGAAATTCAAAGATATTATAATTATATATATATATATATATATGTGTGTGTGTAAGGAATTATTGGGAAGAGACTATGGTGAGAAATAAGTTGGGGACACAGAAATAAGTTGAACTCGGGAACTCTTTACGGATCGAACTCGTTTATTGCAGCATTTCGTCGTACAGTCATCTTCGCGCGTTCGATCAGAGGCCCCGGGAGCCATTTACGTTATTTGAGCTCTACATGGCCGGGGGTTCGACTGACCGCTCAAATCTGTCAAAAATCTGTCCTCCTGGTCGTTGCATGCCATTTTTAATTAGAATTTAGAAAATTTTCCAGCAGAGGGAGAATGTGTCAAATTGGGAGGATCATTTATTTTAATTGGTCAATTAGCTTTTGATTGATGTCTGGGGTCTTATGCCGACACCAAGGCTTGGCCGGGCCTGGGAGCCGCACCCCACAGATTGCTGCAAGGAATGCAAACTCATCACTTTTAAAACTTAAAGAGATATCGAAATTGATAGATGAAAGTAATAATTGTGAGGCTGAGAAACAAAGATCACAGGGGCAGATTAGATGTAAGGATTAGATTTAAAAGTTAGAAAAAGAGGCTGAGTCCTTTTAAATTTAAATTTTTGAACAAATTTAATTTTGAATTTTATAAAAGGGTTCATTTATATCCTTTCATATATATATATATTATAAATATATCATTCAAATAACTTCAAAGACCGTACAATTATAGAATATTCTCATTTGTTTTTGGAAATGGCTCGGAATGAGCCGAAACATGTCAACAATCTAATAAAAGCTATTTTACTGTATATTATGTTGTTTAATTTACACCTTTTAGCATTTAAAAGAAATATGTTATTACAAAGTGTTATCATTTATTATATACTTACTAACATAGTTGGAAAGTGTTTCAGAATTCCATTTGTCTGTCTGTCTGCATGTCCATCTATCCGTCGTCTATTCGTGCTCTAACTCTCGTAAATATACTCAGATTGTCAGGAAATTGATATATGTTATTGAGATATACCGTGGCATGTTCGGTATTGGAATTGAAGTGTGTAGCATTTTTAGTTTGTTTACGAGCACATTCCAAAGAATTGCGTTGCATTATAGTCTACGGAGAAAATAGTTTGAGGTTTATTTTAATGATGTTACACTATTTAAAACATATTGAAATTGATATAGATCACGGAGGCACACTACAAGAGGCTAACTATCGAATAGGGTGTGCTGAGCATTTATCCTTGATTTACAGGGACACATAAAAGTACTTGGTAACAGTACTGTGAATAAGCAAGAATTGCTGGAAGTGCAATTTCAATTGTGGCATGCGTTTTTAAATTTATCAATTTTTATTGCATATTACTTGGCTTGTACAAACTCTATAGATCATATACAGAACGGCACAAAAGATCTCGAGTACATTTCCGTTTGTTGACGGGAATTGCAAAGGGGGAATTTTGAACTGTGTTAACCATTTCCTAACAGAACTAAATTTTAGCCTACTATGTAATATAGATAAAAATCTATAGACCATTTACAGGGCTATACAAAAGAATTCTGATACTTTACGACTATTAATGGTAATTTGTGTTAATAGGTTTTCAAATGTGTTTTGTGTTTTCAAAATTGTTTACTTGGACCTGGGTGGAGATAATAGAGCTATAGCCCTTGTCTAGGCTTCTTCGCCTAGCTGAACTTATTTAGTTAGACACCATTTGTTCCTTTATTAAACGGGGAAGTTTTGGTACAGTATTATGAATATGTTGGAAAGTAATTCACAATCTATGCTTTACGCATGATTTGTCGTTCTTGTTTTCCTTTAATGTTGGACATTGAGAGAAATCATTCGAATTTCCCGAATACTTGCGATTCCGTCTTAGTCGGTTTTGGTGTTTCTCTGTTAGTCTGGATATCATTTATTTAATATTTAAAAAATACATCTAGAATTTCAGTCTAAAAATCCTAGAGGCCCGCAAAGATAGTGGAAGTACGGAAAAGAGTCCTAATATCTGAGAGTCTAAAAACCACTGCTCTAGATGAATCTTCAATAATTGGGATTTATGCCAAAGTGGCGTATATTTACGGCCGTGTTTCTCTTATTCCCAGGGATTAGTGATGATAATTACATAAATTATATTTTGTAATAATTTAATCTTATAGCAATAAAGTAATAACAGTGTTGTTTAAGCATTTTTTTAAAAAATATTTACAAGTGGTTTAAATATTTTTTTAAGGCAGTGAATGTTTAAAAAGTTTATTAACATTTCAAAAGTAATTGGCCCCACGGAGGAAATTTCAAAATTATCTCTAATACATTATTATTGAACTGTGGTAAATACTTACACTTCCCTCATTACTGTTACCTCAGAGCGACAATAGATGTCAGCACCATGCGACATTTGAGGGAACTTGTAAGTGAGCTGTCAATGAATAGATCAGCCATACTCAATCTTTTTTACTCGCGGGCCGCAAACATATGTTTGCGACGCTAGGCGGGCTGCAACACACTTTGTATAATAATGTAAAAAAAGGGTAATTAAAATAATAAGATAAAAAAAAGCAGTATAACAAATCAAAATAAAAAGTTAATATAATTAGTTGTATTGAACGTTTGTAGTGGAAGGAATGTTACCAAAAAAATTTAACACCACTATTTCCAAAAAATTTACTTCCGGGTAGGTTACCATTGAAAATGGTGAAGAATTATGCTAAGATTGTTGTTTAAAAATAGCAATGTAAAACATTTTTCTGCCATTTTTTTTCCACGACAATCCGAATAGGCATTTTTAGCGATTGATAAGTATAAAACATAATAATATAACAATGCAGTATCGCTAAATTCTAAAGAGGAAAAAACAAAACAAGATATTTTCTTTAATAAATCATTCATTTTTCAATGTAAAACTTTTTTTTATTTTGTAATGTAGAAATATATAGTGCAAATTTAATTAATTTGGAATAATGTTTCATACGTGTACAAAACCATAGTACGATTAGAACTACATGAAAAAAAAAAAAAAAAAAAAAAAAAAAATGACTGAGGAATTGATATTTAAGATGTTTTAACATGATTTGAAATTAGTAATTAGAAATAACTGGCGGATTTTGTCTTTCCATGAAAATATATAAAGGAACAGCGAAGGTGTTAAAAAACTTTCAAAGAGCATCTTAATTAATTTTATAATTAGAGATTAACGATTATGTGTCTCGGGCCTCACATAAAAGGTCAACGGACCACATGCGGCTCGCGGGCCGCAGGTTGAGTATGGCTGGCAATAGATACAAATAATAATGTAAAACATAATAATGTAATATTGTAAAACATAGCTAGAAAAAGTTTGGCTAGCGAAGGTGTGAGACTAATTGGCCGATCGTTGTGAAAGACGTAACATAATCATGGGGAAAGAACTTAGTTCTTTTTTGCCGATTTGACGAATAATGGAGATATTTTTAATCTGTAAAAGCGTATGTAATCTTATTAAAAACTATTATCCCTCAATTTAATTTTGTAATTTCATCGACAACGGATTTTATAGAGAGAGTAAAACATTTTCAAATTACTGATAACAGCATTTTTGCTTGTTTTTATATGGTATCTTTGTATCCGTCTGTAGACATGAATGATTTAAGTTTGTTCGTTGAAAAACCTATTAATAGTAATGAATCATTTGACATAAATACAAAAAACACACTTATTTCAGGATTTAATCTTATCAAAAACAATAATGTTTTTAAGTTTGACAATATTTATTATAAACAAATTGATTTGCACCGATGGGCTCCCCCATTTTGGGTTTATGTGCAGAGATAAAATTGAGACCTATTGAAAATATGGTTATGAAGAATTTTATTATAAAACCTGCATACTGGTGTAGATTTGCAGATGATGTTTTTATTGTATGGGAGCATGGTTTATATAGGGTGTCCCACAAGGTACGTAGCGTCTAATATGTACAGATTCGGATAGAGCACGTCAATATGAGTATTTTGAATGGTAACAAGTGGGGTCCCCGAATATAGCGTGATAGTCTAATTACAGGATAAACGTTATCATAGCTGCGAACTTTTACGCTTTTTTCCTACCACTAAAATTTTATAGTAAATTTTACCTTATTAAATCACCGAAATCACGGGATTCAATAAAGCAAAAATTTCTATAATTTTTTAGTGGTTACCACAAATTTGCATAATCATCTGGGGAATCTTTCATGTTGTACACATCGTCATTTGGAATACCCACTATCGGATTCGTCAATAACGTCATAGCTGCCGACTTTTACGCTTTTCTGATACCACTAAAAAATTATAGAAATTTTTTCCTTATTGAATCCCGTGATTTCGGAGATTTAATAAGGTAAAATTTACTATAAAATTTTAGTTGTAGGAAAAAAGCATAAAAGTTGGCAGCTATGATAACGTTCATCCTGTAATTAGACTATCACGCTATATTCGGGGACCCCACTTGTTACCATTCAAAATACTCATATTGATGTGCTCTATCCGAATCTGTACATATTAGACGCTGAGTACCTTGTGGGACACCCTGTATTTATTAAAGGACTTTGTGGTTAAGATCAATAAAATTGATAACAAAATACAATTTACCCTGGATACAGAAAAGGAAAATCGTTTGCCATTTTTTGACGTAGAGCTAATAAAAAACAGCAACTTAACAATAGATCGAACAGTTTATAGAAAGACTATGCGTTCAAATAATATCCAAAGATGCTTCATCACCTTTAAATTATAAATTAGCTGCATATCGATTTTACATCGGTAGAGCATTTTCAGTGTTTACTGATAGCTATATTAATGATGAACTTGACAAAATTAAAATTATAATAAAGGAGAATGGTTTTTCTGAGAGGTTAATCACCAAATTAATTTATCAATATAAATGTCAGAATAACAAGAAGCAAGAATTTGCAGAAAAGTCTACTAAATTTTACAAATTTGTGTATATTCCTGAACTTTTTGAGAAATTGAAATATAATTTAAAGAAATATGATATAAATTTTATAGCATACCCTCCTGTAAAATTGAAAACGTTATTACATAAGATTGATCCTGTACCGATGAAAGAATCATCAGGAATCTATAGAATTCCAGTCACTATGGAAATTAATGAAAATGGTAGGAAATGTTATAAAGTAAAAGACTATATAGGTATTACCTTAAGAAAGCTTCAAACTCGTTTAAAAGAGCATATTTCAGGTATAAAATTCAAGAGAACTAAAACAGCACTTTCAAGAATAAAACAAGAAGAATCAGTCAAAATATATTTTGATCAAGCTAAAATAATTAAGCATACATCAACCTTTTATGAAACAATAATCAATGAATTCATAGAAATTTTAACTAAAAAAGGTAAAACATGCAATGATTCATTATCCTACAATATTTCCAAATTATGGTATAGACTCTTAGGAATAGTTCAAGCCGGAATATGATTATCACACCTCTCCCAGTGCCTCCCACCCCTGTTGGTTTCTTTTAATGGTTTGTTCCATTCTCCAGCAGTGAACGATGTTCTTACAGGTTTTTTTTGCCAATTTGTCATTTGTGTACAAGGCGGCGATAATTAAACTGACGGTACTCAGAGTGTTCTGTAGCGCGATCTAATTGCGAGAATGGCGCCAAATTTTGTAGGAAGATTAAACAAGACGGGGGACGAAGAATTCCGGGGAAAAAATTAGTTCCAAATGTCACCGCCAGGGGAATATGTGGCGCTGTGTATTCGAAAAAGAGAGTTTCAAAAAAGAAGAATCAATACTGAAATAATATTACTGTTTATTTAGCACATCGAACTCATGTTCGATGTTGCCGCCGTTTTTGTGGACTACATATTGCATTCTGTGCACAGCATTTTCAACAGCAGAGAATAACATGTCTGCAGGAATTTCCCGTACAGTTAGCGATATGTTATCCTTCAACGTAGCCAGGTCCGAGACACCTCCGTGATAGACCTTGGACTTTAGGTAACCCCATAGCCAAAAGTCGCAGGGTGTAAGATCAGGGGACCGAGGTGGCCATGCAGTTGAAAAACGGCGACTAATGACTCTTTCTGTTGTGAATTTCTGTCGTAGCAGCTGCTGCACCCGCAAAGCAATATGTGGAGGGGCTCCATCTTGCATGAAAATGATTTTCTCCAGGCACTTTCTTTGCTGAAGTGTCGGATTAACAAAGTTGTTTAGCATTTGGCGATATTTATCCCCGGTAACAGAACAAGTTACAAGTCCTGTCGGAGTAACGTTCTCATAGAAGAATAGACCTATGATCATATCTGCTGTGAAACCACACTAAACAGTTATCTTTGGTGAAAGCAAAGGAATTTCATTGAATGCTCTTGGTGACTTGTTATCCCAAATTCGGCAGTTCTGGGTATTTACAGTTCCATTCAGGTAAAAGTGGGCCTCGTCTCCCCATAAGATTTTCCAGGGCCAAGCATCATCCAACTCTATTCTGGCCAGAAAAGTGAGAGCAAAAGTCATCATGGTCGGTGTGACGTAACTTCTTGTACACGGCTGATCTTGTACGGATAG
Organism: Maratus michaelseni; assembly: GCA_963931845.1. NCBI lineage: Eukaryota > Metazoa > Arthropoda > Arachnida > Araneae > Salticidae > Maratus > Maratus michaelseni. The sequence continues at coordinate 156,690,639 of OZ007600.1, read as the reverse complement.
AAGTGGATAATCTTTCGTAGGATTTTCTATACGTTACAATAAGGCATATCCAGATTCCGAGCTATCCCGCGAGCGCTGGAAGAGGTAGCAATATTGTCTAGTGCTCTGTCGACAATCGCCGTTTCCACTTCTTCGATCGTATCCTGTGATACGGGTTTTCGTCCTCTGCCTGACTGAACATTTAGAGAACCTGTTTTCTCAAACTTCTCAACCATTGCTTTTAAACCATTAACTGACAAAGGACCGTTACCTTTACGCATTTTTTGTGGTTTCTAAAAGCACGAAGAGCGGCTGGTGCATTGCACTGGTTGAGGTAAAAGAATTTGACTAGTAGAGCTCGCTCAACTAAAGAAGGAGACATTATGAAAGATAACTTTCAATGAAATTGCTTCTAACAGTAGCACATTACCTTTTAAAGCCGAACAAGCTGGCACTGGGCCAAAAGATGTGACGTGAAATTTGAATAAAGAACTTCTTCTTCTGCTGTTGCTTTCTTTGGGATTCTGTAAGTGAAATTGCAGATAAAGAAACTTTAGCATCGTTTATGTAAATTTTTAGCTCTTTATAAACTGTTACCATTTTGAGCTTGGATTAAATTGCTAAATTCGTTAAATAAACGGTAATTTTATTTCAGTATTGATTCTTCATTTTTTGAAACTCTCTTTTTTGAATACACAGCGCCACATATTCCTCTGACGGTGACTTTTGGATTAAAATTTTTTTTCACGGAATCCTTCGTCCCCCGTCTTGTTTAATCTTCCTACAAAATTTGGCGCCATTCTCGCAATTAGATCGCGCTACAGAGCACTCTGAGTATCGTCAGTTTAATTATGGCCACCTTGTACTTGCGTTTTGTTTTGTAACCCTGAAGATGAGCAAAGAATTGCTCGAAAGCGTTCGGTTGTCTATGTAAACTACAGTTTTGTATATGAAGTCAAAACATATTCAGTAAAATATTTTATGTACATGTTTTTTGGACATTTATGTTGATTTTAATTAGTATTTATTGTAACTGGAGATTTTATTTTTTGTATATAGTATTTTTTTCTGTAAGTAGTCTGTAATGAAACGTAATTATTGGCTTCTTTTAAATTTTCGATATGTACACAATCTTTAGCATATTAATTTAACGTGTTGTTTTCTGACATTTAGGGCATTGCAACGCAGCCTTTCGTCCCATTCATCGTATTTGGTATCCTAGCATGCATGAGTGGATTCCTGGCACTGCTTCTTCCCGAAACGGCTAACAAGAAATTGCCTGATACCATAAAAGAAGCCTCGAAAGCATCGACAAGCGGATATACAAGCGGAATCAAAGAAATAAACTAAACTTATCTTTTATATAAAGTTATTTTCTTTGTATATACATATTTTTTTATATTTTTTCCAGTTACTAATTCAATGACCCAGTCACGTGGCAATGAAATCGTCCATTGTTTCATTTTGTATGTAATTCCACAATGAAAAGTGTAGCTGATAATCTATGTACTCACCTCTTTGGCATGTATCACACAGAGCTTATTTTATTTTCAATAAATACATTTTGATCTATTTGTATATTTATATTTCACAACCTAACACAAGATAATGGTCACAGACTGTAAAGGACCAAACAGACGCGTTCTTGTGTGTCGATATTTATGATGCGGTATGTCGGACTCTTTGATCTTTTATGACTTTCTTAGTATATCTAAAGGTTAAAGGTCAAGAGCGGGAGTCGTTTATAGGTCAAAAAAAATTTCTTTCGTTCAAACTCCCTTTCTCTTATCGATAACCACAAAATGATTCGAGAAGAATAGGAATAGATTTGATTTATGGGATTCAGGACGACTTGATCAGGAAGGCACTGAATGCAGCTTAATACACGGCTAATATGGTCGATTTTTAGAGTAATTGTGCTGGCGGTTTCACACCATATCTTCCCTCGGGTCTATTACTTATGTATTATTGATGGTTTTGGCGACTTATTTTTGTCGCCAAATTTGGCGATATATCGCCAAATGTCGCCAAGTTGGCGACGGATTTGGCGACTTTTTGTGCAACCACACCCCCCTTATACCTGTACATTGGGATCCTTTCTCGTTTAGGCTCTCTATCGAAAGTTAAAGCACTTTCTGGTAATTTCTAGCATCTGAAGGCTCTGGAAAATTCTACAGTTATCTTTAAAGCCTATATAAGGGACCTCCACCAGTTCAGTTCAGTTAGTTGTCTGTCAACTGCGATTGAATTCATACGAGAGGCTTTGCATTGAGAACTGTGTTTCTCGGATCGATTTTTGTCGTTGATACGTCGTATTGAACGCATTGTTTCTGTGTGAAATTTTGCTGTGCTTTTATTGGATTTGAAGATTACTGAATATCTTGTAATTTTCAGAAGATATTGGTGTTCATATTTCACTGTTTATAGTGAATAAAGCCTTTTGATTGTTCTTATATATTGGCATCAGTCCTTTCGAACCCCGAACGCACAACAATTGGTGTCAGAAGTGGGTTGAATGCCGATTACCAGAGCAATGGAGGCACAGCTGACTAAATTATTGAAGAAATTAGGGGAGATGGATGAGAAAATGACTGCCAACCTTGGCGAGTTGAAAGAAGAAATGAAGAAGGAAATGTCAGCGATGGATGAGAAAATGACTGCGAACCAGGCTGAAATGAAGGAAATGTCGGAAGAAATGAAGAAGGAAATGTCAGCGATGGATGAGAAAATGACTGCGAATCAGGCTGAAATGAAGGAAATGTCGGAAGAAATAAAAAAAGATATGTCAACCAACCTTGGTGAGTTGAAAGATCTGATAGAGGATAAAATAACATCTTTAAATGAAAGAATTGACTCCGTGGAAAATAAATTTGAAGGAAGGTTTCAAGAAATAGAAGAAAATGTTCAAATGACAGCCAAAACCATAGAAGAAGTTCAAATGACAGCGAAAACCGTAGAAGAAAGAGTAGAAGAAAAAGTTCAAAAGATCGCCAAGACCGTTGAAGAAAGCATAGAGAATGTAAAAAAAGATTTGGAAAAAGTCAAGAAACAGAAGATAACTGCCGTAAACTTTTCCGAAGATTTCAAGTATCCAGATATGCTTCCTCGGGCCTTTATTAAACTTTCGACCTATGACGGCAAATCCTCCTGGCCAGTTTTTAAGACACAATTTGGGATCGTAGCGGACGCCAATGGATGGGATTCCCAGACAAAGGCTTGCCAGTTAGCTGCTTCTCTACGAGCTGATGCTGCCGACGTCCTACAGACTTTGCCAGCAAATGAACCGCTGGATTTTGAAACGCTCGTCAGTGCCTTAGAATTGCGCTTTGGCGAGAAATGCATGAAGGAATATAGCAGACTCCAGCTCAAATCTCGACAGCAGAAATCCACTGAATCCCTGCAAGAGCTTGCTACGGATGTCGAGAGACTTTCCCATCTTGCTTATCCTGACTGCCCGACTGAAACTAGAGAAAGTTTAGCTCTGCAACATTTCATCGATGGTGTGCGTGACTTTGAGATCCAGAAACAACTCCGGATTGCAGATCTCAGTGACTTAAAAGGGGCTTTAGTTTATGCCCTGAAATTCGAGGCAGCCCAGCAAGCTACAAGGAAAGATGGGCACTTTGTGCGAGTAGCCAACATGCCTGAGACGTCGGATAGAGCTGTGGAGTGCTTACAGCAGCAGATGAATGACATAATGAGAAAGATGATCTCCTTAATGGCCAACAAACCTTACAGGAAGATCAAGTGCTGGAAATGCTGTGGAGAAGGCCATATCCAAATCGACTGCCCAAGACGACCCAACACCGAAGGTAATAGCTCACCCGCTAACGCAGGAGCAGAAAATTGATTAATGGCCATCTTGCGGGGCGGAGGTTTCCAGATCTTAAGAAGCCTCATTTTCAAGTATGTGAAATTTCTGAAAGAAGTTGCGGCGAGAACGGAGTTTTTCTAGTCGGAAGTGTGAATGATTTGCCCTGTAATATGATCATCGATACAGGAGCCAATGTGACCATCATTCGGAAAGATCTAGCTCAGCGGCTGAAAGAAAAACTCTCCTGGACCCCGCCACGTGTTATCGTTCAAACTGTGACCGGAGATAAGATCGACATACAGGGAAGAATGACACTGAAAATAAAGTTTGGGAACGCCGCTTACCATCATACAGTCTATGTGGCCGATATTTCAGACCCTTTCATACTCGGACTGGACTTTTTAAAAGAGCATGGATTTACACTGGACTTTAAGAATAATGAGTTACGCTCTGCTCAAGAAGATGTCACTATTTTCAAACTTGGAAATGAGTCCGGGTCTATTCAACGGATCACAGCCAAGGCAGATGTTATCATCCCTCCTCGAACCGAAATGATGATACCTGGATTAACTGGAAACGAAAGAATTTTCCAGTATGGCTTGACTGGATATCCTGAGAAGAGCCCAAAAGGAGTGCTAATAGCATCAGCGCTGGTAGATCTGTCGAGAGATGTCATACCTGTGAGAATTGCGAACGTAAGTGAAAAATCTAGAATTATCCAGAAGGGTGAAGTGCTTGCAACCTGTGCTCCAGTCACCTGTGTTTGCAAAGACCCGAGCTTGACGTTGTCAGAGCCGCCTACAAGTTTAACACCTGAAATTGGACGAAATGAGAATTTATCTCCTGAGCAGAGGCATGCCGCAGAAAGACTGTTCCAGGAATTTAAGGATGTGTTTTCACAAAACGAGAATGATATAGGTCGCACTTCTCTGACGCGTCATAGAATTGATACTGCCGACCATCCACCGATTAAACAGCATCCAAGACGGTTGCCATTTGCAAAACAAGAAGAGGTTTCTAAGCTCTTACGAGAGATGCAGGATAGTGACATCATGGAACCGTCATCAAGTCCGTGGGCCTCTCCCATCGTGTTGGTCCGGAAGAAAGATGGCTCCACAAGATTTTGTGTGGATTATCGTAAACTTAACGATATCACGAAGAAGGACAGCTATCCTCTACCACAGAATAGACGACACGCTAGATACTCTTTCAGGGCATAAATGGTTTTCCACACTGGATTTGAAGAGTGGATATTGGCAGGTAGAGATCCATCCTGATAACAAAGAGAAGACCGCATTTACTACTGGACAAGGACTTTGGCAATTTAAAGTTATGCCGTTCGGGCTCTGCAATGCCCCAGCAACGTTCGAGCGCCTCATGGAGACAGTGTTAAAAGGCCTGACTTTTGAAGCTTGTCTCATCTACCTAGATGATGTCATCATTGGTGGCTGCACGTTTGAAGAACATCTAGAGAATATTCGAAAAGTGTTAACGAAGCTAAGAGCGGCGAATTTAAAGCTGAACCCTTTGAAATGCAAGTTCTTCCAACTAGAAGTAAACTATTTAGGACACATCATCTCAGCTGAAGGTGTTCGAACAGATCCTGAAAAAGTGTCTGCAGTAAAGAACTGGAAGCGTCCGGAAAACGTCCATCAGTTGCGAAGCTTTCTGGGACTATGCACTTATTACAGAAAGTTTGTACAGGGGTCCTCCAACATCGCAAGACCCTTGCATAGGCTCACTGAAAGCAAACAGAAGTTTCTATGGACACAAGAATGCGACAATTCATTCCAGCGGCTGAAAGAAGCTCTCACATCCTCTCCAGTCCTTACCTATCCAGACCCCGACAAACAATTCATTGTGGACACGGATGCCAGTCATGAAAGTGTCGGCGCTGTACTTTCCCAAGAAATAGATGGCCAAGAACGAGTCGTAGCATACTGGAGCAAATGTTTATCGAAACCAGAGCGGAATTATTGCGTCACTCGTAAGGAGTTTTTAGCTATAGTGAAAGCCATAGAACAGTTCCATCACTACCTCTATGGCAGGAAATTTCTTCTTCGTACTGACCACGCATCCCTAACATGGCTGATGAATTTTAAGAACCCAGAGGGCCAAGTAGCCAGATGGATACAACGGCTCCAGGAATACGACTTTGACATCAGGCATCGCAAAGGTTCATCGCATGGAAACGCCGATGCCCTATCAAGAAGACCGTGTCCCGAAAGTTGTCGCTATTGTTCCAGAGCGGAGAACAAGTATAATCCCGAACATGTCATACGCCAGACGAAGACTTCACTATTGACGCCACCAGATCCCTGGAGTGATGAGAAGATTCGAGAAGATCAAATGGCAGACTCTGACATCAAACCAATCTTGGAGTTATTAGAATCTTCTAGCATGAAGCCCAGTTGGAAAGACATCTCGACTTACAGTCCTACGACGAAGCAATATTGGGCTCTTTGGAACTCCCTCCACGTCAAGAAAGGTGTCCTGTTCCGAAAATTCGAATCGGAAGATGGGAAAACATCTCGGTGGCAGTTGGTACTTCCTCGATCTCGAATCCCAGAGGTCCTCGAAGAATTACATAGCAGTCCCACTGGTGGCCATTTTGGAGTCATGAAAACATTACACAGAGTCCGAGAGCGCTTCTTCTGGGGAAAAGCGAGAGCTGACGTCGAACAATGGTGCAAATCTTGCGATGCATGTGCAGCTCGGAAAGGACCAAAGAAACGTAGCCGAGGAAGACTACATCTCTACAATGTAGGAGCACCTTTGGAACGCATCGCCCTTGACATCCTAGGTCCTCTGCCAAGAAGTGCTGATGGCAACAAATACCTCCTTGTTGTCATGGACTATTTCACAAAATGGCCTGAAGTTTATGCCATCCCTGATCAAGAAGCGTCTACGGTTGCGGATGCCTTGGTACACCAGTGGATATCAAGGTATGGAGTCCCTCTTCAAATGCATTCTGACCAGGGGAGAAATTTCATCTCTGCTGTGATTGAGGGTCTCTGTCAACTTCTCGGAATGGACAAAACTAGGACGACGCCTTTACATCCGCAGTCGGATGGCATGGTTGAGAGATTTAATCGTACCATCCTCAACAATCTCTCACTGCTAGTCTCAAGAAACCAACAAGACTGGGACCAAAAACTTCCCTTGTTTCTTCTCGCCTATCGCAGCGCCGTCCATGAAACAACCGGCTATTCCCCGTCTCAGATGCTTTTCGGTCGTGATCTTCGTCTACCTTGTGATCTGATTTTTGGTCGCCCTCCAGATGCGCCTTCATCGCCAGAGGGATACGTGCAGAATCTCCAGGCACGATTTGAAGACGTCCACAACTTGGCTCGAGAGCGGATCAATATACAGACGGAGAAGATGAAGACCAGGTACGACACGAAAGCCACGGGACAGCAATTCAAAGAAGGTGACAAGGTTTGGTTTTATAATCCAACTCGACGTAAAGGACTTTCTCCCAAACTGCAATCGCACTGGGACGGTCTTTATACAGTCCTAAACAGACTGAACGATGTCGTAATTCGGATCCGAAAGTCACCAAGTTCGAAGCCTAGAGTCGTTCATTACGACAGGCTGGCTCCATACTATGGCCATAGTACTTAGTTCATTGATTGTAAATAGTGTAATGTAAATAATGTAAATTAGTATGACCATGGTCTTGTATATAAATTAATGTAATTATTTATTTTGCTTAGCATTATCATTATTATTGTTATTATTATTTAAATACTTGTATGTAATGGTGTCTATACTTTATAATTCAGCATTATGAATGTGTTTAATTGTTATTTTCCATATTTGCTTTAAGTGCTTTGAATAGTATAGCATTTGTTGGTAACGGGTTTGCTTTCCGATCAAAGGTTGAACTGCCCGGGACGTGCAGTCCTTGAGAGGGGAGCAATGTTATGAATTTTGTAAATATTTCATTCTTTTTAATTTATTTTATTTTATTATTGTGAAAATTGCAGTATTATTAATGTATTTCCTATTGAGCATCATGTAACTCAATGCTAAAGGCCTCAGGTGCTTTGCAAGAAAAACAACCTTACAGCATCGGTTTTATAATGGAGTTCTATTGGAAAATCGCCAAGGAATGGGTTTTTCGCCAAGTTGGCGATGGTTTTGGCGACTTATTTTTGTCGCCAAATTTGGCGATATATCGCCAAATGTCGCCAAGTTGGCGACGGATTTGGCGACTTTTTGTGCAACCACACCCCCCCTTATACCTGTACATTGGGATCCTTTCTCGTTTAGGCTCTCTATCGAAAGTTAAAGCACTCTCTGGTAATTTCTAGCATCTGAAGGCTCTGGAAAATTCTACAGTTATCTTTAAAGCCTATATAAGGGACCTCCACCAGTTCAGTTCAGTTAGTTGTCTGTCAACTGCGATTGAATTCATACGAGAAGCTTTGCATTGAGAACTGTGTTTCTCGGATCGATTTTTGTCGTTGATACGTCGTATTGAACGCATTGTTTCTGTGTGAAATTTTGCTGTGCTTTTATTGGATTTGAAGATTACTGAATATCTTGTAATTTTCAGAAGATATTGGTGTTCGTATTGCACTGTTTATAGTGAATAAAGCCTTTTGATTGTTCTTATATATTGGCATCAGTCCTTTCGAACCCCGAACGCACAACAGTATGTACATGTTTTTTGGACATTTATGTTGATTTTAATTAGTATTTATTGTAACTGGAGATTTTATTTTTTGTATATAGTATTTTTTTCTGTAAGTAGTCTGTAATGAAACGTAATTGATGGCTTCTTTTAAATTTTCGATATGTACACAATCTTTAGCATATTAATTTAACGTGTTGTTTTCTGACATTTAGGGCATTGCAACGCAGCCTTTCGTCCCATTCATCGTATTTGGTATCCTAGCATGCATGAGTGGATTCCTGGCACTGCTTCTTCCCGAAACGGCTAACAAGAAATTGCCTGATACCATAAAAGAAGCCTCGAAAGCATCGACAAGCGGATATACAAGCGGAATCAAAGAAATAAACTAAACTTATCTTTTATATAAAGTTATTTTCTTTGTATATACATATTTTTTTATATTTTTCCAGTTACTAATTCAATGACCCAGTCACGTGGCAATGAAATCGTCCATTGTTTCATTTTGTATGTAATTCCACAATGAAAAGTGTAGCTGATAATCTATGTACTCACCTCTTTGGCATGTATCACACAGAGCTTATTTTATTTTCAATAAATACATTTTGATCTATTTGTATATTTATATTTCACTACCTAACACAAGATAATGGTCACAGACTGTAAAGGACCAAACAGACGCGTTCTTGTGTGTCGATATTTATGATGCGGTATGTCGGACTCTTTGATCTTTTATGACTTTCTTAGTATATCTAAAGGTTAAAGGTCAAGAGCGGGAGTCGTTTATAGGTCAAAAAAAATTTCTTTCGTTCAAACTTCCTTTCTCTTATCGATAACCACAAAATGATTCGAGAAGAATAGGAATAGATTTGATTTATGGGATTCAGGACGACTTGATCAGGAAGGCACTGAATGCAGCTTAATACACGGCTAATATGGTCGATTTTTAGAGTAATTGTGCTGGCGGTTTCACACCATATCTTCCCTCGGGTCTATTACTTATGTATTATTAAAAACAATATTTAGATTTTTTTTTAATTTATTCTCTGATAATTTTTGTAACTATTTTTAATTTTTTCCCCATTTTTATTGTAGGGAAAATGTCACTTGCCTACATTTAGCAGAAAGCTTTTATTTTTATGTGCCTATTTTCTACAAATGGGCCATCCGTAAGTGACGTTTACCAGTGAGATTCAGACATTTTTCTCCGGGAGGGATTTCTATGGTCCCCGGGGACGTAGATTTGTTCAACCGGATGCGATTTCGTAGACTTATCTGGGCGTCAATCCGCCCTCAACGACCACTGAGGCTGCCTCGAACAGTGTCTTCAGTAGACCACTTAATTCAGATTGTTACATTCCCACCACTTTTTTAAAATAGTGTAATTGGCCTTAATCTCTCATTTTTTAAAAAAAATATGTCATTAAATAAGGCGAATTTTTCTACTTAAAAAAGTAATGGCAATCAAGCAATCTGAATTTAAAAAAGTAGCTTACTGGCGTCACTGGCCCCGTAAGCAGGCCTTGTAAGCCCCACCTCTCACTATTTTGTGGTAGTCAGTTCTGAGAGAGAACAAGTATCATTGTCTAAGTATCATTCAACAAGTATCATTTCTCCATTATGGTTCATTTCTTCTAGATGGAGTATGCAATCGTGTTTGGACGGTGTCTTCTGTCACTGTGAAAAGTTTAAATTTTTTGTACCAGTAAATATATCAAGTATGCTTCTATAAAATAATAGATTTAATTAATTTCATCGTGTGATGTTTTTACGATGCCTCCTTATATGGACGGGTGTTTATGCTGGATATGCGTAAAAAAAAAAAAAAAAAAAAAAAAAAAAAAACTTTTCTAATGGGCAATTCACGTCGACCATATCTTCGGGTCTTGACAGACCTAAGTTCTCCAGCGCTTAAGGCACTGATTTTTTTTAACGCTAATTTTACAGAGTTAGGAGAATTTCTACGCTAAAAGACTTCTCAACATACTTCTCAACCACAGATATGTCACAGAGTCCACCCCTTTATTAATGGACAATTCACGTCGACCATATCTTCAGATATTGACAGACCTAAGTTATCCAGCGCTTAAGGCACTGATTTTTTTAACGCTAATTTTACAGAGTTAGGAGAATTTCTACGCTAAAAGACTTCTCAACATACTTCTCAACCACAGATATGTCACAGAGTCCACCCCTTTATTAATGGACAATTCACGTCGACCATATCTTCAGATATTGACAGACCTAAGTTCTCCAGTGCTTAAGGCACTGGTTTTTTTAACGCTAATTTTACAGAGTTAGGAGAATTTGTACGCTAAAAGACTTCTCAATATACTTCTCAACCACAGATATGTCACAGAGTCCACTCCTTTATTAATGGACAATTCACGTCGACCATATCTTCAGATATTGACAGACTTAAGTTCTCCAGAGCTTAAGACACTGATTTTTAACGCTAATTTTGGAGAATTAGGAGAATTTCTATACAAAACGACTTCTTAACCACAGACCTGTCACAGAGTCCAGATAACATTATTCATGTTAATTTTTGTGTTATGAAAAATGCTTTGGACGCCATTTACTGCGTGCGAGGAGTATTCTTACTATTTATTAGTAATATTTCAAATATTTGTGTATTTTCGTTCACATAGATATGTGTATTAATTTTAATAATTTGTATAATTTTTGTAAACGCAGAAGTTGTACCTCTCCCGAACTGGGATTTTCTCTTTATTGAGCTATCCAATTTTCTAAAAAAAATTCTTTTTTAATTATTCCTTCTTTTGTTTTCTTTTTAGAATTCACGTCGACCATATCCTCGGGTCTAGACAGAGCTAAGTTCTCCAGCGCTTAAGACACTGATTTTTAACGCTAATTTTGGAGAGTTAGGAGAATTTCTACGCAAAAATACTTCTCAACATACTTCACAACCGCAGATATGTTACTGAGACCACCTCTTTTTTAATGGACAGTTCATGTCAACCATATCTTCGGTTCTTGACAGACCTAAGTTTTCCAGCGCTTAAGGCACTGATTTTTAACGCTACTTTTAGAGAGTTAGGAGAATTTCTATACAAAAAGATTTCTCAACATACTTTTCAATCACAGATATATATTACAGAGTCCACCCCTTTATTAATGAACAATTTACGTGTCGAAAATATCTCAGGTTCTTGACAGACCTAAGTTCTCCAGCGCTTAAGGCACTGATTTTTAAACGGTAATTTTAGAGAGTTAGGAGAATTTCTATGCAAAAAGACTTCTCAACCACAGATATGTCACACAGTCCACCTTTTTTTTTAATGGACAATTCACGTCGACCATATCCCCGGGTCCTGACAGACCCAAATTCTCCAGTGCTTAAGGCACTGATTTTTAATGCTAATTTTAGAGTGTTAGGATAATTTCTATACAAAACGACTTCTAAACCACAAACCTGTCAGAGTCCAGATAACATTATTCATGTTTATTTCTGTATATAATTTTTTTGTGTTATGAAAAATGTTTTGGACGCCATTTACTGCGTGCGAGGAGTATTCTTACGATTTATTAGTAATATTTCCTTTAAAAATATTTGTGTATTTTCGTTCATAAAGATATGTGTATTAATTTTAATAATTTGTATATTTTTTGTAAACGCAGAAAATCTGCCTCTCCCGAACTTGAATTTTCCCTTTATTGGTTTATACAATTTTCTAAAAAATATTTAATTTCGTCACTTATTTCTTTTTTTATGTTTATGTTTTTTCTTTTTATTATGTGTTGTAAATAAAACTTTATGTTAGTTGTTAATTATATCTCTGTTTTTATTCTAATGGATTAATGTTCACTTACATGCATCGAGTTGACAGTAATTTGAGTATAGTTAATTACAGTATTGACTGGTATATTTTTCCCTAGGTGTTTTCCACTTTAATTACCTAGTCCAGTCTACTCTATACGTCGAGGAACTTCAAAATTATTTCACAACGCATTTTTTTCTTTTAATAACTATATTTTAACTATTTTTAACTATTATCACTCATATGAATCGAGTTTTTATTCTAATGGATTAATGTTCTCTTATATGCATAGAGTTGAAAATAATTTGAATATAAATTACTGTAGGTTGACGTATATTTTCCCCTAGAGGTTTCCTTTTCAATTATCTAGTCCATTAATCCTTTCTACTCTATATGTCAAGGATCTTCAAAATTATTTCACAACGCATGTTTTTTTTCTTTTAATAACTATATCTTTAGAATTAATTTTTTGAATTGATTATAATTGCTCTATTTTCCCCTCCAACCGGAAGGCTAGCGATCACGTTTATTTATGTTGACTCTTCTATAATTGACAATCCAAGAAGGGGCGAGAACTTAACACTTTCTTCATTTGTTCTAATGTCGGTGGTTAATTAACTACGCTCTATAAACTTAATGCCTGAGTGGGACAGATCGGTCCGGCTCAGCCAGACCGTGGACCTTTAGCGTCCCACCCGGGATGTTCCCCGGCACGCGGGGTTCGTAAAGGTTGGAGTCCAGTCTCCGACGGGCAGGGAAGGCCCACGCCGAGACCGCCAATGCATCGCGCGCACGGCCCCGGACAACATTTATTGGTGCAAAAAAAAAAAAAAAAAAAAGGTTTGCATACTAGGCCAGAGGCCGGCACTGCCAGGACGAGCCTGAGCGCGGCACTGGGCAGGCAAAGAGTAAAAAGAAAATTTTTACAAAATTACCAAAACCGCTGGAGCCAGCGCTCCTACGCGACAAGCAGCGGATGGTTTGATGGCAGTTGACTTGTAATGGGAAATCAGTCCTTGGCACTCCTGCGCCAATATACACAGTTCATAGCCAAGGAGGCTCCAGGAGTTGTAGATGTTGAGGATGTTACAGTGGTGAACATCGCCGCTACCAAGGTGAAGAAGAAGATAACCTACTGCAAGGGTCCTGTTTGAGTTGTAGCTAAGAGAAAGAATGGCCTGAAAGGTGAGAGGGCTGTTCTTAGTTGTAATTAAAATTAAGACAGGCTGACTAAATTAGTTTTTGATTGGGTACTATATTTAAGGCAGGTGAGTTAGGTGCAGTATTAAATCACTAGAACGTTTAATTTATATGGTTAATGTTAAGTATCAAATAGACTGTAGAGTAATATTGAATTTAAACGTTTAATGAGCTTGGTTGCTCAGTTAATGGTTAGTTTGTAATATCTATCAGCAGATGGTATATATATTTTTAGTTGGTTAAGGAGAGTGGGGCGAAAAAGGATATTAGTGAGCCAAGAAGGGGGGGGGGGGGGTTAGTAAGCAGGCGAAGGTGCCAGGCAATGGTAAGGGGACATTGGTAGTAGTAGTGGGAGGGGGAACCCTGTTGGCCACAAGGACACACATCGGAGAGTGCTCTTTTGTAGTAGGTGAGATAGGTGGGAAAGAGACCATGTCCTGTGAGGAATGTAGTGTGTGTGGGGCTAGATTTAGGAGATTACGGGAGACTTTAGGGACAAGCTGATAAGTGTGTCTGCCTTTAATAGTATCATTCCAGTGGGCCTGCCACTGCGGAATGATTCTAGATTTCAAGATTCTGCGTATGTAGGAGGGAGGGACTGGGAGATGCTGCTCTATGGTGGGGCGTTCTGTTGCTTGTTTGGCCAGCTTGTCAGCGTTTTCATTACCTATTATGCCAATGTGCGCCTTTACGTGACCTAGGGTAACGCGTCTTGCAAGGACTTGAAGAACTTGTTTAATTTGTAAAACTATAGGGTGTTTTGTTCTGTGTGTAAAGATAGCTTGTAGACCGGACAAGCTATCTGAGTATATGTGTGTGTACCTAGAGGATGGGTTAGAGGCTATCCAATCCAAAGCCAGCAGAATCGCGAACAACTCCGCTTGAAAAACCGTGTTGTTATCTCCGATTCGCCAGACCCACTCATGAGTCACTACTTCGCCTTCCATGGTGCAGAAGGCTGCAGCCACGCCAGCATCTGTGTAGATGGTTGGACAGCGGGGCGAGTAGCTGTGTTCGAAACCATGCCTGGCTGTGTTTACTTGTAGATGTGAGGTCTCTTCCGCAGGGTGCATTTTCCAGCTGGGAACTTTCCTCTGTAGTGTTATTTGTGGGAAAATTTTTGTGCTTGTCGGTTCCAAGACTCCCTTATCATAGATCAGACTTGACAATCCGGAGAAAGTCTATGGGAGAAAATGTCCGCGGTAATTGCCAACTTATTAATAGACTTTCTCCGGAAAGTATCGCCGCCTGGTGGATACTACCTCACAGTTGCCATGTTTCGGACTTTTTGAACACCAGTATATTTTTAGAGAAAATGTTGTTCTTTTAAATCCCATAATTCTCCGATCAAACAAAATAAAATTGTCTCTACTAAAAAACTGGTATCCAAAAATATAATAGAAAAATCTAGCTGGTCTGCTACCGCATAGCTGCCAACTCTTACGCGTTTTTCTTACCACTAAAATTTAATAGAATTTTTTTCGTCATGTAATCTCACCATCTTGTCAATTTAATAAGATAAAATTTACTATAAAATTTTAGTGGTAGGAAAACTACTAGTTCATAAGCAAATGCATAGAACAAATGGAGCTGTGAAAAAATTTCGTGTGATTTCGTGTCGTAAATACTATTACTGACGATTGATGGCGCTAGTAGCAGGACAAGTATAGCGGTCAAAGGCAACTTGCTGATTGAGAGCTCTGATACTATGATAAGGAGGTCTTGGTCGGTTCATGTTCCAAGTGTGTGATTCTGTTTTTCTAGTATTCGTATGTGAGTGTTATTGTAATTGGAGGGATACCTGTGATTACTGCGAGCGCATCTGTAGAGATGGTTTTATAGCCTCGTGCCATTGGCAACAAGAAGAGCCTTTGCATCGAGGTTAATTTGTCTTTCATGTTCTGTGTCAGACTTTCTCCCCAGACGCCCACGCAGTAAAAGATTATCCTTTCAACTATTGCGTGGTACCAGATTTTTAACATTGGTGGCTTTATGCCACAGGATTTGGACGTAAGTTTACTTGCGTTATTGTGTAATTTTTCTAATTTAATCCTGAGGATGGTTTTTAATTAGTCTGCCTCACTGAGCTCCACAATACTACGGAGGACTATCTTCCTATCTGATACATTGAATTTAGCGGTCCGCCCATCAATACAACCTAGAAAAATTTTTAGCAAAACACAGATATAATTCCATAGAGAAGTATGGGTAGATATTTTTAAATTGGATTATCTTTTAAAATTATGACAAAGTTGCTACAATTTTCACTAATATACATTTTTTATTTAAAAAAAATTACAGATTTTATTTAAATTTATCGTAAAAATTTAATTTGATATTAGATAAAAATTAATTTGTATGTAAACTAAAAAAAAAAAAAAGTTAAGTATTACACATAAAAAAATGTAGTCTACAGTTATATCTCTAATATCTCTATCTTTTTAACACTTTCCAACATATTTGAAAAGTGTTTATGAATTTGGTTTGTTTGTCTGCCGTCTGTCTGTCTGTCTGTCCGTGCTCTAACTCACGTAAATATGCTCGGATTGTCATGCAATTGATATATGTTATTGAGGTTTACTATGGCATGTTCGGTATTGAAAATGAAGTGTGTAGCACTTATACTTTTTTTACAGGGACACTCAAAAGAATTCCGTCACATTACGGTCTATGGGGAAAAATAATTTGCGGCTTATTTTAATGATGTTACTACAAGAGGCTTACTGTAGAATATTGTGTGCATTCCACTTATATTTCCTTTATAGGGTCACTCAAAAGTATTCCGTTACATGGTGGTTCTAGGGAGAAAAATCGTTTGGTGTTTATTTTAATAATATTTCACTATTTCAAGCATATTGATATTGATATGTACCACTAAGGTGCATTACAAGAATCTTCTTTACTATCGTTCACTTTATTCAACGGTAAAGATTTTTAAAATTATTTTTGAAGTGTTGGTAAGTGTTACATAATCTATGCTTGACGCATGATTTTCATTCTTGTTTATATAAAATGTGCATACGGACACACAAAAATATTCAAATACATAGTTTTTTTTTTTTTTTTTTGAAAAATATTCTTTCTTTTGTAAAATCAGGTCCACCCGAACCCGATCCGAAAGTATCAAAACCACGCCCGAACTTGAAACATTTAAAGACAACCCCTCCCCCCCCCCCAACAAAAAATAAATAAAACAAATAAATAAATAAATAAATAAATAAAAATAAAATAAAATAAATAAATAAATAAATAAAATAAAATAAAATAAAATAAAATAAAATAAAATAAAATAAAATAAAATAAATAAATAAAAAATAAATAAAAAGCAATGAAAATAAACGCATGGAGGAAACCATATCAAATCTCTGTACATTTTTCACGAAATTCATACTCGAGCTCTGATTCCAGATACTAAATTCAGTGTATATTACCCTGTTTATTATTATTATTATTATTATTTTAAATGAAATGTAATAACTTTTGTGAAACTGAGAAAAGAACTTTTTACGATTCAGAAACCGTTTTTTTACACTTTCCAACAAAGTTGAAAAGTGTTTATGAATTCGATTTTTCTCTGTCTTCCGTCTGATTGTCTGTCCGTGCTTCTAACTCGGGTAAATATATACGGATTACCATGCAATTGATATATGTTAATATGGTTTACTATGGCATGATCGGTATTGAAAATGATGGGTGTAGCATTTATATAGTTCCTTTACAGGGACACTCAAAAGAATTCCGTTACATTACGGCCTATGGGGAGAAATGGTTTGCGGTGTATTTTAATGATGTTAATATATTTCAAACATGGATAAATTGATATATATCACTGAGGTGTGCTACAAGATGCTTACTATAGATTATGGAGTGCATAACATTCATCGTTCTTTTACAGGGACAAACAAAATAATTCGGTACAGTACCGTCTATGAACAATAAGTGCTGGAAACGCGTTTTTAAATTTAACTAATTTTAGTGAATATTGCTTTGTGTGTATAAATTTTATAGATCATATACAGAGCTGCACAAAAGATGTCGAGTACATTATAGTTCATTGACCGAAATTGCCGAATGGAAATTTTCAATTTAGCTGTGCGTTTCCAAACTCGTTGGTTGGTTGGTTGATTTATGACAGCCGATTATGTACTCAAAAGATATAGGCTCCAGGGGGGAGTGCCCTCCGTGGGGTTCTTTCTAAGGGATCCTAACCCGTATTTACGGCAAGGTTCGAAGAAAACCACGGAAAAATCCAAACGATTAGGTCGACGAGCGCGACAGGTGTTTGAACCCAGTATCTCCGGTCTACCAACTTTGAGAGCAGAAACTTTCAGCCACTGGTGGGACCAACGTTTCCAAACTGAACTAAATTTTAGCATAGTATGTATCATATATATACAAATCTATTAATCAAGACTGCAGAAAAATATTCGGATATTTTTCCTATTATGATAATTTTCAAAAACCGTGTTTTCAAATATGTTATATTTTTCAAAATTGTTTACTTAGATATCGCCTTTCATCTTATTAATCTATCCAGTTTTGTTGCAGTATTCAGAATGTGTTGGAAAGTGTTTTATAATCTATGCTTAACGCATGATTTACCGTTCTTATTATTTTCCGGGAAAGGACCTATTAATGTATCATTTCTTGCATTCAACTAGTAAATTTGAGGAAAAAAATTATATCAAGATGTGCAGAAATTAAAGTGATAAAATATTAATGAAATATTGAAAACAGTGAGGGCGTAAAGGTCCCAAAACCCATTAACCTGAAATATTTATGTTGCTAAGCTGTCAAAACATTCCTCCCCCCATCCAGAAAAATAGAATCCGCCGCCTTTCCCCCTGCACTTCCTCGATAAAATATCTGAATTCGACACAAATTCTGTTATATAGGTTTACGATTTCATTTTATCTCAATAGATGGCAGCATTAGCAGAGATGAATAGTATTTATTAAATAACATTTATTAATATATAGAATACTTAATTTTCACAAGCAAATAAATATAATAAAAAATTCCCATTTTATGTGCAGAAAAAAATATTAAAAAGTAAACATGACGTTTTCCAACAGTAATGTTTTATTTCAGTACTTTAATAATATAGGAGAAAGAACATGAACAGAAAATATTGAACAGAACAGGGCTTAATTTCTAAGAAAAAAAAAATACCGGAGCCCTAATATTCTGCAGCAGTAATATCCGTAGCGTACCCTGCCTCCCGCCCTCCGCCGTTGCTCTAATCTGCATATTTATATTTCATACATTATTCTTAAAATTTAAATAATTGTTTTGTTTTTTTTATTTAGTAAAATAAAAATTTTAAATACAGCGATCTGCATATACTTAGCTATAAATTATTCCACTTTTTAGTTATTACTACTTCCAAATAGAAACCTTTGCCTAATCTTAATGTTAATGAATCGCAAAATTCTGCGTTTAAATAAGCTCAGGATTATGATTCGGAAATAGTGTTAACCCTATAACGGATAAAGCACTTCAATTGCTAAAAGGTTGAAATAAATTATTGACACCGGAAATTATAAGCAAATTTATTTGTATATAATAAAAAAGCGATATTACACATACATAATAAATAGAAAACATTTCTATTAAAATTCTGCTGTCATTGTTCAATTTAATAATTAAAGTTTTGTGGTTTCGTGGGGAAACCAATGAACGTTAAAGGGTTAACACACACACACACACACACACAAAAAAAAAAATAGTTCACGTTTACAGCTATGCAAAATAGAAAAATACCATTTCTGTCTAACCTTTATTCTGATCAAAACAGCATTAAAATGATTTGAAATGGAAATAAATAACATTTTGAATTTAAGACAGATTTAGGTCGGGCCTGCCTGAACTCGAAGACTGATATAAAAATCGAGACCGTTTCATCTCCATCTCTTACGTGAGCGACACATTACGTCACTTATAAGTGTTTTGATGCAAAAGATTGGAAATGGGAGGGAAATTTAGGATTCGTTTTTCGGAAATGTTATTGCACTGGGCTCCGGAGCGCAGTATTTATGAGCTCTGGTGAATTCTGGCCAATATTTAAATTTTTACTAAAAGCAGAGAAGTACCGGAGCTGGGCTCTTGCGCAAATTCAGCCCTGGAATAGAAACTCTTTGTTTCTTCTAAATCTCAATATTTTTTAAAAAAGCTAGTAGAAGCTTAATTATAGATTTTTAAAATGACTCATTTGTTACATTTCTGTATTATTGTCTTTTACGCTTAGAAATTGAGTCTATCGCATGGGAATTTATGGGGGAAAAATCCTAGTTTGACTTATTTCATGTATATAGTCTTTATTTCACCTTTGAGAGAGCGCGCTTAAAATGATAATCACTTTAAAACCTTCAAAAAATCGATTTTTTTTTTCACTTTTAAAAAAATCTTTATACAAACCTGAATCAAACAAAACAAACCACATGAAAATATCGAAATTGGAACGGGCTGAATTTAAAATCGAAAACGTGTACTTAAAACAAACTCCAATTGACTTTTAACATAGCGTACGGTTTTCTCAAATCGTGTTTTTGCTACTTGCGTGCACAGCAAAGAAAAAAAAAAAAAAAAAAAAAAAAAAAAAAAACTTAGTCGGTTATGCCAATCTCAAAACTTTATTCTATCTCACACAGGTTTCGCATACATTAAAAATGAATCTCAGCATCAATTTATATCAAGGTCTAATGGAATCTACAATTTTATTAAATTCCGTGCATTAGTTCTTGAGATAAGATTATCGCTAAAATCGTGTATATCCTGCAAAATGCTGCATAGCAGTCCCCCTGTTGGGAGTTTTACACCAAAACCTAATCATCAACAACTTATGTCAACATCTGACTGAATATGAAGTTTGATGAAAATCCCTGCATTAGTTCTTGAGATATAATTATCGTGAAAATCATGAAAAAAGTAGCATAGTAGCGACACCTGTTAAGATATCTACAACAAAACGTGTTCATCGTCCATTTATATCAAGGTCTAACTGGATCTGAAGTTAGATGACAACCAGTGCATTAGTTCTTGAGATAGAACTATTGCGGAAATCGCGAAAAATGCAGCATAGCAGCGCCATTTGTTCCGCGATTTACACCAAAAATAATCAGCACGAATTTATATCAGGAACTAACTAAACATAAAGTTTTATTAAATTTCGTTCTTGAGATTGCGCGCCCACAAAGTTTTTGTCACATGCATACAGACGGACAGACAGAGTCACAGACAGACATTTTCTAAAAACAGTCAAATCGTGTTCAAGACCTTCTAAAACGTATAAATCCGTCGGAAACCGGAAGTCGAACATTTTCATGAATCCAATACTTTCTTCTTGTACACATAGAAGAAAGTAAAAAGACATTTGCAGTAAGATAATTCCTTTTTTTGCTGATATGTATATAGTGATCATATTTTCGTTACCATGTGAAACTATCGAATGTGAAAAAATGCATTTTTCATTACTTTTAAAAATGGGCCAATTATCACCAGTAAATTTTATTAGTATTCTTCACCAGAGTTGCCAGTTTGGCCTCCTTTTTCATTCAGAAATTTGGAATCCATACCAGAAGTTTCAAATATAAATTTTTGCTTTATGTATTGACAGAAATTTCGTAATTTCTTAAGGTACAACTAGATGGAACCCGTCAAAACTTGGCGCAAAAAATACTATAACAATATCAGTAAAATAAGCTTCTTTATTATTTATGAAGGGGCGCGTATAAAACAGTCTTTCAAATATTTTATTTAAAGTTTTTTTTTCCCCTGTCAAATACAGTACTATTTCCGATGCAAACTCCAAACAAACAATCCGTAAACAACTGTGTAATGCAAATCAGTTTGACATTACCACCATATTCCCCACGGCAAGAAAAAAAATTCATGTACCTATGAAGTATATACAAATAGTATATTCCTACGTTCATATCATATTCAATAAATAACAGAACATAGTAAATAAAGCACACGTCTCCCCCCCCCCCCCTGTGATAATGCAACCGAATGAGCTCCTATGCGCATGTGCATTGCATTTGCCCAAAAGCACCGTCGAAATTCGACGTTAAAAAAGTTTTAAAATGATTAAATTAAAAGTTTTAAAATGTCCTCTTTAATCATTGTTCGTTTCAAATCCATATCTTCTAAAACGCATCCATTGTTTTAAGCTAATCAATTTTTATGCAAAGATTAAGAAGTTTTTTACAGTAATAAATCTATCTGCAGATGAGGGAGATTTTTAATGTTTTCAAGTGTAATTTATTTGTATGGTTTCTTCGGTTCCTTGACATAATCAGGATGATTATCCCTTTTCCATCACATTCGGGGATAGTTTTCCTCTTATACAGTTGGCAAATGTAAAAAAATAAAAAAATGCAATTCCTAGCATATCCTGATATCTGATGGAACATATATTCATCAACAAATTCAACATATCAATTTTATGTTCAACATAAACTAAAAATAGTCATTTTTTTTTTTTTTTTTTCCTGACAGATTTTTGCTTAGCGCCAAAATGTTCTATCTTATGGATAATCTGATCTTATGATTTATCACATTTTTTTTTATTCACTTTTTATGATGGTTAAGGAAATCTATTTTCAATTGTGGCAACTTTCCCAGGGGCTATTTTACATTATTGAAGTAAACTGTTGGTCATTGATAAGATAGAATTGAAAAACTTTTCATGCTTGAAAATTATTTAAAAAGTCGTTAAATTAATCGGCAGTTTTCAAATAAATTTCAATCGAAAGCTAATTTTTTTTCTAATTGATGATGTAAGAATTGAAATTGTAAAATGTAGTAAAAAATAGAAATTTGTAGTATTTCGAAGTGATGTAAGCGCGATGAAAGCTAAAGCGATAGCGCCTTTGTTGTCACAACTGTTGTACATTTCTAAAAATTGCCACTGTATTTTGGCTGGCGTCCAAAACTGGAAAAACATTTTTTGACACCGAAAGAGAAATTCACAGTGAAAGAAATAGGACTTTGCGCTAATAAGGAACTGTTAAATGAACTTATAATAAATCTACCAAAATAATTCCTATGAAATATTAGTCTTACATTGTTTATTCTAGCTAAAAATACAATCATTATTTCAAGATTTTTTTCTACCATATCACTATTTTTAATAACTTTAAATTTCCTGAAATCCTTTACTTTTGTGATTTTTTTTATTAAAAAAGGAAATCTTCTATCCTATAATTTAAAAAAAAAAGCAATTGGTAACATGTAATCAAGGTATGCAATCAAGATGAAGAAATCAATGACGGCTCCAATTCTAATCTTTATAATTATGAATGCAAAAATCAGTAAAATTATGTCTTGTTAACACAATCATATACATTTTTCTCTTTAGTTTTATCAATGTTAAAATACACTTCAAGCTAAGCATAACATCATTTTCACCGGCGCAAACTTTTCACACGTACTTCATATACCTTACATTAATGCTTAAAGACCATGCACACAAATATAAATATATTTTGTATTTAATTGTAATGAAAAAATGTCATCAACAAAGTTATAATGCATAATGATAAAATAAACCCAATGGACAATATTCCCGTGACGTCACAATAAATATGAATTTTTATTCGCTTATAAAACACGCGGATAAGTATTTTTACCGAAATTTAACTTGCAAATTAACAAATTCGGCCTTAAAACCGCGTGCTTTTAATACTTATTATTTCTCTTTTATTCAACCACAGAGTTTAGAAAATAAACTCTGTGCTTCAGAACAGTAGGCGTTATCCGATTATGACGTCATTAGCAGACGTAAAAATTCAATTGAAAATTACGGTTAATTAATTAAATTTTCGAACAAACGAATGCACGATAACAAATCTGTGTTAAAATATCTTTTATTTAAAAAAAGAATGATGTAATTTGATGCAGTAGTTTGTTCTCACGGATTGTCGAAATAAATCGCTTAGCGTTTTAAATATATGGATTTTTTTCTCAAAATTTCCAGTATGATTTCGGCATCTCTTAATAAAAAATAAGGTCAAATTGGTAAAACTGTTCTTCACATAAATTTTATTGGTATTCGCAGAATTCTAATAAGCAGATTCTAATAAGCAGTAATACACTGACGCGCATGCGCGGCAGCGTATTACTGTTTATTACTGTTAATTTTACGGTATAATACCAGCAACTGGGATGCCAGTATTATACTGTAAAATCAACAATTTTTTTTTGCAGTATACCAAGTTATATGCAAAACTTTAGTTAAACTTAAAAACGCGTACCACAACTAAAAACGCACTTTCAGTAACTATTGTTCATTAAGACAGTACTGTAACTGAACTATTTTGTATGTCACTTTAAATGAAAGTTAAATGCTATTGTCACCGTATTCTATAGAAAGCATCTTGTAGTGCATTTTAGTGATACATATACATTTCAGTAAGTTTGAAATAATATAATATCATAAAAATACACTGCAAACGATTTCCCCCTATTAACAGTAATGTAACAAAATTCATTTGAGTGCCCTGTAAACGAACTATAAATGCTATACACACCTTCTTCTGTAGTAAGCATGTTTTAGTGCACTTCAGTGATATATATCACTTTGAATATGTTTGAAAAAGTGTAACATCATTAAAATACACAGCAATCGATTTTCCTCCATAGGCAATGGAAATGTTTTGAGTGCCTCTGTAAATGAACTATAAATGCTATACACACCTTATTCTGTAGTAAGCATGTTCTAGTGAACCTCACTGATACATATGATTTGAATAAGTTTGAAAAAGTGTAACATCATTAAAATACATTGCAATCGATTTTCCTCCATAGGCTATAATGTAATGGAATTCTTTTGAGTGCCCCTGTAAACGAACCAACATACGACTACATACTTCATTTTCAATACCCAGCATGACATAGTAAACTTCAGTAATATATATCAATTGCATGACAATACGCATATATTTACGTATATAATCCGAGTATATTTATGCGAGTTAGAGCACGGACAGACAATAGACATACAGACTGACAGACCGAATTCATAAAAAAAAAGTTAAGTTAAATAAAAGCGTGTAAAAACGTTTAGAATTATCAATAGACCAAATTTCAACTTTCATCGGTGAAGAAAGAAATGTTTGATTTTCTTTATTAATCATAGAGCATGTTATCATTTCGGATTTATCAGAAATGGATTGTTTGCTTTTGATATTTAAAATGTTATCATAACAATGATGGACTTTTCCCATCACTTTTTAACAGTGAATTCTATGACGACGACGTCCAAATTATATACTTTCTTGCATGGGATTTAAACCTTTTTATTATTTTTTTATTTTTGGAGTGTAATTGGAATGTTTTGGAATGTTTCACAGTGGAATGTAATAATCAAGTAAAGCTCTTTACTGTAACAGGAACATGACATATCTGTTAACATGGTAAGTATACTACGTTAGACTATTATTATTTAAAAGTTTTTTTTCTGGCTAATTAAGAGGGTTTGTTGACTGTTAAATAAGTAAATAGATAAATTGTTTTTTAGCCACACACAGGGTGGCTTATTCTTTCAATCTCTATCATTTTTCATGTTTATGAAAAGTCACAGCAATCCATCGTTGCCACAGATTAATATCGGAAAATGAAACATTTGAAGTTACTTAAGAAATTAATAACTCGAAAAGTATTTGTCACAAAATTGTTTTACAAACTGCGTTAGAATGGTAAAAAATTGCATTTTTCTTGATATAAATTTCAAATCTAATGATTATGTCGTTTTTCAAATATTAGATTTCAAAAATTACAAAACTTCACAATGGAGTACCGTAGCGAAACTTTTACGCGTAAAAAGATAATGATAAAGGCATTGTGGCTCGACGTGTATCGGGTATACTGGCCATAGCATGAGTAACGAATTATAGTAAACTTATTATTCTGTTAAAATATAAAAGTGAATTATGTATATAAATTTTTAAAAAATAAAGAAAAACATTTTATCACAAACATCAACAAAATTTTTTCTTCTATTTATTCCCTTATTCCAAAGATATCGTTTTATCGTCTGCTGCCATAGCAACATGAATTAAATTTCATTAAAAAAAATTGCTCAGTGGTAGAAAAATATTTTTCTAAATCGAATGGTTATTGAACAACTCAACACTTTAACAGGGGAATTTTTATTTGTTATTTAGATATTTTAAAATTGTTTGTTGTCATTGCGTTTTTATTCTGAGTTACAGCTAGTTTATTTATTTTTTAAATAAAAGCCGTGTGTGGCAATCTACTATATTCGGCCTTATAGCAGAATTTTCCCCTCTTGTTGTAGAAAATAGTTTTATAAAAATAATTTTTGTCCTTTCATTTGAAAATGGGTACTGTCATTAACACTTTCCAAGATAGTTGAAAAGTGTTTATGAATTCTGTTTGTCTGTCTGTCTGTCTACCGTCTGTCTGTCTGTCCATGGTCTAACTCTCGTAAATATACTCGGATTGTCATGCAATTGATATGTTATTGAGGTTTACTATGGAATGTTTGGTATGATGATGAAGTGTGTTGCAATTATAGTTTCTTTACAGGGACAGTCAAAAGAAGTGACACAAAGATAATCAAATGTTTGTGAACTTTATTTGAGAATGTTTGAGAATTACATGTACTTCAATTTATTTTTCTTTGTCCCGTGCGTTTCCCGAAGAAAATGACGTCATCCTCTAATGCAATTAAAATACATTTTTTTTTTCTCTCGCGCGTGACTTTTTCTATTGAGATTTTACTGTTAGGAATAAATGAGATGATATTCTGGATTGACTAGTGTTGTTTGCAGATATTTTTATCCTTTATTACTTATCCATCATACATAGTATAGGGTAAGTCTTGTAATCGTTTTGAAAATCGAAAAATTTTTTTTGACGGATTTACACGTTTCAGACACTAAAGTTCCGAAAAACATATTTTTAGGAAATTTTTTTTGCCGTCTGTGTGTGTGTGTCTGTAAATGCTCTATCTCCCGAACAAATTGAGATAGAGACTTGAAATTTGGTGTGTACTTAGTATGTAATAATGGAAAGAAGCTTATTGAATTTTAATAACCTCGATTATACGGAACTATATTTTTCGGACTCTCGAAATATTCGTTCTGATAAATGGTATATAAAAATTTTCGAAACTGTTTATTTTAAGGAATGAATATAAAAGACAATAAAAAACATAAATTTTTCATAAAAAATGAAGTCGATCGGATAATGAGTTGCCGAGATATTTGTAATAATCCTATTTCCCACACTCTTCGATTTTTCATGATTCTGTATTTCATTCAAATTTCAAATCAAAGATATATTTCATTTGGAAATGAGACGATTAATCTGACGCAGTAAACCGTTAGCTAATATGATTATCAATTTTGGAGTTATAAGGATGTTTCTTTTACGCAATTCAGTAATAGAGCATTTAAAGTTTAGGACGTCATCAAGCCACGATTTTATTCGAATTTCAATGCATTTTATAAACAGTTTACATATGTTTTATTTTCATATTTTATATTATGCATATCCATGATGGGTAAGTATTACGGTGGCCCCCAACGACTAGTTTTCTGTAGAAGTCTAAATTTGGATTTGAAAATATTAGACACTACTAAAAAATATTAAATTGCAGTGCGAAATCCTCGCTGTATGTATTATTTCTGTTGTCAACATCTATTTTTCTAAGCAAATAAAAAAAGCAGAACGATAAATGAGATACCGTATGAAAGTAATTTGAAGCGGCTTCGGACATAGTACACTCACATTTCATTAAAACATGTAATTTGATTAAAAATTGCAAATGATTAAAATTTCAATCGGCATTGATTTCATAAATGAAATGAAAGGTTTTCCTCAAATTAGTGTTGTCACAAAAATAAATTACCGCAAGAATGATTACAAAATTTTTTTTCAATAAAGATAAAGTGGGACACAGTTGCTGCACTGGTTTATTTTATATTTATGATTAAAAAGCAAAATTGAAATTCAAGTGCTCAATTTATTTTTCTTTATTCCATGTTTTTTTTTTCCCCGAAACAGATGATATCACCCTCTAATACAGTCAAAATACGATTCCTAACTTTTTTCTTTCTTTTTTTGGCGTTTGCTATCTTCCATCAGTTTTAACTGTAACTTTGATGGAATAAATGAGGTGATACTCTGGCTTATCTAATGTTGTTTGCAGATATTTTTATCTTTATTTTCTTTTAGAACTTTAAACTTGCATCTAAAAAATATTAGATATTGCTAAAAAGTATTAGACTGCATTTCAAAATCTTCGCACAGGTTTACTGGTAATTAATTATTCTTGAAATTTTAATTAAGTTTTATATATTTTCTTCAAATGAATTACATATAATAACTTATATGTTATTAATCCTTAAAATAAATGTGATAGATGAATCACTTTTAATTCTGAACACAAAAATCTGATTTGGAATTTACAAAAATAAACTTGAACTTCTTTTTAGCATTGTATCCCATTTTAGATGCCACAAAGTCTGGATTGACAGTATCTTATACTGTTTTATTGAAACCTCTCCTCTCTCCCCATATTCTAATCCTGTGACATGCTACCTGGCTAGTGCGGAAAAGAAAAGCGTTTTATGTGCATGAGATGAAAAATGCCTTGTAAACTTAATCCATCCTTTTAAAGGTATGAAAGAAGAGGAATATTACTACTTGCCGCGCACTAGTACGATTGGGGAAGAGTAAAAAATGGTATTTCTGCTCATTTCTCTTTGCACCCCCCCCCCCCCCCAAAAAAAAAAAAGCCAGTTTAAATAACTGGGTCGCCAGATAAAACTAGTCGGATGTGCCAATCCCAAAACTTTCTTCTATCTCACACAGGTTTCACATACACTGAAAAGAATCCACCAATTTATATCAAGGTCTAACTGAATCTAAAGTTTTATTGAATTCCGTGCATTAGTTCTTGATATATGACAATTGCTAAAATCATGTAAAACCTGAAAAATGGAGAATAGCAGCGCCAGCTGTTATGAGATTTAGACCAAAACCTAATCAACAACAACTTAGGTCAACGTCTTACTGAATCTGAAGATTGATGAAAATCCATGAATTAGTTCTTGAGATATAGTTATCATGAAAATAATGAAAAAAGTAGCATAGCAGCGCCACCTGTTGGGCTATTTACACCAAAACATAAGCAACATCTATTTATGTCAAGGTTTAACATAATCTGAAGTTTGATGAAATTCCGTGCATTCGTTCTTGAGATATAGTTATCGGAAAAATAATGAAAAAAGTGGTATATCAGTGCCACCTGTTGGGATATCTACACTAAAATGTAATCAGTGTCTATTTATATCAAGGTCTAGAAGAATCTGAAGTTTGATGAAAATAAGTGCATTAGTTCTTGAGATAGAGCTATTGCGGAAATCGCGAAAAATGCAGCATAGCAGCGCCACCTGTCGGGCAATTTTCACCAAACACTAATCAGCACCCATTTATATCAGGGACTAACTGAATATGAAGTTTTATTAAATACTAGCTGACCCGCCCGGCGTTGCCCGAGCCCTTGTAATAAACTTAAATCTCTTAAAAAAACGGAATTCTGGCCACGGTCTACGATGGCTTCGGAACCGTATACCCGGTATGCTCATACGCTCTAGAAAATCTTTTATTTCCCCTTACCACCGCCAGGGGAGCATTCTGTTCTAAACAAACATCTTTCCGAACGAACTTCTGAGACAGGTCCTCGCTGCCTACGTTACTGTATATAGTAGGCGCACTACAAAATTGAGATGGTTTCGAGAAGATTGGAACATTATTATCCCAGTTATTGCAATAAGGCACAGTTAGAGAAAATAACCTTGAGTGAGATGCCGAGGGGAGGGGATGTTCGAGTGTCCTTCAGAAAATGACTAATTAGGAGGCCCACTATGCATGCATAAAAATTCGTTCGTTTTGTTAAGCTAGGAACTTAATTACAAAGTTGGCTTAAACTCTTATTTGTAAATAGTGGTAACCGCTACTCATAAATTTAATTTAATGTTATAAAGGGTGACTATTAAGTTAAATATAATGTTTGGAATCACTTGTGTTGAAATCGGAAAGATACACCCAGAAAAAGGAATTGATTAAAACTACAAAACATGTTTTGTTGAGTACATATTGGTTGTTTTAGCAAAATTCAAGTAAAATTGAACCATTTTACGTGAATTAACAAAACATTTTTTGCTGACGATACAAAAAGAAATTTTTGGAATTGCAAAAATAATTTTTCTTTTGTTGATTCAAACAAACTTTCCATTGACCTATATTTAAACAAAAAGTTTTGTTGGGTCAACCAAATTTTTGTTGATTCAACAAAACTTTTTTCTGGGTGTAGTTGCTGATATATAGAAACGGGCATAGTTAGAGAAAAACCTGGAAGGAGGGGCCGGGGGGAGGGTTGTTCAAGTACCCTTCAGCAAATGACTAAATAAGAGTAGCACTATGCATCTTTCGAAATTCGTTCGTTTGCTTAAGCTAGGAACTTAATTACAAATTTGGCTTACCCAATTATTCGGAAATAGAGGTAACCGCTACTCATAAATTTAGTTTAATCTTATAAAGAGTGACTATTAAGTTAATTATAATGTTTGGAATCACTTGCGTTGAAATCGGAAAGATAGTTGCTGAGATATGGGAACGGAGCATAGTTAGAGAAAAATCCTTGCAAGAGGGGCCGTAGAGGGGGGGGGGGGGGGGTGTTCAAGTGTCCTTCAGCAAATGACTAATTAGGAGGACCTCTATGCATCTTTCAAAATTCGTTCGTTTGCTTAAGCTTTGAACTTAATTACAAATTTGGCTTAAACTATTATACGTAAATAGTGGTAACCGCTACTCATAATTTTAGTTTAATGTTATAAAGAGTGACAATTAAGTTAATTATAATGTTTGGAATCACTTGTGTTGAAATCGGAAAGATAGTTGCTGAGATATGGAAACGGAGCAGAGTTAGAGAAAAAACCTCGAGGACGGGCCGGGGGGGAGGGGTTGTTCAAGTGTCCTTCGGCAAATGATTAATTAGAAGGATCACTATGCATCTTTCAAAATTCGTTCGTTTGCTTAAGCTAGGAATGTAATTACAAATTTGGCTTAAACTATTATTTGGAAATAGTGGTAACCGCTACTCATAAATTTAGTTTAATGTTATAAAGAGTGACTATTAAATTAATTATAATGTTTGAAATCACTTGCGTTGAATCGGAAAGATAGTTGCTGAGATATGGAAACAGAGCAGAGTTAGAAAAAAACCTTGAAGGACGGGCCGGGAGGGGGGGGGGGGGTTGTTCAAGTGGCCTTCAGCAAATAACTAATTAGGAGGATCACAAAAAATCTTTAAAGATTGATTCATTTGGTTAAGCTAGGAACTTAATTTGAAATTTGGCTTACACTATTATTCGGAAATTCTGGTAACTGCTTTCTAGAAATACACCTTGAAGCTTAAATGTAATTAGACCCTTGCCCCTCTTCATTCCCGAAAATATAAAAAAGAATCTGTTAAATAAAGTTTTCTGTATTAACAATCTCCATCATAATAATAAATGTCATGTAAAAAAAAAAAAAACCTAAACTCGACTAATTGTTATGAAGGAAAATGTCCCTGGAAAATATTTCAATCAGTGGGACGTATGTGTAATTTGTCATGTACAGGTGGCGCGACATTCGCATGGCTCCTCTACGCTTATAGCTTCATTCCATGTTGACACTATTTAGTTACAAATCCTTATTTATGCATCGCTACTCTGGTTTATTTAATTACTTCTGTGAAGAATCGATGCAACCAACCAGTGAACCAACCAACCCAAGAGAATAAAAGCGTATTTTTGATGAGAGTTCTTTGTGCATTTTAATTAATATTTCAAAAAGTAATTAAAATATTAAAATTCTGAAGTAATGTTGCACCAGGAGAGGGTTTGGACTACCTAAATCTAAATTTCCAGCCTTCTAGGTGGGCTAAATTTTCCTAGTCATCGCCAACAGACACACAGACACACAGACACACACACAGAGCAAAACTTTCTTTTATTAGTATAGATAGCGCATTAGTTCTTGAGATAGAGCGCCCACAAAATTTTTGTCACATACACTGTAAAAAATGACCGATGTTTCTTATTTTATGAAAATATGCTATAACCACGAACGAAAATATAATATAATCTTCTGAATTATCCGAAATTTCAAATAGCATGTTACATTGTCTTTTGAATCCCCAGAAACGAATACATCTTCAAAATTTAAAGAATAATTTATAAAAACAAATTATTTTTAGCTGCCCGAATTTTTCAGAAACGTTTCCGAAGGGTTTTTATAGTGTATTAATTAGTGTCCTTAGCCTGGAATACCTGTTTTTCGAATGCTATCAATTCTGAAGTAAACACTTTCATGCTCAAAAAAATGTTTAACAGACAAACATGCAAAATTAACAGCGTTAACAATAACATTAAAATTAAGATTATTTATTTACTCTTTCATGTATAAATTAACTTATGCGGCTGAAAACGTGTACTTGAGAATGGATAACATTCGAGAAACAGGTATTCCAGCCTGAGGACACTAATTAATACACTATAAAAACCCTTCGGAAACGTTTCTGAAAAATTCGGGCAGCTAAAAATAATTTGTTTTTATAAATTATTCTTTAAATTTTGAAGATGTATTCGTTTCTGGGGATTCAAAAGACAATGTAACATACTATTTGAAATTTCGGATAACTCAGAAGATTATATTATATTTTCGTTCTTGGTTATAGCATATTTTCATAAAATAAGAAGCATCGGTCATTTTTTACAGTGTACAGACAGACAGACATTTTCTAAAAATAGTAAAATCGTGTTCAGGACCTTCTAAAACGTATAAATCCGTCGAAAACCGGAAGTCGAAAATTTTCATGAATCCAATACTTTCTTCTTGTAAAGATTGAAGAAAGTAAAAACGTGGTCGACAGTGCCGACCTGGCGAGCGCTGGTCGTGATTAATAACTTTATGCACAAACGCTCACACACACACCCGTGCATTTTAATAATGATCTTTATAAATGTCTTTTTATTTAGGATAAGCAAATTTATTTATTTTTTAGAGAATCCGGCCTATGCATACTTTACCTCGAGCTTGAGATGCACAGTATTGAATAGATGAAACTGGAGAGTGAAAAAAAAAGTCATCCAGCAGTTTATTTCTCATCTCCATGGTATTGCTCAGAAAAGATACAACTGGTTAAAGTGAAAGTTATAATCAAAAGAGTATTAGGTAAATTTTATTTGTCGAAATCATTTCTCTTTAACATTGGTGTTCCACAAAAAAATACAGTTCATTTGAGATTGACAATTAAAGAAAAAAAGAAAGATGAAACTCCGTATTTATACTACTCATATTTACTATCTAAATACACTGATGTTCAGAAATTAAGGGGCAGTGACCAATTTCAGACGTTTCGTCGAATATTTTATAGACCGGGAGGCGGCAGCACAGACAATCACCTCATCGAGTTCACGGCTGAAATTCCAGAATTAGTTAAAGTCGATTCGCATATTAAAACGCAATCGGTCTGCCAAGTCATAGCTTGGTGGAAAACACGTGAAAACCCGATTTTAGCGGTTGACACGTAGGTTTACCAATGTGTTTTCCTGCACCCAAAAGTATGAAAACATGGAGAACTGGGTTATGTGAAGTTATTTTTATTAAGATTTTCTGATTTTCGATACGGATAATTTTGCGGTGCATATTATTGACATTTGCCGTCCAATATATTTTCCAATATATATCCAATACAATTTTTTAAAAACTTTTAAAATTTTTAATTAAAAATATGATATTTTTATGTTAGCCGCGTGTGCAGACGATAGAAAGCCAAGTATTATTCCTATCAGTATCACCATCATTCGTATTGAATTCATTCAAAATATAAATATTTCCCTAATTCCATTTAAAACACAGAACTTTAATTTACAACACATACATTTAAAATACATATATTACACACATTTAAAATAATTCATTTCATGTGAAATAGAAAAAGAAAAAAAGAGAGAAATTAATCACAAATAATTTGATAACCCAAGATAATTTTATTTCAAAATCAAAGCAAATATATCTACCCTATATATATAAAATCCTAATGAAACGAATTTGTGAAACGATTTTATGAAACGAATTTATGAAACGACTGATTAAACGACTGATTATGTTTCAGGGCTATTTTTAATAAAATATTAAATGCTTGATGGTGAAATTAATACCAATTGTCCATAAAAATCCGCGGATGTCAAAACTGGTAATAGAATTTTGAAATTGGAATTAGTTTTCGAGATATTAATTTTTTCTAATTTTAATGACATTTCTGTAATGATGGCAACTAATTACTTAGTTTTTTTGTAACAAAAAAGGGAAACAAATCAAAAAGGATCCCGATAGGGATTATTGATTTATTTTTATTAGTCATTTTCAAATTGAAATTGAATTTATCTTTTATTTAAATGGATAATGAAGACAAGATTGTGATTAAATTATGTTTTTCCGGAAATTTTGAAAAAAAAAATCATATTTCTATCGTCAGGATTCAATCGTCTGTCAGCATTTAATTTAATTTATAAACTGAAAATATTTTGAATAAATTCGTCCAAATGACGTCATTTATGTAAATACGTCATTTATGTTTATACAATTTGTTTAATATAAAGAAGCCATTTATCTATTTTTATGTACAAAAAGAGGTAATTTGAAAGACAATTATAAATAAATTGTATATATACATATAAATACATGTATAAACAAGCATAAAAGTTCGGTGCTTTTCCAGTATATGGGGCCTTGACGAAACAGAGAAAATAGCCTTGGCGGAAAAGGAAAATTGGCAACATACTTTCTGTCAACCTATTCACTTTGTCATTTCGTATACAGAAGAATTTTTCAATATTTATACAATTTGTTTAGCGTAAAATGTCATTTATCCTATTTTATATATAATCAGAAGTAATTTGTATAGAAAAAACAATAATAATATACGTATAATTAAAATACGCATATAAACAAAAAAAATCGTTGAATTTGTTTCCATGGCTGTTTATGTCATTTGGCACCAATTCTCACTTTCTGATGCCCGAATTGCGCCAAGCTTTTTAAAAAAGCGTCAAGACCTCTATAATAGAAAAGAACCAACAGTTCATTGGGTTTGCTTTCATAACTTTTGGCAACAAATATATGTATATTAACGAATCTATCCCTTTTTGAAACTCGAATTACGACAAACCTAAAAGCAAAGGATCCTATACTGGAAAAGTACCCGATTTTCTTATGGACAATATTCAAGTGACATAACATGGTGTAAATTATCGCGGATAGCAAATTTGTTTAAATATGTCATCAATTGATGCCGAATAAATGCAGGCATGCATGCACAAAATATTTAATTAATTTTGTATGATAAATAATTATTAGAAAATTCGTATATACATATTAATTAAAATAAATAATTTACATATTTAAAATAACATGAAAATATGCATGATGGTGCACTAAAATAGAGAGAAAATTAAAACCTGTTACTGAAAATGTCTATAATATAGTACTTTTCAATACCGTGGTTCTTAATGTTATTCACAAGCAGATGGAATTTTTCTCATCCTTAAACGCAAAGGAAGAATAGAATACAGATCGTTGTTATAAAAGTCCGAAAGGTAGCCACAATTTAAACCTAACCATTTTATACAAGCTGGTTTTCAAGGTGTAATTGATTTTACATATCAATCCCTAAAACAGTCGCCAGTTGTCGCAACAGCTGTGTATGAGGCCATGATAATAAAAAAAATGCCCCATTAAAATGTTAAAAGCATGGCAACCGAATTACAGATTTACCAATATTTTTAAAACGAAGCACGCTGTCATGCTTTTAGAGGCCTCGAAGTCTGAGCGGGGGTTGGCGAGCGTAGCTCGCAGGGGGTAGGCCCCCTAGTATACATATATATATATAACATTTCTTGACGTATGTGGCCAAGTTATAGTCATATATATGATGCATATATGATGTATATATATATATAATGTGTATATGATGTATATACGACTTATAAGACGTAAATAATATGTGTATAATGACGTATATGGCATATATAGGAGTGTTTTGAATATATATATGCGTATATAGGATATAAAGCTTTGCGACGATCTTGGCGAAATCATAACTGCAACCTTGGCATAATCATAATTGTGTGCGTCGCTATAACACGAAAGTACGGTAATTTTTATTTTTT
This sequence comes from Maratus michaelseni, assembly GCA_963931845.1. NCBI lineage: Eukaryota > Metazoa > Arthropoda > Arachnida > Araneae > Salticidae > Maratus > Maratus michaelseni. Next base: position 156,654,972 of record OZ007600.1, on the reverse strand, counting down.
TAAGCTTTCGAGAAATTTTCCTAATGGTTATTGTAATTTGCTAAATTATATATATATATATATATATATATACAGTAAAACTTCTCTTTAACGAAGTCCCTATTTAACAAAGTTTTCTACTTAATGAAATTTTCTGCGGAACTTTGACTTTGAACACCATTAGCATGTAAATTAATGTCCATATTACGAAACATATATTCTATATAACGAAATTTATTCCACTTTTGTACGTGTAATTGAAACTAAGAGGTTGCTGTTGCGATAGATATGCGAATTTATTTCAGCGGATTGTACGAAAATGAACATATTTAAATAATTTCCATTCTGCTTGGTGCTAAATAAAACAATTTTTTTTCACACTAAGAAAAACACTTGTAATCATTACTCTCTCAAACCGAGACTCCAGCGCATAACAGTTGGGGGAAGTCAAAATCCCTTTTTTACATTCAATGATATAGAAGATGCAGTGACGTAATGGCGTCAGATGCATTGAAGCAAAAAATGTGAATTAGAGTCAGACAGTTACCATTCTGACCTGCCATTGCTCATAGACAATTGCTTTGTGCATCCACAAGAATGTGCTTCAAAATGCAACTCAAACATCAAAGTTATTTTTGTTCCGGCTAATGCAACTTCTAAACTTCAGACATTTACATTATCGAAAATACAGAAAAAAGAGACTATAGGGAAAACATTAGTTTGAGAACCTGTGTATCAGAACTGATGAAAGTTTGAGCCAAAGCTTGGGAATGTAACGTGATTTCATCGACCGTACATAACTGTTTTGTAAAAGACGGTTTCATAATTCATACTGAATCAAAAGCTTCCGAATCCAATACCTATTTGTCATATCTGAAGGGAAAATCTCATGAATTTAAGTTGATTTCTATTTAACGAATTTTCTTCATAACGAAGTTTTTAAGTGTAACGATGAGACTTCGTTAAATGGAAGTTTTACGGTATATATACATATTTTTTTGTTCAATTTGTTGTTGTTCCTAAAATTGCCGTTATAACTAAATTTTCACAGAAAAGGTATGAGTTCAAACATGCTCTTTACATTCTCGAAATTAAAGAACAATTCGTCACGTATTTCTCTAGATCAGTGGTTCCCAAAATTTTTGAGTCACGGAGTTCTTTTTAAAATGAATGTCAGTTTGTTAAATGTTTAAACAGTTTGACATATCTTCTACCATAACAATTTTCAAATATTTATTTATATATACTGAAAAGTGTTTAATAATTATTGTTAGAAATCTAATTTAAGCATATTTTCATTGTATTATTTTGTTTTTCATAATTAGAATATTCTAGGCAAGCATTAAAGAATATTGATAATTTTCTATCTGTTTAATTACAGGACCAAGAGCCCAAGAAAGACGATTGAAAACGTTTCGTGCTGTGAGGTTACAAAGACTCAAACTAAATCACAAGAAATCACAAGGAATGACAAGAATCTAACAAGAAATGTTGCCATAATTTTTTTATGATGTTTACTAAACATTAGAATATGTCAAATCTATTTTTTAAGAAGTTTGTAAATGATGAAGTAAGAGAAGATTGTTCAAGAAATATAGTTATAAGGAATCTATAAAAACTATAAGAAAAATCATATCGTACTGTTTTAAGGAATATCATATCATACAGTTTAAAAAAAAAATCGTATCACACAGCTATAAGCAAAAAAATCACATCATAAAGCTAAAAGAAAATTTCGAAATGAACATTTTATTTTTTTACCATCGGTAGAACAATTATATATATAAAAAATTCTTATGAGTTCTAAACAGCAGTTTGTACTAACAAAGTAACTAAAATATACAGGAAATATTCAACACTTTTGAAATGTCTCTTTTTTTACAAATGATTATTAAAAAAATGTTTAATAACAGCAAAATATGATGTCAACTTCTCAAGTTATTAGCAAAAGTAGCTCTGCGGCAAATCGTAAGAGTCAAAAAGGCTCTGAAGAAGGAAAAATATACGAAAAAATATCATTAGCATTACTTGCAAAAAACGGATACGAACTTTCAAAATGTAATTCGAAATTCTGTAATTTTACTATTGGTAGAGAAGTTGTTACAGGAAAAGACTCGAAATTTGATGATATAGTTTTTAGTTATGTAGATGTAGGTAATAAAAAGAACCTTATTTTTGTGCAGATCAAGCACAAACAAGATGATTATCAGATAGATTCTCAAGTTTTATCTGCCATAGCATCTAGCGCAAAAAGTGGCAAAAATGGTGGAATGCATAGAGATTTCAATTTACAAAAATACTTTATCTCTTACCTTAGTGTTAGAGAGGAGCTAAAACGTACTACATCTGCTGAATTCAGAAATGGAGACATAAAATATGTTGCTATATTTACGAATGCTGGTCTTAATACCGAAGAGTTAAACAGTAAAGGATTTAGTTTGAAAGAAGCTCCCTATGACATTAGCGATCTTTTTTCTTTAAAGAAGTCAACATCTAAAACACAAGATTCCAGACATTGTTATCAGCTTGGCGATGTCAATGAAGGTCTTCGTAAATTACTAAAAAAAAGTTCCGATTTGCATAGGCTAGCGAGAGAATTAGCACAGTATGTAATTTGGAAAGACTACAGGGAAAACAGAATTATGGGAATTGATGATACTCCTTTAAAATATTATCATGTTGTATTAACAAGGGAAGTCATTCAAAAATCAGATCAAGTTAAGAAGTCTAAAAAACAGACGAAAAGTGATAAATATTTTGAAGCCCAATTTAGAGATGATTTTATAGACGGTTACAAAACTGGATCAAAACTTCAGCTTAGAGATGCAGTATTTGAAGCTATTAGAGAACTCGATGAATCAAAGCAAGCTATGACTGATGAGGAATTAAAAAATGTTCTAAAGAAAATAAAATGGAAATTAGTTCCTAACTTTGGGAGAAGTAAACACAATATTAAAACAGATTTACCATGTGAATGGATAACAGTGAATGAGGACGATATAACAGACTTTTTGAAGTGTTTAGTTTTTATAGTGAATCAGCCCAGGGTATATGAATTACAAGCACTTTTCAGAAGTTCAGCTCAAGATACTATAGCAGAAGGTACTTCATTTAAAGAACTTCTAGATAAAATAAGAAATATAGGTCCAGAATTGAGGAAGCGTATTGAAAAAGTTTTAGAAATCGACCAAAAAGTAAAGTATAAGGAGAAATGGATAACTGGTGAAAACATTCAAAATTTTTTTGAGGAACAGAAGAAGTTGATTAACATATCTTTTATTGTTACAGCGATGACTATTATGTATGAAAGTGAAATTATGAAGTATGGCAAGTTTATTAAATTAGAACATTTAGAGGACTGCTTAGATAGTTTTTTAAGAGGCAATGCCAAAATATTATGCACTAACACCACATCAACTTTGTTGTGCTCAATTAAAATATTGCAATGCTTAAATGCTAACAAATATTACCAGACAGAAGATAGTCGAATTTCTATGAGCTTTGATATTCTGCAGAGTAAAGAACACAGAGAAAGAATTATAACAGCTTTTGAGTTTGAGAGTAAACGTTTGTTAACTATTGAATACAGACGTACTGTTGAAGAACAGAATATGAAAGATTTTTATTGTGAATTATTTAGTATTGTCAATAGCAATCTCAACAAAAAAATAATATTTATCATACCGCAATCCGAATGTAACAGTCTGCTTGAAAATTTTGGAATTGATTTTCAGAAAGAAGGACAATGTATCCTGGAAAATGATTTCATAGATTTAAAAGATTTTGAGCCAATAGATGATCCATTCAAGAAAGAAATGATTAGTTTTCAAGGACAAGGAAAAAGTATAAGTTTAGCTGGATTAACCGGATTCAATTGCTGGAATTCTTATGTAGAATTTTTTTCTCAAGAGAGGTTTCAGAAAAGTGAGGAAATAATTGATGCAGAGACCTTAGTTAATATTCTTAACAATGTTGAAATAGAAATAGGAAATAAGCCGTTAGGAACCAGTAACTTAGAGGGTGCATATGTTACATTGTTTGAAGAAATTAATGTAAAATCTTTGGTTAATAAATTATTATCACAGGAACTTGTTCTTAAAACTAGCGATATCTATATTATAAGTGGAATAAGTGAGTTGAATAAAAAAGAAAAAATGGACAAATTCATTCAATGTTTAGGATTAAGTAATGATCAAGAAAAAATTAAAAATCAGTTGATAGATATCGTCAGTGATAGTAGAACACAAATTGTTCATGATCAGTTTAACGATGAAGATTTTAAGCGAGTTTGTTGTGCTTATCCAGAGAAAAGGGTATTTTGGATTTTTATAAAAAATAAAGAAAATGAATCCAAATTTATCCTACAGCAGTTTTATAATCCCAAATTTTACATAGAAAGGTATTTCAAGACTGTTGTTATTAAGAAAAAAGTTAAAGGACAATTAGTGAGTACGCATCTTTCTGATACATTTATTTTTTATTCTGTAAATAATCAGCAAGATTTAGTTGCAGCATTGCAATTTAAAAATATGGAGGAAAACGAAAATTTTGAGAATAACTGTAAAAATGGTAAAATTAAGTTCTTTATTCTAGCTGCTGATGCACGAGATGAATTACAAGAACTATATAAAAAAAATCAAAGTCAACCTGTTCATTTGTTTAGGTTAGAAGAAAAACAGTTTATTTGGTGTGATTCTTGCGGTTCTCTGGACAACTTAAAAGACAGCGAGCAAACTGAAATATCTTTAGTTGAAGAAGACAATTTAATTAAAGAAATTAGAGACAGAAAAGTAGTAGCCATTGCAGACGACCCAGGGATGGGGAAAACAACCACATTAACAAAATTATACGAATCGAAGAGGCAATCAAAGGCATTTATTGAAACGCATTGGGTTATTAGGATAAACCTAAACGATCACAAACAGGCAGTCAGAGACATAAAATTAAATAATAATCCTATTGAAGTAGTTAGTGTCGTTAATTTTTTGTCAGAAGTTGATATAAAATTAAATAATAGCCTTGCTAAAAATCTATTGCGAATTGCTTTAGATAAAAGAAAAAATTCTTTAAAACCTTTGCTTTTGGCTTTTGATGGATTTGATGAAGTCTTAGATTCAGAAGATAGAAACAACATAATCAAATTGTTGAAGTTCGTAAAAAAAGAAACTGCTGCAAAGTTATGGATAACTACTCGTTTGCACCATAAGGAAATTTTGGAAAAAGAATTATTGACATTTGCAATTGGGTTTGACCCAATGAATGATAATGTTAAAAAAGCATACGTCGAAAAATATTTGAAGGATCGTTTATGTTTAATTTTAAGAGAGGAGAAGTTTGCTGAAAGTTTTCTTAATAATGACGAAACGAAAGAAAATAGAAGTATCCATATTTATATTGCAGAATTTTTAAATAAAATGAAATTAGTTTTCACAGATAACGTATCCACATTTATAGGAACTCCTTTACAATTATATTTAATGCTTGAAGGTTCTATAAAGCATTTTCAAAGTTGGATAGAAAATGATAAGGATCAAAATTTAGATTTTCATTATTTGGGTAATGATATACGGGAAATATATAAAAAATTTCTTGAAAGGAAATACAGTATTTATTTTAAAAAGATGGGTATCAAAGAAAATATGCGACAAAAAGAAGATAAATTTATTTTTACACAATATAGCGAAGATTTGTCGAAATCATTAATTTTAAAGTCAAAACCAAAAAAGGCTTTAGAAAAACTAAATGATATAGTTTTATCAGCTGGAGTTATTAAATCACGTGACAGCAGTATTGAGTTTATTCATACAACTTTTAGGGACTATTTTGCTGCTAAAGTGTTTGTTCATTGGATAAAAGAAGTGTTAAATGAACAATTAAGTTTATTTAAGCACGAATACATATTAAAAAACATTCTAAAGAAACCAGATTATCAACTGATTCGAACTTTTATAAATCTTAAGCTAAAACACATTTCAGAACTTGAATTACTGGAAGAAAGTTTGAAACAGTACGGGAAAATTTTTAAAAAATTACTTAAAAATACACGAAGTCCTCTGATTGATGAGGAAGGAACAGTTCTACATATTGCAGCTATAGAAGGCAACACATATATAGCATGTTTTTTACTAAACAGTCTTAAAGGACATAGAGATGTGTTGAAGAAATTTCTATTTATACGTGATAAATGTGGAAAAACTGCATTGCACTTAGCGTGTTATAGAGATGACGAAGAAAATGTTAGCGTACTACTGGATGCTGCAGCAGGAATTTCCGAAAATACGTTGCAGGAATTCCTTTACACTTTAGATGTCTTTAAAGGTAATGCATTAGATTCTGCAATAGCAAGAAGTAATAACGTCCGAATTTTGGAATTGTTACTGAAAAGAGCAAATAATAAACTAGATCTTATTATGAATGAAAAGAAGTTCAACAATTCTGTATTTCTAGCATGTGTGTGTGGAAAAGATGAATTTGTCAAGGCTTTTTTTCAGGAATTTAAAGATGATGAAAAGTCTCTTAAACAATTATTATTATTTAAAGACGATTATTACGGCACTTTTCTCTACTTTGCTATAGAGAATTCTAGTACCATTATAGAATACTTGTTGTCCATCGCTAAATCACTAAACGATAATAATGAAACGCTTAGAAAAATGCTTCTAGCTGATGAAGGTAGCTATTTCACGCCTTTACATTTAGCTGTTGGAAATATCGATAAGTTTAAAATAATATTAAATACTGTTAAAAATATTGATGATAACAATTATACATTCAAAAAGTTGTTTTTAAATAATGGAAATATAAATTGTATTTTACTTTTTGCAATTGAAATGGATTGTTGGGATGTTGTAACATATTTGTTAGATACAGCAGCTGCTTTAAATATTGAATTATTCGAGTAATTGATCTCATTATTAATGACAAGTATTTAAAATGGGAGGATTAAGCTTTTTGCCGTGGTATTGAGAAATAAATAGACAACGTGAAAATAGCACAAACGTAAATATATGTAGAAAATGGCAGACAGCGTACAGCGATTTCGGAGCTTCTAAAGCTCCATCATCAGTGCAAAGGTTAAAATTATCAGAGATAAATGTTGTAAACATGGAAGCATGCAAGCATCGCAGCTCTCGGCCAAAATGAAAAAGCGGTAAGTGTTGAAAAACAAACATTGGAGTCAAGAATTCCCGCGTGAACGAGGAGACCAATGAGAAGCGCCTAGCCAGCCGGGAAGATCTTAAGCAGGTAGGACAAAAAAGGGATGGAGGGACCCACATAACACAGATTCGTCCAATTTTGGTTTAAAGTACGTAATTTGGACGTATGGACGTGTCCAATTTTCGTCCAAAAGTAGTCTGTACTTCATCTAAATCTCATCAATTTACGTTCAAATGTCACCACCTTTTACGTAATAAGTACGTCTTTTAGACGAGAAAATGAACGTAAAATGAACATAAAATGGACATAATACGGACGTCCAAAATTTGTTCATATTACGTTCATTTTATGTTCATTTTCTCGTCTAAAAGACATGAAATGGGCGTAATATGAACAAATTTTGGACGTCCGTATTATGTCCATCTTATGTTCATTTTACGTTCACTTTCTCGTCTAAAAGACGTACTTATTACGTAAAAGGTGGTGACATTTGAACGTAAATTGATGAGATTTAGATGAAGTACAGACTACTTTTGGACGAAAATTGGACACGTCCATAAGTCCAAATTACGTACTTTAAATCAAAATTGGATGAATCTGTGTTATCTGGGTTCCTATAGGGAAGGATAAAAATTAATAAAAAGTAAAAACTTTTTCAGTCAAATTTATTGTGCTTTTAATATTTTAAAAGTATATATATATTCAAAATATTAAGAGCATATAAATATTTTTAAATATTATTGCTAATAAAACTTATTTAACTTTACTTTTAATTCTGTAAGACCTTTAAAGAAACTATTTTAGTTAGTGTCCTTCACCTGAACACAATTATTTTTTTTTAATAATTTATTTTTTGTGTAATTACACATTCAAACAATATTTTTAATTTTTCAATACACAGTTAAATATATCATGCCTTCACTGAACTTACATTATGCATCGAAATATATTTATTTCAATAAATTAATCTTCTCAATCAAAATGATTTATCTTTTGCTATCCAAAATCATGTATATGATTACTTTGTGTCATTTTATTAAAACTATTATTAAATTTTATTAAACCCTGTGGACCACAGCTTCGGAACCGCTGATGTACCATACTGCTATATTTTCTGCTGAAAATTGAAGTCACAGTCTTAATCTTTTTTTTCCATCTCAAAAACTTCTTTTAAACTATTTTGCAAGGTCTTGCATTTGATGAATCATTCCCCCCCCTTCCCCCATTTAAATTGTCAGTAAAATCATTGCTTTTAAACTATTGCACTTTTCTTTTTCACTAAAATAGCTTTTTCGAAGGCAAAATCATATTTTTTCCTTTAAGTATGGCTATACTTAAGAATAACAATGACTAAATGTATTGAAGAAAAAGAAGAAATTTTAGTTTTTCAAATATTGCTAACTCATGGAGGCAAATGAGATATTTCTTGCCAACTTTTGTATATTGTGTATAAAATTTTACATATTGAAATTTGTAGGAGAGTATGCAAGAAATGTATTTTACATGTGGTAACTTTTTCAACCTGACACCTCATTCCCTAATATTCTTAAATACATTCCTTGAGTACAAGATTGTACTTTCATTACACATGCATGGATAAAAAAATCCATAAGTTCAATTTCATCTACTTTTGCCATTATTAAATTTCTTTAGCATATTTGATTTTTAATTATACATAAAAAAAAAATATTAAATAATTTTTTAATTGCACAGCAAATTAAACATATATATATATATATATATATATATATATATATATATAAATAAATCATTTTAATTATTTATTTTGTTAATTTATAAAAAATATAATGGCTTAAGGGTTTACAAGTAATGCAGATAGTTAAAGGTCATGATTGTTAAAAAAATTTACTCTTTGAATAATCTATTTTAAAATCTATTTTATTAATATAATAATTAATGAATTTTTAAAAGATTCAATGGGTAAAATTATTCAGCCTACATCATTGTTTAAAAAATATATACAATAAAAATTTGCAAACAAAAAATGCTTTATTTATTTATTTTTTATTATCCAATCGACGTTTTGCATGCCACAACTAATTTGAGATAACTTTTTCGATTTGGCCCTCTAATGTTTCATCCCACTTTACATGAGTCTTAACAGCACCTATGAGAAAAAGATGAAAAAAACAACAACACATATTTAGTTAATACATAAACAGAAGACATATGGAAAAAAAAAAGTATTTACTAATACGTATATGAATTTTACTATTTCAGCATTAATTCGATTCCATAGCTTCAATTGGAAATTTTACAAATTTAACTTCCTGAATAACGAATGGCGAAAACACATGGGTGAAGAAGCCTATTCAAGCCAAAACTGAAAACTTTCCCAATATTATGAATAACCAAATGAAAACAGGCTAGAAGATTTGTATGTCTTGTATTATGGCTAAAAATTTATATCTAACAATAAATGAAAGCGATTAAAAGTTCTTGACAGTAAAATTGGTATTATTTAAGACATACTTGGGAGAAAAAAAGTATCAAAGTTTTACAATATCGACTTCACTTCTGGTTCCAGAGAGCAGAAGAATTCAAAGAAAAATATTGACATACAAGAATTTACTCTCATTACAGATGTATGAATTAAAAAGAAGTTCAATTTCATTCACTTAACATGAAAGCAAGTACTTTATTTACAACTTATTTAAATCAGAAAAAAAAATCTTGTATATTTAATCATATACTATGAAATTAAATTTAAAAAAAATAATCTATTCAGCTATTTGATGTCATCTATTAATAAATATAAAAAAGAAATGAGTTTTGCATAATCATTTATAAATTATATAAATTTTTCATTGTACAATGAGTTTTATATAACAAAACATTTTAATTATTTTGTTAAATTTATGAAAAATAAGCCATGGCTTAAGGCTGATTTTAAAAAATATTATCCTTTAAATAATCTATTAAAAATATATATTTAATACTTTCATTAATATAAAAAATAATGCATTTTTAAAAGAATCAATCTATAAAATCATTCAGCCCATGCCACTGTTTGAAGAAAAATATGCAATACAAATTTGCAAACAAAAACAGCTTTTAAATCCCCCCCCCCCCCCCTAATCAGTCTTTTGCATGCCACAACCAATTTGCAATAACTTTTTTCAATTTGGCAATCTGACGTCTCATTTGACAAAATAGAAGACTCAACAGCATCTATGAAGAGAAAAAAAAAGTAGCTATAAAATACATGTTTAGTTAATATTACAGAAATAGAAGACTTCATAAATAATAAAAAATATCTACTTATATAGATAGGAAATTTTACTATTTCAGCATTTGGGTTTTACCATGACTTTGAAAAGGTAAATTCGGGTTCCGCAACTTAAAAGTGAAAATTTCACATTGTCACCTACATTAATTTTGCAATTTTAGTTTCCTTAATATTGAAATTAAAAGGAGAAAAGAAACAGAAATTTTACTAAGTATTTCAGTATTATTTCAGAACACAAACTCAAAAAAAATTATGTATAAATTTATATATACAATTTAATGTTACTTTGAGTTCTGCATATTCTGAAAAAATGTGAGAAAATTTTACAATTTTGACCTTACTACTTCTCTTCCCACAGACCAGAAAATAGAATTAAAAATAAATAAATAAATAAATAAATAAATAAATCATTATTTGGATAAGTACCAAATACAGTAGAAGACCACGAATCCGCACAGCTTGGTTCTGAGTGTTTTGCATATTTGAGACTTTTTGTGGATTACAGATTATGTCTATTTAATCTTTGTTTACATTTTTTTGAACTTATTACTTCGGATGAGTTTAGATTGTTAATGCTGAAAAATAAACAAAAACACACAAATAAAATAAAAATTATTAAAAAAATAATTTATCTATATTTATATGTTTTAAATCTATCATCAATAGTTGTTGGTATTAAAACATTTGGTTTATGTTTTTATACTGTATCTTGCAGCCTACAAATGGGCATAATTGTCTACTGAATCACAAAAGTTTGTTTTTTAGTAATTTCGGTATCCTTGGCAAATTATTGTAAAAAATATATGTGTAAGACAAATACATTTTTAAAAGGATTTTTTATTATTTTTTTTTTTTACATATAAATGGTTAATTAATTAAAATACTTTTATATATATATATTATCATTTTAAACTATAAAAAAGAGTATTAAATGAAAGGTGATAATATATATCAGAAGTAAAATTAAAGTTGAAGTGAAAAAAATAATGTTATTGATAAATATTGGTTTTAAGAATTAAATTTCTTTGTTTACATTCTCATATACTGTGCAGATTACAGACATTTGCGAATTAGAGGTACTCTACTGTAATACCATAAACTTAAAACATTTTACATTTCAACATCAGAGCATAGTTTCTAATTTACACATGCAAAAGTCTTTTTATTATAGATATGTATGTGTGTGTGTGTGTATATATAGTCAGAGTTTCCCCCAGACAGTTTCAGAAGGGTGCTGCACCCTGCCTGCCCTTTGGTTTACAAAATGGCACCCTTCTTGCCCCTCATAAAATAAATTAGCATCATTCTTGTGTGCCCCAGTAAAATAATTAGCATCCTTCTTGCCCCTCAGTAAAAAAAGTGTACTTTCTCCTTTTTGCATTCATAGTAAAAATTAACTGAATGTTGTCTTGAAAAGAGTGCTCAGGCTTTTAACTATTAAAAGTGTCTTTAAAAAACAAAATAATACCTTTAAAAGTAAAAAAACTGCCCTTAAGAATCTTAAAAGTGCCCTCTAGAATTCAAAAAGTGCCCTATTCTCACCAGCAGTACCCTGCCCTTTTTTTAAACTGGAGGAAACTCTGATATAGTGTATATATTTATTTATTTTTTACTTGTTCAGCCATTGTAAGAATGTCCCAAACTTTCATTACAATTAAGCATATTCGAATCTTGTTCATATAATCAAGATTTAGTTGTTAGAATACCACATGAAGAATGACAAGAAATGCTTGCAATGTCAACGATAGCATCTCAAACAATATTTGACGATTTATCACCTGTGCTAGCTTATATTCAACAAAATTAATGGAGTACTCTTATGTTAGCGGCGCACAGGTAATAGATCATGAAATAATATTCCTATCATTAATATTGTATTCATTACCTTTGAAATATAAACCTTTCATTTGTTTCATTTAAAATACACAACTTTAATTTAATACACATTCTTTAAAATACATGACTTTCACTTATTTCATTTAAAATACAATGTAATAAGAATAATAATACCATAAACCAAAACATTTTATTTTAATACCTAACCATCATTTCTAATTAACTTATGGGAAAAATAAAAGTTGCTATTGGTAACTGAAAAAAATATATTGTTAGTATAATTTGTGCCAAGCTAACATAAAAGTACCAAATTATTCACTCTTTATGGAAGCAGAAAATTAATATATATATTGCAAAACCTATAACCATACAAGATAACATTTTATTTAATAACATTTATAGATTTTAAAAGAAAGTTTACCCTATTCAAAGTTCGATCCTGCTTGAAATATTAGAGTCCATCCTTTAACCAATTATCTTCTATAGGACTTTCTCGCGAAGGATCTTAGATGGTAATCACTTTCTCGAACACATAACTACTCATCTAAGATCCTCTGGAAGCAAAAACAACTGAAGCAAGATTGACATCTATTCACAAGCCAGACGATTTTCTAAACACAAGAAGCTTGTAACTGTTATTTGAAAAAGAAAAAAAAAATTAGCGAATCCAGCAACCTTGTTCTAAAGCAAAATGCATGAATTTTGCAAATGTTGTGATCACTTTAACTCATGTATGTACAATTTACTCCCATATAACAACACAATAAATAAATAATAAATTAAGTTGCTTATTCCCTATTTTTCCTTCCCTGGTCGAGAACCAAACATTGATCAAATATCTCATTCAAGAAACGAATTGATGTTCGATCTTGAATGTTTAAATGAATAATCAACAACCAATGTACACTGTGTACTGTAAAATAATGTATAAGCTATTCAGTAATATAAAAATCTCTAGCAACTAAGAAGTACAGATGTCACCACTCACTTTTGTTTATAGATAAAATTTTATGCAACTCAGTTTATGAATGTAATATTCTTTAGAAGAGGTTAGTTGTAAAAATACTGAAATAAATAATCTGTGATAAAAAATGCATATGAGTGCAATAATAGTATGTTTGTTTAATTACCAATACTGATATCAAACTAAAAAGAATAAAATATATTCATCAAAAATATATTACAAGATTTTGTTATTGAAAAGTAAACAACTGCTTTTCTTGATTTGATTTTTTTTTTCTGTTTATTATGATTTCTAAAATCATTTAAAGTACTATTATTAATTTAGACAGAGGCACAAAATACCTTCTATATACTTAAATCATGTACAAACAATACAGCTTTACAAGATATACAGTAATACCTTGTTATATTGCACATTCGGCTATTTTGCTCTTTTTCAGTTATCCCCCGATAAATTTAGTTTCTCGAAAAAGCATGTAGAACTTTTGGGAACAGATGTGTTATACTCACGCACTGATGTTTGGTGACTTTTCAGTTTTCAAGCCTGTGCCAAACCAATAACTTAATACAATAGCTAGGTTGCCTATAAAGGAAAAAATCCCCTAAATTTGGCAACTTTTTTCCTTTTTATAACCAATTAAAAAAAAGAAAAACTGTGCATGAGTGTATGACATCATAGCCAACTTTTGAAACGACGAAATCTAAGCAAGTAACTGAAATGCAATTAGTTCATTTTTGTTCTTTAATTTCCAGTGGCAAGCAGACAATCAAAGAAAGTAAAACAACAAACAACTCTGGATTTTTATTTTCAGAAAATACTGTAAAATGTAAATAAATATGTATACTGTATATGTATGGTTTTGTATTTAATACATTTTTAATACATTTATTTTTCAATGTTTTACCATCTCTTTTTTGTTGTACTCGTAGTTTGTTTAAACAAGTATTATATCGAAAACCTCATATCTAAATATAGAGCTGTTTATTTTTAATTGATAAACATTCTTCTCTCTCCCCCCCCCCCCCCCCAGTATATCATGTTTTTTTTTCTTATCTCCCAAGTAGCACGATATATTGAGGGGTTGCTGTATTATGTAAAACTGTAGTAATAAGTAAAATTAACCATGAATAATTTTTATGATTTTTGTGTTTTAAAGAACAATACAACTTTATTTTTAATTGGATTAAAGGCTTATAATATAGTATTTCTACTTAATTACTACTTAGTGTGCACAAGAGTAGAAACTAATTACAAAATTTTGTTATTGAAATGTAAACAAAAGAAAACCAGCCTTTTTTTCCGATTTGATTTTTCTTTCGTTTACCTATGGTTTCTAAAATCATATAAATTATTATTAATTTAATTTCGAGGCATGAAATATCACATATTTTCTTAAATCATACCAAAAAAATGCATCTTAACTAAATATTGTATAAATCTGTGGTAATAAAAACATTTTTACAAGACTAGATTTGTTTTTAACTGACAATCTTCTGGATTTTTGTGTTTTAAAAAACATTAAAACTTTCTTTTTAATTGGATTGGGACTTGTAATACTTCATAACATAACATTTCTACTCATTATACACAACAATACAAAATATATTACAAAATTTTCTTATTCAAAAGTAAACAAACTTCTATTTCTCTACCACTTACGTATGACTTGTAAAATCATATGAATTATTATTAATAAGTATAAATACGTAAGAAAAAAGAGTCGTTACAGAAATATTTTATGTAAAGTACACACATCACCACGATAAATCTAGAAAACAAAATGTAATATTTACTTACCAACTTTCGTCGCGCCAATTTTCATGAATATCAACAAAAAATCTTGCAAACAGTGATGGATTGATTGATTAGCTAAAGTGGAGCTGAACTAAACGCAATATATTTAAAAATGGAGATGGCTTTACTACTAGTTTAAATAAATTTATAGAATAAATAAAAATAAATTCTAGAAGTGTGCAAGGTTTAGCAGTTGAAAAGTTCGCAGTCATAAAAAAAATGGCGGCTGAGAGGGTTCAATTTTCATCCAGTTTGACGAAAATTGGATTAGTACAGTTTTCATCCAGTTTACGTCCGTAAAACAGAAAATGGGGACAAACTTGTTAAGATTTGGTTCCGGATCTGACGAAAATTGGATTAGTTGCGTTTTCATTCAATTTATGTTCTAAACTGATGTCCATAGTTTGTAGATATTTCGTCCATAGGTATATGGCGAGAGTATGTTCGGTTTTCAACTATTTTACGTCATAAAATGACGTCCATATTTTGTAGATATTATGTGCGTACGTAATGTCAAACATTTAACAAAATCTGGACGTATTTTAGCTGGCTGTGTACGTCCAAAATACATCTTTAGACGTATTTCGAACTTGGTAGATGAAAACTGGATGTAATATGAACGTATGTGCTGTGTGGGGAAGAGAGTGAATTAAAGAAATGAGAGCCAGACTTTAGAAAAATTTGAATGTACTGGGACATATCATTAAGAACTGTTAGAATTCTTCGATATATGATAAGCTTCCCAAAAATGAAGATCGTAAATTGATGAGCATTCCTGAATTATTGAATCTTCGGAAAAATTAGATTTTTGGGGAGCTCATTATCTACGGGAGAATTCTAACAGCTTGGTTAATAATATATCCAGCGCACTCAATTTTTCTAAAGTTTAACTCCCATTTCTTTAATCTACTCTCTTCCCTCCCCCTTTTTAGGGTTTCGTTTATCTCACGAAACCCTATTCTTTCCGCCCCGTTGTCTGTCCGTCACAGAGTCGGTTCTCAGAAACTATATAACTTACAGACTTAAAATTTTGGGTATTTATAGCTGAATACCTATTATGAAGCTGAAAATCATAAATTTTTAAAAAATTGTATTATTTTAATATAGAGGGATAGCAAACCAAAAATCTAACAGACTTTTCCTATTAAGTTTAAACATTTTTCGTTATAGAAGTTGCCAACAATTAAAAATTCATAATAAAAATCTTACTACAATAATTAATTTTCTACTGAAAGATTTCCACGTGAAAAATGAAAATGAAATAAAAAGTTTCACCAATTGAAAAAAAGAATAATATGACGTCATATTGGTAATAAAACAGAAATTTTCAAAATTTCCTCAATAATGCAAGGAGTATGACTATTTGTAAGTACAGAAAGCAGGTTAATATGATGTCAATAGAGAATTAAAAAGAAAATGAATCTGATGTCATATTGGCAGTTTAACGGACATTTTCAAATGTTTGAGAATGATACAAAGAGAGTATCAATATGAGTAATAGAGAAAGCAAGTAGATAGGACGTCAGCAGGTGATTATAACGTCATATGAGTTTGATGAGTGTATTGAATCATGATAAAAACCCGAATATAGAAGTATTGGCATATTGTAACATTTTGAAGGTCTGTATACAACATGCTTAGTTTTGAAATTGATTTTTTTTAAATATCGCATTTAGTCCACATGACAGATATTATTATGACAGAGTATAATAGCGGGCAATGTCCGCTATTGGACCGGTTCAGATTTTCGAAAAAACGAGAAAAATAGACCGGTAAATATTTACTTTATAAAAAACATGCCTGTTTTTTTTTGTTTTTTTTTTTGGTTGCTAAATGAAATTTATTTGGATTTATTAAAGAAAGGATAAAGTGTTTTGAAAGGAATATTAATCGAAACCCTTTGTGCGATCTTCGATCACACTTACCCACTTGTTTTTCTCCTTCCTGCTTATGATTTACCAGACTGGCTAGGCATTTCTCAGTGGTCTCCTCGGTCACGCGGGAGCTCTTAACTCCTCTGTTTGTTTTCAACATTTACCGCCATTTCGCTTTGGCCGCGAGCTGCGACACTTGCATACTTCCAAATTTTAAACACTTACCTCTGGCAAGTTTAACATTTGCACTAATGTTGGAGCTTTAGAAGCTCCGAAACTACTGTTTGCCATTTTCTACATATATTTACATTTCTGCTATTTTCCCGTTGTCCTTTTATTTCTCAAAACTAATGACAATTCTGTATGGCGACGAAAAATAATTTGCCAATTCTTTTAAAATGCTTGGCGAAGATAAATATCAAAGTATCTAAAATAAATAAAGACAATTTATGATAGTATTCCACTGATGTTTAAACTATGTCTTATTAAGACGAGATTCATTTATACGATTAGAACGAATTTAAAAATATTTTACATTGTGCTAAAATCTAAAAGCACAAATTATACTTTTATTTTTAGAGGGTTTCAATGAAGAACTGAGGCATAATTCTTAACGTACGACTTTTTCGTATGAATGTATAAGTATTGTTACAAAATTCATTTATTTTGCTATAAAAAATTAAAGATGAAGGGAAGACATTGAGGAAATTAATAACAGGCCTTCATATTGACAACAAAACGTTCTTCAAACTACTTATATATGCTCATAAAATTAATGAAATTATAGAAAGTTCAATCTTTGACGCAAAAAATGATAATAATAAGGATTTCGAACATTTTTCACAAGAAATTAATAACATCATGCTTAAAATTTGTTTGTCTGGATGGGAGTTTCCATCCAGATATAGTCACACAAGTGTTGAAAATGAAGATTGTCAAATATTAAAACAGTAATGCGTATAAAAAATGTGGGATTAAGAAGTTAAAAAAACTGCATTTCAAAATAAAAGCCAGAGTGATTTTATACAAGTAAAGAGGCTTTTTTATATACTTACTTGGCACGTAAAAACAGAAAATTATTTAAAATGTAAAGAAGAAAATCTCTATGTACAAAATACAGCCATGTTAAAAATATGTTCATACAAAGTTTACTTCTAAAGCTAATTTTTCAAGTTCAACTTTTTCAAATAAACTATAAGGCTATGGTCAAGATGTTGAGATTCAGTTAAAAAAACCAAAAAAGGTTCCAGTATTTATTTAAAGCGACGTTTTTATAAATATTAATCTATTCAATAATTCGTTTATACCGCGTTTGTTGAATAATGGGTCCAATTATAGACTTTATTTGCATCGATGCTGTTTAAATTAGATCACAATGCTGAGATCGTCTTTGGAAACATTAACCGCGACAATGTCAACAAGTTGTGGCAAAAGCGACAGCATTTCGATTGTACGCCACAAACGACCTCTACGATTTAGAAAATTAACGAAAATTTGGATGTGTATGCAAAACAGATCGAGAATAAATGCTTGACATAATCGATTCGGATCCGACCTTGACGACAAGAGATTTGACTGAGGACTTTTATTGTGATCACTGAAAAATTGCAAGGATTTTGAAGACACCATATAAAAAGTACAAGTTTATTGAACACTGCATTTGTAGACCTTTGCTCAAAAGTTAAGCCGAATTCGAACTGAACGCATCCGTTTCAATCACTGTCTGCATCGTCAATGTTTGGACAACATCGTTACAGTGAACGAGAAAGGGTATCATTTTCCAATCCGATATGGGACAACCTGCAGCTATTTGAACAAGAAGTAATGCAAACGTCTCAGCCCGACGTTTCAGTCAGCTTAAAATGATGTTAATAAGTCTTTATAATCAAGATAGCTTTCTCCATTGGGATTTGATTGAACAAGAACGGGCTACAAATGATGAGATTCTACTAGAAGCAGTTGGAACTTTTCAGTCGTGAACTTTGGCATCGTCGCAGTCCGGTATTTGGGAAATAAAGTCGATCAAAATTGCATGAAATGGAGTAGTAGTGGCTTAAAACCCGCAGTGCCGTACTATCCGGACTTCCCGCCGTCGGACTGTATCATTTGTTCAAGCCGTTAGAACGCCATTACACCGCCCTCTGAATAACAGACCCTGAATCTCTGACACAAAAATGGCGGCTGTCGTAGGAGGATTGTTTTAAGTTTAATGATATTTCTCCAAATATTGCAATATTTGGTGAGAATTTGACACTGGTGGGTACTGTTACGTACGCACGCGTGCGCGCGCGAATATTTTACGAATACCAATATGTGTTTTTTTTCTCTAAATATGACGTCATTTTATGATATGACTATGTAGTTTTAACGCTAACACTCATAAATTGCGCTCGGTTACGGAAGAATCCCTTATTTTTAATCCACTGTCTTGTTTGTACGGTCTCTTGAATTTTGACCTCAATATTTTATAAAAGTATTCTTCGCCGTCATTTTCGAAGATTAAATGTGGCTAAAAATACTTTTATAAAGTACTGGTGTCGAATTTAAAGGACCATACAAACGATGAGAAAAATACGCCTTCGATAGCCACCAGTTTTGTGTCAGCACATAGGCCTATTATACAGGGGCCAATGACCATTACACCATTTGCGCAATCGAAGATTTGCGAAGGCTTGAGCCACTCATGTGGTTTTGAACCATTTATTTGCATATATCGAATCTAATGTCTCCTACTTTGATTAATGTGGATGAATATTTTTGTTAATAAATGTTGGTGAATTCATTGATTTTTTGACTCAGACGCCTAAGTTTTGTTACAGCTTTATATATTATTATTATTTATAAGTTATTTTATTTTCCGAAAAAAATTGCAGAAACCTGTTTATTCAGCAATCTGCAAAGGACTGTTGAATTTTTTGAGTTGTATTTTTATTCGATTTGCACATGTTGGTCTGTTAATCTTCACCTTTCAGAAATTTTGTTATTTTTTTAAAGTTGAATACAGGTAAGGCGTGTCGCACAAAATTGCGCTACTAAATATAGCTAAAATACGTCTAAGTATACGTAAATTTTGGAAAAAACAATTATGCATAACTTAGGAAGATTGGTCAATTGAAAAATAATTACATAAATTTGGAGGTTCAATTCTATACATTTTCGTTTCGAAATGGAATCCAAAATGAATTAATTCCAATAATAATAATTTGTATTTAAAAAAATTCAATATCAGTTAGTAGAGTTCAAGTAAATAAGACATTTTAATATTCACATTTCTTGAAATCTAAATATATCCTTGAGAATTCATTACTAATAATTTAATTAGATTAGCATATTTTGAAATTTTTAATTTCAATGATTTTTGTAATAATATCTCGTAATATTCCAAATTAGATAAAATCTAGTTTTAAACCTTTTTTTGTTTTAAGTAAAAATCTCTGTTTGAATACATTAGTACTAGTAAAAAAATACAGTTAAGAAGTTCAAAGCCAAAATCGCTTCCATACACCCAAATGATATGCCTGACTAACATTGTGGATTTTCCCCTGCATAAAAAACGACTTATTTTCAAACTACGCATTTAAAAGGAATTTAATTTTAGTTTTTGAATTTTATATTCACAGTAAGTTTCTATATTATAATCATCTTTTATTTGATTATTTATTGATTTTTGTATTATTTATGGGTATTCCGCCGTTAAATTTGTGTGATCTTATATAATATACAGTGGCGGTCAAAAGTTTCTGGCCAGTATAATTTTTGGTTAATTTGTAAGAGGACACATATGTATACAGCACATATGAAGAGGAATCTCAAAGTGATACTTATATATTTTATTGACATAATAGTTTGAAACCTATTTATGGAATAACAAATAAATATCAATCAATTTAATTGACAAAATTAATTGCAAAGGAAATCGCATGTTCTCAAAAGTTTCCAGCGATTTTGGCAAGTTTGGAAAGAAATGGTGTTATAAAAAAAATAACAACGATCAACAACATTTATAATTAGTATTTTATCGTCATACCTTTAGAAATAAGTACTGCGGCGCAGCGACGGGGCATCGATTCAATGAACGGTTGAAGATCGTGTATGGTAAGTTTTTTCCACTCTTCTTGCAATTTTTGGGAAAATTCTGCTGAATTGGAATATTTATAATTCCACACAATTTTGGCAAGCTCGTTTCAAAGATTTTCTATTATATTCAGATTGGGTGATTCGGCTGGCCATTTCAAAAGCAAATTATTTTTGGGCGAAAGCCACTGCTTGACGAGCTTGCATGTATGCTTTGAGTCGTTATAATGCTGAAACAAATAGTTGCGACCACAATTTTTCCCCCAATAAGGCAGCATACACTCTATAAAAATCCGTGGAAATACAAGAGATTTTCCGTAAAATTTCACGGAGAAGTTTCATTTTTCCAAAACAACAGTACAATTTCCGTAAATGACATTTGTTCCGTAAAAGAGATTTCAAATCCGTAAATATGCAGAAAGTTTTGCGTAAATTTAATGGATTTTGTCCGTATTTCTTTCAAAACAATACAATGTCCGTATTTCTTCCAAAACAGTGCAATTTCCGTAAATGACTTTTAGAGGTTTGCGTACAAAAATCGCCTTGTTTGAAATGGGAATTAAGATTGTTGTATTTATTAGAGTTCTTGAAGGATCCAGGCCTGACCCGGCTCGACATGTTGGCCCATTCTAACCGGGGCCATGTGTGAACAGTAATTTTTTGTGAAAATAATAGTAATATTTATATATTTTTAATGAAATATTTAGAAATGATTTTGTTTTCATATGTTGCAGAAAAATATATTTTTTAATATATTTTTTTATTTTTATTCATAGTGCTTCAAAATTAGAACTTTTTTTTTTCACTAAATTTTTAAAATTTTATTTTAATTTTTCTAAAATGAGGCAATATTGGATTATTCAAAGGTTTCATAACATAATATCTCTGCAAGTTATCGCTATGTAAATTGTATTAAACTAAACTGATTTGGCTTATAAATTTATGAATTAAATTAAAATTTATTATTTTATACATTATAATTTTACAACGTTTATAATTTTTTCCTTAAATTTATAAAAATAGTTAATATTTTTTATTTACTTTTATAAAAATGAAGTTTATAATTTTATTAAATTTATAATTTATTTCTTAGCTGATAATTTTATAAATTAAACTAAATTAATTTAAACTAAATCAATAAGTGCAAATTTAAATCTTACCTATCACAAGATCATTAATTTCGAAATTGTTTTTAAGAATCAATGTTTTGTTTTAATATTATTAAAACTATTCAGTTTGACAGAACCGTACACAAAAGTTCTCAGCATAGCTCAAATATAATAATTTAATATATTATAAAAATTTTTATTTACGTAAGTTTTTTTAAAATAAGAGATAACGAAAAGTTATTTAATAGCATGTAATAAATACGTCTGCTTCAGATAATTATTGTTTTTATTGGAATTGATAACTAGCTCATCAGACAAATAATTTAAAAAAGTATATCTTCAAAAAAAGAAAATGTTGTAATATTACAAAAGGATGCAATCATACAATGACTCTTAATACAATGTCTCTTACGCATATAATACATAATAATAATAATACATTTAAGCATATAATGCATAATAAGTTAAAATTTCTCTGTTATAAAGCATCAAATAATAAAGCAAAATATTGAAAAATATGAAAAGAAAATATTAAAAACATTGGAACTGTAAAAAAATCTATGGAACCTTCAAGTTTTTGCATCACAAAAAGCGGCTGAAATAAGTAGCAACGCTTAAAAAAGTTGACTATCTAATCATAGCGTAGTGGCTGGGACCTCCGGTTCAATAAGCGAAAGATTGCGGGTTCGATTCTCATCGAGGCAAGGGTTGGATGTTTACACAAAACTCACTCAGAAATAAGGAAAAAAAAAGCAGTATATATGTTTTTTATAAGGTTGTTCTTGAGAAGAAACTTCTTTTCTTTTTTTTTTTTTTTTAGTGCTATAATGTTTATTTTAACATTATAAAAGTTTCTAAAAAATACGGAAGATATCTGTTATAAAAGGGAAATTTAAAAACGGATATTTCAGAAATCACGGAATATTTCCTGGAATTCAAGAATTTTTTTCTCGTTAAAAAACGGAAATAGTGTAGAAAACTAATCCATTCATTTCAATCACTTAATATTTTCCACTCAAAGTAAAATAAATAAAGAAAGAAAATGATGAAGCACGCAGATAAAAACCCAACGATAATTTTTCTCTCATCTCTTCAAAACAAGTGACCTAATTTATGACTCTTAAGTTTCAAGTTTATCAAGCAATAGGTATTTATTACCTCGTTATAATCGTTCTCTTCTAATAATGTGAAGTATGTTTATAATTTGTTATTTGTGATTATGCCATTATAAACTTATTACAGAACTAAAACATTTAAAAGGACAATTATTCAACGTCAATTTGTTTCAAAGAAATGATACAACTTTACTCGTAACTTTCCAAGCTTTGCGAAAATGAGTCAGTGTATTACTATCCTTCATTCTGTAAAGTCACAGGAAAAAATGTTTCCTGATGTTAAAATTAATCTAAATGTAAACCTTTTAAAATTTTAAGTAATGTAAAATATAATTTTTAAAATCAATCCAAACGTGAACTTATTTATTCAATGTGAATTGTGCATTAATATAATTTTTTACAAGTCTTATTTCAGCGGTGGTGCAAAATAGAATTATTCAAGAAGTGTTTATAAGTTATCAAATAGTTGATATATATAAACCAGTGGATATTTCATAAATTGGATAGACCATAGAAAAGGTAAGCAATTCCTTTTCTTTCTGCATGTTGAAGACCAGAGTTAATTTTAATTTGAAGAATTTAATATTCTGATGTTTAGCGCTTACCTAGTTGGCCTCGCCCCTTCAACAAATAGTACTGGCGTCTCGATTGCCAGTACAATTTCCGTTTTTTTCAGGAAAATTTTTTTTACAGTGTATATTTTTGCAAGATATTCTTATACATTGAACCATTCATCGTGCCACAGATTTCAACTAACGGACCGACACCTTTTCTAGAAAATGCTCCCTACAGTATAACGTGTCCTCCGCCATGCTTCATTGTAGGAATAACATATATCGAATCATATATTTTGTTTTCAGGTCGTCGGGCGTACTGTCTGCCATCACTTCCAAAAATGTTGAACTTCGATTCATCGGCAAATAGTACTTTTTTCCAGTTTTCACCTGACCAGTCTGTGTGTTTCTTGGCACACGCCAGTTGGGACCGCTGATTTATTTTTACTTATGAAAGGTTTTTTAACACCGAATCTTCCATAAAGTTTTATGTCACGTAAGCGTCTTGACACGGTAGATCGACTTATTTCAGCAATATATTTGCACTCCGTAAATCGAAGGATATTCCAGAGGCATTTTTATGCAGGTTATCCACTGCTTTTCTCCTGATAATTCTGTCCACACGAATAGTCGTTTTCCGGAGTCTCCCGGATCTTGGCAAGTCTTGAAGGCCATGGCCATCTTTTTATATTTTTTTAATGTCGTTCACTGTATATTTTCCGATCGATAACTTCGCCGCAATCTCACGAGAGGATCGGCCCTTTAGCGACAAGCAAATCACTCGTTTGTCGTTTACGAACAATAATTGTTGAACTTTTATTTTTTAATTTCAACTACATTATTCATGTTGATTATTCAACAAACACGGCCAAAACAACAGTTTACCGATAGCAAAAAGTAACGAATGACCGGAAACTTTTGCACGCGCGAATTTCGAATTTCTACCCTTTGCACCAACTGGATTTAGTGTCAAACCAAAATGATCACGTGGTCAGAGGTGTTTGCATATTCCTAACTTTTGGAGCAATCGCGCTTCTTCTTCAGTGAAACGTTCTGGCAAACAAATCAAAGAAATTTGCCGGAAACTTTTGACCGCCACTGTAAATATAAAGAAAAAGTTTTTTATATTAAAATCATTAAAATTACAGACATTACATTACAATAAACTTTCATAAAACATTAAAAACATATTAAAATTGGACGTTTCGGATTTACATGGAAAATCCCTCTTCAACAACAACATTTTAGCGTAAATCATAGTTCAAAAATATCAACAAATAGAAAATGCAACGTATCAAAATTTCTATTTGTTGATATTTTTGAACTATGATTTACGCTAAGTAAAATGTTGTTGTTGAAGAGGGATTTTCCATGTAAATCCGAAACGTCCAATTTTAATATGTTTTTAATGTTTTATGAAAGTGTATTGTAATGTCTGTAATTTTAATGATTTTAATATAAATATAAATATGTTCAGACGTAATATTTTTGTTTACTTCAAAAAAAAAAGTTTTTTTTTCTTTTTTTTTTTTTTTTTTTTTTCAAAAAACTTTTTAGGATATCTTTCTGCATGAGATAAGAGTTTCAAGATAAAAAATATATATTTACATTTAAAGGTGAATTTAGTTTAAATTTAATTTTCTTAAGATTTCTATGACTGTATAAAACATTAAATGCACAGAAAACAATGTGAATGTGAAAGTAATATCCAAGTCACATAAGTAAAAAAAATAAGCTCGATTTTTCAAGTAGAAAAAATGGGAATGATAAATGTACTGTTACTTGTATTATGAAATATTGATGTACTTGTAAATTAGAAAAAAAAATTAAGTGCCTCATTTAAGTATGACTTAATGTCTGAGAAATTTACTTTATACTTTTGTAATTTTTTACCTATCAAAAAATATGTAATTTTACATTTAAAGTGTTATTTTTAATCCGACGCTAGAAAACAATATGTGAGATAATTTATATTGTTTTTGTTAACCCCTTCGCGACGAACGTACTTTACGGATTTTTAATCTTTTACTACCGGTTTTTTAAAACAGAAATTTTCTGCTATAAGAATCGCAGAAATGCTTCCATTAAATAAGGCAAAGCTTACACTAAAAAATTACTGGTGGGAATAATCGAGGATTATGAGCATCTTATGCGTCACGTATACGTGTCGCTCGTCCCCAAGGGGTTAAAATGGCTGTGACATAGGAAAGAAATATTCTTCAAGCACAACTTGATAAAAGTTTATGTTTATTCAAGAGCTGATTAAAAAGCAAAATCAACCATCCAATAAACTCGAAAAAGAAAATACTTCTGAACTTGACCGCTATGTTGTCCGTGGGATGAGAAGAGTTTCTGGTCGCCCTTTTAATAGCAACTATGGTCTATTCAAAATTTAGAGAGAGAATCAGAGTCAGACCGAGCTGGAGTTGCCAACCTATGTAGTTTATAGCTTCAGTGCTCTTCCGTTTTTCATTCTTTTTTTTCAAAAAGGATTATAACTTTATATATATAAATTTTCACACTTAACATTTAAACTTTTTAAATAACATATAAATATTTAACATGTTGTATTAGCCCAGTAAGGCTAAAGTTCAGTCTCGGGAAGGATTGAAACACCATTTAGTTATTGGAAAATAAGACACATTATGAATGTTATATTGGCTATTTTCTATTATTTTGATACATTTATTGTTTTTATCTATTAGATAATTTATTTTTAATATGTATGGAAACCAATATCTCTGAACTGATGGCTTCTTTATAAGAAATGTAGAGGTTAGAGGATAACTTAATAAATAATGCAGAGCAGTTGACATACGCTCACATACACAAAGTGGAGATATGTGTCAGGTTTCTCTCACAGGTGCAAGAGTTGAAAGCTATTCTTAAGGGATTAGCATATTGTATGTATTGTATATGTATCTATTGTGTACCGTTAGAGGCTGGTTTAAGAAGAATCTTAATCCGAAGGGGAGCGACTCAGAATATGAGTGGAAGGAAGGTGGAACAGAATGAAAGAAGTATTTCCATTGCAATGTGGTCTTTCATAGATAAGAAAGCTATTGCACTCTTTTATTTAGGAAGACAGATCCGTTAAGAGGGAGGAAGGGTTGTCAAGGACCCTTGGAAACAGAGGAGAAACCCCGTAGAAAGGAGGGTGCTCTGCAGTTTACGAGAGAGAGAAAGTTAGTTCGGACGGAGCAGCGAAGTGTGAAGGTTGCTCGGGGAATGAGCGCTGAGAGCGGGTGTGAGATGAATAGAAATCTGAGTGCGGAATGAGTTGACGTAGTCTAACGGTACACGTAGAGCGTTTTCTGTAATTGTTTTGATTTAGTGTTAAACCGGATAAGTTACATCAGAGTTTAAGTGTAAATATTGTTAATAAATTGTTACTTTAACTTTAATTGAAAGAGTTAGGTTTTTCTTGAATATACATCAAGTATCGTGCCCGATATCACGTTTTCATATCGGTGGTGGCAGCATATCAAGAGACCGGATCTATTTCGAAGTTGTGTGGACGGAGAAGTGGAATCAGACAATGTTGGCAGCGACGGGATTGAATCACCGAAGACCAGTGCCAGTTAGCCGTGTTACTGAGAGTTTGTGCAGGATCGTCTAGCGGAAGTGTCTGTGCTCTATCGTCGAAGACCAGCGCCAGTTAGCCGTATTAAGTCAGTTTATGCCGGATCGTCTAGTGGAAGTGTTTGTGCTCTATCGTCGTAGACCAGTGCCAGCTAGCCTATCGTCACTACAGTGAAGTGAATTAGTGGTGGTGCTGTGTTAGTGTAGTGTTGTGCGTAGTGTTTTTTGTGCATTGTGAAGCAAGGTGCAGTGATTGTGGCCCGAGAGTGCAAGATTTACCCTGTGGAAAAGTGAGCAGAGAATTGCCCAGCGAATAAAGTACGAGGTAAGGTGTTTTGATCATTTTACTCTACTGACATTCTCGAACCTATTTTTTTTGATTGTGTATAATTGATGGTAATTTAAGTTAATGTTGTGGTTAATTTATAATAATTTATGTGCAATATAATAATTGGTCTAAATCAAATGAGATATTAACAACCATTTTACACTATTGTTTTAAGAAAAGGATCTTATATTAATTACTAGAAGTGATTTTCTAATTGTTTTAAACGGATAAGATTAATGATTAAAATTAATGCATGGTGTTAATAGTTGGAAGGAATAATTGAAATTTCTTAAATTTAAATTATTATTAAAGTAATATTTAAATTAAGTGATATTGTCAATATTTAAGTTTGAAATATTGATAGTAAATGAGGAAAGGAAATTTGTGTAGAATTTAAATTAAATTGAAATAACCTTCAAGGAAGAACTGAAGGCCCAGAGAAAAAAAAAGTGCTGTGATTTACTTTTTAATGTGAGAACTAATTTTGAAATTGAAATATTTTATTGAGATTAAATTTAGGAATTTATGTGTATTTCATGCAAATTTTTGTTAGGTGGATATTTTTATGTAGTGATTGGCATCAGTGTTTTATTCAAATTGCAACGTATCAGTATTATTGTGTAAATTGTATTTTATTATTTATGATAAATTTAAAATCTGTATTACATAATAATCAAATTGAAATTATTGTTACTGTGTTATTGGAAGCAAATTGTGGGGTAACGTTGTTTAAGGAAATTTATCATTTTATTATTACTTATTTGAAATATGTTAAATAGTACAATGTGTGGAGGTAATTTATGAGGGTAGGATTTGAGGAAGTATTAATTTGATATTGTGCTTAAGTATTATTGTAGGGTGGTAATAATTATCAGTAGAAAGTATGGCTTTCTTACTAAAATTAAAAAGGGTGGATCTTCAGGCGATATGTGAAGAGTTAGGGATTGAAGTCTCGAAAGATGATACCAGGTTTAAGCTTAAGAAAAAGATAGTGGAGAGCGACGAATATGAAGAGGGGGCCGTTATGGAATTATCTAGCACTATTGTTACGGAACGGTTAGAACAAGAAAAGTTAGAAAAGGAGGAAAAGTTACAACGAGAAAAGTTAGATAGAGAAGAAAGGTCTGAAAAATTGAGAATGGAACATGAGTTAGAGTTGGAAAGGATAAAGATTCAAAGTTTGGCAAATGACTTTAATGGGACTAGAGAATCTAATCATGAGAGTAGCCTAGAGAAATTGATTAAAAGTGTTAAAACTTTGTCTATCAAGGTTCCAGAAGGGACTGAGGGATGGAATCTGTTTTTTAGCAGTTTAGAACGAGCATTCCAAACAAAACATGTACCGGAAACCCAGCAGGCCGAAATTTTACTAAATATGCTAGGGGATAAGGCCGATAATTTGCTAATATACACGACTAGGGAACAAATTGAGAGTTATGAGAAGTTAAAGGAATTAGTTCTAAGGGAACACGAGCCGACACCGAAGGCGTGTTTGGAAAATTTCAAGAAGGCTAGAAGGAATCAAAATGAAACTCATGTATTGTTTGTATCACGTTTAATAGCAACGTGGAAAAATTACTGTAAAATTAGAGGTGCAGATACGTATGAAAAGGTTAATCAGTTAATTGTCGCGGATAAGTTGTTAACTACTCTAGATGAGGAAACCGCGACGCATATTGGATTAACTCAGCACAGTAATTGGTTAGAAGTTTCTAAAATTGCTAAGGAATGTGATAATTTCTTCGATGCTAAACAAAAATCTTATGCGGTAACTTATAAGGGTTATAAAGATAAAGAAAGGTACGTAAATAATGAAGATTCTAGAAGGGGAAAATATGAGGGATTTAGTAGTAATTGGAGACAAAATGGGAAGAATGGAGTTAGTCCATTTTCTGGTAGAAAACTGGAATATAAGAAGCCTAACGATGCGATGCCTACCTGCTTCAAGTGTGGTTTACGAGGACATGTTCAGCGATTTTGTACAAAAGGAAATAATGAGGGAAGTAATCAAATTAATAACCGACAAGAACCAAGGGCTAGTATCAATAATGTCTCAGTGCGAGGAATTAAAGAATTACCAAGGGGAGCGAGTATGGCAAGAATCGGAGCAAAAGGGAATTGGAGAACTAAAGTTATCGGAGAGAAGTTAAACAAACTCGAGAAAGTGGAGGTTAGTGTAAATGGGAAAATAGCAAAAGGATTAGTGGATTCTGGTTGCGAAATTAGCGTCGTTCATAAAGATTTAGTACCAGCAGAGAAACTAAGAGGGGCTGGTAGCATCTATTTACAAGGGATATTTGGTAAGGAAATTAAATCGCCGTTAATTCAATTACCTTTAGCTATTCCAAAACGCGGAGAAACTAATGTAATCCACCAGGATGTACTTTGCGCGATAATTGATAATAGTAAGGAACAGGTAATTTTACATCCTGACGTGGCTAATGAATTGTCAGGGTTAAACAACGAGAAATCATTAAGAGAATCGGTAGAAAGGGAATGTAAGGAAGATAGTAAGAACAAAGTGAAGGAAAGGGAAAGGATTGGAAATGATACGAGTGACTGTTATGCCGTAAAAACGAGATCGGTAAATTTACAAAGTCATGAGAAGGAAAAAGCCGAGGTAGAGAAAAGTAAGATTAATCAAGTTACGGAAAGTAGTCTAAATGTATTTCAGAAATCCCAAGTGAATTGTAAAGATTTAGAGAAAGCTTGGGAATTAGCTGAAAATGATAAAGGGTCTTACTATCTTGTTAATGGGTTATTATATCATAAAGAGAAATTGGTAGATGAAACCTGTAGCTCAATTAGTGATACCTAAAATTAGAAGGGAGGAAATTCTAAAACTAGCGCATACCTTTTTATATGGAGAACATCAGACGGTTAAGAAAATGTTAGGAAGAATCGAGCATTCATTTTATTGGGAAAATATGGTGAAGGAAGCTAAAATATATTGTGAATCATGTGTAGAATGTCGATTAACGAGGGAAATGAATGAGAGTAATAAGGAGAAAGAGGAAATATGTCGACCTGCAGTTATAGTTGAGTTAGGGGACGGAAGTAAGAAACTGGTCTATCAAGATCAAATGAGAGCATTTATGGCTAAAAATAAAGTAGTCGATATTGTCTTGGATAGTGACGGGGAGTTTGAAGACTGTAGGAAAAATATGTTGTTAGACAGAGAACAACCGGAAAATAAAGACAGGAAGGGATTTGAAATAAAAGGGTTAACCAATATTCAAGTTGGGGACATAAAATCAATCTTAAGGAAAAATAAGGAATTATTTATGGGTCCTATCCAACTGGTAGAAATGGAGAAAAATCGGATTGGTCGTAAACCGGAGAGGGGTAAGATAAGGCAGAAATTGTACAATGTTCTCATCACGTACAGAGAGGATTTGGACAGACAAGTGCCTGATTGGTTAGAGGAAGATTAAATTGGGACATCAGAGGCAGAAGTTAGCCATTCAAGCGGAGCTAAAGGGAAAGGGGATGCACCAATTAAGTTAACGAGGAAGGACTGGAGGGAAAAGGTAGTACCGCTTCCAGCAATCTCAGCCTAAGGACTGACATTGAAATGACATAATACTAGTGTAACTTTATTTTTTTTTTTTTTTGTGTATTTTTAATTGTATTTGCATCTTGTGTTTATAAAAGTGTATTAGCATATTGTGTATTTTTTTTTTAGTTATCACATTAGTATATGGTTCATTAGAGATGTCAGTAGTTAAATTTTCAGACACCTTGAAATATTTATGTAATTGTAGTAATGAAGAAACCTATCAAGGAACTGTTGAACTCTTCTCAGACATTACATAGTTTGAGGAAAATTAGCCCCTAAAAGGCATATTTTCCGCTAAGGTGGGGGGTGTCAGGTTTCTCTCACAGGTGCAAGAGTTGAAAGCTATTCTTAAGGGATTAGCATATTGTATGTATTGTATATGTATCTATTGTGTACCGTTAGAGGCTGGTTTAAGAAGAATCTTAATCCGAAGGGGAGCGACTCAGAATATGAGTGGAAGGAAGGTGGAACAGAATGAAAGAAGTATTTCCATTGCAATGTGGTCTTTCATAGATAAGAAAGCTTTGCACTCTTTTATTTAGGAAGACAGATCCGTCAAGAGGGAGGAAGGGTTGTCAAGGACCCTTGGAAACAGAGGAGAAACCCCGTAGAAAGGAGGGTGCTCTGCAGTTTACGAGAGAGAGAAAGTTAGTTCGGACGGAGCAGCGAAGTGTGAAGGTTGCTCGGGGAATGAGCGCTGAGAGCGGGTGTGAGATGAATAGAAATCTGAGTGCGGAATGAGTTGACGTAGTCTAACGGTACACGTAGAGCGTTTTCTGTAATTGTTTTGATTTAGTGTTAAACCGGATAATTTACATCCGAGTTTAAGTGTAAATATTGTTAATAAATTGTTACTTTAACTTTAATTGAAAGAGTTAGGTTTTTCTTGAATATACATCAAGTATCGTGCCCGATATCACGTTTTCATATCGGTGGTGGCAGCATATCAAGAGACCGGATCTATTTCGAAGTTGTGTGGACGGAGAAGTGGAATCCGACAATATGTTTCTATTAAATTTGAATAAGTAACTTGTAAAAGGGTCCGTGATTAATTGCAAACAAACATACATTCTTGTGACGAAGGAGGTGGTCTTCAGAAATTTTTGGTAATAAGTTGTAAGTAAATCTCCTTGTATCACCAATATTTCGTTTCATGTTGCCATTCATCCTTGTTGCCACAATTCAGAGGAAAAGCAAATAAATTAAAGCACGTGCAAATTGGCAACTTTTGTAATTATGTGACTATAATCAATGCTAACGAAGTATTGATCGTCTCCAAAAGCAACGAATTGTGCTTTGCATAAAAAATAACACAGTTTATTGAAATAAATCTTAAACTTGTGTAATTAAAATATCAATTAAATGCAATTGTTATTTTGCTTAGTCAATGCAAAGCAAAGATCATCGCTTTGGAAACGATCCTTTGATAGATTGCGGTGAAGTTTTGACTTACGATGGTGTGATCAATATTTCTAATCTGCAAATAGATCTTGTAAATATTTAATATAATATTTTAATTAATTTGCTTATCTTCATTGATTATTTTATGACATGTATATATATACATGTATATATCGCTGGCGCCCGGCTAACCGAAAAGTACCCATGTTTTTTTCTTTCAATTTAAAAATTCCGGATTATTTTTTCCATTTTTATTAAATGGAAATATGTTTCATTGTACTGATTTGATTATTGTACTGATATTATATTGCACTGTGCGTGCATATTTTTTTTGCTCCATGTTACTCCATGAACTTTTGAAATCTTATTATTTACGAAAATCTCCGCCGGTGAAAATGACGAATGCATTAAATTTTCGTGATGTATGTACTTTAATTGTGCTTTTTAATTTATTTTTTAATATAATTCCCAAACGGTTTGAAATTTATTCTTGGTAATAAATAGGTGTCGTTGTCACCTTTGTAGGTACCTGCTGTGAAAATTTGAACGAAATCCGTTAAATATTTTTTGAGTTATGCTTGACAAAACGTTTTAGTATCCATCGTAGCTATATATGGGGCAAAGTAATACTGCGCTGTGTATGAATCTTTGTTTTCACTCAGACAATAAATATAATGAATTTATTTATGTGATAAATTGTTTAAAAGATGCACATTTTATAAAGAAAACAAAGTAACGCATTGTTTATTTTGCTTAAGTCTCCTAAACATCTAAATCAAAGTGAATATTACTTTAGAAGTATTTACTTTGACATTTATGTCTTTTTGACACCCCCCCCCACTTCCCTATGTCTATAACAATTTTAGAATTCTCACATTAAAAATAAATGTTGATAAGTGACCAGAACTACTCTCAGAACTCATGTAAGCTCTAGTTATGTTTCCCATATTTCAAAATACAATCATGGCTTCAGAAATATTCCATCAAAAATTACATTTAATCGCGAAATATTTTCTAAACACCCGGTATACACACAAGCATACATACAAAAGTGACAGAATTAGACACAAGATAGGCTCATGACAAGATTATTTCCATCAGTGAGCGATTTCCGCGTGTTTTTACCCTTGAAATTGGCGCCAATTAGGAGTTGAATGGAATCAAAGCACGTTGGCGTATGGTCACAGTTGAGAAGCAGAGCGCCCAACTTCACTTTCCATAATTTACAGAACTTTCACCGGCAAAGAGCATCCTCTGAAGAAAAGTGGAAGTATTTTTTCTCGGTAATAAATATCAGTGGGTCAATGGATTTTCCACGCTCGCAGAACGAAGAATGGACCGTGAAACGAAAATAGTGAATCGTAAGAAAAATAAAAATCATTTCTATTCGATTGGCTTTTCTTTTATTTGTTTTTGTCTAGCAGAATTTGAATATTAAGAAATGAGTATATTTTAAGTAAGCTTAATAAATGGAGATTGAAAATTCTGTTTGCATTTATTAATAATAGTATGAAGTTAATTTTTTATAGTATTGTTATTATTGCTGAAACGTCAGTTGAGGCTCACTGTGGAGGCGTGAAAAGTTTTTGGTTTCCGTCTGTTTGTCTGTCTGTCTGTTTGTCTGTTTGTCTGTCTGTCTGTTCCGCGATAACTGCCGCAAAAATGATCCGATTAGGTTGGTTTTTGGTAGGTATGTTAGTAAGGTACTCGGAATTAGCTGTATAATTTTTAGTTACATTTGGTTCATTCGTTCGAAAAATATAGAACATTTCCTTTTAGGTTCTAATGCTTTTCTATGGGAATGCAGACGATTTTCATATTTCATTTTTAACTGAAATGAAAATCGCATATTTGAATAATGGATTTCTACGTAAAATTATGGATGCTAAATTTTCTATATGGAGGTTTTAAATATGTCCAATAGCTTTGAAAAATTGCCGATCCATTTATTAGAATTTAGAAATTAATTGTTCAAATTATTGGATTTTTTTTTTCATCTGTTTGTGCAATATAAAACATTTTATTTTCATATCTTTTACAAATTTTAAAATGCATTTCTTTTTACTTTGCTCTTTAATTTATTAGTTGCTTAGCAACCATATTTCAAACAGTATCAAAATAATAAAATTCAAATAACTCGCACTATTTTGCTGAAATACTTTATTAGTAAATTACATTATTTTTAGGCGATTTTCGTATTCCATTGACATAAAAGAAAATTTATTTAGATACAAGTTGCCGTTTAACTATGATTACCGAAATATTTTTTCCCATTCGAACATTACAAAAACATTGAACGTGTAATATGAATTCAAGTCTCTTAGTATGGGTTTACATTTGTATATATATATATTTTTAGATGAAATATTATTCATTTACTGGAACAGACGTGGATGTTTCGTCGTTAAAAAGTTAATATATTTTTAAAAATCACTCGTAAAACGAGGTGGTTAATCTAAAGAAATTAGAGTAGTAAAATGATCCTGAAATATTACAATTACTGGAAATTGAGAACATAAAAGCTATCACAAAAATACTTTATAGCGCCAAATCACGTTTGCTATTTAGTGAATTGGCAGTGGGCACGGTTATGAATGATTACCCAATAGGTTTAAAAGTTTCCAATTATGCTTATTTTGGAGAGATTTTAGTATGCTATTCCATCAGATCAGTTAAATCAGGATGCATTTGGGTAAAATAAATATTAGAATGATCATCGAAACTGTTTTTTCGAAACAAAAATTGTAATAACGCTAAACTTCTAAAATGGAGATAAGAAAAAATAATAGATTCACAGAGTTGCCAAGTCTCCGGATTTTTGAACACCAGTAATTTTTTTGAGAAAATGTTGTTCTTTTAAATTGCAAAATGCTTCGATTCAACAAAACAACATTTTCTGTACTAAATTACTGGTATCCAAAAAGCCGGAGACTTGGCAGGTCTGGATTCAGTTTACATTTTGTAAGTTGCTGTTGTACATGAGATATTATTCCACTTATCCATCAGATGCAGGTGTTTCGTGGTTGGCAGGTAAGTAAATATTACTATTTGGGTATTACAATAACATGAAATTATTTTCGAAATTGTTGCTTATCCTAATAAAACCACTGTATAGAATGAAATCCAAGATATACCATAATCATTCACACAATCAATAGGAAATCACGGATATAAATTTAATAAGATTACGGGGGGGGGGGTTCAGGAGGCAGAGCCCTCCCTGATAAATAAAAATTACAAGAATAAGAAGTTCATAATAATTTCAGAATATCATTGCATAAACCGTGTTTAATTTAACGCTTCTAATTTCTGAAACTTCCGAAGTATTTCATATGCCTATAAATATGTATGCAATATAAAAAAAATAAATTGCGGATTGTAAGATGCTAAATAATGTGAAAAGTGAGATTAAAAAGCAATGACTTTCAGAGCTGACGTTGAGGTTCCTGATCTGCATTTACTAGTTATTATTATTATTATTATTATTATTACTATCATTATTACTATCGGTACATACTTCTGATACAAAATTAACTTTCTATAACTTAGCAAATTTTCACCTACAAATGTCTGGAGAAAAGTGGAAGTTTTTTTTCTCGGTAATAAATATCACTAAGTCATTGGATTTTCTATTGACAGACAAAAAAGTATAGTCTTTAAAAATAAAAATGCTAATCGTAAAAAAAAAAAGAAATGATTTCTATCCTATTGGCTTTCCTTTTATTTATTTTTGTCTAGCAGAATTTGAGTATTAAGAAATGAGTATATTTTAAGTAAGTATCAATAAATGGAGATAATTCTATTTGTATTTATTAATAATAGTATCAAGTTTATTATATTATTATTATTATTATTATTATTATTATTATTACCTATCGGTACATGCTTCTGACACAAAATTAACATTCCCATAACTTAGAAAACTTTCACCTACAAATGCATCGTCTGGAGAATAGTGGAAGTTTTTTTCCCTCGGCAATAAATATTACTAAGTCGTTGCATTTTCCACTCTCAGAGGAAAAAAAAAAGAGTAGTCTTTGAAAATAAAAATGGTAATCATAAACAAATAAAAATAATTTCATTTTTTACTGACATTTTCTTTATTTAGTTTTTTAGCAGAATTTGAATGATAAGGTGTTATTACGCATTAAATTACAGTTATAAATAGAGAATGACAATTTTATTTATATTTAATAATAATTGTATGCAGTTAATTTTTATCTGTTAATAATATTATTATTACTATTACTATACTACCACTATTATTATTATTATTATTATTATTATTATTATTATTATTATTATTATTATTATTGGCATATATTTCCAACACCAACTTCTCGTTGTGTAATTTAAGACGAACCTACCGACAAATGCATCGTCTGCAGAAAAGTGGAAATATTTTTATTTCTGTTTAATACAATGGCTCACATTTGTTTTTGGACAATTGTGTTTCTGAAACTTACTTATAAAAAACATATCAACTAAATATTAAAGCATCTACTTAAAAAACTTTTTCATATAAACTTTCCTTTCTCTATAATAAAATCTACATATTGTAATGAAAATAAATACAAACCCTTTTTTTTTCTTAAATTAATTTACCGAGAAAATGTTAAAAACAATCTCATATACTAAGTAATTGAATACTTGAAAGCATTACTAAATTTTTTGACAGACGATATTTTTTGTTGTTTATTTTTATTATAAATGGAAATATATATAAAATATTATCATCTGCACTTTGAAAATACAACTACTTCATGTAAATTTGTTTACATTTCTATATTTGAAGTGAACATGGCCGGGCGCTATAAAGTTACAACATATTCTATTAGTAATTTAATCTTAGAACATTTTAAAGATTGTAAAAGTAAGTCATTCAACTGTTTTTGCTATTATAAAACGATGGAAATTACTGTTGAAAAAGCATTAAAATCAGGAGCTCCTCACAAGTTAACTCCCTGGAATCGTAGATTTATTATGCATAAAATCAAGAAAAATCCAAGAATTAGTGCAGTGAAACTTACAACAGAATTAAAAAACAGATTTGCGATAAAAGTAAATCCTTAAACAGTTAGACGAGTTATCAGATCATATGGATACAACAGTATAGTTGTCAGAAGAAAATTTTTTGTTAATGAAAGAGCAGGAAACTTTTACGTCTGGATTTTGCAAAATGGTAGACAAAGATGTATCGTTTTGGGAAAACATCATATTTGTGGATGAATCAAAATGTAACATATTTGAGTCTGATGAGCGAATAACTGTGTGGAAAAAGACCAAGGAAGAGCTCAACCCGAAAAAATATATTGCCAACTGTCAAATATGGAGGTGGAGACATAATGGTTTGAGAATATTTTGCTGCTTCTGGCATTGAAAATTTAGTTTTCATTGAAAATAATATGAACCAATGTAAGTATATAAATATCCTGAAAGAAAACTTGAAAATATCTGCCCAAAATCTTGAATTCAAAACGCATTCAAGTTGTATCAAGATAATGATCCCAAACATACAGACAGCCCTAAATATTCGCCTAGGCGTGTTGTACAACTGTCCCAAAGTTATCAAGACTCCACTATATTCTCCAGATTTAAACCCAATTGAAAATGGGTGGCATGAACTGGAGTAAAGAACAAGAAAATATTATATTTCTTCGAAAGAACAAATTAAAGCAGTATCAACAGAGGAATGGAACAAACAAAACTTAACATTCTTACACAAAAAACTAGTTGCATCCATGCCAAAATGTATTAAAAGTGTAATTTCAGCTAAAGGATACCCAACAAAGTATTAAAATGTTTGATTATTTGCATATTTTTGTTTACATTTGTTGAATGTTCAAAGTAATATAATTATGTTAAAAAAAATAATCTCCAATCTATGGACTATACAAAAAAAAAAAAAAAAAAATCAAACTGTAAATTTGAAAGAATGAGAAACTATCAGCTTGGACTACATTAAAATAAATAAATAAATAAGTAATATTTTGTGGAAAATAACTGTTTCATTTACGAACTTTATACATTTTTTAAATCTTTTTTTTTTTTTTTTTTTTTTTACAGCTGTTAAAAAATAGAATATTTTCGTAACAGAAAGTATTTTCTATGTTAAAATTATAAAAATTATGTTTTATTTACTTTTGACAGCGTATACAAAATACAAAATTTTATGTCTTGACTTATGATATAGATTATTGAGATCTAAAACAGGGTTCCTACAGTTTCAGGGAAGAAATACCAGTCATTTTCTCATAGGAAAACTCGACTTATGTAATCGCGCGATTGCATAAGGCGAGTTTTTCTCTAATTAAATGCTGGTGTTTTTCTCACCTAAAGTCAGGGAAATTCCCTGACCTGTAGGAACCCTGTAAATGAAAAGATCGAATCTTTCAGTTGATGTTTCTTATCTACATAACCCTCTGGGCGTCTGAGGGCTTTCCTACATTTTCATAAAAATGTCTGTAAAACTAAAATTAATTTAAATTTTCTTTCCCCGTTTGTTTGTAAAATGAACTTCATTTCCCTTTATTTTACATATATCTTCAAAAACAATTTTTTTTTAAATATTTTTATCTAGAGCCAATTTAATTTGTTTTTGGGAAACAGAAAAATTCGGGCAAAACGCTTAGAGAGTAAGAGGCGACAATAGTTTCAAAATCACATATAAATAGATGGTATTGATGTACCTTTTTCACAGGAATTACTAAATCGATTTCAATACATTTTTTTTAATATAATTTTAGCTGTAGCTATATTATAAATTGATAGCTCGGCAAAAAATAAGAATAAAAAGTACATTGTTACGTGATTTCGAAGGCAAAAATCTATCTAAAAAATAATATAGTTGACATTGATGTTGATACAGCTGATATTGACGTACCTTTTTCTCAATAACTACTGAATTGATTTCAACACCTTTTCTTTTAAAAATATATTCGTCAGTACCTAAATTATAAATTGATATTGCGGCAGAAAATAAATAAATAATAAAATAAAAATGCAATAGTTACGCAATTTTGCACACAAAAAAAATCAGTATTTTTTTAATTGCATTTTTTTATTTTAATTTCTTGCCGGACGATCAATTTATATATTAACTACTGTCGAAGATATTAAAAAAATTATCGGAATCACTTCCTTACTTTCTTTGAAAAAAGATACTTCAATGTCAACTGTTTACATGAGATTTCGCCACTCTTGTCGATTCTCAAATGTCGATATATCATGCAACGTAGTGCTGCAATAATCTGTAATTCATACAAAAATGCTTCACACTTAATGATTATTTTGAACTCCGAAAAAACAACTCATTACGCTACCGAGATCAGCTTATAGTGATCAGGACGGATCCACGCTTGGGGTAATTAAGACACCGGCGAATCTGATTGCAGACATAATTTTTCCCATGGAGGTCAGTAGTTGCTTGCACTCGCTGGACGGATGCATGCTTCACAAGTTGACACTTCTTGAACTGCTTCGATGACCATCATCTTGACCCTTTACCCGATTTGCGAATCCTTTCACCCAAAAAAGCGCAGAGGAGAAGTGTTTTCCGGCAAAATTAAAAACTGAAGATGTTTCTATCAAATCAACACCAGCAGTGGGATTCACGCTTCGATGGAAATGATATGCATGAACGGTTACGGTTCCCGTGATCTTAATAAAGATCCGTTTCTGGTAATGAGGATCGGGCTGAACCAAGCTTATAATTAAGGGATTAGTTTGTTTTGGTAATATAGAGAATTGCCATGCTATGATATTTGTTTTATTGGCCATTTGGAAATAGTAGTTTTTGAAGATGTGATATTATTGAGAGATTGTGGTATTGGATGCTTTAACCGGAACATTAACCCTTGAACATTTTATGCTAGTGTTTATATAGAGTGCATTGTCGCTTCGTGTTATTATTATTATTATTATCATGGGGGGGGGGGGCTTCACATATTTTTTTTACGGAAAGTCGTTTTTAACTAGAAATTTTGAAAGTTAATCTTCGCTTTTATTAACTGTATTTAACATTTATTTCGAAGTATCTATTATTATTATTATTGCGAAGTATCTATCATTAAATAATGCAAATAGTTCTATAGTAAAATACCAGCTTGGAAGCCCCATTTTGAAGCCCTCTATTTTAAATAATCTTATATAGTGACCAAAAATACTTACATTTAAAATACATAGCTTTTATTATTTTATATGCAAAGTGCTATATTGGTCTTAAAATATTTTTTTGAGATATGTTCTCTGTATTAAAATATTATATAGCGTGTTCCGGAATTATAAGTGCAATAGTTTAAGGGTTATAATACATAAAAAGACAAACTGAACTTGGATTTTTGTTCATTACTTTAACAATAATGGGATCCATTTCTGCTAATGAGAATCGGGCTGAACCAGGCTTATAATTAAGGGATTAGGTTGTTTTTGTGATTTGTCTTGCTATTGCAAGAATTCAGTATTGATTTGTTTTTGCATGCGATTTCTCTCAAATAAAAATTAAACACGAGCAAATTTCGCATCATCGAGATAGATTTATTGAGTTTATAAGTGAATAAAGATTATGGAAAATTCTTCATTAGTAACTATTACTTTTATTCGTTAAAAAAAAATGTTCTTTTACACACTTTTCGTGATAAAAGTTATTGCAAGTTTGTATTTTAATAACCATCACACCGTTTACATAAAATGTACTCTGCCACATCATTATTTTAATCATCTTAATATTAATCTTATATAGTGAACAAAATACTTAAATATGCAATACGTATATTTTATTTATTGCTTTATCTTGGAAAGCTATATTTGGGCATTACAATATACTTTGCAGATATGGCTTCTGTATTAAAATATTATATAGAGTATTTAAATAATATTAGTGCAGACTTTTTGGGGTTATAATCAGGGCTGCGGAGTCGGAGTCGGAGTCGTGGAGTCGGAGTCGGGCCTATTTTTGGACAAAAGAGTCGGAGTCGGAGTCACTAAAAAACAGGCCGACTCCGACTCCTACTCCAGCTTGTTTTTTAGACAGTTTGAAGTGAAATTAAACCATTTCTATGTAATTTTAAATTGATAAACTGAATTATTATTTTTATATTAACTATATATACAAGGAAACGCAGGTTAAACAGGTCCAATATACTGTCCAGTTTACAGTGTATATGAAAACTACTTTTAATTGAAATCTCAAGATTATATTTTATATTAGTATGCAGTACTTTTTCTCAGTTTTTGGGGTTTGCAGAACTCGAGGTAATGCGAAAATTGGAAGTTTCTGCTCTTTTTGGAGTCCATAGAATCCGTAATATCATTGCAATAGAAAATTTTTCACTTTTTTTTTTCTTGTTTCCCTTAGATTCTTCAGGTCTGTAGGACCAAGAGTAATGCTGAAATTGTAGTAATTTTTTCCCCTTTTTTTCGTGTGCATAGAACCACCTTGACTACCTATCACAGCTTATACTCATAATTCATCCAAAAATATACACATCATATACTTCAAGGTCAAACAGGAATATAACAGCAGATTGCAGTGTTGCCAGTTGAGTTTTTTTTTTTATTATTATTCTGATTGCTTGATTGCTGCCTTTTTTTTAAAATAGTAATATTTCCTTTATTTAATGACAAATTGAATAAAGCGACTATTACTATTTCAAAACAAATGACAGCAATAAAGCAATCTGAATAATAGGAATCAACAGGCAATACTAGTACTTTAAACGTCCCGGAGTCGGAGTCAGAGTCGGAGTCGGAGTCGGTTCCTTTGAAATTTCAGGAGTCAGAGTCGGAGTCGGAATCGGTTCCTTTGAAATTTCAGGAGTCAGAGTCGGAGTCGGAGTCGGTCATTTTTCCCACCGACTCCGCAGCCCTGGTTATAATACATATCAATACAAACTAGTTTTGTATGAGAAAGAGAAGTCGTAATGCACTCATTCAGTCAAAATGTAATTATGTCACGGCAAGCTGAGCTTGGTTTTTCATTCATTACTTTAACAATAAAAGAGATCCATTTCTGCTAATGAGGATAAGCTGAACCATACTTGCAATTACGGTAATAACTTGTTTTGGCAGTAAAGAATCACATTAGCATAATATTTGTTTTGTTGGCCATTTGGAAATAGATTTTGAAGGTGAGATTATGGTATGGGACGATAATGATGATGACAATGATTGTCTAAGCAGAACATCCATCCTGAGGTATTTTACGCACACGTAATGTTAATATAAAGTGCACTGGCTAACCTGTTTTAGAATTTAAACGATCTGTCATGGTAAACAAATATACATGAACACGAAATATGTAGCCTTTATTTATTACTTTCGGTTGGCTTGCTATAGTTCTCATATAGGTATTATATTGGGGCTTTGTTAGCAGGGACAGATTTACAAATTTGGAGGCCCTGGGCACAGATGGGTATGGGGGTCCCTTTGCAGTGATGCTTACAGAGGCCTTGAAATTAAAAAATATATATATATAATAT
Source organism: Maratus michaelseni (assembly GCA_963931845.1). Lineage (NCBI taxonomy): Eukaryota > Metazoa > Arthropoda > Arachnida > Araneae > Salticidae > Maratus > Maratus michaelseni. The sequence continues at coordinate 156,611,917 of OZ007600.1, read as the reverse complement.
CGAAAGCACTACTTATTAAGATAACCACTATTGACTTTAATAATTTCTTTAAAATATCAATTAAAAATTAAATTTGATAATCATTAATTTACTTTTAAATAATTATTTGATAATTATGAATTTTTAATTGAATTTTATAATAAATTGTGTGGTGCTGATTATCTTTATGCAAGTCCATATATCTGGAATGATAGAGTATGCAGAACTAATAATAAATTTACCGCAGTACCAAGCTATAATTATTTTAAATATTTTAAATATTAACCTCTTAATCAAATAACTTTTTCTTTCAAATACAAGCTTTCACTTGGAAAAAAAATTATACAAGTAACTAGCAGAACCACATGGCTTTGTCCATGTTAACCATGAGGGCCTTCCAGGTAAAATAAATAAAATGAAATAATATAGTGATACCAAAACTGGAGTTCTGTACATTCCTGCAGACAAATTGTTAAAAGACAATCAGGAAAAAATGAAATTACTTTCACAAATCATAGACAATCTTTGACAAACAGATTTTTTCCATTTTAATTTTGGTTTTTGGTAGTTAAAACTGTTTTGGTCAATAATTGAAAAATCTTCAGTAGCATTTGGGGGCCCCTGAAAATCGGGGGCCCTGGGCTCGTGCCCCAAATACCTTGCCGTAAATCAGGCACTGTTAGTTAGAGAGAGTTTTGTTTGTTAAAACAGACATCAGGTGGAAGCATTAAACATATGTACTCTGTCTGACTTGTTGTACTAAATAAACTGTCACTCAGTTGGAGAAGTAATTTGTGTTTGTGTAAGAAGCTTAAAAAGATGTTGACATTTTAAAAAGCTCATAAAATGATCTACTATTGTTCCAAAGAAATATTCATTCAAAATAACTGAAAAGCATTATTATGCTATGCTAAATGTTATTCATCTAGCATGTAAATATTTCTATACAAGCTTTTTGTTACTAGTTGTATAAACCAAACTCGTTAAACCAAAGAATATAAACATATATATAGAGTATGTCACTTGTTTTACGACAACACAAAATTTTATATTATTTACAAACTTTCAAATTTATACCGAATAATTAATTAATTAATTTATTTATTTATTGCATGCACGCACATACATGCATACATACATATACTTTTTGAAATTAATATAACTATTAAGTCAGAAGATGATCAACAAAGTATAAATTAGCCAACAATACGAATTCGATAGAAAAAATATACACAATATTTTTTTAACGTACTGATTTAAAAAAGGGATTAGAAAAAATCCAAATACATTACTATAAGCTTATATTGTGAAACATTTTATCAAGGACAATATTCCACAATATAAGTATCTTGGGTACATTCAATGTTTATGTGGATGTTTTTCATTATAATATATTTGTGCTTTTCATATTATCAAGAAATTTTCAAACTGAATGACAGAACGCGCAGAACATAATGATAAAGCTTTTACTTATTTCAATTTTGATTTAATATTGAGGAATTTCGTACTCGTTTCTTCTCATGGAATAACATTCCAACAGGCTTGCAGTACGTTTCGAAGATATTATATGTACTAAAAAGTTATATTTAAGTAATTTTTATAATAATATCTATATGAAATATTTTTCCTCAATAATACTATTTTGAAAATTAAAGTCACTGTTAATACGTGCATGGGGGATTATGCATCACGCCAGAAGTTTAATATCAGCAAAGTTAAAAGACTTCAAAATCTGTGACATTGTAGCTGTATATGTACCAGATTCGAATACTGCACATGGAATTTAGACATGGTCTTCATTGTATGTGTGATTCTGCATAGATATTCTTTATAAAATTCTATTTAATTTTACTCTTTGTATGAGGTAAAGTCATTAAGTAAGTCACAAAAGATAATTAAATAATAACTTACAATGATATTCACTTCAAAACTATTTTTATTTCTCAACATATTCTCCACCCATATTTATGCACTTATATCACCGTTTTATCAATGCCCCAACACCAGCTGCATAACATTCTTTGGGTTGCTGTCTCAGCAACATTAGGACTTCAAGTTGAACCTTTTCATCATCTGTGAACATCATCCTGCTTCGAAGATAGTTTTTTAGTGGACTAAATAGATGAAAATCGCTTGGGTCTAAGTCGAAGCTGTATGGTGGATGTTGAAGAAGTTGCAAGATGATTTTCGCAGATGATGTTCACACTGATTCTCGCCATTAGAAGAGAAGATACACTACACCAACCTCTGTACCCTACACCAACTAGTCACATCCAACAACTTGGTTATAGGCCAAAAATTTAACTGGAAAATTTCCATTTGCTTTTAATTGAAAAGGAACATTTCCGTTTGTTTGTGTTGCAAGGGACATTTGAGTTTTTAACATTCAACGAATATGAATAAAAAAGAAATTTTCCGTTCATTCCAGGAAATTTACGATTTCCTCTCAAAACAGAAAGTTTCCGTTAAAAGACAGAAATTTCACACAAAATCACCCGTAAACATATGTTCTTTTTTTTTTTTTTTTTTTTTTTTTTTTTTACAGGGTCCCAAATGCTTTGTGATAGATTCAATCAGATATGGACTTGGCAGTAGCATATGTCCTCACTTTTCGTTTGTTTATTTTGTTTATGCATGTTCTAGCTAATGTAATTTTTAATGATTTTTATTGTATTTTCATGCTACATAACTCATAAAGAATTATTTGAAAAAAAAAAAAAAAAAAAAAAAAGGTGCGCATAATACGGCGAATATACTTAAATATAGAAAAATACAGTCTCAAATCGTAGGCGCGTGCTATGCGCCAGAGCACGCGTCGGAATATACGGTAACTGTAGTTTATGTTTTCGTGATTTTAAATTAATTATGCATGTCATTAAAAATTGTAAAGCAGCATTAAGTAAAGAACAAAATAATACATACTATTTAAAATCGAGAAAACGATAAACTGTGGTCAGTTATATTTTCAAACAGACGAGATCGTAAGAAATAAAAAAATATATAAAGTAGAAACAACTTTATATAATCTATATATTTAAAGCGAAAAGTGCATTCTGTCAAATCCACACTCTCTTTTCCACACGAAAATCGAGTCTTTGCACATGCTTCAACTTTTTTTTAAAGCTACTATCCTCAGAAACAGGAAACTTGATTGATTAAACTTCACCTGTTTAGCCTAGGGAGACTATCATGGGTTGAATTGAAAATGGATGATGCCATACCATTGCCATTGAAAGCATAGACCTTCTAATATATTTTTGCTCTGAGGTTGAAAGCTAAAGCTTTTTTTTAAAGAACTCATGTTTTCACTACTAAATACGCATACTTTTTCGCAAAATTTTAAAGAGAGCTTAGATACAGTTATATTTATAACTGTTTGAAATGCCAGAGTTCGGAAGATGTGAACTAATTTTTTAGTTCTAAGTTAATGGAGCCGACGCGAAAACAAACAAACAAACAAACAGAAAAGCGAGAAGAAAACATTTATTTTACAACTGGATAAAAATATTTTTTCACGGGCTGTAAAACCGTTTTATTTATCACCAATACAGATTTCAAAGAGTTCGGACAAAAAAAACTTTTATTTTAAAACTATGAAACTACCCTACGAAAAAAAAAAAAAAAAAAAGGTAAGAAAGTGAGCGCTTTTATCACTAAATATCAATATTTTTCCGCGAATTTTTCATTTTAAAATATAATTTCATGCAAAATAGAATTTAAAGATATAAAATAATAAAAACTTGATTTTTTTTAAAAAATATTATCACGTGCCCGGGCAACGCCAGGCGGAGGTCAGCTAGTTATTTTTTAATTAAAAATTCCATAGTGGGATTATTAAAAGTGAAAGCTATCATAGCGAAAGTAAAATCATAGCGAATGCCAGTTTCATACAGGTATTTATTTTTGGATACCAGTAATTAAGAAAAGAAATTTTCTTCATTTTTAAATCGCGAAATAATGCAATTGAATAAGGCGAAATTTTCTATTCTTCTAAAGTAATCACACGTTTCAATTCTGGAAAATGAAATCTTAGCGAAAGTGATCGTAGGGAAAGCTATCATAATGAAAGTGAAAGTTATCAGTGAAAGCACCTTTCTTCAAATTCTAATAACATTGCTATTTTTTGCCGTATGTATATTTTTGCAAGACATCGGTTGGCAAATCTATACAATAAAGCAAAAACATATCTGTGAGTAAAGCTGACGTCATATTGACGGTAGCAACACCTGATAAATTTATCTTTTATTGCAATTTTTTAAACTTATGTAGATATCGTACAATTTCAATTTTTACACCGTCGAATAGGGAAAAAAATATTCTTTCAAATGCAGTTTGTTTGAAAACTGTATCCCAACTTACTGATTGTTTATGGTTATTGAAATAATTTTCAATCATGAGAATTTCTTTTAAATCTATCCCTATCGCGTGCAGCCCGATTACGCTTGCACTTAACAAAATATAAATAGTTCAGCATTTGTTTCCGGGTAATATTCTATAATGAAATTAAAACTTTATGAATCAATAACATAATATCTCTCTATATTAAAAAACAAGAACGAAAAATCATGCGTCAAGCATAGATTATGTAGCACTTTCCAACGCTTCCAAAATAATTTTACAAATCATACCGTTTAATAAGCTAAAAGATAACTTCTAAGTAAACAATTTGGAAAACTCATAACATATTTAAAAACATAATTTCAGGAATTTCCAACCTATACAATATTCGGAAAAATATCCGAATACTTTTATTCAGCCCTATATGGGATCTATAGAATTGTATATATACTACATAGGATGCTAAATTTTAGTTCAGTTAGGAAACGCGTAGCACAGTTTAAAATTCTCCGTCTGGAGTTTGTCAATAAACAGAAATGTGTTCGCGAACTTTTGTGCTGCCCTGTATAGGATCTACAGAATTTATACACATCACGTAATAGACAAAAAGCAAGTTAACATTAAAATCGCGTTCAGTAACTTAAAACGCACTTCCAGGAATTATTGTTAACAGACAGTAGATAATTCTTTTGCGTGTCCCTGTAAATGAACGATGACTGCTATACACACAATATTCCGTAGTAAGTCTCTTGTAATGCACCTTAGTGATCTATATAAATTTCAATGCGTTTAAAATAGTGAAACATTATTTAAATAAACCGCAGACGATTTTTCTCCATAGACGTAATGTAACGGAATTATTTTTACTGTCCCTGTAAAGTAACTATAAGTGCTATGCACACCCTGTTCCATATTAAGCTTCTTCTAATGCACCTTAGTGATATATATAAATTTCAATGCGTTTAAAATAGTGAAACATTATTTAAATAAACCGCAAATGATTTTTCCCCATAGACCGCAATGTAACGGAATTCTTTTGAGTGTCCCTGTAAAAAAACTATAAGTGCTACACACTTCCGTTGAAATAGGGAACATGCTATAGATAACGACAATAACATATAAAAATTGCAGAGCAATCCGAGCATATTTACGGGAGTTAGAGCACGGACAGACGGCAGACGGCCAGACGGCAGACGGCCAGACAAACCGAAGTCATAAGCACTTTTCAACTAGGTTGGAAAGTGCTAAAAAGTAACCACCGCCGCTGTCAATGAAGATTTTGTGCCTTGAAGTCTTTCTGGACTAATATCGAGAAAACCATGGCATATAAAAATATGAAAATCGGTAGTTTTATAAAGAAATGTTTGATAAACACGCTGAAGTAGACCGTTTTTAAATCGAAAAATTATTTTATGAGATATTTAATATTAAAGTTGGTCAAAATAGTTCTTTTAAAAAAGATATATAGGAACAAAAACTATTCCCAGGAATTTAATCATAATTTATAGTTGACAAGCTTGCGGTGTGCAGACTGCAATTATTTTTTTAATTTGAGTAATTTTTTGAGGTTACTAGGGGGCTCTGCCCCCTACGAGCTGCGCTCACCAACCCCCGTTCTGACACCGCATGATTTAAAAACACTCTGATTTGATCATCTCTAAAACGATTACGGAAGATTGTATTATAATTAAACAACCAGTGGCGATCTGCTGTAACAGGGTTTCCATTCATTTTCCTTTGACTGAGGGATTTTAAGGTCGAATCAACTGCTGTTGAAACAGATTACAACTGTAACTGTCACCAAAATATATGATTTAGCGCCAAACGTGCATAATCGTGGCGTCGCGTCACTTTCAGTTGACATCAGATGCGTTACACGAGTTAGTTTTTTCATCGGGGAATTTTTAATTCAACGCTTATTTGTCTTTTGATACTTCTCCATTACCCCGTCAATCAATTTTCCTTAAAAAAAAAAAAAAAAAAAAAAAAAAAAAAATCGAAATAAATTGATCTCTCATGAAAATATAATAATTAATTGAAATTGTTTGGAAATATTGTTTTTTTTTATCATTTTAAATGTGACGTGAATTTCCCTATAGGGAAATTCACGTCACATACTTGTATTTCTCTTTGTAATATTCACGCGCAAGTATATTTTTATTACGTCATTTTCTACATTTATTGCTTTTAACACGTGATCATTTAAATATTATTTTAAAGTTTTATTTCTGTTTTTAATAGTCTCGTGTAAATATCTGGAGGCACGGCAGTGCCTCCTCCAAGTCGAGAGAGGACAGCCGTAAGCATACTTTTCTGGAAGCAACTCAGGGCACTTTTGACCCCCCCATATCTCCACGCTGGAGTATCCCAAAAATTTGAAACTTCGTTTTTCTAGAGTATTTGGCACACAAGACCAAAATTTAAAATTACAACTTTCTGTCTTTTCTAGTTCAGGCGATATATGAACTCAAACATTCGATTTTTTGTCACTTCTTACTCACTCGTTCACGCGTCATCAAAAAGATTGGGTAGATCCCGTAGCCCCAGAAACTTGACATTTGGAAAAAAGGTAGTGTTTAGGATACAAAGAAAGGAAAAATTATAAAATCCAGAAAATTCGAAAAAAAAACATTCGAAAATTCAACAAATTCCATCAAAATTGAAAATTGAAAATAATACGATCTTGTAGTCTTGGAAACTTAAGATTTGGTGTGAAGGTAGTGTTTAACATCCAGAAAAAGAAAACATCAAAAACACCAAAAAAATCGAAAGCAAAATTGAAAAAATCGAAGAAATTGAAAAAAAACCGAAAATTTGAAGACAATCCGATTTTGTTGCGCTAGAAAATTCAAATTAGGAATAAAGGTAGTATTTAGGATACAGAAAAAGGAAAATTAAAAAAATCCAGAAAATTCGAAAAAAAAAAATAAAATAATTCGAAAAAAATTGAAAAAATGAAAATAATTTGATACGATAACGCTCGTATTTATAAATTAATTTGGACGAAACTAATTGTGTGTATTAAGCTCAGCAATGCCTCGACCGAGTTCGTTGGCCAGCTTGGTCCGCCATCTTGTTTCAAGATGGCGGCCACGGAAAATTTTAAAACTAAAACAAATATACAAAAAAGTTAAAAAATCAATTTTATTTTTTAATTAGGTGTTAGGACTTGATACAAGGATTCCAGAGCATTTTTTGTTTTACCTCTATCTTAAAAATTGGCTGAGATAGAGCAGTTTAAAATTCTAGGGTGGCTGACATTTTGAAACAAAACAGCACATTACAAAAAAACAACGATAAATTTATGGTCAATAATGGTCAAGCAGGTGCAATCCCGAATGAATACTCCGTGTTATTATAACTGTAACTTTGACTTCGAAATTTTGATACGTTGCATTTTCTATTTGTTGATATTTTTTAACTATGATTTACGCTAAGTGAAATGTTGTTGTTGAAGAGGGATTTTCCATGTAAATCCGAAACGTCCAATTTTAATGTGTTTTTAATGTTTTATGAAAGTGTATTGTAATGTCTGTAATTTTAATGATTTTAATATAAATTTATAAGTTTTAGTGAACGCGATTTCTCGCAAGTTATTTTCTTTCATTGTTGTAATCATTTTCCCAATCATACGCATAAAACTATATATTCATATCCATTAGCGCCAAATTCTCGCCAAACTTGGCGAAATCTCGCCAAATTTGGCGACAAAAATAAGTCTTCATAAATGAAGCCAACTTGGCTGTAGCTCAATAATTTGGCGAATTTCTTATTCAAATTCAGTGTAAACGAATCTTTTGTAAACGGTTTCTTTGCATTTTAACTTGCTGTTTTTGAGTAACATTAGCTAAAATTTTAAAACGAAGATATAGGAAAGCTACCTTTTCCTGCTGGTACAGGCCGGAGGACTTTTTTATGAGTTGTCGGATGCAATCTATGTTTTGCATTAAATAAAGTAAAACATTGAAAAACAAATCCCACAGGATGGGGATAGTTTGTTTTAGATAGATTTTAAGATAATTGTCCTATTAGCTAGTACACCTTCCGTTATTGTTTTGTGTTATTTTCCCCGGATTATGCTTTTCTTTTCTTTTGTTTACGAATTTTGTAATAGAAAAGTTCCGCTATAGACTGGCTACGTTATAGACCCTTTTTTTATAGACAGGTTCATTTTCTTTCACAGGCTTTACTCTATTTAATTTATATATGAAATATTTGTTGTTAAAAGATGTTGGTCGCACAAAAATTTTCACATCTCTCCCTCCCTCCCGACATTACTGGTTGGTTATGGCTTGATAGTCCTTTCTAAATAAAATCATGGTGATTCTAAGATTCTCTTGATTTATCTCTAATTTGAACATAAACGATCCTAAGAAAACGGATCAATGAATTACTATATTAGCATGAGGAAATTTAGTTGCAGAAAAATGGAGCATATAGATAACATTAAGTCTAATAGGAAAACCACAGCCTTGGCAAGATTGTATTAACAAGAAACCATCCAAATACATTTTTATGAAAGTAATATAATTTTCCCCTCGAATCTATACAAACCATGTATTATAAGAAAAACCGGTACTTCTCTATTATCCCGTCGACCACTTTTCATAACAAAAAACATCGCCAAACTGTAAGATTAAACGCCAAAAATGCAGTCCCATTTACTTGATGTCAGAAGCATTACACGTGTTTGTTATTTCATCAAGTGCTTTTTAATTCGATATTTGCGTGTATTTTTCATTATGTTTTACTGATTTATTAGTTATTTTCTTAATTAAAATAACAATTGTGTCCTTAAATTCTTACATTATATTTATTTATTTATTTTGATACTATAATGGCAAAGTTCTCCCGTTTATTTGGCGCTACAGTTTGGCGATAGATTTTTGTTATGAAAAGTGGTCGACGGGATAATAGAGAAGTACCGAAAAACCATAGAGTTTGTAACACGTAAAAATACAATGTGTAAACGATAAGCATAATTTAATTTATGAAAATTGTGGCTCGATGTACTCCATGGTTACAAATATGGAAATAAACATCCAAGTACAAATAAAAAATAACGTGCGTAGTTTTAATCAGTATGTGAAAAATTAAATGATATCGTTTCAAATAATAACTTCATTAGACCGAGCAATTATATAATCTGGAGGCACGGCAGTGCCTCCGCCAAGTCGAGAGAGGACATCCGTAAGCATACTTTACTGGAAGCAACTCAGGGCACTTTCCCCCCCCCCCCCCCCCCATATCTCCGCGCTGGAGTATTCAAAAAATTTTAAACTTCGTTTTTCTAGAGTATTTGGCACACAGGACCAAAATTTAAAATTACAACTTTCTATCTTTTCTAGTTCAGACGATATATGAACTCAAACATTCGATTTTTTGTCACTCACTCACTCGTTCACGCGTCATCAAAAAGATTAGGTAGATCCCGTAGTCCTAGAAACTTGACATTTGGAAAAACGGTAATGTTTAGGATACAAAGAAAGGAAAAATTATAAAATACGGAAAATTCGAAAAAAAAAAAAAACATTCGAAAATTCAGCAAATTCCATCAAAATTGAAAATTGAAAATAATACGATCTTGTAGTCTTAGAAACTTAAGATTTGGTGTGAAGGTAGTGTTTAGTATCCAGAAAAAGAAAACATCAAAAACACCAAAAAAATCGAAAGCAAAATTGAAAAAATCGAAAAATCGAAAATTTTCAAATAATCCGATTTTGTTGCGCTAGAAACTTGGAACTCGGAATAAAGGAAGTATTTAGGATGCAAAATAAGGAAAAATTAAAAATTCCGGAAAATTCGAAAAAAAAAATTCAAAAATTCGAAAAATTCGCAAAAAATTAAAATAATTAAAATAATTTGATTGTTTAGCCTTAGAAGCTTAAAATTCGCATTAAAGATAGTGTTTAGGATTCAGAATAAGTTAAAATAAAAAACGCAATAAAATTCGAAAATAAAATAAAAAAATCGAAAAATAAGGAAATTTTGAAAATAATTCGATTTTATAGCGCTAGAAACTTGAAATTTGGAATAAAGGTAATATTTAAGATACTAAATAAGGAAAAATTAAAAAATATGGATAATTAAAAAAATACCCATAAATTAGGGCAGACGATATATGAACTCAAAGTTTCGATTTTTTGTCACTCACACACTCACTCCATCTCGCGTCATCAAAAATAATGGGTAGATCCCGCAGCCACAGAAACTTAAAATTTGGAATAAAGCTAGTGTTTCGGATACAAAGAAAGAAAAAATTATAAAATCCGGAAAAAAAAAACATTCGAAAATTCAAAAAAATCGAACAAAATTGAAAATTGAAAATAACACGATCTTGTAGTCTTAAAAACTTAAAATTTGGTTTGAAGGTAGTGTTTAGAATTCAGAAAAATAAAACGTCAAAAACACAATTTTTTTTAAAAATAAAATCGATAAATCGATAAAAATCGAAAAATTTCAAATAATTCAATTTTGTTGCGCTAGAAACTTGGAATTCGGAATAAAGGTAGTATTTAGGATGCAAAATAAGGAAAAATTAAGAAATCCAGAAAATTCGAAAAATTCGAAAAAATTAAAAAAAAAATTAGAATAATTTGATCTTTTAGCCTTAGAAACTTAAAATTCGCGGTAAAGATAGTGTTTAGGATTCAGAATAAGTTAAAATAAAAACGCAATAAAATTGGAAAATAAAATAAAAAAAATCGAAAAATAAGGAAATTTTGAAAATAATTCGATTTCATATAGCGCTAGAAACTTGAAATTTGGAATAAAGGTAATATTTAAGATACTAAATAAGGAAACATTAAAAAATATGGATAATTCAAAAAAAAATCGAAAATTTAAAAAAATAAAATAAATAAATAAAAAATAGAAAGAAAGAAAGAAAAGGAGATAAATTGAAAATAATATGATCTCGTAGTCTTAGAAACTGAAAATTTGCTGTAAAGATAGTGTTTAGGATTCAGAAAAAGAAAAAATTAAAAACACAACAAAAATTGAAAATAAAATAAAAAAATCGAGAAAAAACGAAAATTTTAAAATAATTCGATTTTGTAAAGCTAGAAACTTAAAATTTGGATTAAAGGTAGTATTTAGGATACAAAAAAAGAAATAAATAAAAAATCTGTAAAATTCGAAAAAAAAAATTAGAAAAATTGAAAAAAATTCGATTTTGTAGCTTTAGAACTTAAAAATTCGGCGAAAACTTATTGTTTAGGATAGAGAAAAAGGAAACATTAAATCACAATAAATTCAAAAATAGAATAAAAAACTCGAAAATAATCGGAAATTTCAAAATAATTCGATTTTGTAGCGCTAGAAACTTGAAATTTGTAATAAAGATACAAAATAAGAAAAAATTAAAAAATCCAGAAAATTATAAAAAAAAAAATTCGAAAAAATAAAAAATTGAAAATAATTTTATCTTGTAGTCTTAGAAACTTAAAACTTGGTGTAAAGGTAGTATTTACTATTCAATAAAAGGAACAATTAAAATATTTGTTAAAGTTAAATTCGAAAATAAAATCGAAAAATCGAAATATCTTTAAGAAATCGAAAATTCGAAAACAATTTGATTTTGTACTGCTAGAAACATTAGTTTTAAGATAATTGTCCTATTAGCTAGTACAACGCCACTAATTGTTTTATGTTATTTCTCCCGGATTATGGTTTTCTTTTCTTTCGTTTACGAATTTCGTTATAGAAAAGTTCCGCTATAGACTGGCTACGATATAGGCGATTTCTTTATAGACAGGTTTGTTTTCTTTCACAGGTTGTACTCTATTTACTTCACGTATGAAATATGGATTGTTAAATGATGTTAGCCCCACAAAAATTTTTACAGCTCCCCCTACCCCCCCCCCCCCCCCCCCGATATTACTGGCTGGTTATGGCTTGATAGTCCTTTCTAAATAAAATCATGTTGACTCTAAGATTCACTTGATTTATCTCTAAATTGAAGCTAAATGATCCTAAGAAGACGGATCAAATAATTACTATATTGGCATGACAATCAGGTAACTTAGAATTAAAATCGAAAAATCAATAAATTTATAAAAAGTCGAAAATTTGAAAATAATTCAATTTTATAGTCCTAGAAGCTTGACATTTGGCAGAAAGGCAGGGTTTAGTACACAAAGTAAGGAAAAATTAAAAAATCCGTAAATAATAAAAAAAAGACTAAAAAAAAAAAACGAAAAAAAAAAACATCGAAAAAAGGAATATAGTTTGATTTATTGGAAATTTTAATTTTGGCTTTCTTTTTATACTAAAAAGTTCTTTTATGTTAAATATCAAGTATCTAGGGCTGCGAGTAATATCTCAGATGGATAGCACCTATCCTGGAAGCAATTGAGAGTACTTTTGACACTCCCCCTCCCATAACTTAGTGCTTGCCTAGGAACCTGAAATCTCTTTTTATCTACAGTACTTTTCAAACGAAACTAAAGCTTCAAATTTTTGATACCTGTAAATAATAGGGACAGAGTGTGGGCTTAGCGAAAATCAGTGGATGATCTCCAAAAAGAACCCAAAATCAAGAAAAGCAGGATTACTTACAAAAAGAAGTGAAATCTCATCAAAAAGTCACCTGTAAAAAATGCAGCCAAGTCTCGTAACTCATTTACCGTAAAAAGTACTGAGATCGTATAAAGCCAAGTTTAACTATCTTATTAACTCTGAAATTTTCATTCACAAATCACTCCTAGTCTCTACATCTTTAGTTAATTATTATTTTGTGACTTGGCAATTACGCAGCACAGGAAAGTTATTACACCTTACTATGTCATGGGATGGGATGGGATAATTTAACTAAAGCAAATTATATACGCACAGGGAAGTTATTACACTTTAATATGTTATAGTATTATTTGATTAAGACTAACTATATACAACACATTCTCGTGCTACGTAATTGCCAAGTCACAAAATAATAATTAACTAAAGATGTAGAGACTAGGAGTGATTTGTGAATGAAAATTTCAGAGTTAATAAGATAGTTAAACTTGGCTTTATACGATCTCAGTACTTTTTACGGTAAATGAGTTACGAGACTTGGCTGCATTTTTTACAGGTGACTTTTTGATGAGATATTTCTTAATTGAAAGGGAATCTTATTACGTGCGCTATTTTACAAATTGGCAACGGTTCAATTAATGGAATTTATGAAATATGAAATAAATCTTCGTCAAAATAATGAAAATTTTGAATAAAAAATTGGCAACGGTTCAAATAATGGAATTTATGAAATATGAAATAAATCTTCGTTAAAATAATGAAAATTTTGAATAAAAAATTGAAATATAACCTGAAAAAATTACTCAAATTAAAAAAGTGATTGCAGTCTGCACTCCGCAAACTTGTCAACTATATCCTTACAAATTATGGTTAAATTCTTGCGGATAGTTTTCGTTCCTATAAAACTTTTTTCAAAAAACTGTTTTAACGAACTTTGATTTTAAATATCTCTTAAAATAATTCTTCGATTTAAAAACTGTTTGCTTCAGCGTGTTTATCGAACATTTCTTTATAAAACTACCAATTTTTAAAATTTTACATGCAATAGTTTTCTAGATATTAGTCCAGAAAGACTTCAAGGCACAAAATCTTAATTGACAGCGGCGGCAGCGGTGGTTACTTTTTTTTAATATAGAGAGATATTTCAATTTTTGATTCAAAATTTTCATTATTTTGATGAAGATTTATTTCACATTTCATAAAATCCATTATTTGAATTTTTGCCAATTTGTAAAATAACACATTAAATATTCCTTGCAATTAAGAAATGTATTTACACGTGACTATTAAAAACAATAAAACTTTAAAACAACAAAACATAAATAAAACTTTAAAATGATAATTAAATGATCACGTGTTATAAGCAGTAAATGTAGAAAATTACGTAATAAAAATTATACTTGCGCGTTAATATTAAAAAGATAAATTATTAAATTATTACGCGTTTTCAAAGCATTAAGTAGGGAAACTATCGCCAAACTATAGGATTTAACACCAAAAATGCATGATCGTGGTGTCACATTCATTTGTAGTCAGAGGCATCACGCGTCTTTGTTTGCCATCAAGTGGTTTTTAATTCGACATATACATATATTTTTCATTATGTTTCACTGATTTATTAATTATTTCATTATAATTAAAATAACAATTACATCCTTAAACGACAGTGCCATGATATTAAAAGAGAAAAGGCATTGACAAATGTTGCGATGAACAGTTACATACAATAGATCAGTTTTAACTGACGTCACAAACATTTATTCACCTGCCAAGAGGGATAATTAAGCAAAATAACGTAAATAAATATCCAAGATTATTTTTTTTCTGTTTTCATTAATATATTGCAAATTTTATTGTTTAAACTTACTGATAGTTCACACTTTGGTGAGTGGGGTTTTTCCGAATTTCTTGTATTTTATTTATTTGTTTATTAAGCATTGGGAAAATGGTTGTTGTTTTCGGTCGAGAATGGGTTGGTTGGTAGGTTGGATGATTTTTGACGACCGATTATCTACTCTTGGGATATAGGCCCTAGGGGGGGAATGCCCTCCGTGGTGGTCTTTCTAAGGGATCGTAACCCGTATTTACGACAAGGTTCGAAGAAAACCACGGAAAACTCCGAACGGTTAGGTCGACGAGCGCGACAGGGGTTTGAACCCAGCACATCCCGTCTACCAACTTTGAGAGCAGAACCTCTCAGCCACTGGCGGGGCCGGTCGAGAATGGGCCTCTTGGCGTCGTCACTTTATTTTTTTAAACGTTTTAAACGAAATTCTAAAACTTAAGAAGAATTTTTTTAAGCGTTTTTAACGAAATTCTGTAACTTTAGAAGAATTTCTTTTAAACCATTTTTAACAAAATTCTGTAACTTTAGAAGGATTGTCCTTTGAATAGGGTATAGAAATGCATAAAATCGTTACAAAATGTTAAAGTTACAAAAAGGATAGATTCAAACTATCAGATATGAAAAAAAGCCGAATTCAAAAAGGGACGTCGGATTAGAAATCGTCTTATAAAGCAAAAAACGCGGTCTTCAACTTTAATTTCCTCAAAACACCTTTAGCTCTGACATCAATCTAAACAAGAGTTAAAGTTATTGTAGGAAGGATCCGACAAAATATTAACCCCTTAATCGTCGCGGCCTATAAGTGTAGGATACTTTTTAAAAATTCAGATTGCATTATTACCACCACTTTTTTTAAGTAGAAATATTCGCCTTATTTAATGGACAGATAAAATAATGCCAGAATAAAGCAAAATACACTAATTTAAAAAACTGGTGGGAATGAAACAATCTAAATAAAACTGGCATAGCCTATGCTGCCCGTGAATGTCTCGGGCACGACGATTAAGGGGTTAAGGTATATATTAAGGATAAGATATAGTGATGGAAAATGTGTTTCAATAACTGCGGCGATGGTTCAAACGAATATTTTTGTAAGGACAGAGAATGCCAGGATCTCTCCAACTGTAGTAATGGAAAATGAGTTTATTCGTAGATGGTTCTGGTGAATATTTTTGAATAATTAATATTTTTAATTAATTTGAAAAAAATTTTAAGCTTTCGGAGCATTTTACCAATGGTTGTTGTAATTTGTTAAGTTACATTTTTTTTTTTTTTTTTTTTGGTGTTGTTTTGTTTTGTTTTTTCTTTTTTTTTAATTTTGATAGGAGAGAACGCTAAGCATATTATTAGAAGCCATGTTTCACAGGAAAAAAAAAGGAATTACAAAGAAAAATTTAATGGTTTTCACCAAAATAAGTATTTACCCCATATAGCTACTCTCCATATTTGAATTGACAACTTGATTACCCGATTTTAGCCACAATGCCCACCTGTTCAAAATACAAAATTTTGAAGAAAAAGAAATTTAAACCTTAACCATTGCGTAATGCTCTGAAAATTCCTTCAAAAATCGTCGATTTTTTTTAATTGCCCCATTTTATTATTCATTAAAATTCTGAAGTTTTTTTTTTTTTTTTTTTTTTTTTTTTCCAAATTTAAAGTATTTAGGATGGATAAAAAATTTTAAAATCACAATTTTACTTACCTTCTATTTGGCTTTTTTTTTCTTCCAAATTTAAAGTATTTAGGATGGATAAAAATTTTTAAAATCACAATTTTACTTACCTTCTATTTGGCTTTTTTTTTCCAAATTTAAAGTATTTAGGATGGATAAAAAATTTTAAAATCACAATTTTACTTACCTTCTATTTGGCTTTTTTTTTTTTTTCCAAATTTAAAGTATTTAGGATGGATACAAAATTTTAAAATCACAATTTTACTTACCTTCTATTTGGCTTTTTTTTTTTTTTTTTTTTTTTTTTTTTTTTTTTTTCTTTTTCCAAATTTAAAGTATTTAGGATGGATAAAAAATTTTAAAATCACAATTTTACTTACCTTCTATTTGGCTTTTTTTTTTTTTTTTTTTTTTTTTCTTTTTCCAAATTTAAAGTATTTAGGATGGATAAAAAAGTTTAAAATCACAATTTTACTTACCTTCTATTTGGCTTTTTTTTTCTTTTTTTTTTGCACAAGCTATTTAAAAAGAAAGAAAATCCGATTGCTTGATTGACACCACTTTTTTGAAGTAGAAATATTCGCCTTTTTTAATGACGGATTTAAATAATGCGAGAATAAGGCCAATTACACTATTTTAAAAAGACTGATGAGAATTAAACAATATGAATTTTTAAAAAGTAGCCTACACTGCCCATGAGGGTTACGGGCGCGAAGAAATTTGTTTACAAATAACTGCCCGTGAATGTATGGGGCAGGACGTTTAAGGGGTTAAAAGTTTAGGTAGATGTATTGACGCTTTGGCAGATGACATAAACAAAAGTCTGCAGAAGCACGCAGTTTTTTTTTTTTTCTTAGGGGTTGTACATATGTAACGTTATCAACTTTTTGGTAATTTTGGACCCCCTCCGCCCCTTGCGATATCATTCTTCGAAAAGCCCGCTCCCCTACTCATGATTTTCTTATCAATGTCTTTATTTTATTTTATTTCATTTTTTTACATTTTTTTTCATAATTTTGCAGTGATATACAGATATGGTTATATACTTATTATTCGTTACTTTACTGATTCAAATTAAGAGAAAGATGAAGTCAACAAAAAATGCGCATATAGCAGAAGAACAAGCAGGGAATACCGAGCTATGCTCGGTGAAAATTATCTTTGAATTCAATTATCATGACCCATGACCAAAATGGCCCACTAATCAAATTGTTTCCAATGATTTTCTCGTGCCCAAAAAACTGTAGAATGCAAAATTTAGTTCAAATCGTCTGAGCCGTTTTTAAGTTAAAAATACCTTGACCCATAATCACCCATGACCAAAATGACCCACTAATCGAAATTTCTCGAACATGTGACCAAGCCCAATGGTCTTCTCGTGCCCAAAACACTTAAGATATAAAATTTAGTCAAAATAGTCTGAGCCGTTTTTTAGATAAAATTAGCTTGACACCCACAGTGACCCAAAATGACCCACTAATCGGATTTTTTCGAGCATGTGACCTAGCCCAATGATTTTCTCATGCCGAAAAACCGTTGGATTCAAAATTTAGTTCAAATTGTCTGAGCCGTTTTTAAAATAAAAATAGCTTGACCCATAATGGCCCATAATGACCCATGACCAAAATGACTCACTAATCGAATTTTCTCGAACATGCGTCAAAGCACAATTGTCTTCTCGTGCCCGAAACCTGCAGGATATAAAATTTAGTCAAAATAGTCTGAGTCGTTTTTTAGATAAAATTAGCTTGACCCACAATGACCCTAAAGTGACCGACTAATCGGAGTTTCAAAAGCATGTGACCTACCCCACGACTTTCTAGTGCCGAAAAACCGTAGGATAGAAAATTCAGTTCAAATCGTGTGAGAGATTTTTAAGATAAAAAAAAAGCTTGATCCATAATGACCCATGACCAAAATGACTCACTAGTCGAATTTTCTCGAACATGTGACCTAGCACAACTGTCTTCTCGTGCCCGAAAACCATAGGATGCAAAATTTAGTCTAAAGAGTCTGAGCCGATTTTTAGATAAAATTAGCTTGACCCATAGTGACCCAAAAGTGACCCACAAATCGGATTTTCAAGAGCATGTGACCTACCCCAACGATTTTCTAGTGCCGAAAAACCGTAGGATAAAAAATTCAGTTCAAATCGTCTGAGAGGTTTTTAAGATAAAAAAAAGCTTGATCCATAATGACCCATGACCAAAATGACCCACTAGTCGAATTTTCTCGAACATGTGACCTAGCCCAACAGTCTTCTCGTTCTCTAAAACTGTAGATTACTAAATTTAGTTCAAATCCTCTGAGCCGTTTTTAAGATAAAAATAGATTGACCCATAATGACCCATGACCAAAATGACTCACTAATCGAATTTTCTCGAACGTGTGACCTAGCACAACTGTCTTCTCGTGCCCGAAAACCATAGGATGCAAATTTAAACTAAAGAGTCCGAGCCGATTTTTAGATAAAATTAGCTTGACCCACAGTGACCCAAAAATGACCCACTAATCGTATTTTCTCGGATATGTGACCTAGCCCCATGATTTTCTCGTGCCCGAAACTCGTAGGATACAAAATTTAATCAAAATCGTTAGAGCCGTTTTTTAGATAAAATTAACTTGACCCACGTTGACCCAAAAACGATCCACTAATCGAAAGTTCTCGAACATGTGACCCATCCCAATAGTCTTCCCTTGCCCGAAAATGGTAGGATACAATATTTAGTCAAAATCGTTTGAAACGTTTTTTAGATACAATTAGCTTGACCCTGACCCATGGTGACCCAAAATGGCACACTAATCGAATATTCTCGAACATGTGACCTAGCCCAATGGTTTTCCGGTGCCCCAAAACGGTAGGATACAAAATTTCGTCAAAATCGTTAGAGCCGTTTTTAAGATAAAATTTGCATATATATATATGAAAGGATAAAAGCTAAACCCCTTTTTAAAATGCAAAATCCCTTTTTGCCCCTTTTAAAATTTTAAATTACCGTTTTAAAAAATAGAAATTTAAATCAAAACTTTTTAAATGCTTTAATAATTGTGTTTCAATTGATTGAAATTCCCGTTGCCCCTGTTAAATTCGTTTTCCTGCATCGCATCTTATAACTTTCAAAGATCGTTTTCTGACTCTTCATAAGAATATTTTTGCTGATATAAGCGCAACTTTAAAGTCTTGCTGCATCCCGTGAGCCGATTGAGCCAACGCCTTTATTCCGCACAATCAATCACTCAGCTCGCGGCCAATTAAAATTAAAAATACGCCTCTTTTGACTTCGACGACCTCTAGCAGAAATAATGCAAAAACCTCATAGTTATACCATTGCACGGCTATCAGGAGAAACTTTTTACGATTTCCCTCATCTAACCAATCCACGCCAATCTGCTCTCTCGGAATTGCTTCGCGATGTACGAACCTTCGATGTCCAGACAGACTTAAAAAGCAGCTCTCACGCCAATATGGGCCTGGTTTAAAAGGACTCATGTAATAAAAAGAAATAAACCAGGTTCCGTAATAAACTGTGTCTTCATTTAACATCAGTATGACTATTCACTCGGACTGTGATTGAATCCCGAATAACAAACACTCACGGCTCATGACAACAGAGGAATATGCTCGTAACTTCGAGTGAGCGCTTTGACGTAAGTACGGAGCCGCCATCAGTCCGCGCAGCCACCGGCCCGGCGACCAGCGAAGTCACGATCGAGGGCCCCAACCACCGAAGGAGTCCCGCTTTGTTTCATATATATATATATATATATATATGTATATATAACCAGACACACACAAGATTTGCTAGAATTAGAATACATGATAGGAGTGCCAAACTTTGGAGAATTCCATATGTTGGAAATCTAGAATACCTTAGATTTGAGAGAGGCGACATAGGGGGTATAACATTGGGTTGGTTGAGACGATTATGGACAAAAGCGAATCGGCAAGCACCTTGGGGAGCCTACCATTATCGGCAAGCTAATGCTTGTTAACTTGTCTCATTTATATAATTGAACTCGTCCAGGCAGGTATCGACAAGTTCTGGTGCAGCGCCTAGAATACATAGTGTGGAAACCAGCTATATCAGAAATGATTTAAAAAGTGCTAAAAAATTGTAGCCAATAAATGTGCAACGATGTTGTACGATAATAGGGCGATTGCAGCGATATCTGCTAGCTCTTTTCAACGTAAACAAAAATTTAGTAAATATCGTTTTTTAGCCATGATCACTATCTTTCATAACTTTAAAGCTTATGAAAATCACTATCTAAATCAGGGGAAACAGGATATAATTTAAGTATTTAAAATACTTACCACTGGCCGAAACATTTTCTCAGTTTTAATTCTTATACAATGTTTACGTTGAAAACTGCTAGTAGATGTCGCTGTGATCGACCTCTTATCGTACAGCATCGTTGTACATTTATGGGATTAAATTTTTAGTACTATTTTATAGTCGGTTTCCACACAATTTATTCTAGGCGCTATAATTCTGGTATAGAAAATACCTAGGTTTGCCATATTTTGGACAAACGCGTCTGTCTAGGCACAGTCTGAACATTGAATGTCATCATTCTCATATCGAGGCACCCTAGTATTATTTTATGGATTTGTCGTGCATAATCGAGTGTTGGTGAGCCTCCGTGGCCGAGTGGTTAAGACACCATTCCGCTAATCGCTTGAGAGCGTAGGAGTCAGGTCGGCGGGTTCGACTCCCGCCAGCTCCATTGCACACACTTTGTGGAGCTCCCGGATGTAACTCTCTGGTGTTTAAATTTCCTTGTGGCTATCTCGTCCCTGTATATTGACGATGATTTATAAGCGGGCACTTGATGTCAAGCACACAAGTCAGATGTATGTTCTCAATAAACAAACAAAAAAACAAACGAGTGTTGGCTGTACATCGAGATGAAGTTGGTTGGATGAAGATGGTTAGTTGGTTTTATCCATATATTTTGAATGGTTTACTTAATCTCGAAGACTTTACTATGAGTTGTTGTTAATTAATTATTAATTATTTATTAATTATTGTTGGTAATTAAGACAAACAACACGACATATTTTATTAATACAATGAACTAGAATATTGTTTATTGTTTATTGAGAACATACATCTGACTTGTGTGCTTGACATCAAGTGCCCGCTTATAAATCATCGTCAATATACAGGGACGAGATAGCCACAAGGAAATTTACAACACCAGAGAGTTACATCCGCGAGCTCCACAAAGTGTGTGCAATGGAGCTGGCGGGAGTCGAACCCGCCGACCTGACTCCTATGCTCTCAAGCGATTAGCGGAATAGTGCCTTAACCACTCGGCCACGGAGGCCCCCAACTAGAATATACGCAAGGCAACACTAGATACCAGGCTTGCTCATTCATTCTGATGACGTCACAAAAAGTGGCTGGCCGCGACCAGCGATTGGTACAACGCGACGCACCCATCGTTTTGTGCCAATCGCTGTACGTCTTTCGTCGCAGTCAGCCACCATTTGTGACGTCAGGATAATGAATGAGCAAGCCCGGTATCTAGTGTAGCCCTGATATACGTCGAGTGGAGTTATATAAATGAAACCTATCACCTACTTCCTTGTCAACCAAACCTTGACTGCACTTTCACACTAAGGTGCCTCTATATGAAAGTGGCGACATAGGCAGAGGGCGCACTTTCAGATTGTTCTCAGTGAGAGGTGTTTGTCCAAGCTTTGGTAAACCTACATCCCAGAACTTGACAATACTCACCTGGACGAGCTCGATTAGACGAGATGGACAAGTTAACAAACATTACCTCAGTGATAATAGCTGGTTTGCTTGGTGATACTTTTTGTCCAAAATCGTCTAAACAGATCACATTTTACATACCGTATGCCACTACTATAATATAGAGGCACTCTAGTTCACAATAGTACCTTTTTAAGAAAAGAAAGACAATGAAATATGATTGATCGAGAGGATTTTTAGGCAAAAACTTTGCAAACCTGTCAATATTGATAAGCTAATGCTTCATTACTCGTCTAACTCGCCCAGATTAATTCTCCAGGGGTTTGACAAGTTTTGAAATATGGATTGCCATTATTTCCGTACTAAATTCAGAGAATGGCGTAGGAAAGAACATCCCACCGCAGAACATTGAAATGTCACCTCAAGCTGAATTGGAATTTTATGCTTTTTAATGGGCTAGAAGTGCAAATTCTTCCCCGGAACTCCAGAATGATCGCACATCCCTTCCCAACTCACTGCCCAGTAGTTGTAAAAATCACCCCCTCCCAGCGTAAAATGCCTGAATGCAGAACTGCACATAGTTTGGACAAAATCTTTCAATCTCAACATGTGCTCTTTGCCTTTTCTGTCACTCACTTGCAAGGCGCTCTAGAGTGCTTCTATATAATGCATGCTCAGGCTGAGACTGTGCTCAGACAGAAGCGTTTGTCCAAACTATGGAATACCAACATTCTAGAATTTGGCAATATTCGCGAGTTCACGACACATTTGGCGATACTCACATTATGAACGTGTTAAATTTGACGAGCGAGACAATTTAACAAAAATAAGCTTGCCAATAATGGCAGTATCGCCAAATTACTTGGGATTCGTTTTTGTCTAAAGTGGTCACAACCAATCAAATTTTATATCCCGTATGTCACTACTCGCATATACAGGCACTTTAGTGAGAAAAGTTAACAAATATTAGCTGTCAATAATGGCAGACTCGCCAAAATGCTCAGCCATTCGTATTTGTCCAAAATAGTCTCAATAAATAAAAATTTATAGCCCATATGTCACTACTATAATAGAGAGATACCTTAAAGATCCATTTACATTATGGCGTTATTGTATTATCCATTGGGGTTGCAGGCATTAAATCATAAGACCCAATCATTAAGTGGTGACGAACAAACAATGAACACGCTTCGCTAGTTGATTGGGAAATCTGTGGGTCGCAGACCTCGTAGACCTGGGACGACGCGACGGCTGAGCCATAATTTAAACGTAACCTAGGCGTTGTTGTTCAGACGTTAAATCATACCACACAACCAATCTGTGGCGAGTAAACTACTAATAAAGCATGCTGATTGGTTGGAAAACATGTGCCTCTCATATCTCGCAGGCCTGGGAAGACTATTACGCGATAGTATAAACGAAGCATAAGGCACACTAAACAGTTTTCATTTGGGGCCCTAAAAGCAGACGGCGAATATCGTTTTACAAAATTGACAAAATATTTGTGGCATCCATTTTTAGAAATGGCATTAAATCTATTTCACAAAATTATAGATTACTTTATTGGGAAATTGTAGCACTTTATTTCAATTTCGGCTGAATTACTTAAAACTTTGTGCGCATCCAGCGGAGTCAGCAAAAGCAGGGCAACACTAGATGCCGGGCTTGTTCATTCATTCTTATGACGTCACAAATAGTGTCTGGCCGCAACCAGCGACTGGTACAAAGCGATGCGCCCATCGTTTTGTACCAATCACTGTATGTCTTTGGTCGAGGCTAAGACTCCTATAATAGGAGCATATCCATTTTGTTTCGGATTATTGGTACCCAGTTCAGCATCAATCTACCGCAGCTGGAGCTGGGGTTGTCTAAGACTCATATAACAGAACAGGTTCTGATTAGCTTGGTTTTTCGACTGGACTGCAATTCGGGTGCAAAATCTGCGAGGATGCGTCAGCCTCTTTTATAGGAGTTCTAGCAAGGCAACACTAGATACTGGGCTCTCATAACGTCACAAATAGTGGCTGACCGCGTCCAGCGATTGGTACAAAGCAACGCGCCCATCGTTTTGTGCCAATCGCTGTATGTCTTTTGTCGAGGCCAGCCACCTTTTGTGACGTGATGATAATGAATGAGCAAGCCCGGTACGTGACCTACGTTATACACGGCCGGTGCATGACGTTTAAAACGTCACATGGAGTGGATCATTTTTACACGGTATTTGGTGCAAAACGGGGGGCGCACCCGAGGCTAACGAAAAAGAAAGGCTACCGCGGTGCTTTACGCGTATCTTTTTTTACAGACCGCCGGAGTCACGTGATGCCCGAATGCACCAATGCAGGTGTACGAAAAGAGCACACGTCACTCTGGCGGTCTGTAAAAAAAGATAAGTGGAATGCACCGCGGTAGCCTGTCTTTTTCGTTAGCCTCGGCGCACCGCATGTGACGTTTTAAACGTCATGCACTGGCCGTGTATAACGCAGGTCGCACCCGGTATCTAGTGTAGCCTAGAGCTCCTATAATACAGGCTGAATCATACCGCCATTTAATAACCCAGCGGACCAAAAACCAAGCTAAAACTGGTTAGCTTACCGTACTAGTGGACGGCGAACCACTGTGCTCAGGCGGTTTCCTAATACTGAGCTAGGTCACAATATGCGGTTATTTTGGGCAACAGAATGGATATCCGTCAACTCCCCTTATAGGAGCCTTAGTGTAGCCCTGACAAAAGTGACCTATCTCCCCGTTTGTTTGCAACTTGATTCTGGGAAAGTACGAAACGAAGTTCAGATCCTATATAATTTCATAATTTTTCGCCAAATGCGATAAGGCTCCTATAATCCGGGCTGACTCACACCGCCATTTAATTGCCCGTAGGAGAAGAATGATTGCCCACGCCGCATGGGAAACAATTGCTGATTGGTCTAAGTGGTCAACAAAATGCTTGATGATTCAGCCTGTATTATAGTAGCCAGAGCTACACTAGACACAGCTTGCTCATTCATTCGCATTCATTATCATGACGTCACAAATGGTGGCTAGCTGCGACCAAAGACATACAGCGATTCGCACAAAACGATGGGCGCGTCGCTTTGTACCAATAGCTGGTCGCGGCCAGCCACTATTTGTGACGTCATAAGAATGAATGAGCAAGCCCGGTATCTAGTGTTGCCGGTAGTAGCTCTAGGATGGAAGAATAGAATACGATACGAAAGGATGTCTTGTTGACGTCACAATTCGCCGGCTTTTCGTTTCGTACCATTCCAGAATCGAGCTTGCAAGTAACCAATGAGATTGGTCACTGTGGTTAGCTCCACTGAATGCGCCCTTCGGTAGTATTGTTTGAAAATATGGCATCATAGCTTTGATTAATCATTTTTGGCATTAACGTAAATAGTGTTTTGATAGAAGTGTATAAAAAAGTTTATAAGTACTTCAGTAATATTTAAAAAAAAAAAGCAAAAACTGTCTAAAAATATAAAAAAACAGCAATGGTTTTCACCAAAAGGAAAGAAAGTATAACTTTGAAAAGTTTACCCAATGAGGTAAGATATTACATAAAATTTCATAATGATTTCTCCCAATTTTGTCGTGTAACTCATTAAATTATTATAGCCCAGTATAGTATGAAGATTTCTTTTATCTAAAAGGTATTTATACTGTGAAAATATGTAAAAGTGATGAAGAGCCATAGTAAATTTTCATCAATTTTTCAAGTGAATTCAAATCATTTTCGCTGATGTCTTATTAAAAACAGTTCTATTATTTTTATCAGGGTTGTGGACACGATGCGAAGTATTGTACTAGATCCAAATTGAAAGGGACTCTTTACAGAGATTCCACATACCGTATGCACGTATGATGCTTGCGAGGGATCACAGGTATCTTTTCGAAAAATTAAATTTTGTATAAACGAATAAATTGTGCTAGATATGTTGAGTATAGCGCTTTTCTAAATCGATCTTAACTCTTTGTTAGTGTCACCAACAGTTACGAATGTGTCAAATATAGTGCATTTCTTGGAAACTAACATGAAGTTGAAATGATCGGTTAAATTTTAGAAACAAGTACAGCAGAATAGCGTCCTCTGTTGAGTATTGAAATACAAAATTGGTTAAGAAATTGGTTACAAATACAAAATTGGTAACAAAAATACCAAATACCAATTTACCATATACCAATTTACCAAATACAGAATTGGTTAAATTGGGCTAGATATGCTGAGTATAGCGCCCTCAATTGGTATTTTCTAAGTCGATCGTAACTCTTTGTTAGGGTCACCAACAGTTACGAATGTGTCAAATATATTAGTGCATGTCTTTGAAACTAACTTGGAGTTGCAATCATCGGTTAAATTAAAAAAAAAAAAGTACCGCACTATAGCGTACTCTGTTGCGTATTGAAATACAAAATTGGTTAAACGTATATATTTTTAATTAATAACTTTTAATATGAAATTTGGTGCATTTTTGCTCTCTTATTTATTTTTGTTTGTGTATGTAAAGATGAAATTTTGAAATCGATTTTTAAATCCCTTCCTGTTATGCTAGATTTATAAAAATTGTGTACAAAGGTGTGTTTCCGATGGCAAAATGAAAATTAATTAATTTATCTATATAATGGTGTAAATAAAGCGCTCGGAACGTGATAATAAGAATCGCCGTCAATAAACTAGAATTTTTGTGTTATTTGACATTTTCAAAAAAAAAAAAAAAAAAAAAAAAAAACAACACCAACAACAAAAAAAAAACACGTATCTAATTTATGCATTGACATAAAAATAGTTTACTTTGATTAATAAGGAAAGTAGATATTCTTGATGACTTTTTCATTTCACTTCATTTTCCCCTTTTCCTAAGGTAGTCGATCGATCGCAAGAAGCAACTCCCTATTGTGAAAAGTCAATAAATTAAACAAAGAAATAGAACTTTTGATAGACATTTAATCATTTCTAATAGCGATAGAATTTGAATGGATATTTCCAAAGGGTCCCTATTTATTTTTCGCTTCTCTGACATTTTCCAGGAGAAGGCATTTTTCTCTGGATGACAGGATGCGATTTTTTTATTGATATATATATTTTTTTTAACTTTATACATGTATGCGGAGTATATGTATACATGTATTTTTGTAATGGATTTTTCACTTTCTTCCCGATATGCTAGAAATTAAAAAATTGTGTATAGAGGCGTGTTTTCAATGACAATACAATATTTTAATATTTTTAGAACTTAAATATAAACTAATAAATTAATTTTACCGTCCTTTTTCTGTTAGCCAGCTGCATGTGATAAATCGGTAAATATTCTTTGGAGTTATAACGGTTTAAGAGTTACAAAAACAATGGAGTTAATTATGCACCAAACCAATCCCCCCAAAATAAACCAATTGGCTATGTAATTGCAGCAACGAAATATTTAAAACACTAAAAAGGAGAAAATATAAATAAAAAATAGTGTAATAATTTAAAAACAAATGCTCTTTTATGATTTAATAGTTTAATATCAATTAAATTGATTATATGTTGAGAAAACAGTTTAGAAATCCTGAATAGATAGTTTAAATAATGTTTTTTTTTTCTTTCCTGTTATAGTATCTTAAAGAAACGAAGCATGAAATGTACATAAAAAAATACATAAGTTCTCGTTTTCTATTAAGCGTAAATCAAAACCATGAGTTTTCAATAATCTGGTCCCAGGCCAAATTAATGTATTGAAACGGAATTTTCTTGGAGCTACATGAATTGGTCATGAAATTAGGCATGATTTTTAAGATAAACATTGAATGCTTATAAAATTTCTTACTTTTATAATAATCTATGGTATAAAAATATTTTATTTTACTTGGCTGACAATTTTAATTACAAAATTGCAATAATGAAAGCTTTTGAAATGCAATTTTAAGAATAACTTTAAAATTTGCATCGCTATTTTCAAATAAGTTAAAGAATTTCAACACTTATAGTTTTAAACGTCTATAGGACATCGCACAGATTCTGATTTATCTTTTCTTGGTCACATATATATATTTTCTTCTTATTTTTCTGGATATTATTCAAACAGGTATGTGGTCTTATTTCAATTTATGACTTTTATTCTCCCATTTGTGTATGATGTTTCTGTTATATATATATTTATGTATATATATACGTTATAAGGAAACTAAAAAAAATACACTTGCAAAATTGTGAATTTTGTTAATAAAATACGCAAAAAAAAAAAAAAAAAAAAAAAAAAAAAAAAAAAAAAAAACTAGTTGTTGGGGGCCACCGTAATACTTACCCATCATGGATATGCATAATGTAAAATAAAAAATAAATAAATATGTAAACTACTTATAAAATACATTGCAATTCGAATAAAATCGTGGCTTGATGACGTCCTAAACTTTGAAAGCTCGATTACTGAATTCCTTAAAAGAAACATCCTTATAACTCCAAAAACACTAATCCTATTAACTAGCGGTTTATTGCATCTGATTAAGCGTCTCATTTCCAATTAAAATATATCTTTGAATTGAAATTTGGATGAAATACAGGGTCATGAAAAATCGAAGAGTGGGGAAAATAGGATTACAAATATCTCTGCAACTCATTATCCGATTATTCAAATTGTATGGGTTTTTTTTTTTTTTTTTTTTTTTTTTTTTTTATTGTCTTTTATATTCACTCCTTAAAATAAACAATTTCGAAAATTTTTATATACCTTTTATCAGAACGAATATTTCGAGAGTCCGAAAAAAATAGTTCCGGATAATCGAGGTTACTGATATTCAATAAGCCTCTTCCCATTATTACATACTAAGTATATACCAAATTTCAAGTCTCTATCTCAATTTTATCGGGAAATAGAGCATTTACAGACACACAGACGGACGGCAAATTTTTTTTTTCTAAAAATGTTTTTCGGAATCTCCAGTGTCTGAAACGTGTAAATCCGTCAATTTTTTTTTCGATTTTCAAAACGATTACAAGATTTACCCTATACTACGTATGATGAGTAAGTAATATATATATGTATATACATTCTCTCGAACGCGACTAAAAGACAGTTCAACTTACTGAAATCGATTTTTCGAAGCCGCCATGAAGTGAACGACCTCTTCAAGCTGTGCTAGAAATTGTTCAGTGGCGTACTATATTTTCAAGTAAGAAACTTACTCTATATATGTTTGACTCATAAGAATACTGCATTGTTGTTTACGGTGGAAGAATTTTTATTTAGTATATATATTTCCGAATCTTTAAGGAAAATCATAACTCAAAAAAATCTTTAAAAGACGAGAACGAAAAACCATGCATCAGGCATAGATTATGAAACACTTTCTAACACTTCCAGAACACATTAACAAAACTTCACCGTTTAATAAGATGAAATTTGATATCTAAGTAAACAAGGTCAAGGTCAAACCGGGCAGCGTGGTCTACCTTTTGGCTTAAGCTCAACTAGCCCCACCCAATATAAGTAAACGATTTGGAAAAAGTAAACAATTTGGAAAAAGGATAAAATATTTGAAAACACAATTTCAGAAATTACCATCAATTGTAGGAAAAGTATCTAAAATTTTCCGTGCAACATTGTATATCATCTATAGAATTTATACACGACGAGTGTAATAAGCAGAAAAATTAGTTTAATTTAACAAATGCGTACCACAACTTAAAACGCACTTCCAGCAATTATTGTTCATAGGCAAGTACTGTTATCGAATTCTTTTGAGCGACCCTGTAAATGAATGCTATGCACACCGTATTCTATAGTAAGCGTCTTGTGCACCTCTGTGATATACTTAAATTTCAATATGTTTGAAATAGTGTAACATTAAAATATACCGCTAACAATTTCCTCCCATACAGTGTAATGTAACAGAATTCTTTTGGATGTCTCTGTAAATGGAACTATAAATGCTGAACACTTTATTTTCAATACCGAACATGTCATAGTAAACCTCAATAACATATATCAATTGCACAGCAATCAGAGTATATTTACGCGAGTTTGAGCACACGGACAGACAGACAAACTGACTGAATTCATAAACAATTTTCAACTATGTTGGAAAGTGTTAAAAGAAAGAAAAAAAAAAGTCATGTTTGCTTTTTGACTTATAGTTTTTGAATAGAATGTCATTAAAGGTGAGTAAATAAGATAAGTACGCTGGAATTTTGTATTCGATTTTTCACTCGCTTTCTGATGTGCTAGAATTACAAAAGTTATGTACACAGGTGTGTTTCCGATGACAATACAACATTGTAATATTTTTTACTTACCCATCATACGTAGCAGGGTAAGTCTTGTCATCGTTTTGAAAATCGATTTTTTTTTGACGGATTTAAACGTTTAAGACACTGGAATTTACGAAAAACATTTTAAGAAAAAAAAATTTTCCGTCCGTCTGTCTGTGTGTCTGTAAACGCTCTATCTCCCGAACAAATTGAGATAGAGACTTGAAATTTGGAATGTACTGAGTATGTAATAAGGGAAGAAGCTCATTGAATTTCAGTCACCTCGATTATTCGGAACTATGTTTTTCGGACTCTCGAAATATTCATTCTGATAAAACGTATATAAAAATTTTCGAAATTGTTTATTTTAAGGAATGAATATAAAAGGAAATTAAAAAAAAAAATTGCATAAAGAATGAAGTCGATCGGATAATGAGTTGCCGAGATATTTATAATAATATATTCTACACTCTTCTATATTTAATGACCCTGTATTTCACTCAAATTTCAATTCATATATATATCTTAATTGGAAATGAGACGCTTAATCCGACGCAGTAAACCGTTAGTTAATAGGATTATCATTTTTGGAGTTATAAGGCTGTTTCTTTTACGCAATTCAGTAATAGAGCATTTAAAGTTTATGACGTCATCAAGCCAGGATTTTATTCAAATTGCAATGCATTTTATAAATAGTTTATACGTTTTATTTTCCTATTTTATATTATGCATATCCATGATGGGTAAGTATTACGATGGCCCCCAACGACTAGTTTAACTTTATTAATAAATTTTAAGGCATTTTCCCGTTTGCCGGGAGCAGGTGATAAATGCCGAAATAATCTTTATGGTTACAAGTGTATACGTATTACAACAACAATGGAGCTAATCCTTGGCCAAACCAACGCTCGCTACACTGCAAAAAATAATTGTTGATTTTACAGTGTAAAACTGGCACCCCAGCTGATAGTATTATACCGTAAAATTAACAGTATTAAACAGTGAAATAAGCAGTAATACGCTGCCGCGCAAGCAGTAATACGCTACCGCGCGCGGTTTTTGTGCACCAAGAGTAAATAATAAATTAGTGAATACTAAAAGTAGTTAAGAGAAACACTTTCTCTTTACAACAATTTTTACTTTCTTCTATCTTTACGAGAAGAAAGTATTGGATTCATGAAATTTTTACCACTTCCGGTTTTCGACGGATCTATACGTTTTAGAAGGTCCCGAACACGCTTTGACTGTTTTTAGAAAATGTCTGTCTGTGACTGTATGACTCTGCCTGTATGTGAAAAAAATGTTGTGGGCGCTCTATCTCAAGAACTAATGCATCGAATTTAATAAAACTTTACATTCAATTAGTCCCTGATGTAAATTAGTGCTGATTAGTTTTTGGTGAAAATCGCCCTACAAGTGGCGCTGCTGCTGCATTTTTCTCGATTTCCGCAATAGCTCTATCTCACGAAATAATATGCTTATTTCCATCAAACTTCAGATTCAATTAAGATCTTGGCATAAATAGATGCTGATTACGTTTCGGTGTAGATGTCCCAACTGGTGGCGCTGCTATGCTACTTTTTTCACGATTATCACGATAACTATATCTCAAGAACTAATGCACGGATTTTCATCAAACTTCAGATTCATTTAGACGTTGACGTAAGATGTTGTTGATTAGGTTTTGGTCTAAATCTTCCAACAGGTGGCGCTGCTATGCTGCATTTTTTAGAATTTATACGATTTTAGCAATAGTTATATCTTAAAAACTAATGCACGGAATTTAATAAAACTTTAGATTCAGCTAGACCTTGGTAGAAAATGGTGCTGGTTCGTTTTTAGTGTATGCGAAACCTATGTGAGATAGAAGACAGTTTTGGATTGGCATATCCGACTGGTTACTTTTATACTGATTGTAATAAAGAATTATAAGTAAAGAGTAAGTGACGAGTGAGTTATAATTCAAATACTTTTTTATATTCATTAATTTCCAGCGTGATTTCAGCTGTGCTGAAAAATTTAATTATATACAGTAGAACCTTGATTATCCGACGTAATAGGGGTCAAACCTACATCGGATAATCGAAAATTTATCGATATCCATCTAGTTTAATATATAACATCGTCATCGAACTACTATTATATTATGTAGTGATATATAGTAGCTATTTAAACTGCTAAATAAAAATCCAAATTCAAATTACACATGAAAATATAATTTATTTTGAAACAAAAAACTTAGAGTAGAACCGGGGTAAAATCCTCCACGAAGGGTAGGCGTGCCAATCGTATGCAAACAGTAAGCGCGTGCGTAGTTTAAATATGGCACTGATTTCACCTCTCCCTTTTTAAATTATGTACCTGTGAAAATTTCTGTTCCTGAAGAGGTGACAAAAGAGGTTTTGTTCTCTGCGCTTGCATAAATCAGTGGGTGCAATAACATTCGAATGTTGTGGCACTTAGCAGTACGGACTTTCAAATTTCGAAATTGGGAATGATTTTGTTCAGAACAGGGACGTGTACACAGGGGGTGGGGGGAAGAGTACACTTATACGGATCGGAACTTGCGGTAGCTCAAGCTAATTTCAATAGAATTTTAAGAAATGGGAACTAAAATATTAATTTGTACTCGCAGTTCGGAAACTACCGCTTGCATACACAAGGAATGTGAAAGTTAAAAAAAAATGAAAAAATAAGGTCAGGAAACTGACGTCAGTTTACGGAGAGTTTCGGTTTAACGAGGGTCGGATAATCCAGGTTCTACTGCATATATATACAGGGTGTCCCAAAAAGGAATACCTATTTTTAAAAATGAATAAGAAACAAACGAATATAATTATTTAAAAAATTCTTGCAGGAAACGGATGTGTGAAGTCTGGAATTTTGTTTATAACACTTTATTATGATAGTTCAAAATCTGACCGACAGATGGCGCTACAGCACCGAAAATTACCTGAAATTAACCGGCAAGGGTATGAATTGGCCACCTTACTCACCAGATTTAAATCCGTGTGATTTTTTTCTTTGGGGCCATCTGAAGGATGCAGTTTACTGCCAAAATTCCACTTCGCTGGCTGAGCTCCAGCGATTAACCGCTCAAGAGTGTACAGCCATTTCCGTACAGACGTTGCAGAAGGTGTGTGCTAATTTCATTCTAAGACTCCGACATGTTATTGTGATGAATGGAGGACATATTGAAAATATTGTCATTTAATTTTCAACTATTGCTGATGAATGCGGTATCCACAGCGCCATCTGTCGGTAAGAATTTGAACTAACATAATAAAATACTCTAAATAAAATTCCAGACTTCACATATCCGTTTCCTGAAAGAATTCTTTTAATAACTCTATTCGTTTGTTTCTTATTCATTTTTAAAAATGGGTACTCCTTTTTGGGACACCCTGTATATATATATATATAAATTTACAGATTACTGAGATTTAATTACTCTCATGTATGCTACTGAAGATGTGTGAATTAATTTTGTAAAGTGAAATTAATTTTGTAAAGTTTTATCAAAGATATTACAAATCATCTGCAAAAAAAGTGAACAGCCTATCTTGTTTACAAATTAAAAAAAAGAAAAAAATACTAAAATTTTTTGCGGATGGAAGTCTTATATTGCAGCTTATTAATGTATTTGTTACTGTATTAGTGATGTAGCTACAATTTAAGCACAAAGAAAAGCTTTCACCATCTTTAAATATTTTCGATACAGTGTTTCCTTAATTAAAAAAAAAAAAAAAAACAGAGGAAAAACATGTGAGATTCCGTGACTTCACTCTGACATCCCAGCCTTACAAAATCTCAAAGATGTGGAAACACATGATAATTATGAATTACACAGGATGTTTAGATAGTTTTTTTCTCGGCTCGAGATGATTTCATAAAAATTGTTTATGGTCCCATATTTTATTTTCTTCAAGTGAAACGTAAAGAAATAAGTAAATTACGTAAAGCCTTACGTAAAACAAATTACCCATTACGTAAAAGAAAAAAAAACACTATTCTCGGTAATTTCCGAAGCTTTTCAAGAGCAAAAAATTCAAACTGTTAAATTTTGCAAGGTCTTAATTCTTAATAATAAAGACTGGTATTAAAGAATGTTTTGTAATTCATTTCTCGATTAGGATTTATTTTGGATGTTTGCTAACTACCCGTTTGTTTTAATTAAAGTATACTAGATAATTTAATTAAATCTGGAGGCACGGCAGTGCCTCCGCCAAGTTGAGAGAGGACAGCCGTAAGCATACTTTTCTGGAAGCAACTCAGGGCACTTTTGACCCCCCCATATCTCCGCGCTGGAGTATCCCAAAAATTTTAAACTTCAATTATAGAGAGTATTTGGCCCACAGGACCAAAATTTAAAATTACAACTTTCTGTCTTTTCTAGTTCAGGCGATATATGAACTCAAACATTCGATTTTTTGTCACTTCTTACTCACTCGTTCACGCGTCATCAAAAAGATTGGGTAGATCCCGTAGCCCCAGAAACTTGACATTTGGAAAAAAGGTAGTGTTTAGGATACAAAGAAAGGAAAAATTATAAAATCCAGAAAATTCGAAAAAAAAACATTCGAAAATTCAACAAATTCCATCAAAATTGAAAATTCAAAATAATACGATCTTGTAGTCTTGGAAACTTAAGATTTGGTGTGAAGGTAGTGTTTAACATCCAGAAAAAGAAAACATCAAAAACACCAAAAAAATCGAAAGCAAAATTGAAAAAATCGAAGAAATTGAAAAAAACGAAAATTTGAAGACAATCCGATTTTGTTGCGCTAGAAAATTCAAATTAGGAATAAAGGTAGTATTTAGGATACAGAAAAAGGAAAATTAAAAAAATCCAGAAAATTCGAAAAAAAAATAAAAAAATTCGAAAAAAATTGAAAAAATGAAAATAATTTGATACGATAACGCTCGTATTTATAAATTAATTTGGATGAAACTAATTGTGTGTATGAAGCTCACCAATGCCTCGACCGAGTTCGTTGGCCAGGTTGGTCCGCCATCTTGTTTCAAGATGGCGGCCACGGAAAATTTTAAAACTAAAATAAATATACAAAAAAGTTAAAAAATCAAGTTTATTTTTAACTAGGTGTTAGGACTTGATACAAGGATTCCAGAGCATTTTTTGTTTTACCTCTATCTTAAAAATTGGCCGAGATAGAGCAGTTTGAAATTCTAGGGTGGCTGACATTTTGAAACAAAACAGCACATTACAAAAAACCAACGATAAATTTATGGTCAATAATGGTCAAGCAATCCCGAATGAATACTCCGTGTTATTATAACTGTAACTTTGACTTCGAAATTTTGATACGTTGCATTTTCTATTTGTTGATATTTTTGAACTATGATTTACGCTAAGTGAAATGTTGTTGTTGAAGAGGGATTTTCCATGTAAATCCGAAACGTCCAATTTTAATATGTTTTTAATGTTTTATGAAAGTGTATTGTAATGTCTGTAATTTTAATGAGTTTAATATAAATTTATAAGTTTTAGTGAACGCGATTTCTCGCAAATTATTTTCTTTCGTTGTTGTAATCATTTTCCCAATCATACGCATAAAACTATATATTCATATCCATTAGCGCCAAATTCTCGCCAAACTTGGCGACAATTGGTGAAATCTCGCCAAATTTGGCGACAAAAATAAGTCTTCATAAATGAAGCCAATTTGGCTATAGCTCAATAATTTGGCGAATTTCTTATTCAAATTCAGTGTAAACGAATCTTTTGTAAACGGTTTCTTTGCATTTTAACTTGCTGTTTTCGAGTGACATTAGCTAAAATTTTAAAACGAAGATATAGGAAAGCTACCTTTTCCTGCCGGTACAGGCCGGAGGACTTTTTTATGAGTTGTCGGATGCAATCTATGTTTTGCATTAAATAAAGTAAAACATTGAAAAACAAATCCCACAGGATGGGGATAGTTTGTTTTAGATAGATTTTAAGATAATTGTCCTATTAGCTAGTACACCTTCCGTTATTGTTTTGTGTTATTTTCCCCGGATTATGCTTTTCTTTTCTTTTGTTTACGAATTTTGTAATAGAAAAGTTCCGCTATAGACTGGTTACGTTATAGACCTTTTTTTTATAGACAGGTTCATTTTCTTTCACAGGCTTTACTCTATTTAATTTATATATGAAATATTTGTTGTTAAAAGATGTTGGTCGCACAAAAATTTTCACTTCTCTCCCTCCCTCCCGACATTACTGGTTGGTTATGCCTTGATAGTCCTTTCTAAATAAAATCATGGTGATTCTAAGATTCTCTTGATTTATCTCTAAATTGAACATAAACGATCCTAAGAAAACGGATCCATGAATTACTATATTGGCATGAGGAAATTTAGTTGCAGAAAAATGGAGCATATAGCTAACATTAAGTCTAATAGGAAAACCACAGCCTTGGCAAGATTGTATTAACAAGAAACCATCCAAATCTGGAGGCACGGCAGTGCCTCCGCCAAGTCGAGAGAGGACAGCCGTAAGCATACTTTTCTGGAAGCAACTCAGGGCACTTTTGACCCCCCCCCCCATATCTCCGCGCTGGAGTATCCCAAAAATTTTAAACTTCGTTTTTCTAGAATATTTGGCACACAGGACCAAAATTTAAAATTACAACTTTCTGTCTTTTCTAGTTCAGACGATATATGAACTCAAACATTCGATTTTTTGTCACTCACTCACTCGTTCACGCGTCATCAAAAAGATTAGGTAGATCCCGTAGCCCTAGAAACTTGACATTTGGAAAAAAGGTAGTGTTTAGGATACAAAGAAAGGAAAAATTATAAAATCCGGAAAATTCGAAAAAAAACATTCGAAAATTCAACAAATTCCATCAAAATTGAAAATTGAAAATAATACGATCTTGTAGTCTTAGAAACTTAAGATTCGGTGTGACGGTAGTGTTTAGTATCCAGAAAAAGAAAACATCAGAAACACCAAAAAAATCGAAAGCAAAATTAAAAAAATCGAAAAATCGAAAAAAATCGAAAAATTTCAACGAATCCGATTTTGTTGCGCTAGAAACTTGGAATTCGGAATAAAGGTAGTATTTGGGATGCAAAATAAGAAAAAATTAAAAATTCTGGAAAATTCGAAAAATTCTAAACAAATTGAAAAAATTAAAATAATTTGATTTTTTTAGCCTTAGAAACTTAAAATTCGCAGCAAAGATAGTGTTTAGGATTCAGAATAAGTTAAAATAAAAAACGCTATAAAATTGGAAAATAAAATAAAAAAATCGGAAAAATCGAAAAATAAGGAAAATTTTAAAATAATTCGATTTCATAGCGCTAGAAACTTGAAATTTGGAATAAAGGTAATATTTAAGATACTAAATAAGGAAAAATTAAAAAATATGATAATTCAAAAAATACCCATAAATTAGTGCAGACGATATATGAACTCAAAGTTTCGATTTTTTGTCACTCACACACTCACTCACTCTCGCGTCATCAAAAAGATTGGGTAGATCCTACAGCCACAGAAACTTAAAATTTGGAATAAAGCTAGTGTTTCGTATACAAAGAAAGGAAAAATTATAAAATCCGGAAAATTAAAAAAAAAAAAAAACTTTCGAAAATTCATAGAAATCGAACAAATTGAAAATTGAAAACAACACGATCTTGTAGTCTTAAAAACTTAAAATTTGATGTGAAGGTAGTGTTTAGAATTCAGAAAAAGAAAACATCAAAAACACACACACAAAAAAAAAAAAAAAAAAAAAAAAAATTAAATTAAATCGAAAAATCGAAAAAAATCGAAACATTTCAAATAATCCAATTTTGTTGCGCTCGAAACTTGGAATTCGGAATAAAGGTAGTATTTAGGATGCAAAGTAAGGAAAAATTAAAAAATCCAGATAATTCGAAAAAAAAAATCAAAAATTCGAAAAAAATTGAAAAAAATTAAAATAATTTGATCTTTTGGCCTTAGAAACTTAAAATTCGCGGTAAAGATAGTGTTTAGGATTCAGAATAAGTTAAAATAAAAACGCAATAAAATTCGAAAATAAAATAAAATAATCGAAAGAAATCGAAAAATAAGGAAATTTTGAAAATAATTCGATTTATATCGCTAGAAACTTGAAATTTGGAATAAAGGTAATATTTAAGATACTAAATAAGGAAACATTAAAAAATATGGATAAAAAAAAATCGAAAATTTCAAAAAAATGTAAATAGAAAGAAAGAAAGAAAAAGAGAGAAATTGAAAATAATATGATATCGTAGTCTTAGAAACTGAAAATTTGGTGTAAAGGTAGTGTTTAGGATTCAGAAAAAGAAAAAAATTAAAAACACATCAAAAATTGAAAAAAAAAAATCGAATAAAAATCGAAACTTTGAAAGTAATTCGATTTTGTAAAGCTAGAAACTTAAAATTTGGAATAAAGGTAGAATTTAGGATACAAAAAAAAGGAATAAATAAAAAATCTGTAAAATTCGAAAAAAAAATTCGAACATTCGAAAAATGGAAAAAAATTCGACTTTGTAGCTTTAGAACTTAAAATTCGGCGTAAACTTATTGTTTAGGATACAGAAAAAGGAAAATTTAAAATACAATAAATTCGAAAATAGAATTAAAAACTCCAAAAAGGTCGGAAATTTCAAAATAATTCGATTTTGTAGCGCTAGAAACTTGAAATTTGTAATAAAGGATACAAAATAAGAAAAAATTAAAAAATCCAGAAAATTATAAAAAAAATTCGAAAAAATCAAAAATTGAAAATAATTTTATCTTGTAGTCTTAGAAAATTAAAATTTGGTCTAAAGGTAGCATTTACTATTCAATAAAAGGAACAATTAAAATATTCGTAAATTCGAAAATAAAATCGAAAAATCGAAATATCTTTAAGAAATCGAAAATTCGAAAACAATTTGATTTTGTACTGCTAGAAACATTAGTTTTAAGAGAATTGTCCTATTAGCTAGTACAACGCCCCTAATTGTTTTATGTTATTTCCCCCAGATTATGGTTTTCTTTCCTTTCGTTTACGAATTTCGTTATAGAAAAGTTCCGCTATAGACTGGCTAGGCGATTTCTTTATAGACAGGTTTGTTTTCTTTCACAGGTTGTACTCTATTTACTTCACGTATGAAATATGGATTGTTAAATGATGTTAGCCCCACAAAAATTTTCACAGCTCCCCCTACCCTCCCGACATTACTGGCTGGTTATAGCTTGATAGAACTTTCTAAATAAAATCATGGTGACTCTAAGATTCACTTGATTTATTCTATATTGAACCTAAATGATCCTAAGAAGACGGATCAAATAATTACTATATTGGCATGACAATCAGGTAACTTAGAATTAAAATCGAAAAATCAATAAATTTATAAAAAGTCGAAAATTTGAAAATAATTCGATTTTGTAGTCCTAGAAGCTTGACATTTGGCAGAAAGGCAGGGTTTAGTACACAAAGTAAGAAAAATTAAAAAATCCGTAAATAATAAAAAAAGACTAAAAAAACGAATAAAAAAAGAAATAGTTTGATTTATTGGAAATTTCCGGAAATTTTAATTTTGGCTTTCTTTTTATACTAAAATGTACTTTTATGCTAAATATCAAGTATCTAGGGCTGCGAGTAATATCTCAGATGGATAGCACCTATCCTGGAAGCAATTGAGAGTACTTTTGACACTCCCCCTCCCATAACTTAGTGCTTGCCTAGGAACCTGAAATCTCTTTTTATCTACAGTATACTTTGCAAACGAAACTAAAGCTTCAAATTTTTTATACCTGTAAATAATAGGGACAGAGTGTGGGCTTAGCGAAAATCAGTGGATGATCTCCAAAAAGAACTCAAAATCAAGAAAAGGAGGATTACTTACAAAAAGAAGTGAAATCTCATCAAAAAGTCACCTGTAAAAAATGCAGCCAAGTCTCGTAACTCACTTACCGTAAAAAGTACTGAGATCGTATAAAGCCAAGTTTAACTATCTTATTAACTCTGAAATTTTCATTCACAAATCACTCCTAGTCTCTACATCTTTAGTTAATTATTATTTTGTGACTTGGCAATTACGCAGCACAGGGAAATTATTACACCTTACTATGTTATGGGATGGGATGGGATAATTTAATTAAGGCAAATTATATACGCCCAGGGAAGTTATTACACTTTAATATGTTATAGTATTATTTGATTAAGACTAACTATATACATCACATTCTCGTGCTACGTAATTGCCAAGTCACAAAATAATAATTAACTAAAGATGTAGAGACTAGGAGTGATTTGTGAATGAAAATTTCAGAGTTAATAAGATAGTTAAACTTGGCTTTATACGATCTCAGTACTTTTTACGGTAAGTGAGTTACGAGACTTGGCTGCATTTTTTACAGGTGACTTTTTGATGAGATGTATCTTTCTTCCATATTGTAGTCATTTGAAATCTACTTGATTTCGTCCATTAAACAACATTTCTCTTTCAAAAGTATTTCTTCGAGCGACAGTCTCCCGCTCAAACCGTGAGAGTGGGAAAAATATGATTTTGCCATAAATTCTCCTCTCACACGGCAGCTCTACCAGTAACAGTAATAATGCTAAAGTTTAAAAAAGCATTGGTATTATCTTTTACTTTACAAAGCTGTTTGCTATAAAAGTTTCCGTTTTAACCTCGTACTTAACGAAAGAATTATGCATATTTTCATCTTTACGCGAAACGCCCGTCTAAAATAATCCGATTTTTTTTATTGCTTATATTTGCTGATCCTCGAGATTTGATAGCTTAAGAAGGACTGCTTAGACTAGTAAACCAAGTCTGTAGAGCTTAGTGTCCCTCCCGGTCCCTTTAAGGTTTAAAAAAAAAATACAATCTTTAGCCGGAGCTGAAACCGCATTTTTGCTTGAATATGTAAGGTTAAAATAAAAGATAAAATGAAAACATTTTTTTGGTAAATTCCCGATTCTTTTATTCAGGCAAAAACTATCTTTGTTAGATAAAGTAAATTATGCGAGTGGATGTGGGAATGTAAAGAAAAGGAAGCTTGACAGTTATTTTTTTTATCCCCTTGGGGACGAACGACACGTATACGTGACGCATAAGATTCTCAGAATCCTCGATTATTCCCACCAGTTATTTTTTATTGTAAACTATGCCTTCTTTAATTAAACCATTTTTGCGATTCAAGAAGGCAAAAATTTCCGTTTCGGAAAACCGGTGTTAAAAGATTAAAAATTCTGTAAAGGACGCTCGTCCCGAAGGGGTTAGGCAAGCATATGGTTTTTTTTTTAGCTTTGTGGTGGATAGTGAGGCACGTTTTTCAAAAAACCATTCATTAAAATTTTAACGGTACGTTGTTCGCATGTGTATCTCTGTGATAAAAGCTGCGATTTTCCTCTTGTAAGTCTTAAACTAAATTTATTCTCCCTCTACCTTCCTCCCAACGTTATCAATTTTTTCACCCGCCGCAGTTGCGCTGGACCCGACTAATGCATTCAAAACTTACTAGAGAAAAATCGCAGATATATACTGAATGCGACATAAATTCGTTAAAACTTTAAAATCTGATGAAAAGGGAACAAATAACACTAAAAGATTGCGGTTTCCATGATTGGGATTAGAG
Source organism: Maratus michaelseni (assembly GCA_963931845.1). NCBI lineage: Eukaryota > Metazoa > Arthropoda > Arachnida > Araneae > Salticidae > Maratus > Maratus michaelseni. Next base: position 156,570,028 of record OZ007600.1, on the reverse strand, counting down.
GGAGATCGGATTTTTTTAATTAAAAAAAGTTGTGGTTTCAAAAATTACCGATAGGTGGCGCTGTCTTACGTAATATGAAGCACATTTATATAAATGAGGCTGTCAATAAAACCCCTCTATGCACTGCACATACATTCTTCATTCGATGCCAGCAGTATGCTATCATTACCAGATCAAACTTTATTAGTAATGCACTTTTACAAGAACGGGAAATACCCAATCGGTGCACTGGGAAAATTCCACACGGCAAAAGGACTCACATTGGCGCACCCACGGGGGGGGGGGGGCTAAGGGGGCTGAAGCCTCCCCCCCCCAGACCCTGAAACTTAATGATTAAGTAACTATGTAACGTTTTCTATAAAATTATAAAAAGTTTTTTTTTTGTTTTTGTTTTTTTAAGGTTTTTAGAAAATGTTTAAAACCTTTGTATCTCATTTCATCTTTATTCTCAAATCGTTTTCGAAATACGTTAAGCGTAAAGACTTATAGCGGTACTCGGATTCTTTCAGTTCTGAGTACCCATCCATCATCCATATTTTTAGAACGGTCAAGCGGATTCAAGTAACGCCCCCCTAGAGATATCTCTAGGGGGCGTTGATTCAAGTCCAAACGAGGGTGGTATTTCGTCTGCGTTGTACATCTGTGTAGTGGACAATACGATCCATTCAAGGTCGATAAACGATTGGCACTATCCATTTTGCTAAACATTGAAGTGGGGTGCTGGAGAAATGGCAGCCTCACACTAAAAACCTTTTATTACTCTAGCACAAATGAGGTACAAACGAAAAGATTGTTGGTACAAACGGGTACAAACGAGGTATAAACGATTGGCCCTATCCATTTCGTAAAACATTGAAGTGGGAGAGGGGGGGGGGGGGGGCTGGAGAAATGGCAACCACTAAAACCTTTTTATTACTCTAGTACAAATGAGGTGCAAACGAAAAGATTGTTGGTATAAACGATTGGCCCTATCCATTTTGTAAAACATTGAAGTGGGGGGGCTGGAGAAATGGCAGCCCCACACAAAAACCTTTTTATTACTCTAGTACAAATGAGGTGCAAACGAAAAGATTGTTCGTACAAACGGTGTATAAATTATTGGTACTATCCATTTTCTAAAACATTGAAGTGGGAGGGCTGGAGAAGCGGCAGCCCTACACTAAAAATCTTTTATTACTCTAGTACAAATGAGGTACGAACGAAAAGATTGTTGGTACAAACAAGGTATAAACGATTGGCACTATCCATTTCGTAAAACATTGAGTTGGGCAGCTGCCTTTTCTCCAGCCCCATCCTACAAAAAAACCTTTTATTACCCTAGTACAAATGATGTACAAATGAAATGATTGTTGGTACAAACGGGTACAAACGGCACTATCCGTTTTGTAATACATTGAGGTGGGGGCCCCCACTAAAAAACTTTTATTACTCTAGTACAAATAAGATACAAACGGGTACAAACGAGGTATGAACGATTGGTAATATTTTCAAACAAATGTGAGTGGTGGGGGGTGGGGGGGGGACTGGCGAAATGCACCTCTATTTTATTAGTACTTCTGGTTATACACTTTTTTTTTTTTTTAAGCATCATTCGTGTTAAAACGTATAAAAAAATAGCCATAGTTTTAAATTTTATATTTGGAGAATTTATATCATCAAAGCTCAAGAAAATCATCTAAGATAAGAATAATTCATCAGCACTTCATCACTAGAATGGTAAGCATACATATTAATTTCTTTCTAAGGATAATTACACTAGTATATTCGTAAGCATAAAGTTTCAAATTTATTAATAGATAAGAGAGGGCATATCCCGCGGTCTGCCCCTCCCTCCTGTGCCGAACAAGGTACTAATTTACTGAATCATAGACACAAACAAAAATAAAAAAGGCTCAGACAAAATTGCAATGAATCGGTGAAGAATTCCGTTTTATACGGGTTTTTGCTTTAGCAGGTAAACTTTCAAGGTGTTTCTTTTGCTGAGACCATGGAATGTTTGTGATCAAGACAATATTACGTTATAGACAAGTTTCATTTACACAAGTTAAACGGTATGGGGTTATTTACACAAGTTTTACGTATACAGTTTAACAGTGTAAATGAAACCTGTCTATAACGGAATATTATCTTAATCGCAAACATTCCATGGTCCCATCGAAAGAAACACCTTTACAGTTTACCAGCTAAGACGAAAACCTGTCTAAAACGGAATTTCTCACCGATTTATTGCAATTCCGTCAGTATTTTTTACTGTTTTTGTATCCATTGTATCCAAGCCAAAGAAGACTCCATATTATAAAATTGACTTGTTTTCCTTTTCACAATAGATGTAAATTGTCATGTTAACGGTTTTTAGCTCATAGGCTATCAAAGCCTGAGAGCTAATGACCGCCGGTTCTGTATGTACGTAACGCGATAACTCTTGATAGAACTAACCGCTTTGCTTCAAATTTTGTTTATAGGTTCATTGTGATAAGGCGCTTCCCTGATTAGTTTTGGGGGTTCATTAGTTAATTATAAGGGGGTACGGGGGATGATCCCCCTGTTAGTATATTGTCAATTTCTTTATTTTTCGAGGGTTTATTTCAAATTCTTTGAAATAAGAGCATAACATACAATTAGTGTGAATAACCTGTGAGCTCAATGCCCTCAGTTTAACTGGGCAGTTTTCTCTTTATTTATTAGCTCACAAGCGATCAAAGCCTGAGAGCTAATGTGCCCACAGGTTCTGTATGTACGTAAGTATGTATGTACGTAACGCGATAACTCTTGATAGAAATATCCGATTTGCTTCAAATTTTGAATATAGGTTCATTCTGATAAGGTGCTTTCCTGATTAGTTTTGGGAGTTCATTGGTTAAGTATAAAGGGGGAGGGAACAGGGACTAATCCCTCCCCCTTAATTTATATAAATGGATTTTCATGTAGAATTATCCGATTTGCTGCAAATTTGGTATATCTGTTTATTCTGATATTAGATTTGGAAGCTCATTGGTTAAGTATAAAGGTTGGGAATTGTGAAAAATTGTGAAAAATCTACTTTTGTCTGTCGGTTGCGGAAAATGATTTCCGAATGTCAACAAACGATCGTAGAAAAGAGTCGCGAATTGTGTCAAAAGATCGCAAAAACAAATAGCGTATTTCGTCGATCAATTGTCAAAAAAAATCGTGAATTTTGACAAATGGTGGAAAGAAATTCGTCAACGATCGGAATTTCTTCAAAGATTGTGCAAAAAAGTAGCAATTTTTGTCAGTTGGTTGCGGAAAAAGACTCCCGAATGTCAACAAACGATCGTAGAAAAGAGTCGCGAATTTCGCCAAAAGATGGCGAAAACAAGTAGCGAATTTCGTCGATCGGTTGAAAAAAAATGTCGCGAATTCAGACAAATGGTCGAAAAAATCAATTCCGTCAATGATTCACAGAAAATAGCGAATTTTCGAAAATTATCACAAAAAAAAAAAGAATGAAAAAGAAAAAAAGAAACAATCACGAAAAAAAAGTCGTGAAATTCAATCGGTCACGAGATAATCAGCACATGAAAACCATCAAAAAGTTACGAAATTTGCAAATGTTGTAGGTATAACATATCCATAGGTATAAAAAAAAATTTTATTAATGATTTTCTGTCAGTAAAAATTTTCTGCAATCATTTTCTGCCTTCCTCTTCAGACTATGATCTAAATTCCATACAATTCAGAAATCTGCAAAACCCTTGTCCTCAGGTCCCTTGCTCCTGCATTGGGTAGGGCAACACGATCCAATCTGCAGTACGGATCGAGCCGGGTTGACGTGGCTTATTTTCGCTGCGGGTCAGGTTGACTTGGAACATTTGACTACGGCAGGGACATATATGTCCCAGTGGACTATTTTTTATTCTATTAGTACGACTTTTCAAATCTGTCATACACTTATATTAGGATATTTTCAAGAGAAATCTGTCACAAGGATTTTTTTTGGAAATTGTAGAACAATTAATGCAAAATTAGTAGTCAATCCTGGCCCGTTATCAAAAGGTTAATTGTTTCGTTTTTTTTTCTTCTCGGGTTTAAATTTCTGGCTAAAGCGAGAATTTATCACTAAAATTCTAGCCTTGGGGGTGACGAGTTTTCTTTTAATCATGCTGTACACAGCTCAGAAGCAATTCATAGAGATTTTTCTCACATATATTTCTAAAACTAGCTAAAATACTCATTAATGATAAATGTCTCACTTATAGAATGTTGCAATAGCAAGGCTTTAGAAAACATTTCAATGTTTAAAGTATTTATTAAATGTTTATTACTTTACAAGAAAAAGGTATTGGATTAATGAAAATTTACCACTGCCGCTTTTCGACGGATTTATACGTTTTAGAAGGTCCTGAACAGAATTGGACTATTTTTAGAAAATGTCTGTCTGCGACTCTGTGTGTCTCAGTGTCTGTATGGGATAAATTTTGTGGGCGCTGTATCTGAAGAACTAATGCACGGAATTTGATAAAACTTTACATTCAGTTAGACATTGATATAAATGGGTTGTGATTAGTTTTTGGTGTAAATCGCCCAACAGATGGTGCTGCTATGTTACATTTTTTATGATTTTTACGATACTATATCTGAAGAACTAATGCACAGAATTTCACCAAACTTCAGATTCGGTTAGACCTTGACAAAAATTGACGTTGATTACGATTTGGTGTAAATAGCCCAACAGGTGGCGCTGCTATATAACATTTTGCACGATTTTCACGATCGCAATATCTCCAGAACTAACGCACATAATTTAATAAAATTTAAGATTTAGTTAGATCTTAATATAAATTGGTGCTGATTTGTTTTTGGTGTATGTGAAACCTGTATGAGATAGAAACAAGTTTTGAGATTGGCAAATGAAACTAGTTTTTTTTATTGTAATCAAATCTGTGAAATCAGACGTTATTTTAACTTTTTATCATATTTAGATTTTTTTTTTTTTTTTTTTTTTTTTTTGGGGGGGGGGTTTAGCCTGTGATAACTGATAAATTTTCTGAAATTTCAAATTTCTTGGGGGGGGGGGGCAACTGCCCCCCAGCCCCCCCGAAATGGCGGCCCTGGTTTTAAAGTTTACCTTCATTTTGCCGGATGCGGGCCGAGCCGGGCCTGTGCAGACGTCTAAAATGCATTAGCCCCCCCCAAAGCGAAATCCTGGGTGCGCCACTGAGGACTCAAGACGAGAAAAGGACCCGTTTTCATGTGCTGGAATACTAAATATTGTCAGACGCTTTGAAGAAATAGGTCTTTTACAGTTTCATATTGTTCCATACCAGCGCCATCTATCGGTAATTTTTTGAAACACAACGTTTTTTGTTATTAAAAAAATCCGATCGACATCTAATCCCATTCACAATTTTTTAGTATCATTCGTTCTTTTTTAATGATTTTTTAAAGTTTCAAAGAAATTATGGCGCACTCGGGCTCGGTACATGCGATTAACACAGGATTAAAGAACAGTACAAGATAATATGACCCAAGTGCTCCAGAAACGAAGTAGTTTTCTTTAACAAATTCTGAATGCCTAAAGGGAAGTATAGGATTTACAATTGCACGTCCTAAACTAGAACAACGTATAAAAGGTGTCCTGGGCACTCTTTTTCTGAACCCTGTCAAAGAAACAGAAAATGCAAAACCGAATATTTCAGGTCAGTGGAGACTTCTGTACTCACCTGTATTGCTCAGATGCGCTAAAGAAGGGAGACATATTATACCCTATACCTTGGTAAATTTTTGGGTTGTTTGTAGCAAAATATAGTTGAAGGCAAATTTTAACTGTTACTAAATTTTAACTCTACGATCTATGGCATAATATGTCTGTGTGTGTGTGCACATAAATTTATTCCATTGTGGCGAAAGAATTCTTTCTGCTTATCGGAAAAGCCGGGTGTGCCATAAATTCATTCAAACTTTAAAAATTCATTAAAACGGAACAAATAATGCTAAACAATTGCGGTTTGCAGGAATGAGATTAGAGGGAGATCGGATTTATTTTAGTAACAAACGAGTTGTGGTTCAAAAAATTACCAATAGATGGCGCTGGCATGCATAATATGAAACAGGTGTCAAGGAGGGCCTTCCACTTCGTGGACGATCCTCCAAGCGACCCGTTTTTTCGAAGGGTTTGACAAGCTTCAGTATACCAGCACACGAAACAGGCCTTTGGCCGTGCGAAATTTTCACAAAGCGCCTGTTTCTGACGCCACGTTCTTGTAAAAGAGCTCAACCAATTACGCTTGATCTGGTAATGATAGCATACTGCTGGCATCAAATGAAGAATCTGGTACTTTGAGATGTTTTATTGAGAGCCGTATTTGCCTAAATCTGCTTCATATTATGTCTGCCAACGCCATCTATCGGTAATATTTTAACCATAACTTTTGTGCTATTAAAAAAAAAAACAAAAAAGAAAGAAAGAAGAAGATTTCCCTCTAATCCCAATCGTGCAAACCGCAAATTTTTAGCATAATTTCTTCGCTTTTAATAATTTTTTAAAGTTTAAACGAATTTATGGCGCATCCGCTATGTCTGAAAATATAGAAGAAACTATATCAATACAAATTTTTAAAAGAACTAGAAGATATTTTCAAGGCAGGTTGGGATATATCTTAATTTTAAAAAACAGACTCAAAAGACTAATATCATCTTATCACAATTTATCAATTATGTTCACGGTACGCGAAGTCCAAACACTAATTCTCTTGAAGTATTAATACATTTTGAAAATCCAGTCGCAACTGAAAATGTAACTCTTGCGCCCAATGAATTATCATTAGAAACTGAAAAAATTGAATCCTCTAAAGATCTCAAATTTAATTCATAAACCATTAAGATGATAGAAGAGATGATTAAGACCAAAAAGATGTATAAAAACCAAATAAAAATGTAGTGGTGGATTGGTGGATATATATATATATATTACAATATTAAAAAATATAAATTAATAGAAAAAATTATTTATTCTTCAAATATTTATTTTGCTTTTATCTTATTTTAAATTGAAATAATGCAACTGGCAGTCATATAAAAGCAAATAATAATAATAATAATAATAATAATAATAATAATAAATAAATAAATAAATAAATAAATAAATAAATAAATAAATAAATAAATAAGTAACCAGTTTTTTTCGTTGTCGCCCATTGTGGGCCGCCATTTGAAACGACATATAAGCAAACCTAATGCATTCATAATAATTATCACTGAAAAAATTATTTAAATCCGATTTTAATTGTTCATCTGCATCTTCCTATTCTATCTCGTGTAACATGTTTTTTAAAGTGGCTCGGTTCCAAACTCTCAAATATCAACAAAAAAAGATAAAAAAATAATAAAGATGTTTGTAAGCCATTCATCGTAATTATAAGATACTAGCTGACCCGCCCGGCGTTGCCCGGGCAGACTGTCATTGAAAAATATAACAGTGGAGTGGACTTCATTAAAAAAAAGACTGCACAATATTTATTTATACTAAAAACTTGTAAAAAAAATTGGTACTTCTCTATTATCCCATCGACCACTTTTCATAACAAAAAACTATCGCCAAACTGTAACGCCAAATAAACGGAAGAACGTTGCCATTGGAATATCAAAATATATAAATAAATAAAATATAAGAATTTAAGGACACAATTGTTATTTTAATTAATGAAATAACTCATAAATCAATTAAACATAATGAAAAATACACGCAAATGTCGAATTAAAAACCACTTGATGACGTAACAAACACGTATATTGCTTGACATCAAGTAAATGGGACTGCATTTTTGGCGTTTAATCTGGCAGTTTGGCGATAGTTTTTTGTTATGAAAGGTGGCCGACGGGATAATAGAGAAGTACCAAAAAATTAAATAAGAGCTAAAATGTCAAAAGTATAACAGTTACGTTTAAAAAATGAAACGGTCAGGGAAAATTATTACACTTACTTTTCCCTTTTTACTAAACATCCCTTTTTTAAAATAATTAAAGTATAAATATTAAATGCTTACAAAAATCAATATTTCAAACGAAAATGTATAAGAATATGTCTATTTAATTTGTTTGTTTCGCTTTTATTCCTGTAGATGCAGCACCAACCAATGAGATACGGTCCATTCGGGTGTTGCCACTAACAATTAACAAATAATAGCGATTTCTGTGCCACGTACGATAGCCTAATATATATATAGATGTTTGAAAGCCATTTTTTCGACCGAAAACTAATTTTTCAGAAATTCCGCTATCATAAAAAAGGTCTAGCAGAAACAGGAAAAATACAAGCGTAGAAGTAATAAATGGTCGGCTGACACTCGGTGAAATTGTTTAAATCTTTCACTTAGAAATAAATAAGGTTTCTGCAGATTGTTTTATCCATCTCATTTTATTATGTAAAAGATCGCGTTCTTAAATAAGGAAGCTGTCCGTGAATAAATAATTCAATTCTATTATTTTCCTCGAGGACGTTGGAAACAATACATAAACAACCCTAACGCAATCCTTAAAATTTCCACTGAGAGAACATGGCATGTCGCATGCCAAATCATATGTTTAAATGATCCATCTGCATTTTCCTATTCTAACTCGTTTAACACATTTTTACTTTCTTGACAAGAAAAAAGGATTGGATTCATGAACATTTTCGACTTCCGGTTTTCGACGGATTTACACGTTTTAGAAGGTCCTGAACACGATTTCACTGGTTTTAGAAAATGTGTGTCTGTGACTCTGTCTGTCTGTGACAAAAAATTTGTGGGCGCAATAACTAATGCGCGAAATTTAATAAAACTTTATATACAGTTAGTCCCTAATATAAATTGGTGCTGATAAGTTTTTGGTGAAAATCGCTGCTATGCTGAATTTTTTGCGATTTCCGAAATAGCTCTATCTCAAGAACTAATGCAGTTATTTTCATCAAACATCAGATTCAGTTAGACCTTGAGATAAATAGACACTGATTACATTTGGGTGTAGATATCCCAAAAGGTGGTGCTGCTATACCACTTTTTTCATTATTATCACGATAGCTATATCTCAAGAACTAATGCACAGACTTTCATTAAACTTCAGATTCTGTTAGATCTAGACATAAATAGATGCTGATTACGTTTTGGTGTAAATAGCCCAACAGGTGGCGCTGTTATGCTACTTTTTTCTTTATTATCACGATAGCTATATCTCAAGAACTAATGCATGGATTTTCATCAAACTTCAGATTCAGTTAGACGCTGTCATAAGTTGTTGATTGGGTTTTTGTCTAAATCTCCCAATAGGTGGCGCTGCTATCCTGCATTTTGCAGGATTTACAGGATTTTAGCAATAGTCCTATGTCAAGAACTAATGCACGGAGTTTAATAAAACTTTAGATTCAGTTAGACCTTGATATAAATTGGTTGCTGATTCTTTTTAGTGTATGTGAAACCTGTATGAGATAGAAGAAAGTTTTGGGATTCACACATCTGACTAGTTTAGAATAGTGATTCAGATCCAAGCTCACAAATATAAAATAAAATGTAAATAATAATAAAGGATGCTTGTAAACAATTCACTGTTATAATAAAGGATGTTTGTAAACCTCTTACGGTAATAATAATGGATGTTTGTAAAACTATTCACAGTAAAAACAATAATGGGTTTTTAAAAACCGTTTCTCGACCGACATTTATTTTGCTGTCATAAAATAGCTCTAGCAAAGGCAGAAATAATGAAAGCTTAAAAGTTTAATATATTGTCAGCTGGCATTTGGCGAAATCATATGCTCTAGTAGAAGTTTGCGCTTCAACCATTCACTTAAAAAGAAATAATTTCTACAGATTTTTTCATCTTTACGCAAAATACATTTTATTATAATAATAATAAAGAAAATTGCATTATCAATTACGGAAGCTTTTTAGGAATCAATAATTCAAATCCATCATTTTACTGAAGGCCGTTGGATAGTATATACTATAAACAACTGTAATACAATCTGTAAAATTCTCGCTGAGAAAAACATGGCACCGCGCACGCCAAAACATAAACGCATCTTCCAATTCTAACTCGTGTAACACGTTTTTTAAAAAATGGCTCGGTTCTAAACTCGTGACTATCAACTAAAAAGTAAACAAGAATGAAAAATCATGCCTAAATGATTGTTTATGAAACACTTCCAGAATGCTTTAACCGATTTAAGGTGAAATATGATGTGGAAAATGCATAACGAATTTGTAAACCCATTTTCCGCAATTACCACCAAATTATCGGTAAAATATCCGAATTCTTTTGTGCAGCCCTGTATATGATATAGATTTGTATATATACTACATAGTATGGTAAAATGTAGTTCACTTAGTAAACGCACAACACAGTTAAATTTCCCATTCAGCAATTTCCATCGATAAACTTTAATATATTCGATATATTTTGTGCTGCCCTATATATGATCTTTAACATTTATACACACCAAGTAAAATGTAAAAAATTAGTTCATTTAAAAACACGTACCACAATTAAAAATGCACTTCCGGCAATTCTTGTTCATAGACAGTACTGTAACAGAGTTCTTTTGTGTGTCCCAGTAAATGAATGATGGATCTTATGTCCACCATATTATATAGCAAGCCTCTTGTAGGTGCCCTACAAGAGGTGATATATATCAATTTCAGTATGTTTGGAATAGTGTAACATTAAAATACATCGCAAACGATTTCCCCAATAGGCTGTAATGTAATAAAATTATTTTGAGTGTCCCTGTAAATGAACTATAAATGCTACACACTTAATTTTCAATACCAAACATGCCATAGTAAACCTCAATAACATATATAAATTACATTGCAATCCGAGTATATTTACGAGAGTTAGAGCATGGCCAGACGGCGTAGACAAACAGATAAACCAACTTTATAAACACTTTTCAACTATGTTGGAAAGTGTTAAAAATGATAAAGGATATGTGTAATCCATTCACTGTAATAATAAAGGATGTTTGTAAATCATTCACCGTAATAATAAAGGATGTTTGTAAATCATTCACTGAAACAATAAAGGATGTTTGTAAGTCATTCACTGAAACAATAAAGGATGTTTGTAAGTCACTCACTGTAATAATAAAGGATGTTTATAAGTCATTCACTGTAATAATAAAGGATGTTTATAAGCCATTTTTTCGACCGAAATTTGTATATCCAGAAATTCCGCAGTCATAAAACAACTCTGGCAGAGACATGACTAATACAAGCTTAAAAATTTAATATATTGTCAGCTGGCGCTTGGCGAAATTGTTTTTACTCTAGATCAGTGGCTCCTAACCTTTTATTGGCCACGCCCCACCGAACCATCTGCAAAATCACTATACCCCCCCCCCTTCTATACTCTTTAACATAATCTCCTATAATTTAAAAACTGAACTCTATTCACATGGATGAAGCCCAACAGTTCCTTAACAATAATTAGTCATTTCACATTTCAACATAGTTGAAAAGTGTTCGACTTCGGTTTGTCTGTCCGTCCGTGCGTGCTCTAACTCTCATAAATATATTCGGATATCACTGAAATTTTTGTATGTTATTGACGTTTACTACAGCATGATGCCAACTGAAAACGAAATGTGTAGCATTTATAGTGTATGTACAGGATTTGTCAAAAGTATACTGTTACATTGCAGTCAATGGGAAAATGTATTTTGACGATGATACGCCATTTGAAATATGATGAAATTGATGTACAATTATCAAGCTCAAACATGCTTTTTGTAAAATATGGCGTGCAAAGCATTTATTATTCATTTACAGGGTCACACAATGATTTCTGTTACACAATGTTTTACGGGTAAAAATCCCGTTTTCAGCGTAATTTAATGATGCTTCACTATTTCAAACATAATGAAATTATGCATTACTGAGGTGCATTACAAAATTGTCCACTGAAAAAGTATGGTGTGCATTGCGTTTATCGTCCATTTACAGGGACACATGAATTCGATTGCAGTCTTATTGCGATAATAACATCGTATATGTGATAAGTACATTTTTAAGTTTGGTTTCCGTATTTAACCCTTTCAGGGGCAAGCACTTGTGCTCCTGTAACGTTGAATTCCCACCGGAATTTAGGAAAGAATTTTAGTTCAAAATAAGAATAAGCAATTTTTCAACTTTTTCTCGTCATAGTTAAAAAAGTAAAATTTATTTTAAAGTTTTTGGTTTGAATCGGATTTAAATTAGGTGGTATATAATATATACCACCGCCCCTCAAAGGGTTAAGTGTAAAAAATTTTTTGAATAGTACGTGGTGTGTATTAATTCTGTTCATCATATACAGAGCTACGCAAAAGATTTTGTAACTATTACTGACTATAGGTAGTGAATTGCTTAAGGGTGTTTTTAATTGTTTTACCCATTTTTCTACTGAACTATATTTAGTAGACCAATATATATTTGTGGAATATAAATAAATTTATATACAGGGCTACGCAAAGATACATTGTCGTTTAGGGTTGGTAATTGCTGGAAATTAGTTTTAAGTTGCTTTATGCGTTTTTACCTGCATTAAATTTTAGTTTAATATGTGGTGTGTACAATAGTCTTTAGATAATATACAGGGTGTAGAAAAGATTTAGAGTGCAATTTCATCGATTGGCAAAAGTTGCTAAATGTGACTTTTCTATGCTATGTAGTATATATCCAAATCTATAGATCACATAAAGGGCTGCACAAAATCATTCGACTACTTTTTTTTTACTATGGAAGGTAATTGCTAAAACTGGATTTTAAAATGTTTTATGTTTCCTAAACCTAACACAACTTCTTTCACCGTATTTAGCGGTGAAGTTCCGTTACAGTTTTCGGAATGTTTTGGGAAATGTTTCATAATCCATGCTTGACGCATGATTTTTTTCGTTCTTGTTTAATTTATCAAACAGATGAGTTTGCTGTTCCTTCCCAACTTTCCGTAGGGATATAGTTCACATTTTTATTTTCATAAAATATCTTGAAATTAACAGCATTGGCACATTTTATAATGTTTTTAATAAACACGTAAAGAGTTGATGGAGAAGTTTTGAACACTAAATTTTCTTCCTGTGAATAACAAAATACATAAGAAGCATTTCAGAATCCTCATCCTTATCAATCTTAAGTAGCCATTTTTTCCTATCAAAACACATTTCTCAGTTAGCGGATTTTCCCTTCACCATTATTGTAAGTTGACTGTCATGTATTCTCATTTTAAAATTTAAAATGTATATGTTATGATGCATATTTATAAACTGTGTAGGAGGCCTACAATAGAGCTATAGAAATTTACTGTCCACAGATTTCTTTTTCTAATCCACATTTTAGATTTATTAATTTTATAAAGTTGGTTGTACCGGATTTAAAAAATTCAAATGTGTTTTAGGTTAAATATGTTCAAGAGTGAGTTTTACATACAACACTAAGTAGTTTCACGTGTAACATTTCTTCATGTGACATATATGAGTTATTAGCTCTACAGAGGTATAAGGAATACAAGGCTCTTTCAATAAATAGTCGAAAGAGTTGCGAAAAATTGTAAAATACTTTAAAACCAGAAAAGTTATAGAAAATTTTAAGTATAAATAAAAATGCCACATTTTATTTTTAAATATTGCTTTTATAGTAATTCTGGTTTTCCATTCTATATTTTCTACTTTTGATTAGGAACTTTTTTTTAAATTAAGAGAAGCTTACTTTTTTATTTAACTATATTTTTGAATTCTGCATGTGTTAATATTATTCAAGTACAACATAACTTTTCCAAAAAAGTAAAAAAATTCCAGTGAATGGTTTAGTAAAATATTTTGAGTTGCACCCCTAAAAAGTCAAATTGCCCCACGTTGGGAACCACTGCTCTAGTCTGTTTATAAGCCATTCACTGTAATAATAAAGGATGCTTGTAAGTCATTCACTGTAATAATAAAAGATGCTTGTAAGTCATTCACTGTAATAATAAAGGATGTTTGTAAGCCATTTTTACGACCGAAATTTATTTTTCCATAAATTTGCCATTCATAAAGCAACTCTGGGAGAGACAGAAATAATACACAAGCTTAAAAGTTTAATATACCGGGTGCGTCAGAAAAATGTATACATACACTGTTTAACGGGTCATAACTTTCTAATTTTTCTTTCTTTTCAAAGTGGAAATAATGAGTGGACCAAGTTAAACTTTTGAAAAAAGAAAATTTATTTTAAAATACTATTGTAAGTATGAAAATGTAGCAGAAGTTCAAGAACAATATCGCAGGAAGATTCAGGCAGATCCACCTATACGACTGACAATTCATCTGATAAAAGATAAGTTTGAAACGAATGGATGTTCATAGACAACTTTCCGGAACCGCAATTGGGCAAGAATGCGCCTCAACACCAAATGAAATGTTTGTTGAAGTTTGTAAATCAATAGCCCACACTGTTACCAGCAGTGTATTGACCAGAACGGTCATATTTTTTAGCATCTGAGGTAGGAGGGAAAGTTATACATTTTATGTGGATTATTTTGCAATTTAACCCTATCACTATGTACTATCGAAACATACCCTGTTGTTGGCCAGGACAAATATGCTATCTATTTTTCAAAAAAAAAAGTACCACTTATATTTGTACAGTTTAATTTTTACCGTGTGTTACAAACATTATGATATGAGATGTCACCGGCTGAAACTACTCAGTGAGTGATAGATTTTTTTGACAACTTGTTGAAAGTGCTTAGGGTCCTCGTGGACCCCAGGACATAGAGATAGGGTTAAATTATGTTATAATCATTCAAATGCGTACACATTTTTCTGACGCATCCTGTATTGTCACCTGGCACTTGGCGAAATTGTTTACTCTAGAAGTTTTCATCCTTTTACTTAAAAGAGAAATGATTCTGCAGATCTTTTTCTTTTTACGCCAAACACATTTCTTTATGGGCAAAAAAATCTTCTAAGTTACGGAAGCTTTTCAGGAATAAATAAATCGATTATTTCCCTCAAGTCAGTTGTTAAAGATACATATAAACAACTCTAATGCAATCGCTAAAATTCTCGCTCATAAAAATATGACATCGCACACGCCAAAATATAATTGGTTCATACACATCTTCCTACTTTAACTCATGTAACACGTTTTTTTTTTTTTTTTTTAAGTGAATCTGTTCAAAGCTTGCAAATATAAATGAAAAAAAGTAAAAAATAATAAAGGATGTTCGTAAACACCGTAATAAGATGTGTGTAGCCAACCCTCGCAATAGTACCAAAGGATGTCTATAAGCCATTCAGCGTAATAATATAGGATGTTTGTAAGCCATTCAGCATAATAATATATTATGTTTGTAAGCTATTCAGTGTAATAATATAGAATGTTTGTAAGCCATTTCTGGACCGAAATTTATTTTGCTGTCATAATTCTGTTGTCATAAAATAGCTCTAGCAAAGACAGAAATAATGAAAGCGTAAAAGTTTAATATACTGTCAGCTGGCATTTGGCCAAATTTTTTTGCTTTAGAAGTTTTTGTTACAACCTTTCACTTAAAAAGAAATAATTTCTACAGATTTTTTCATCTTTGCGCGAAATACACTTCATTATAATATTAAAGATCGCTTTCTCAATTACGGAACTTTTCAGGAATAAATAACTCAAATGGATTATTTCCCTCAAGGCCGTTGGGAAAGATACATACAAACAACTCTAATACAATCGCTAAAATTCTGGCTGATAAAAATATGACATCGCACACGCCAAAATATAAATGGTTCGTATACACATCTTCCTATTCTAACTCGTGTAACACGTTTTTTAGAAAAGTGGCTCGGTTCCAAGCTCACGAATATCAACAAATAAAAAGAAAACTGCCCAGTTAAACTGAGGGCATTGAGCTCACAGACTATTCACACTTATTGCATATTATACTCTTATTTCAAATTTGTGGCCTTACCACAATGAACCTATATACAAAATTTGAAGAAAATCGGATAATTCTGCATGAAAACCCCATTTATCTAAATTGAGGGGGGTAGCCCCCCTTTCCCCTCTTTATGCTTAACTAATGGAACCCCCAAATTAATCAGGGAAGTGCCTTACCACAATGAACCTATACACAAAATTGGAAGAAAATCGGATAATTCTGCATCAAAACCCCATTTATCTAAATTGAGGGGGGGGGTTAGCCAGCCCCCCACCCGTTTCCCCTCTTTATGCTTAAGCAATGGACCCCAAAACTAATCAGGAAAGCTCCTTACCACAATGAACCTATATACAAAATTTAAAGGAAATCGGAAAATTCTGCATGAAAAACCCATTTATCTAATTTGAGGGGGGGGGGGGCGGGGTTAGCCCCCCGTTTCCCCCTTTATACTTAACCAATGAATCCCCAAAACTAATCAGGGAAGCGCCTTATTCCAATGAACCTAAAAACAAAATTTGAAGCAAAACGGTTATTTCTATCAAGAGTTATCGCGTTACGTACATACATACGTACATACATACATACAGAACGGGCGGGCACATTAGCTCTCAGGCTTTGATAGCCTGTGAGCTAAAAAGTAAAAAATAATAAAGGATGTTTGTAAACAATTCACCGTAATAAGGTATGTGCAGACTAGTCACCGCAATAGTAAACGAAGTCTATAAACAGTGATGGAACATCTGCGTACCATAGAATCATTTGACACCACTAAATTTAAAGAGTATTCTTTATGTTATTTACATACAGAATTTCTCAGATATTTTTAATACGAAGAATACTATTAAAATTTTGTGGTGACAATCGCCCAAATGGTGCGCCACTGTTTCATCATTGCTTTAAGCCATTCAGCGTA
Organism: Maratus michaelseni; assembly: GCA_963931845.1. Taxonomy (NCBI): domain Eukaryota; kingdom Metazoa; phylum Arthropoda; class Arachnida; order Araneae; family Salticidae; genus Maratus; species Maratus michaelseni. Next base: position 156,553,242 of record OZ007600.1, on the reverse strand, counting down.
ATAATATTGGATGTTTATAAGTCATTCAGCGTAATAATATTGGAGGTTTATAAGCAATTCAGCGTAATAATAAAGGATGTTTTTAAGACATTTCACGACCGAAATTTATTTTGCTGTCATAAAATAGCTCTAGCAAAGACAGAAATATGAAAGCGTAAAAGTTTAATATACTGTCAGCTTTTGCTCTAGAAGTTTTTGTTACAACCTTTCACTTAAAAAAAAAAAAAAAAAAAAACTTTTTACAGATTTTTTTTCATCTTTGCGCGAAATACACTTTATTATATTAAAGATAGCTTTCTCAATTACGGAAGCTTTTCAGGAATAAATAAATAACTCAAATCGATTATTTCCCTCAAGGCCGTTGTGAAAGATACATATAAACAACTCTAATACAATCGCTAAAATTCTGGCTGTTAAAAATATGGCATCGCACACGCCAAAATATAAATGGTTCGTATACACATCTTCCTATTCTAACTCGTGTAACACGTTTTTTTAGGAAAGTGGCTTGGTTCCAAGCTCACGAATATCACCAAAAAAGTAAAAAATAATAAAGGGTGTTTGTAAGCAATTCTCCGTAATAAGATGTGTGTAGACCATTCACCGCAATAGTAAAGTATGTCTATTATAAGACATTCAGCGTTATAATAAAAAAATATATGGGATATTTGTAAGCCATTCAGCGTAATAATATAGGAAGTTTGTAAGCCATTCAGCATAATAATAAAGGATGTTTATAAGCCATTTTTTGACCGAAATTTATTTTGTTGTCATAATTCTGCTGTCATAAAATAGAAATAATGAAAGCGTAAAAGTTTAATATACTGTCAGCTGACATTTGGCCAAATTTTTTGCTCTAGAAGTTTTTGTTACAACCTTTCACTTAAAAAGAAATAACTTCGACAGATTTTTTTCATCTTTACGCGAAATACACTTCATTATAATATTAAAGATCGCTTTCTGAATTACGGAACTTTTCAGGAATAAATAACTCAAATCGATTATTTCCCTCAAGGCCGTTGTGAAAGATACATATAAACAACTCTAACCCAATCGCTAAAATTCTGGCTGATAAAAATATGGCATCGCTCACTCCAAAATATAAATGGTTCGTATACACATCTTCCTATTCTAACCCGTGTAACACGTTTTTTAGAAAAGTGGCTCGGTTCCAAGCTCACGAATATCAACAAAAAAGAAAAAAATAATAAAGGATGTTTGTAAGCCATTCACCGCGAGCTTCTACGAGGGGTGGGGGTGTGGAGGAAGGCATGGAGAGTGATCTTGGCCCAGTGAGCAGACCGATTTTAGAGAGAGGAAGGATTCACATCACGGGGGAAATTCTATAACTTCGAATAATTTTCTCTCCTCCGCTGAAGTTATTCGTTCACTCCATTTCAAGGTAAGATCGATATTTTGATCTCTTCGTTCTTTTTAACGTTTAGCTTCTGGTGTTTAATTCTCTTTTTCAGTCTATGTAGAGCGTTTTGTGTTTTATAAGCGTGGAGTTTGAGTAAGGCATATGGATTGAGGCATAAAATATTGAGTAATGCGCTTTTTTTTTTAAAAAAAGGATGTCGTATTTTTGTATTGTTTACATTTTAAGAATTATTTGGTTTTTAAAAGAAATTTTCGAGACATTGTGATCAGATGAACAAATGAAGAAATGGATTAAATAAGAGTTTAAAATACGCTGTGAAAATCAATTATTTTTTTGTTTCAAAGGAATTTTTAAAAATATATTATTTTAAAGCAAAAATAAATGTTAGATGCTTTTTTATTTTGTATGATAGGGATGAAAATAATTTGAGTAATGAGAAATATGGATTGAGGCATAAAATATTAGGGAATAATATGTAAGCTTTTTACTTAAAATGATGTCATATTATTCTATTGTTTACATTTTAACAATTATTTGGTTTTTAAAAGAAAAATTCGAGGCATTGTGATCAAATGAACAAATTAAGAAATGGATTAAATAAGAGTTTAAAATACGCTGGGAAAATCAATTATTTTTTGTGTTAAATGAATTATTTTAAATATATTATTTTAAAGTATAAATAAATGTTAGGTGCTTTTTATTTTGTACAATATGGAATGAACATATTTTGAGAAATGAGAAATATGGATTGAGGCATAAAATATTAGGGAGTATATACGCTTTTACCACGCTTTTTTTTTTAAAAAAAAGGATGTTTACATTTTAAGTTATTTGGTTTTAAAAAGAAAAATTCGAGACATTGTGATCAGATGAACAAATTAAGAAATGGATTAAATAAGAGCTTAAAATATGCTGTGAAAACAAATTATTTGTTTGAGTTAAAGGAATTTTTTTTTTTTTTTAAAGATTATTTTAAAATCAAAAATAAATGTTAGATGCTTTTTTTATTTTGTATAATATGGAATGAAAACAGCTTGAGTAATGAGAAATATGGATTGAGGCATAAAATATTAGGGAGTAATATTATACGCTTTTGCCACGCTGTTTTCTTTAAAGGATGTTTACATTTTAACAATTATTTGGTTTTTAAAAGAAAAAATCGAGACATTGTGATCAGATGAACAAATTAAGAAATGGATTAAATAAGAGTTTAATTTTAAAAATATGCTGTGAAAATCAATTATTTGTTTGTGTTGGATGATTTTTTTTAAAAGATTATTTTAAAGCAAAAATAAATGTTAGATGCGTTATTTTGTATAATAGGGAATGAAAATAGTTTGGGTAATGAGCAATATGGATTGAGGCATAAAATATGCCGTGAAAGCATATGCATGTATTTTTATTAATCCTTTACTGGATGATTTTTTAACTTTCCAACATAGTTGAAAAGTGTTTGACATAATTCGTCTGTCTGTATGCGCTCTAATTTTGTAAACTCTTTTATTTCCACGTAATTCGTATATGTTATTAAGGTTTGCTATAGAATATTCCCTATTGAAAATGATGTGTGTAGATTTTTATAGTTCCTTTACAGGGACACACAAAAGAATTCAGTTACATTATGGTCTATGAGAGTGTATTTTAATGTTACACTGTTTTAAACATAATAAAATTTATATACATTACTGAGGTATACCATAACATGCTTTATATGAATGAGCAGAATATGATGTACGTAACATTATTTTACAGCGGCACAAAATAATTCAGTTATATCTATATGGTATGAGAGCGATATAGTAAGAGCGATAACTTCCAGGAATGGTTTTTCGGCTTCATTATGCCTTATTAAGCTATAATTTTTAGAATATTACGTGGTGTGTATAAATTTTATAGATTAAAATATACAGGACTACACAAAATAATTTGTAAGCCTTACAATCTGTGGGCGCGAATTTGTTAAATTGTATTTTGAAATGTGTTTATGCATTTTCCAGCTGAACTGTGTTTTAGTATACTAAGGAATGTTTGCTAAATATGATTAAACTAGCTGACATGCCCGGCGTTGCCCGGACCCGTGATAATAACTTTAAAAATACCTAAAATCAATATTGAATGATTTTACATTTTTAAATGAAAATCTATCCAAACGAACTGAAGGACAGTCGTTATAGTTATTGCCGATTTAATTTCTGACGTTTTCATATATTTAAACTTTCAATTCTGACCAAAAGTTCCTGAGGAAACCTAAATAATGTAAAGCGCTCCCCCACCTTTCCTCTTTTAAACTCAAAATAATATACAGTTTTGGCCAGTTTATTAATCCCAGTTTATTAATCGAAAAAAATTTCCAAAACCTTGTTTCTAAGATTATTATATTAAAATTAAATAAAAATCACGCATTCGTAGCATCATAATTCACTTTTATATTTTAACAGAATAGTAAGGCTACTATAATTTGTGACTCGTGCTATAGCCAGTATATGTCAGGGCACATGGCCCTTATCATTATCTTTTTACGTGTGAAGATTTCGCTATGATACTCCATTGTAAAATTTGGTAATTTTTTAAATTCAATATTTGAAAAACGACATAATCATTAGATTTGAAATTTATATCAAGAAAAATACAATTTTTTACCTTTCTAACGAAGTTTGTCTAACAATTTTCTGACAAATTCTTTTCGAGTTATTAATTATTTCAGCAACTTTAAATGTTTCATTTTCCGAGATTAATCTGTGGCAACGATTATCGAAAATCCCAGTCGTCAGCAACGCATAGCTTTTTATTAAAGAGGATTCATGTACAGGACTACACAAAATAATTTGTAAACATATTACAGTCTGTGGGCGCGAATTTGTTGAATTGTGTTTTGAAATGGGTTTATGCATTTTTCAGCTGAACTATATTTTAGTATACTAAGGAATGTTTGCTAAATATGATTAAATTCATGTACAGGACTACACAAAATAATTTGTAAGCGTCACAGTCTGTGGGCGCGAATTTGTTAAATAGAGTTTTGAAATGTGTTTATGCATTTTTCAGCTGAACTATATTTTAGATCTTAAGGAATGTTTGCTAAATATGATTAAATTCATGTACAGGACTACACAAAATAATTTGTAAGCCTTACAGGCTGTGGGCGCGAACTTGTTAAATTGTTTTGAAATGTGTTTATGCATTTTCCAGCTGAACTATATTTTAGCATACTGAGGAATGTTTGCTAAATATGATTAAATTCATATACAGGGCTGCGCAAAAGACGCATTTAAGAAAAGTAATTAAAAAAGGGAGGAGCTTGTAAATTTCTGACACAATGGAATCAGCTTGATTCGAACGTTGGATCTCCAGTTTTGAAACCGGCGTTGCTTTTGCATTACTAATGCTTGGTTACATCGCCGCAATATTTATCACTTATACTCTGTCATAATTCTTTGGCAATTTTTCTATAGAATTGATAGGAAAATGGTTTGAAATTCGATTAAATACCTAATCGGTTGGCCGATTATTATGATATGCTTGGTAGAAAGCACAAACTAGTGAATTTATTTATTTTAGTTATATTTTTTTCTGTTTCTTTTTTAAGATATTTCAACTGAGAAGGAAAAAAGAGCATTAAATAAACAATCTATTTACGAATCATACTATCCTATATATTATTTCTGTTATGTCCCTTTTTTTAAGCAAATAAAAAACGTAGAACGATAAATGAGATAACCATATGAAAGGATTTTGAAGTACACTCACATTCTGTTAAAACATGTATTTTGATTAAAAATTGCAATTAATTAAAAATTAAATCGGCATTGTTTGTTTTCATAAATGAAATAAAAGCTTTTCCTTTAATTAGTGTTGCCGCAAAAATAAAATACCGCATCAATGATTATCTTTATTGAACATTTTCTTGTTTATAAAGTGGGACATCGTTGCGGAACGGGTTTATTTAAATTTTATAATATAAAATTTTTTAATATAAAATTCAGATGCTCAATTTATTTTTCTTTATCCCAAGTTTTTTTTTTTTTTTTTTTTTCCCCGAAACAGATGATGTCACCCTCTAATACTGTTAAAAAATTGAATGTTTTTTTCGGTCAGTTATTACTGTAACTGTGATGGAATAAATGAAATGACTAATGTCAAACCAGCAAGATGTAAAATAACATGGGGTCCTGTGTTGTTTGCAGATATTTTTAGTTCTTTATTTTTTTAGAAGTTTAAACCTGCATCTGAAAAATATTAGATATTGCTAAAAAAATATTAGACTGGAGTGCGAAATCGTCACACGGGTCCACTGCACTGCAAAAAATAATTGTTGATTTTACAGTATAAAACTGGCACCCCAGCTGCCAGTATTATACCGTAAAATTAACAGTATTAAACAGTAAAATAAGCAGTAATACGCTGCCGCGCAGCTGGGGTGCCAGTTTTATACTGTAAAATCAACAATTATTTTTTGCAGTGTGGTATTATATATTTCTATATTATATATTCTATATTATCTATTTCTTGAAACAGTTTCTATAACATATTTGTTAAATGAGAGTTCAATAGGGAGTACTGTTTGGGAGTTACCGTGTCTACACCCACGCACAGAGAGAGAGATCATGTGTAAATTGCTTAACTAACACTATGTGTACGGAAAATAAATAAGGTAGTAACATGAAACATTCGAAAGGACAGTCCCGGATTAGGGTAAGAAATAGGGATTCCGTAATCCCTTATTATCGATACAGTAATCCCTAGTATCGATACAGTAATCCCTTAACATGCACGAGGGTTACGTTCCAGGAAAACCTCGCGAATGTCAAGTCTCTGAAGTTCGAAAAAAAAAAAAAAGTTCCATAAAATTTTAATTAGAAGGGCACAGCATTTAAAAGAACAAAAGGATATATATGTATTAACAATATGTTATGCATAACATATATGTAGAAGGTGGATGTACACTCACATTCATAAATATGAAGTATATTTATTGAAGACAATTCAAATTAACTGACTGGAGAAATAATTACAGCTAAAAAAGCATAGGTTTTTCTGTAAAGTAATTTCGACTCTCTCTATTCGCAAAGAGATGATAATGTATTAGTGGGTCAGTCAGGGCCCGACTTAGACTATCTAGGGCCGCGGGGCAAGCTCATTCTTGGGGGGGGGGGGCTTCTTATCAATGGAAATTGTTAGTGGATTATGCTGGAGAAACTAATACTAAACTTCATATCTATTGTATGTGTACACAAATATTTCGAACCCTGTACTATTCACATTTGTATACACGGTATCACAAGAAAGATGGTTAAAAACCTTAACAGATGATAGAATACAGTACTTCTTTATAGAAATCTAAGGGCTCATGTGAGTCTTTAATAGGGCCAGGTCTTTCAGTCATTCTTTGGTATTTGTCATAACATAAAATTTTCTACCACATTGTAAAATTTAATCTTTGTATTGCTTCAACATACATTTGGGTGATTTCATAATATGGAAAGGCAAGTGCAAGCATACATTTATACTAATTGCAACAAATTTCAACACTTTATATGTTGTTACTGCAGTCTTCATGCACTAAAGTACATTTGTATAAAATTTTATAATACATTAGTTTTCTGGTGATGTAGTTCGTTCCTTTTTTGCTGGGGGGGGGGGGGGAGAGGGACATGGGTACGGGAAGCAGAGAGGGGAATGAAAGGGCCACATTACCTTTCAAGTCTTTAAAATGTAAGAATTTTGGCCAATTTTAACCATTTGGCATAATTTTAACAAAAATCTTGATTACGTCCATGGGGGACTCTCAAATGGGGGCCCCTGGGCAGCGGTCCGCATGCACCTGCATTAGTCAGGTCCTCGGGTCAGTATGCGATACATTAAAATATGATATTTAAATACAGCCAAATGCTTCAGAAATGCTTTTATTTTCTAAGTGCAGCTTCAGCTCCATCTGTACGAGAACCTGCGCATTTTAAATTAATATATTCAAGATGTTTTTACCTTATCTCGTCAAATATCCTCATTGCGATTAGTATTCTTCTGTTAATATTTTGTTTTCTTGCAACACTCGCTCCTTTTTCAGTTAACGACTGAAAATTGATTTGTAAATAGATACTAAGAAAACACAGGCGAAATAATCTTTAACCACTATAAATGCTGAAAAAGAAAAAGATAATAAAGAAAACTCGCAAATATTCAAGTCAGATTCTCGCGAATGGTACGTTTTTCCGCATTTTTATATTAGCAAATAATCAAAACTCGCTAATGCTAAAACCGCGAATGTTGAGAGGCTATTGTATTATATAATGTTACGTTCAAAGTATAAAATATTGCACTCGAAGTAAAAGTATTGCTGATCAAATAGAAATTAAATTGATATACAATACTTGTCAAAAGTCTGAGCACACCAGTATACTTTAAGGAAATTTCATTTGCACTGTACAATAACGAAATAAAACCTGTTTTATTGTCTTTGTTTACAATATAAACAACTGTTTTCACAGTAAACAAACAAACAAAGTACTTGTTTTGACTTCAAGGCAAGTTTATTTAGGTAATTTTATGTAGTCTGCTTTCATCGAAGTGAGGATCCTTATTACACTACAGGTTTAAACGACTGTTCTTGGTAGTAAGCAAGCAACTAATGCCAAACTTCAGATGAAATTTCCGCTATATAGCAATGTAGAGATGCAACTCCAGGAGAAGTAAAATGCTGAGAGATTATGTCTCCACTAATTTTTTTACACATTTCTATCCTTTTCCAGTGTTGAATAAGTACGGAAACAAAACAATAAATCTTGTTATTTTTATCATACTACATTCATACACAAATGGCAAAATGTACGATAAACAAGCTCCTTTTCGGGGGTGTGCCCATACTTTTGACAGGTATAACTGTATTTTGAAAAACTGAACATTAAAAATCTTGATTTAAGGCATGAATTTTGTCATGAAAATCATTTTTTCTTGTTGAAAGTATAATAAACTATACTATTTTGAGAAAGTTTGAAATAATTTGACTTTATTCAATATTTTGAGATAAAATAAATCACTAAAACACGAAATAAGAATCGGGTTTTTTTTACTGCAGTTAATAATTTTTACTGCAGTACTAAGAATTTTAATGCAATTTTGCTTGTTCAATTTCTTAGTATAACATATGATATAAGCAAAATTAATCATAATTTTTAAAATATGAAAATATACTGAAATCGCTCATTTTTAGGGTTTCGTTCTTCTCAGGAAACCCTATTCGTCCTGCTACGTTGTCTGTCTCCGTCACAGAGCCGGTTCTCAGAAACTATATAACTTACAGACTTGTGTACTTATAGATGAATACCTACTATGAAGCTGAAAATCATAAAATTAAAAAAAATCGTATTTTTTTAATATAGAGAGATAAAAAACCAAAAATCTAACAGCCTTTTCCTATTAAATTTAAACATTTTTCGTTATAGCAGGAAGTGAATAAAAAATCGATAACAGAATTCCATCTCTAGATACGGCCTTGATATGTACGTTGGATATTTTTGAAAAATAATTTTCATTTGTCTTGAGGAATCATTGTAATTAAACAGGGTGTTTATAGAGAAATCGGTTAGCCACAGATCTGTGTGACCAAATAAGGGGATGACATATGGGCATCCTATGCTAACCGTTGAAGAGTACATGTGGCGGTTTTCATTTGCTTTATTAGCACAGAATGGAAAACTTTTTAATGTAACTGATTATCAAAAGCATATCAGAATAAACGGAAATGAAATCTGTTACACTGAATTTAAGAAAAGGAGGGAAAAGGGAAAAAAAATTGTAGAACAGTGAGCCTTAAAATAATGAAAAAGGTTGAACAAATTTTGAAAAGGGAATTAAATAAAAGGGGAATAATTACTGAAATTAAATAATATATGATGCGACATCATAAAGAGTGTTAAAATTAGACACCTTATTTGGAAAAAAATAATAAGATAAATTATCTAATAAAAGTTAAGCCGTAGATTAAGGCATGGAATAAGTAATTGTTAGATTTCAAATGTAGATTTCAAAGTGGGTGGTTCCAGCTGCCAGATCATGGCAAAAAGGTCATTTCTTCTGCATTTCTCAATAAACAGGTGCCCCACGGTCTGCATCTTCGAAATCTGCCTGTGCCTGTAAGCCGAGCCGTCAGGGATTTTTTTAATTCATTTTTGTTCGCAAACTTATGAACGTGGCAGGTGCTCTAATTAAGAAACTTATATAATCAAACTGTTTTTAAGTTTTTTGTTAAAGGCTGCAGATTTTTCAGAACATGCTGTCACATTTTGAGGTTTTGAACAGTATTTCTGTACATGACAATGCAGTAAAGTAAAACAAAGCTGCAGTCCAGAAACAAGAATCGCTTATAACACAAGATTTAATTCATTTATCGGAAAATGGATTAAAAAAGTTAAATTTCAAATCACTTCAATAATCATGCTTGCATGTATCATGCTTTTATGATTAAAAATGAGTCTGAAAATGGGTCAAAATTGATCGTTGTTGAGCGGAAAAAATAGTTTTTGGATAACCGCCTTGAAAAATTGGATAGTAACATTAATCATGATTTAAGACATGTATTTCGTCAGTGTCATATTCCCTGTTAAAACTGCTGTAGATTGCAGTTTGTCTTTTTATAACAGGTAATTTTAATTGTGTTAAAATCATCTTATTTTTATTTTGAGAAACTGTACCAGAAATTGTGCGGTTTAACCGTATTATACGGTTTAGTACGGTGAAGAAATATACACGATTTTAGCATACCGAGTTGAAAAAACATAATGATTTTTGCAGATTTTTAAATTTTGATATATTTTAAGAAGCTAAAAAAATAAGTTAAATCGTGCAAAAGGTAAACTATGGATTAAATGTTAAACAATCAAATATGCTAATTAAATCAATTCATTATTTTATGAGGACAATTTGTCATTGTACTGTGAAAAAAATAATTACCCTCAGTTATATTAAAATTATTATTAAAAAAAAAAAAGACAAGTCATAATATCTCTATAATAAAACCGTAAGTCATGTGACTGTCATCAACAATTCCGGAATGCCCGCTTCACTTTTTCATATGCCAGGCGGCCATTTTTATTCAAAATTATTTTTTCGAATAAAACTTAATAAATGTTACATTTTTAGAAAGATCGTTCAAAATAAATTAATATTTGAGAGATGACTTACGTTCAATTATGTATATATTCTTCAATAACTTCAGTTGAAATTAGCCTCGCAGTTCAAATTCTCTATCCATGAAAGTAAACAAAAACAAAAAAAAAAAAAAAAAAAGATTCATTCGTCGTGAAGTTTTAAAACATTAAACCTTTAAACCATGGAGATAATCGTTCGTAAAGTTAGTTTTCCGTGAAAGATTTTTTGGAGCGCTGCCTGGTGTCAAAAAAATAATTCGTACCAGTGACACAATCAAAGTTTACCATAATTATGTGCTATACAACTCAACTTCATTCTTTATCTTTTCTTGATGTAAGCTGAATGTAAACAAATACAACTCCTGTAATGATATTTAATGAATCAAATTTCGAAACAAATTGTCAGTTAATTTGGTATTTATGTATTATACGTGCAAGGAAGAGAGACCACTGAAAATGATTGTTAATCACCAATCATATTTACCATTATTAATGACCAATCGCTTTCAAAACAGTAATTTAATATACATTTACAAAATACATAACATCATTAAGTACTTTTGTGTTATTTGGGCGCAAATCTCGCCAATAGCATATTTAAAATCGCCAATACCAGCTTTTATTTTTCGCGTGTACAAATTAGAAACGATACTTTGATTTTGAAATCAAATGTTCTGATGGAACAGCTGTCGTAGACGCACCGAGGCACTATATTAACTATAGAGTTGCAATATAGAGAGAAAAAACGGGTTGCTGTAATTAGAATTATAGGCGGTAATGTTGGCGTGGCGTATTTACAAGTTACGGATCTTAATATTCAGTAGACATTAAGCAGAAATGCCAAAGTAAGGGAATTATGCAGCTATGAAAACTCCTGAACTATATCAAAACCAGAGGGCCCGTGCGAAGATTTCGCACTGAAATCTAATATTTTTAGGTACTTCTCTATTATCCCGTAGACCACTTTTCATAACAAAAAACTATCGCCAAACTGTAAGATTAAACGCCAAAAATGCAGTCCCATTTACTTGATGTCAGAATCATTATGCGTGTTTGTTATGTCATCTAGTGGTTTTACATTCGACATTTGCGTGTATTTTCCATTATGTTTTACTGATTTAGTAGTTATTTTATCAATTAAAATAACAATTGTGTCCCTAAATTCTTATATTTTATTTATTTTTTGATATTCCAATGGCAACGTTCTCCCGTTTATTTGGCGATAGTTTTTTGTTATGAAAAGTGGTCGAGAGAGAAGTATCATTTTTTATCAATATGTAATATTTATTAGATGCAGGTTTAAACTTCTAAAGAAAAAGCAAGGATAAAAATATCTGCAAACAACATTTAGTTGTTAGTCAAGCCAGAATATCATCTCATTTATTCCATTAAAGTTAGACTAAAAACTGATCCAAGCCTGCTAAAGGCACGCGTGCGAAAAAAAAAAAAATAACAATCGTATTTTGACTGTATTACAGGATGACGTCATCCGCTTCGGGAAAACCATGGGACTTAGAAATATAAATCTAAACATTTCAATTTCAATCTTTAATCATAAGTATAAAATAAACCCGTGCGGTGTTTTTTATAATAATTGCTATGAGCATCATATAATGTGGTATTTTAGTTTTTTGGCAACAATAATTTCAGGAAAATCTTTCATTTCTTTTATGAAAGCAGTGCCGATTTAATTTTTATTTTTCAGCAAATTTTAATCAAAAACATGTTTTAATGAATTGTTAAGTGGGTTATGTCAGAAGCCGGTTCTAAAACCTTTCATATGTTATCTCATTCGTTGTTCTGCTTTCATATTTTCTTAGAAAAAGGGATGTTGAGAGGAGAAATAATATATAAGGATAGGAGAGCAGAGAAAAACAGAGTCGAACAGAGACCGGCATCTAGAAGGAAGTTCGTGAATTTTAATCAGATTCTACGCCACGGGTCAAAAGTGCTGACAGCAAATATGGTTTAAAAGGAATGTGATTATCAAAACTGGCTTCCAAAAGTTCAATGTTTCACCAAACCATACTCGAAAATTACGTGTTATAATATGCACCCCGATTATGTCACATTATTCAAGACGTTTTAAATGAGAATAATGATAGATTTTCTAATCTTCCGTAATCAAGTCTACAGCCAAAGTTAGCGAGAAACAAACAAACAAACAAAAGAATATTGGCAACAATACGGTTCAGTGTAAATATGGATATCATTAAAGACTTTCACAAAATAGACTTCAATGCACCAAATCGTATTAACTAAAATACGCCATTTGGCAATGGATTCAATTACGGAAAACTACTTAATATGTTTAAGAATCTCCTCATTAGCAAACATATTGCGACTGATAAGCAAACGGATATGAAGCATAAACGCTTAAGTTGGTTAAGCGGTTTTTGTCAAGAAAAACGAAATACATAACAACAAAAAATATGCGAAATGCTACCATGATCGCAAAAGATTCTGATTTGTCTATTAGAATCTTCCGGTTTGGCGAAGGATTACGGAAAAAAATAAATTATGAATAAAAGTAACGTGTTACAGTGCTTAACATACATTTAAGGGAGACCAAACTGGTCGCCAGTGGCGGCTAGTACACAATAATAGTACATACACGAAAAAAAAAAATGTATCAAATTTTTTAACCTTATTTAAGCAGTAAATTCCGTTGTTGAGCTTGACAAATATTTGCTGGATCAACAATATTTTTATCGATCATTGTTAATTCAACGAACCTTTGCTCAAAAAATTTGCTTAAATATTTAAATTGTTTAAAAAATGGTGATCTAATAAAATACCCTTTGGACCTTATTTAAACAGAAAATTCCGATCTCAACTAATTTTTGCTGGATCAACAATATTTTTATTGATCATTGTTAATTCAACAAACCTTTGCTTGTTTAACATATTTTTTTAAAATTTAAGTATTAATTGGTAAAAATGTAAAATGTTTACCTAATAATAAAAGTACCTTTGGACTTCATTTAAACAGAAAATTCCGTTAAGCTCGACAAAATTTTGCTTGATCAACGATATTTTTATCTATCATTTTTTAATTCAACAAAACTTTGCTCGTCTCGACATTTTTTTTTTTTGTGAGAAATTAAAAAAAAAAAAATGTTATATTAAAAAAAATATTTTTAAAAAATGTGACCATCCAACAAAATATCTTTTCGACGTTATTTAAACAGAAAATTTCGTTAAGCTTGACAAAGTTTAACTATATCAACAATATATTTTCTTTATCGATCATTTTTATTCAAAAGTACTTTTATTGTCTCAACAAATTTTCTGTTTAAATATGATACATCGGAAATTTGTTACATGAAAAGTGAAAAGTTTAATTGGAAATATATTGTACTGTCCTCTAAAGAAAACCCAGAATAAAATGTTTTCTTAAAAAAAAAAAAAAAAAAAAAAAGTACTGCCTTAAATATTTCAGTAAAGTCAATTTTTTGTTTTGTTCTGTTTTTATACACCATTAAAAAAAAAAATAGTTAAAAATGCCTAAGGAGTACTTATTTAGTTTTAAAATAATTTTAACTAACAACTGCAGAATTCTGGCAGAACATGAGTTTCATTTTCACAGATTTTCTTGTTATAATAGAACTTTAGAATAATCTACATAAATTTTTAATTGGTTTTATGTTAAACCATTCATGTAATGAAATTTTTTATTTTCAGCTGATTATGTTAGCTGCGTTTTTTTTTTTTTTTTTTTTTTTTTTTTTTTTTCAAATTCTCGCTTAACTTTGTAATTAAGTGATAAAATGAAAAATTCTCACCATTAGCAGAATATAAAGCTTATTAACTTAGTTAAACAAATTGTAAAAATTTAGTAATGTTTATTTTATTTTATTTTTGCATTCTTTATCAGACCCTTATATAGAGAAAAATTTTTAAAAAATGTGTTGTTTTTTTTTTTCTTTTAGAGGACAGCACAATGACATATGAATTTTATTTTATTGGTTTCAGGAAAATCTGTTATTTTGAGCTTCAATAAGTTTAAATTTATAATTGAAATAATTTTCTATCTTGATTAAAAAAATAAATCTCACGTTTACACATCTGTTATGACCCTACTTTTTAACAGTTTAATGAATATTTTTATTATTATTTTGTTTAATTTCAACTTTCAGAAGCATTAATACAACTAATAAAAATTATTTTGATTACGATGTTTCAAACTTCGATTAAGTAAACCTGAATACCTGTTCCTGTTACACATTCAAATTTAATAAACTTTCTTCTAGATAACATTTAGTTACGTGCTTTAAATGAAATTTCAGAGTACTTAATGTAAAGTAAATAGTTATTTGTACTGTATTTTTACTTTCCATCTTTACAAGAAAAAAGTATTGGATTGATGAAAATTTTCGACTTCCGGTTTTCGACGGATTTATACGTTTTAGAAGGTCCTGAACATGATTTGATTATTTTTAGAGAATGTCTATCTGTGAGTCTGTGACTCTGTCTGTCTGTATGTGACAAAAATTTTGTGGGCGCTCTATCTCAAGAACTAATGCCCGAAATTTAATAAAACTTTATATTCAGTTAGTCCCTGATATAAATGGGTGCTGATTAGTTTTTGGTGAAAATCGCCCAATAGATGACGCTTCTATGCTGCATTTTTCGCGATTTCCGCAATAGCTATATCTCAAGAACTAATGTACTTATTTTCATCAAACTTCATATTCAGTTAGACCTTGATATAAATAGACGCTGATTACGTTTTGGTGTAGATACCCCAACAGGTGGCACTGCTATACCACTTTTTCACATTTGATATATTATTTTTTTTTTAACTATTTAACTTTTTCAAAATGTGATCCTTGCAGTTATAGAGCATTCTTCTAAAAAAAATATGCAACAAAAGATAAAACAATGTTCAAAGCTGTAGAGGTATAGTTTTAAAATTTTCTTTTTTTTTTAAATTAATATTATTAAGATTGCATCCTTCTTTGAATAAATCATTCTTTCATAAGACCATTTAATAATATGTCATTAATATGTTATGAAATATTAAAAAAGAAAAATTTGTCAAAGTTTACTGACTCGCCGTAAAAGTGGAAATATTTTTAATGAATAATATGAGATGGTAATCAAAATATAAAGCAGTTGAAGTCTATCTACTATCTATCTACATTATAAAGGACAAACGTGTCCGTGCGTAACGCTGACGTCATTTTGCGAATGGCAACACTTGACGGTGAAATTTCGGTTTGGCGATATTTGCTACTGCTATTTTTTATAATTCTAAACATCGCACGTTTTTTTTTTTTTTTTTTTTTTTTACACCGTTATATAGGAAAAAAAAATCTACTTTCAAATGCAAATTGTTTGAAAACTGTATCGCAATTTACTCATTTATTATAGCATTTAAATTAAATCCCAAGCATAATTAAAAAAAAAAAAATCGTTTCCAGACGATCACAAAATATTAATCCATTTGCACTTTAAACATTATAAAAAGTTCCGCATTTATTTTCAGCTAACATTCAATAAAGAAATTAAAACTTGATTAAGCAATCAATAAAATAGTATAAATAAAACACAATTTTAACAGACATGTAATTGAAATAAGAGCTTAAAACTGCTCAAATTATCAGAAAAAAAAACCTGCTATAGATAACGAAATTTTTAGCGTTTTCTTCGGCTATTAACTTCTGGCACGAGGCTAATACGAAATTACCGCTTTTAATAAATTAAAAATATTTTTTGAACATATATAATTGAAATATTTCATATAAAAATGTTCTTTGGTGTTGTTAGGCACAAACTAAAAAATTATTAAATGTAAAAAATCTATTAGTTTTCAATTAAAAAAAAAAATGATTTTCACATATATTCTCTATCTCGGGAAACCCGGGTTGGATGGCCTAGTATATATAAAATGCAACTGGGAATTTTATTTCGGCAATTTATAACTTGACTTCTGCTGAATGGTTGTCGATGAGACTTGCACTGTTAGATAATTTTTCAGGAACAGTTTTAACATATAACATATCGTTCTCAGTTGCTTAGTTATAGAGCTATGGGGGGAAAATTTTTATATTCAGGTGAACCCGATTATGAAAGCTTAGCCTTTCAAAAAATTTCTACTGGATGGATTCTGATGAAACTGGCATTGTTACGTAGGTTTTTTTTTTTTTTTTTTTTTAAATACTTTATGTCGCTCTACGTTGCTTAGTTGTATAAATATCATGGGAAATCGAAAATAATTAAAAATAAGGTTATAAATAGGAAAATAAACACGTTGTTTCGTATCCGGGATGTAAATGTCGCATTTGGAATGTTTCAGTAGTTATGGGGGAAAGTTCTATAACCAGATGAACCCGATTATAAAATTTAAAATACTATTGATGTGATTTTTTTTTTTAGGAAGATACTTTCACTTTCGAAACCGGTTCCGAAAGTGAAAGTATCTTCGTAAAAAAAAAAAAAAAAAAAAAAATTACAAAAAAAAATCGAAAAAGTAATCAACGGCGGAAATAGAGACTGATATCTGCTGTCCAATGCCAAAAAAAAAAAAAATCGTTTAGAAATATTGAAATGCAAACGAGATCCACCATTGTTACGTGTGTGACTTTTAGAGAGTGTTTTTTTGCAAATTGAGACAAATTTACTTTTTTCATTGCTATTACAGGACACATACAGAATAATTTTTGTAGCAACATCTTTAGTCTAAAGTAATAACAATTGTTTAAAAAAAAATAGTAGAGTCGTTGTTACGTCCCTGACGTGTAACAATGTTACGTTTGTGAAAAATCACACACGTAACATTGTTATTACTTTTGACCAAAGGTGCCACTACAAAAATGATTCTGTATATGTCCTGTAATAAAAAAGTAAAACGTTATCGAAATAATTTCACTTCCAAATTTGTCTCAATTTGCAAAAAAAAAAACGCTCTCTTAAAACATTCATTTACAGAGACGGACAAAAGAATTCGTTTGCCTGCCTGATTACAATTGATAATATCTGGAAGTATGCATTACCGCTGTGGTATGCATTTTTAAACTTGTCTAATTTTTAGTGTGTTACATGTTGTGTACAAATTAGATCATACAAAACAGGGCTGCAGGAACAAATTTGTACAAATTAGGGAGGGACGATTGCCCCATCGTCTCTCCCTTGGATCCGCCATTGAAATTTTAAACCACATAAAGTGAATGAAACTTAAACATCGTCGGTGTTTTAATGTTATATTCTACTAGACTTGTTTACGATGATGGTTTCATTAAAAAAAAATATATATATGCTATTTCGCCTGCTCAATGTCATTTTAACTCCAGACGTCTTAAAGCACTTTAATTAATAGTTCCGGTGCGTTTTATTAATAATTATAAGTGTCAAAAGATACAATGAAGAGTAATTTATCACCATTTAGAAGTAATTGCTTGTTATATTAGAGCTAGTGTGACAGAGTTGCCATATTTGTACATGCACTTATTTGGTAAATCACATATGGAAGCATTTAGGTACGTGGAACATTCGAGACACTTATTTATTATTATTTTTAAATATATATTAAAATATTCTAGAAACGTCTTCGTATTTTGGAATTGAAAATGATAAAGATATTTTAGTACTTTAATACCTTAAAGAAAATGCTTTTTTGTATGGCTTATGAGATCAAGAATTTAGGAATTAAATGAATATTTTAAATATAAAAGTTAAAATTCAATAAAGTTTAAATATTTAACTAAGAAATAAATTAAACTTTATAGAGAGCAATGTAATATTGTTAAAATAATACAACAAAAGCTAAATATTTTTTTTTCAAAAGAAAAAAAAAAAAAAAAAACTAAATAAATGTGAATCTTATCCCGTGTAACAAAAAACCTTAAACAACTTTTTTTCTATTGTTTTGTTTTGAGTAAATTTCCTATCTTGGAACAAGATATAATCATGTTGTATTCAAACTTCACAATTTCGTTATGAATTATAGCATTTTTCCAACGTCAAATAGTTACTAATTCGGTTATATCCACTATACCAGCGGTTCCGAACCTTTTTTCTTTCACGTACCCCTTGATTAGGGTTTTTATTTAAGAGTACCCCTTTTTCTCATAAACATGCCCCCACTCACCTACATAACGCAAACATTTTACCTTTTTTTATTAATTATTATTAATCTTTTTAGCACAGCTAAATAAGAAATCGACTCAAATTACATTTTCTTTTCTAAACTTTTTTTTTTATGTTACATTTTAAACTTAATTTTACTTTTTATAATATTAGCTTAACATCAAAAGAAATCAATGCAGCATTAAAAGATTTTTTAACTAACGTACAATAAAAGTTAATAACAAATTTGCATCATAATATGCAAGTAGTCAAACATAACTACTTTTGAGCTAGTTTCATGGAGCTGGGCTTTCAAAAATCTTTATCGTCAGACATATCATTAATTCTTCGGGATTATTTCAGAAAAAAAAAAAAATTCCACATGGTATTTAACCAAACATACATTTGAACACCTTTATTACAAGAATATATCAGATTTTCAATGATTAAATGATTTTTTAGCGCATTTAGCAATGATAACTTATTCTGTTTACGATTCTTCTACAGCGTTATCATTGTCTTTGTTTGAAGGAAACACATAAAATGCTACATTAGGGGCACTTGATAGTCGCTAAAAGAAATTGACAACCCTTTGTTTATAAATTGGATATTTTATCACTTAATGGCGCATTGATAGAGATGGTTTATGCTACCATTAGGAAAATTCTTTCCGTTAATTATTAGACATAAGATATCGGAATTAATGTCTAATAATTAAATGATAGAATTTTCCGGTACGAACCAACTTTCCCAAACGGAAAGAACTTTGAGAACAACTCGATACAAAAGTCTTTCCTGAAAGTATCCCTCGTAGTACAATAATATGACCAAAAACTGGTCGATGTTTAACAAAATTTCTCCTTCGAGGATCTTTATATCCGAATCTAATTTAAAGTCTCACTTAAAAAAAAATTCTAGTATTTAATACTAGCATTTTTTGAAAACAAAGAAACACATTTTGTAAATTTACTCTTAACTTATCCATCAAATCGCAATACAGGTTTTTCCTCGATTAGTGCGGTTATGCGAGTTATAATTTTTCTAACTGAGTGAAAATGTGTCCAGGGCGCGATTCTAACACAGAACCTGTGGCTTTAATTGCCAATGTTCTTCCAATTGACCTATCTGGTCGACATCCCAGCCGACACAATTAATACTTTGTGACTCAACAACTCAGATTTGAAAAATAATTTACTCTGATGTTAGAATACTACATTTTTTAAGCACGTAGAAAATAATAATAAAAAAATTAGAATATATAAAAAAAAATTATTGACTAAAAGGTACTTTTTTCACATCTGCAATAAGCAGAAAATTGCACACATCTCATAAAAATTGTCAGTTTTCCCATACAAAATTGTAATGTATACTAACTTGCTTTTGTAAGAAATCTATTTTTGGACATATTCAGCCTTTGTGATTTTACGAAATTTACGAAGTTTATTTTGGCAAAAAATGATGCGAAACGGCTCACATGATAAATAAAACTTTGGCATGAAAAATTAACTCAGTATCGTTGCTTTGTCGAGAATTCCATGAACAATTTATATTAACTGCTGTGTTTGAGAGACAGCAGCAAGAAATAAATTAGTCTTTTAAAGCCCAATATATAAGTAACGTAACATTGACTTTTGTGTATGTTGCAGATATGCAACACGGTGGTACAAAATATTAACTGGGTACTGATATCAGGTCTGTTATTTGAAACAGCTCGACAGAATAAACCACAGATAAAGGAACTCCAGTTGTGATAAATATTTTGGTTGTTGGGATTGGCCGTTATTTAAAAAAAAGTAAGTTATTTGCTTAAAGATAAACTATTCATTTAGATGGGTACATATGCGTTGTAAAACAGTGACCCAAGCAAGAGAAGAGACTGACAATATAACTCCTATGTGACTTATACGATGTTTATTGACCATTCATACAGGTCGGCACATAAATGCCATAAGGGAGTGACCCAGACAACAATACTGGACAGTTACATTGTTATGTCGATTCCAAATCCATAATAAATAGTAACATCAGTCTATGTCAGGGCTGTCCAATGCGGCGCCCGCGGGCTCCATGGCGCCCCTTGAGGGTTTTCATGGCGCCCTTTCTAATATTTTTATTTACTAGATTTTCTTAAAAATAAAAACACATTTTAAAGGTTGCTTTAATATAATATTAGTACATCTTTTTGTATGCAAATCAATTCTGCATATTTCTGGCTAAACGCTATTAAGGTGTCTGGCTTCTTCAGCTGTAAACATTTTAGAGATAGGTGTCCTCTCAGAAAAAATGCACATCTAAGTTTGCTAGAACTTGTTTTTTTTATTCTGAAAATTATTTATTTCTACATGGAATTCCTGAATCGTATAGGGGCTTTATGGCTACCATTGTGAGATATAGGGGCATCGTTTAAGATTCATAATTGCCATTTTAGCTTGTTTTTTATTCAAAATATCTACCAGTATTTCCCTATTGTAATAATTTTAGATTTGGTTAATTTCAGATAGTCAGTTATTACGAAAAGTGAAGATCACTATTCAAAAATAGTGGTAGATATTTTGAATAATAAAAAAAAACCACGATAAATCGGTAACACTGATAAGACGTGCGTGTGTGTCTAACATTTACAGTAAGATAATATTGTCGCATCTTTTGAGTCAAGTTAATAATGGCGCCCTTTATAGTTTGCCAACAGCTGAAGTGCGCCCCTGCTTATTTAAAGGGTGGGCAGGCCTGGTCTATGTCATTACATCATTTTGCTTGCCATCTTTGCGCCAATATCTTTCAATTTGAAGGCGTGGCTATATATAGAGAGAGACAGAAAAATGTGCGGGTGTAAAAATTACATTAAGATGAATGGGCTAATTTTGAATTTTATTTTGAGTTAACCATAAAGCAGCATTCAACTTTCCGTTAAAATTAAAATGATTGCCTGGAAAACCCCATTTCATCAAATAACTGTTGAAAGAACGAAGCTATAATTATTTTGTTTATTGTAAATGTCTTTAAGAAAATACATTGAATGAATTATTGACATTTATAAAACTTAAATCTGTTTAATAACGTAATATGATTCAATATTGAAAATTGCAGATTGCATCAATAACTGGAAATATTTCAGCTGTTAGTACTTAAAATGACAGGAAAACAAGTCATTAAAGAATATTTATATCACTATATAATGTTTATCTCAAATTGCTCAAAACTAGAATAAATACGAATGTTTAGTAGATAGATAATTTATTTCTTTATATATATATGTGGTGATATTTAGGGCCGAGCTGATTCAGCAGTACCATTTTTTAATAAATGGTTTTTTTGAAAATAAGATGTGTTCTTTTCACATAATCACCGGAAGAGGAAGTTTCAGCACTCGGATTAATGACAGTCATGTTATTACCAGTAGATGGCGTCTGTACGTCTGCATAAGAACAAAACTTCATCGTACAATACAATCAAACTTTTATTTAGAAAAGTAAACGACATCATTTGTAGATCTGGTTTCACCCGAGCCATCTTTTTAGTTGAGATGACCAAATTTTATTTACAGTAGAAGCCGGATGGTTAACTTTTATAAATATTCATTCCGAATCTCATCAGAAAAACTACAGGTCACTTCGCTAATACCAGGCAGAGGTTCGATTTAACCAAACAAACACCGTTCCAGCGCCCATCTCTTCGAATGCTATTACACGAATACGTCTAGCTTTCATCAGTGCATCAAATCTTCGAAAGTTCTCCGAACGAATGCTCTCTGAGGCGGAAAAAGCGACGATATATCCTTTCAGTAAGAGTAGGGATACCGAGATCACGTGAGGGCCTGTGCGCCAATCATGAGCCGGGATCTAACTGGGATTCTTTGCGACGGCTCCAGAATATTGTAATAAAATGGTTTCCGCTAATTTTTGGCGCGAAGGAAGATTCTCGAAAAGTCCATGATGTTCGATGATTTAGCTATGACCCAGAGTGTTTTAGTTTCATTGATTACCGTTAGTTAATTGGTTCGAGAATATGGAATGATTTTGACTTTTAGGGAAAGGAAAAAAGAAAATAAGAGAAATGGTTTATCGAGTTTGGAAAATAGCCAGAATGGAATTAGAATAAATGTTTTTACATTTTAATATAAGAAAAAGATTTTATGATCTGGCGAATTATTGTTAATATCGGAACTTATTAAAATAAATACAGTCTTTTTAGGAATTTAGAAAACTAAAAGGGGATTATGCGGGGTTTTTTTAAAAGTATGAATAGTAGAGAGTTTTATAATTTAAAGATAAAGACGCGATTTATTGAACTAATTAGCAGCCATTAAAATATTGAATTTAGATATGAGTTTTTTTCGGAATAAATAGAGTTAAAATATTTTAATAAACGGAGGAAATAAATATTATAGAGTAAGTTAGACTAGGATGGAATAAAAATACTTTGGCTTATCGCAATCAATTTTAAATTTTGTTATATATATATCATGAGAAAATTGGCAATAATTTAGAATAAGATGAATAATTCAGAAAGACAATAATTTATGATCTCCTATTAATCTAAAGTGACTGTTAGATTGAATTAAAAGAAATAAATAACTTTTTAAATTGTAATAGAGAACTGCATAGATTGAAAAAGAAAAACATGTAAATAGAAATCAATAACTGAATGAATTTAGAATACAATTTAAAAGTGATTAATTAAATGCATTTCATGAATACAAAACTGGCTTAATTATTAAAAATATAATACATAATAGAAACGCATACCAGTAAATGATGCATACGAAATTACATTTCTATTATTTTAACAAAATCATGCTGATTGGTAAATAAATCACACAAATAGTAATTTTTCCAACTGGGTGAAAATGTTTTAAGGCCGGAACTCGAAACCGAAAACAGTTGGCTTTAATTGCCAAAGCTCTTCCAATTGAGCTATCTGGACGAGCCCGGTTAATAATTAACTGGACTCGTCTGATTGCCCAATCGCGGGATCAATAATTGATCCCGTGAGATTACCAAAACATACATTGAACAGTGGCGCCAATTTTTGAAAAATATTGGGTGGGCTCAAAAACGTTTTGGCAAAATGACATGGGTAGTTTTTTCTCTGGGGTGGGAATAATGACTAAGTCAAGTATAAAGCTATATATATTTTTAATTTATAAAATAGTAATTTTATTAAATTATACCGTCATGAGCTCTTCCTTATAAAGTCACAATTATCATACAATGGGATATGATTATAAATTGAAAGCATAAAAGCTGAACATCGAGAAAATAAATTCAGTTATCTGAGTGCTTTATTGTTGTGTGTGAGTCAGGGCGTTAATACAAATGACCATACTCAGAGATAAAATATGCAGGAAGAATAATTTTAAATGAAATCAAACTATACGTCTGTTGAATTACATTTAGTCCTCCTGTCTCACTTACTATTTATCAAAGAAAACAATTTTGAGAACGTCAACAGAATGACATTTCGTTTCAGAGGTAAATAAATAACAGATCAATGGAAATTGATTAGCTGGGGAATAGCAAATTATTGGGTGAGCTCGTGCCCTACCGGCCCATATAAGTTGGCGCCACTGACATTGAATGGCGAAAACTACAATAGATCCACAGCCAACTTTCTTAAAACCCAATACACATAAATACATAATATAATGAAGTACTACAATATTTTTGACGTGTTATTGTTAGAAAGTACTTGTTACGGTTTGATTTGTAACTTTCAAGATAAAATATATCTAAGTTGCCGGAACTTCGAGTAACATTAACGTGTTTGCATTTAAGAGCCTACATCAGTCATGCGAAAAAACGCGCAAGCTAATGTTAAGTCTATGGGAAGGTTCTTGCACGAATATCTCGCTCGCATTTTAATATTTTTAAATAATTTTTTTTTTTGCATAGGATAGCTGAGGTCGATCTCTAACGTTGTTAGTTTTTACTTCTTCGATTTTGGTTCCAGTTTTTTTATGTAAGGGTACTTCCACTTTCAGAACCGGTTTCAACCGGTTCTGAAATTAAAAATGTCCGCTTATAAAAACAACTGTAACCAAAATCAAAGAAAGTAAAAACTAACAACGTTAGAGATCGACCTCAGCTATCCTATGCAAAAAAAAATTATTTAAAAATATTAAAATGCGAGCGAGATATTCGTGCAAGAACCTTCCCATAGACTTAACATTAGCTTGCGCGTTTTTTCGCATGACTGATGTAGGCTCTTAAATGCAAACACGTTAATGTTACTCGAAGTTCCGGCAACTTAGATATATTTTATCTTGAAAGTTACAAATCAAACCGTAACAAGTACTTTCTAACAATAACACGTCAAAATATTGTAGTACTTCATTATATTATGTATTTATGTGTATTGGGTTTTAAGAAAGTTGGCTGTGGATATATTGTAGTTTTCGCCATTCAATGTCAGTGGCGCCAACTTATACTTTGCGTTTATTCGCGTGACTAGCGTAGGCTCTTAATAAATGACAGTCAAGGGACATTAAAAAGTAGACTTTAACCTCAATTCTGAATAATAAAGATCTTGTCCGATTGTCGTGTCATTGGTCGCGTTTCTTGTCGGATTTTTATTTACACATTCCAACATGCTTGAAATGTATTTATGAATTCGATTTGTCTGTCTGTGTTCTAACTCTCGTAAGTCTACTCGGATTATTATGAATTTTTTATACATTATTGAATTTTACTACAGATTGTTCGGTATTTAAAATGAAGTATGTAGTATTTACAGGGGTGCACAAAATAATTCCTTTAGATTATGGTCTATGGGGAAAAAATCGTTTGATGCGCATTTTATGGATGCTACGATATTTCAAACATTATGACATTAATATGCATTACTGAAATGGACTATAGCCTGCTTTTACCCGAGTATACAATTAGTAGTATTTATAGTTCAATTACAGGGACGTACAAAATAATTCCTTTACATTATGATATATGGGGGAAAATCGCTTGCGGTGCATTTTGAGCATGTTTTGATACTTGAAACATAATTAAATTTAAAAGGATCACTAAGGTTAAAAAAAGAAAACTTTATATAGGATGATGGAGCGTGTAAGGATTTATCGTTCATGTACAGAGACGCACAAGAGAATTCGGCTAAAGGACTGACTATGATAGGTAATTGCTAGAAGTACTGTTTCTGCTGTGATATAAAATTTTAGTGTATTATGTGTTGTTTACAATATCTGTAGATCATATACAGGGCTGCATGAAATATTTCGAATATGGGCAGCAATTGTTGAAAATGAATTTTTGCTGAGCTGTGTATTTTTTAAATTGCTTATTTACATATCTCTCATCACCGTATATGAAAAAATTAAATTTCTTAATAATATTCTGTTAGTGTTGGAAAATGTTTCATACTCTACGCCGGATGCATTATTTTTCGTTCTTGTTTTATTTTCATAATATCTCGACGACGACGCACAGTGTGCCGAAACGACGAATTTTCACGACATAAGTGAAAAATATATTCATTTTCTCAAAGGTTTGTCAGCTATATAGAGTTGTTCTTACCCTTTAAGACCGAATTCTCATGATCGTGGACGTTCGAACTAATCGAATTTTGTAACTTTCTGGCAAGTCATTCTGTCCTGAAGAGCAGTGATACCTAGAAATACAAAATACGGAATATGTACGAGGGTAGATCCAGAAAAAAAGGTTACAAGCAGCAGTATTTGAAAATTAATTATTTTGGAGGAAATATTTTTTTCCAAAGTGGTGATATATGGCGCTAGTTGTGTTACAGCGGTTGTGTGGGTAGTTAGTGTTAGTTCTCAGACGCGTCAGAGCAATTGAAATGGCAAGACGTTTTGAAAAGGGGTCTCGCTTGGTGCGAGCGTGATTCGTATCTTATAGGCAAAGAACGTGCCCTGGCATGTTGAATAATGGTGTCATATTCCTGCATGACAATGCTAGGCCACATACTGCTCACCAAACTCAAGAATTGCTGCAAAAGTTCAAGTGGGAAGTCTGAAGACACCTCCCACATACAGCCCAGATTTGGCACGCAGTGACTATTTCCCTTTTCCAAAATTGAAGGAACACTTATCTGGAACAAAGTTCTCTTCAGACAGTGATGTAAAAATAGCTGCCGAGAACTGGCTCAATGGGCAGGGACGTGATTTCTACCTTATCGGGTTAAACAAGTTGGTCCTGAGTTCAGATAAATGCATAAATAGGTTTAGTGATTGTGTGGAAAAGAAATAGGCAAGTACGCCCCTTAATTTCTTTTTGTATTTTATGTCTATTGTTAAATTTTTTATTACCCTTGTAACCTTTTTTGTTGGATCCATCCTCGTAGTTAAGAAAGAATGGTTGAACATTTAAAAATAATTTATCTTTAAATTTTAATTGCTTAATAGGCGTACAGCCAACATAGTGAAAAAGTACCCAAGCCGGGACTCGAACCCGGCTTACCAGTGTAGCGCACTGACGTTCTACCAACTGAACCACTTGGGAACGATACTCAGCCTGGAACTTTCGTACTATATAACATGTTGGCAAGACTACAAACGCAGCACAAGATGGAATTTCGAGTTTGTCCCAGGGTTGGCGGCTCACGGAAAATATTCCATCTTGTGCTGCGTTTGTAGCCTTGCCAACATGTTATATAGTGAGAAAGTTCCAGGCTGAGTATCGTTCCCAGGTGGTTCAGTTGGTAGAACGTCAGTGTGCTACAATGACAACCCGGGTTCGAATCCCGGCTTGGGTACTTTTTCACTATGTTGGCTATACGCCTATTAAGCAATTAAAATTTAAATATTATGAATGCAAGGCGTGTGAAATTTTCTATGGAAAAATTTCCAAAGTATTAAATATGAATAATTTATCTTGCTTTAAAAAAATATTTTTTTTTTCTGTTCTGTAAATTACCTCCACCGGTCTTAAAGGGATAAGAGTCTTAGAATCACTGAAAATCGTGATGTCCCGCGTAATACGGGACACTTGGCAACACTACTTGAAACATATATGTTTCTGAAATTAGATGTTATGTGATTGTACAATATATTTACTGTTTAAAAATTTTTTTAGAAACATATAAAAACATAATGGTGTCTGTATAAAAGCACTAATTTACACTGTCTTCTTTACTGTAAGTTACACTGTCTTTTTTAAACAAAATAGATAATAATGCTTTTCAGACTGGGTCATAACGAAAGTAGGAGAGGGCGGTCGGAAATACACCTTGCTCTCGCATTTATAGGGGGTGGGGGGGGGGGGGGGAACAAGGCTGATTTTATAAAATTTTACGCTCCCAAAATTTTGCTTTTGTGATCTTTTAGCGGCCAATTATATTATAGGGCCTAAATGAGACTAAAATGATTTTCATTTTATTTGAAAATAACTCGAGCGCCAACAATATTCTTTCAGCTGGGTAACCTTTAAAGAGGAAAACATCAGTGCCTGTGATTTCATTGGAATCGTTCCCTACTGTTTCTTCTATCTACCGCCGTGGCGACTAGACAGCTTGTAGCCTCTAGTCCTGATTCACAGCACAATGGTTTTCTTCTCTTACCCCGTCCCTCCTGAATTCGTTCACTTTTATAAGGCTTTTATCAGGCAATGACATTTCTAGCCTCCGTCTTCAAAAAAGGAATTGTACACACAGTTTTATTATTTGTCACGGACTTTTCATAGAAAATTTTAAATTGATAAAGTGTTCATACCGTCATTTTAAATTTCATTATTTAAATTTAGTTTTGGTTTACCTTAAATTCAGGGCTTGTTTACCGAATTGGCCCGTGAAGCTTGTGCTTACCCACTGAAAGACAAAGAGGCCCCAAAATTTACTTTTCAAAACTAATTTTTAGAAACAAAATTTCAACCAGGGTAGAAAATGCATTTTTTCCCCCTCAAGAAACTTTTATCTAAATTATGAAACACAATCTTTCTCCGATCTCTGGCACATTTACTCTCTATATTTTTTCCCCTATTAATCTAATTAATAGTATAACAAGTTGGAAATTGTACGTCAAGCGTGACAAATGAGGTGCGTTCGTACTGTAACTAGTTATATAAATATTCAGATACTGATGATTTTTAATTCTGTGAAATTAATTATATCGTCTGCAGATTAATTTCTGTCATAAAATAAGTATCTCGGTCGCTTGACGATTAAACCTCGGAAGTTCCTCTAACAAGAAAGCACCGATTTAAAAAAAAAAAAAAATCTTAATAAATGATTTTATTAATATTTTCCAAAGTTTTGATTCGATTTTTATAAAATTTGAAATGTCTCGACATAATTCTGCAAAGATAATATATTTTAAATTTCAAACCATTCGGTTGGATAGTTTTTCCGTTGTTATATGCGGACGGACAGACGGACGGACCAGACGACGACAATAGGTGCTACGTATTTATCTAATTACGAACGCACCTAAAAACAGTGATTAAATGCAACTTATTTTCTTTTCACTTATGTTTTACATTTTAATTCCAAGTGTTTGATACTGTAAAATGTGCTAAAAACATCAGAAAATTTAATCAGTACAGTTTATATTTATAAAGAGTGAAGAAATAATATAAAACATGAAAAATAAGTTATTTAAATTTTGGGGAAAGTAATTAGCATTCACTGATATCAAATTTCTGTTCATAAGATAAAAGTAATAGGAGAAACAAAATTGTGTTGCAATTAAGCATAAATTTACGTCAAATACTTTTTGTCCCTGAACTCTTCTTAACACTGACAAATGCTGCAATTTGTAATACATAAAAAATATTTTGAAGTTCAAATATTCGCAACTGTAGTGCCATGTTTGTTAATACATTTGCAAAATTAATTAGTTATGTATAATTATGTATATAATAAAATAAATTTTCATATGTATATAGGTAATTAGTTTTAGTTTAATATTAAAAGTGTTGTTTACTCAAAATTTTGATGGTAAAATATAAAATTGCTAAAGCATACGAAAAATGAATTTAGTAAATGACAAAGCAATTGGCAGAGTAATGGAGAGGGGGGGGGTGCTGTGTGAAGTTGGGCTTCCCCTACTTCTGAGTCTTAAGCGGGCCCTACCTGAGCCTCCTTGCCTCCTCCTATAAGCCGCCCATGGCTGACCTTGTATTATAAATCTAATGTAATTTCTCAAGTGACTGAATACAATAGCTACTTTGTCACTGCTTAAAATAAATTTCTTTATCATTATCTTATTATGAATAATTTTAATGTATGATTGCTTCACTGTAAAATTGTATTACACATTAAAATCTTGAACTTCTAATGCTAAAAATACTTCGTGTTATATTTTTAATCAGCGAGTCATATGAGTTAAGAAGAATCAAAGAAAGTTACCATGAATAATTGCGCATTCTTTGGCATTCATCTTCGTTTAATTACTACTTATGCCAACTAAATAACATTCTTCACAAGTGCAATGAGTAGAAATTTTATTGTCTTATTTTTTTCTGTAAAAAAAGAATGTAATTAGTTAAAAAACGGGTTGTCTTTGTCTATTTAAACAAATGATGTCATTGTCACTCTTGAAATGCTTTCAAAGTGAGTCTTTGAAACTCTTCACTGCGAGTAAAACAAAATATTTACTTGGGTGTTTTAGACGGAAGAATTGAACTATTGACTGAATTTGAAAGCAACAATAATTATACTTTGAACTTTGTAGGTAGACTTCCTCCTAATTTTTTTTTTTTACAGTTAGTGTTACTGTTTAAGTGCGTTCGTAATTATATAAATACGTAGCACCTATAGTCGTCGTCTGGTCCGTCCATTCGCATATAACAACGCAAAAACTACCCAACCGAATGGTTTGAAATTTAATATATATAATCGTTGCAGAATTTTATCGAGTCATTTCAAATTTTACGAAAATCGAATCAAAACTTAAAAAGATATTAATAAAAATATTTTAAAGTAATTTGATTTCTTTTTAATCTGTACTTCCTTGTTATATCAGCTTCCGAGGATTAATCGTCAAGCGACCAAGATGTATCGCCAAGTTATCTGACACGTATGACGTTATAGTCATGTATGACATTTTATAACCTCTATGACAAAGTTATAGTCAAATTCTTCATTCTATTAAATCATATCATACGTAATTAATTCAATGATACCCCCCTGATAGGTAATGATTCTAGGTTGCCATGGTGATTATGTCTTATTTAAGATGGAGTCCTATTATTTCCGTATTCAAAAACCGAATTTGTATACTAAAATTGTTTAATTATAGCAATAATATAATCTACTGACAATTTTTGGGATAGATGTTTCCGGAGAAATAGATAAAGAGTCTAAATGTGCATTTCAAGTTCTGAAAATTTCAAAGCTACACTTAAGTTTTCCGTTGGAATTTTCAGTAAATGTCAAAAGATAAAATGTTGCCAACTTAAAATGTACTTATTTTAATACGGAAATGAATCATACCATAATAACAGATGATATAATTAATTTCACTGAAACTAGTTATAGTACGAATGCACCTCATTTGTCACGTTTGACGTACAATTTCCAGCTTGTTACAATTAGGAACATAGAGTTGAAAAATAGCTTTAAATTTATTTTTCATATTAACTTGGAAAAATTATTATAGAAAAATTGCCCCCCCCCCTTCCCCACTAAGATAGAAATAGGTCGCTATTTGCTATATGCAAGTAAGTCAATATTTAGTATTTTGAGAAATGAAGTGTTTTGCGAAACTTGTCGTATCGCCGTTGCATTAAGTGGTCCAACTTGGTTTTTCCCTCTAGCGACTCCCTAAGTGAACTATGACTTATTTGACTGTCGCACTGAACAGAAAATAATATACGTTCAGTGAAAATAGGGTTATCTAGATTTTTCAAATTTTTGACTTACTCCACTGTCATTCTAACCCCCCTTATATGGCATGACATTTTATTTATTTTGCTGAAGGGTGTATTCAAATCCAAACTGCTTATTTTGAGACACATTTTTAAATTCATTTTTGCTCCAAAATGCATCTAATTGGCAGGTTCTCTTATTCAGAAACTTTATAATGTCCGTAATGTCTCGATTTTTTGATAAAGGTAGAATATACTTCAAAAAATGCTGTCAAAGTGGACATTTTGCATTCGGGAACCGAATTTCCGGAAGCGATAGCGCTGGAAACAAAACAAAAATTATCGTACTGTGAAAATAATTGTTTGTAAATCAATTTCTAATTAATTGAACGAAAAATAACATAGGTCCCTTATAAATCTCTTCATAAATCACGCCGCCAAGTTTCATGTTTTCACTTTTAAAAATGAGTCGGAAAATTTTGAGTTGTTGAGCGTGGAAAAATATATTTTTTTAATACCGCCTTAAGCTAATTAACTTTTTGTATATCTGGTCTTGTAATTAAAAAGCACACTTGAAAGGAAAGTATGATAAAGTCAAAATTGTAGAAGCATAATTAAAAAGAAAAAAAAAAAAAAAAAAAAAAACAGGATTTTTTTTTATTTTATTTTATTTTTTTATTTTACCAGTAGAATTACATTTTTTCTTGATTAATTTTTTTTTCTTCATAAAATCATTCAATATGTCAAAAAGGTATTGTATCAAATTAATGAAATAGCTCAAAAGTACAGAATCCCCTTAATAGGCTTAAGGACTTCAAATTTCCCTCGCTAATGTTAAACTAATGGCTGTGTGATGCATTCGTATTTAAAAAATATCTCCTCAGTAAATTCATATTTTTAACTTTTTTTTCTGTGTACTCTTCTTGAAAGATGTCTCCTTTTTTAATTGTCAAAATATTTCTAAAATATTGGGTTATTTAGAAAGTTCTTTCCGTTTGGGGGAAAGTTGGTTCGTACCGGAAAATTCTATCATTTAATTATTAGAAATTAATTCCTATATCTAATATTTAATAATTGACGGGCAGAATTTTCTGGTACGAATTGGTATACTTAATTTTATGTGAAGTGTTAAAATCTTACTTTACTCCACGCCGTTTGTGTAATAATGAAAAATATCTAAATAAGCAGCAATCGAAAGAGCATAGTGAAACGTGTTTTTGACGCATAAATTATATGTCCTCGTCTCCCCATTATCGAGATATAAAGTCTTAAAATTTACTAATTTATTGATTTAATAGAATGGAAGGAGGCGTTATTACGTTTTCAACGTAACATCATCAAACTCCAGTCAGTAATCCATTTCTAGTTTAGTGCGCCGCAATATTCCTACATGATTCGGTATGCTTGGTACAATTCTAGGTTAGTGCAAACTGGGCCACTTCCATTTAAAACGTTCTTGCAATTTTGTTTTTCGCAGAGATGGATCATTGTAATCATTGCACTAGAGCTAAATTCATGAAATGTTCTTGGTGCCACTATTTTGTATGTTTGAATCATTTTTTGGTTCAGTACCATATTTGCCAATAACTCTTTTTTTTTTGCGAGCTTCTTTCATTTTTTATATTATTATATTTAAGTATATTTTGTATTTTATATTAATCTGGTTATTAAAATTTCAGAATCAGAATCACGCCTTTTCTCCCTAAATTAAACAAATAAATTAGCAAACTTTAAGACTTTATATCTCGATAACGAGGAGATGAGCCAAATGATTTATGTATTACAAAACACATTTCACTATGCTTTTTCGATTGCTGCTTACTTATATATATAGTTTTTTTTTTTCATTATTACACTATGGGCGTGGTTTCCTTGTTATTTTCGCTGAGATTTTAATACATAAAATTATAAATTTAGTATATATTTTAGAAATATTCAGAAAATCGGCAAAAAAAAAACTTTTAAGATTAGTACACAGAAAAAAAAGTTTAAAATATTAATTTCCTGAGGAGATATTTTTAAAATATGAATGCATCACACGGCCATATGTTTAACGTTAGCGAGGGGAATTTGAAATCTCGCTGATGAAGAGCCTTAACCATAATGTTTTTGTGTTCACAATCTTTTAAACAGATTTGGGGGTGGTGTGTACGGGAGGATTTCTTTTGTGGAGTTTGCCAAGTGTTCAAACTAGATTTCGATGAATACGCCTCCCACTTTTGGCAACTGACTTAGTTTTCGTTTCTTAATTTAAGTTTCTCTTTTCTACTTATATCGTGGAAAGAAGCATTCATTTCACATTAATCAAGAAAGTTTACAAAGTTCTTTAGAATGTGCGATGATTTGTACCTGCTACTCTGTGATTACTTATATTTTTTAAGGTAAATTCTAAGTTTTTGATTGTTTTATTAGATTCAAATACGAAAGATCTTATTTCAATTTTGCTCTTAAAGAGATTCTGTGACCTTCACTTTGCGGAAAATGACGAAAAAATCAATTTTGTTGTTGTTGTATTTAGACATCCCTCGTATATTCTTCCGAAGTTACGTAAAGATCCAATGGTTATAAATATGTAAAAAAGGCTTTTTACTGCATCCATTGCCCTTTAAATGTATCGCAGAGTTTCAATGATTATAAATATGTAAAAAAGGCTTTTTACTGCATCAATTACCTTTAAATGTCAGTTCCAATGATTATAAATATGTAAAAAAGGCTTTTTACCGCATCAATTCCTTTTAAATGTCAATTCCAATGATTATAAATATGTAAAAAAGGTTTTTTAGTGCATCAATTTTACTTTAAATGTCAGTTCCAATGGTTATAAATATGTAAAAAGGGCTTTTTACTGCATCCATTGCCCTTTAAATGTATCGCAGAGTTCCAATGATTATAAGTATATGTAGAAAAGGCTTCTTACTGTATCAATTTCCCTTTAAATGTCACAGAGTTCCAATGATTATAAATATGTAAAAAAGGCTTTTTATTGCATCCATTTCTCTTTAAATGTATCGCAGAGTTCCAGTCTTTAAATTAATTTTTCTCAGTTTGAATTTTTTTGACATTTTGCTACTTTTATAAAATACTTTAAACTTCAACAGATATCTAAAAACTTACACACATACATATGTATATATGTATACATTTTTACGTAATCAAAAAAGTATATTCAATAGAATTAGGGATGTATTATTTCAATAAAATCAATACAAAAAAATAATAATGTTAATATGAAAAAATGCGCGTTTTTTACCCAATTTTAGCACACATGAGGATGTTACTTTTTTCTCTCTCATAAACTAATTGGTTTATAGAAAAATCTATCCCATTGGTTTATAGAAAGATACTCCTATAGATATAAGATTTTTGTAAAAATATTCAAAATGAAAAAAAAGTTTAAACGATTTTAAATTTTCTTAATTTAAAAATAAATAATTAAATGATTTTAAAATTCAGTCATAATATTATTTTGTCGTGAAAATCGTTTTGCTGAACAATTTAATTTTATGGTATGTAAAAGAGGTACAGAAAAAAAGGCTTATATTTTAATAGAATACTGAGTCCCTTTAGTTTAATTTATTTAGTTAGTTTTTTTTGTAATTGTTTGCTTTTATAAAAATTTTAAAATCTTATTAGTCTTATAAAATAGGACATTTGTAATTGCGTTTATTAAACCTTTTGTGGTGTGTGTTTCATAAGTTAAAAAGTTCGTTATGAATTACCCCCCCCCTTTCCCCAAAAAGTAAATAAAATATGAATTATATAAGAAAATAAAATTCAGATAACTTATAAGTTAGTTTTAAGAAATACGCCATTAATATTCAACTATTTTTTATAAAAAATAAATATAAACATATATACGGACAAAAGACGTGACGATGTTGATTATTTTTTTAAAAACTTTAATGACTGCATATTTTGACTGTTTTTTTAATTGTATCGATTACTTTTTTGTGTAAATATACAAAGTTATTAAAAAGTGCAGTTTATATATGCGCAAAATAATATTTTTGTATATTTTTACGATTCATGCAAATAAAGTAAGAAACATTTTAAAATGTAAAATGCAAATTGACAAATTACTTTCTTAAATAGGTTTTATATAATGTATATAAAAAATGCGAATTATCCCCACGCGGCAGGCTTATCCGAGAATAAATAATTTTCAGTTAATCATTTTAATAATAAATTATTTTGTTTCTAGTAAATTTCTACTCGTGTTTATAAGATACTTTTACGTGTTGGTTGAATCTCCATGATTTTTTTTCTTTTAAATGTACCGCTACGCTCTGCTATATTTTAGAATTTCCAGTAAGAAAAACTTATTTTGATACATTTGCGTATTTCTTTTAAAAGAGATTTCTTGAAATGAAAAATATTTTGTATTAACTAGAAATTAGATTTTTGATATTCATGGGAAAATATTTTTCCTTTAACCCCCACTACCGGGAGATTTGTTTTTTACATTTATAAATTATTTTAATTTTTTAAAAATGATTAAATTTTAAGAAATATTAAAATAGTAACATTATGCCTCTATGTAATCGAGATATGAATTTCTTTTCACACATTTTTCAAACCTAAGTGAAACTATAAATTTTATTATTTTTTAAAAATGAAAATTAAATAAAATTCTTCAGATTCAGTGTCTCGTTCTTTTTTATACTCATTTATTTAACTTGGTTCATGTAATGTAAAGACGAAATTTTGTAATCTGTTTTCACCCCTTTCTGATGTACTAGAAAAAAAAAATGTACATAGGTGTATTTCCGATGACAATACAACATTTTAATATTTTTAGAACTCAATTATAAATTAATAAATTATTTTAAAGCATTTTCGTGTTAGCCGGGCGCAGGTGATAACTTGTCACATATTCTTTATGGTTACAACTGTATAAGAGTTGCAAATACAATAGAGTTAGTTATGCACGAAGCCACGCTCATTAAAATAGGTCAAATGGCGTGAAACTCTAACAAGGAAATATTTTAAACACCAAAAAGTAGAAAATAAAATAAAAATAAGAAATAAAGAATGTAATATTTTTGTAAAAGAAATATGCTTTTATTTCTTCCCTCGGAAATCATTATAGCAGGGTTTTTCAAATTGTGCTAAGCGTACCTTTTGGATGTCCACGAAAAAGGTCTAGGCAATGGCTCCCAACCTTTATTTGGCCACACCCCACATAAGCATCTCTAAGTTCATGATTCCCACTCTCCCTCTATAACAGACAAATTTTATTATTTAAAAAGTGATTTTTTATTATCATGGAGGTAGCCTAAACAAGCATTATTGACAATGCATTATAACATTAGCTAATGACATTAGCAACAATGAGAAATCATTTCACAATATTTTAACTTACCAAACATTTAAAGTTTTGTCACAAATGGGTCTTTAACACAATTTTATAAATAGAACGAAGTCTTACATCTTCGTCTTTATAGCTGGAAGAGTGCCAACTAACACCAGTGTCAAACAAAAGTGTTAGTCTTGAAATTTTCTTGAAGAAATTATCACATTTGACGTTAAATTTAAAAGCATTGTTACAGTTTATAATTGATTTTAGTACTTAATTAAGAACAGGAGGAAAATTTTGTGTACATAATGGTCTCTCTACCAATAACACCACACTGTTGAATTCAGATATTTTTCTCTGGGAACGATTTCTTCAACTCCTTGAGGGTGGGATACTACGGAGTTCGGTGAGTGGGGGGTTGCACTTCTAGACTACTAATAAGCATAAATTCTCACATTTTCCTGTGGAGAATGTTCCGAGCCACCCCCTGAATTAAACACTGATCATACACAAAATGCATTTCTGTATTATATCTGTATCAGTAGCCATTTTTCTTTCCCACTATAAGCTTTTCTATAAGTAGACTTCTTTATAAGTGTGCTTTTCCTTTTCTATTATTGTCAGTTTATGGATGTGTAAATACCGATTTAAACTTTTTTATATGTTTATCATAATGTATATTTAGATACTATGTACGATGTCTGTAACAGAAACATAAGAAATTTATTATTAACCAATTTCATTTTATAATGCCCTTTAGGGATTCATACCGTTGACAACAATGAAGCCCCTCTTTTCCCATGGAAACCCCTTTTCCATGATTTTTGAGGTATTCCTCAAACCCTTATCTATACTAACATGTAAAATTAGAGTGTCTGTCTGGGATTTTCAGAGAAATACCAGGTTCTAAGTTCAGAACCTGGACATAGAACCTCAGTCCTCAGGACTTTGAACCCCAGTGATTTCTAAGTCCATTCGATAATATAGATGACCTATTGTCAAAAATAAAATTATTTTTTTTTGTCTGTCTGTTTGCACAGAATAGGCTTGGAAACGGCTGTGTAAAATACATTTAACTTATCAAGGTCAGATGGAGAATGTCTGTGTTGAATTCATACACTTTTCTCCAGGAGAGATTTCTGTTGCCCCGGGTAGGAAACTGTAGAGTTCCGGGGGAGGGAAATTGCACTTTTTATCCCTGAAAAGCATAAAATCTCAAATCTTCCGGAGGGGGGGGGGAGAATGTCCCCCCCGTGCCACTCCCTGAATTTAACACTGGAGAATGTTTCTGCAGTTTGTCGCATTCTGATGTCTATAGTAGTTTTGGAGAAAACAGGAAAATATTAGAATTATTCAAATCAGTCTTTCAAAACTAAAAAATTCAGGAACTAATTAATCAATTTTAACGAATCTTACGGCGATTAAAAGGCCTAAGATTAAAAAATAATTATGTATATAATCTGCAGTTTGTTGAATTCCGATACTTAAAACAGTGTTTGAAAAAACCGGAACAATCAATCTATCAATTGACCAATCTTTCACTGGGCAAAAACTCAGGAAAATTGATCAATTTTAAGGAATCTTACGGTGATTCAAAGGTCTAATTAAGATTTATAATTTATAATTCTGGCTATAATCAGCAGTTTCTCGCATTTCGATATGTAAAATAGTTTAAAAAAAAAAAAAAAAAAAAAAAAAACCCGACCAACCAATCTTTCAATAATCAAAAACTTGGGTATTAATTGATCGATTGTAAGGAATCTTACGGCGATTGAAAGGTCTAAGATTTATAAATGATAATTCTGGCTACAAGCTATAGTTTGCGCATTCCGATAGCTAAAATAGTTTTTGAAAAAACAGGTATAAACTAGGACAATCAATCAATCTTTCATTGCACAAAAACTCAGAAAAATTGATCAATTTTAAGGAAACTTATGGGATTGAAAGGTTTAAGATTTATAAATAATTCTGGATATAATCTGCAGTTTCTCGCAATTCGATATCTCAAAAATGTTTTTAAAAAACAGGGAAAAACCCGGACAATCAATCAATCAATCAACCCACTAATCTTTCAATAATCAAAAACTCGTGAACTAATTGATCCATTTTAAGGAATCTTAATGCGATTGAAAGGTCTAAGGTTTATAAATGATAATTCTGGCTACAAACTGTAGTTTGCGTATTCCGATATCTAAAACAGTTTTTGAAAAAAACAGGAAAAAAACGGGACAATCAATCAACCAATATTTGAATGTTGAAAAACTCGAACTAATTGTCCTCGCGGTAATTGAAAAGTTTAAGATTTAAGAATGGTAATTATGGCTACAATCTGCAGTTAGTCGTATTCCTATATTTAAAATACATTTTGACAAAAAGGGGGTAAAACTAACTGAATCAATCAATCAATTTTACAATTAAAAAAAACTCTAGCTACTCGATCAATTAAAAAAAAATCTTACGAAGATTAAAATACCTAATTAAAATTTATAAATAATTCTGGCTACAATTTGCAATTTCTCGCATTCCGATATCTAAAATAGCTTTTGTGAAAGCAGGGAAAAACCGGGAGAATAAATAAATCAATCAATCTTTCAATATTGTGAAAAACTCGTTTCTTGCTCAATTTTAAGGAATCTTACAGTGGTTGAAAGGTCTAATTAAGATTTATAAATGATAATTTTATTTTTAGCTTATGACATTTTTATACATTTTAATTTTAACAAGTTGTAAATTGTACGTCAAACGTGACAAATGAAGTACGTTCGTACTATAACTAGTTTCAGTGAAATGAATTATATCGTCTGTTATGATAGGATTAATTTTCGTAATAAAATAAATACATTTTAAGTTGACAACATTTTATCATTTATTGACATTTACTGAAAATTCCAATGGGAAACTTAAGCCTAGCATTGAAAATTTCAGAACTTGAAATCCATATTTAGACTTTTCTCCATTTAATATCTATTTCTCCGAAAACATCCATCCAAAAAACGTCGGTAGATTATATTATTGCTACAATTAAACAATTTTAGTATACAAATGCGGTTTTTAAATTCAGTAATACGGAAATAATAGGACTTCATCTTAAATAGGACGTAATCACCATGGCAACCTAGTATCATTACCTATCATGTGATATCATTGAATTCATTACGTAGGATAGGATTTAATAGAATGATACATCTCGGTCGCCTGACGATTAATCCTCGGAAGCTGCTATAACAAAAAAAAGTACCAATTTTTAAAAAATTCAAATTACTTTATAAATATTTTAATTAATATCGTCTAAAGTTTTGTTTCGATTTTCATAAAATTTGAAATGACTCGACAAAATTCTGCAAAGTTTATATATATTAAATTTCCAATTATTATTTGGTCGGGTAGTTTTTGCGCTGTTATATGCGGACAGGCGGACGGACCAGACGACGACTATAGGTGCTACGTATTTATGTAATTCCGAACGCACGTAGAAACTGGATCGGTATGCAATTTCCCAAAAAAACTTGAAAGATCTTATAAAATATTAATGCATAACATCTGGTTGCTACGGAGCTAAGCTTCAATAAAACTGTCATATAACTCTATAATAATCGAAATGTTTTCATGCGCATTGCCTGAGGAATTATTCCAGCTTATTATTTCCGAACAGACAAATGCAATGACCATTTCTTATTTTCATACAACTGGCAACAAGTAGACGCTGAAACAAACAATGTTTACTGAAGCTTAAAACTTTAAAATTATCTTTTTGGCAGAGTGGAGTTGTCTTCCGGCCGCTTCTCTCTTGATCACTGACCCCAAAATATGTCCGGATATCTTGAATCGGTTTGGATGAGCGAGTTTGTACGATTTCAGAAATGCACCATCTTCTATGTTTTGATCGTTTGCACATTTATTTTATCAATGATGAAGCTGTGTGTTTCATAAAATAAATATGTCATTATGTTTGACATTTGCCTGCGGTATATTTATATTTGGCTTGTAAAGAATAATCGGCAACTATTCGGTTGGTATTTAGCAGCCTAATCGGAAAATTTTGGTTGTTTCGGATATCGAATGTTTGAGAATATTTTGACAAATATATTAAGCTTATAACGTATAACCCCTTCGCGACGAGCGTCCTTTACAGAATTTTTAATCTTTTAAAACCGGTTTTTCAAAACAGAAATTTTCGCCTATTTGAATCTCAAAAATGCTATGATTAAAGAAGGCAAAGCTTACAATAAAAAATAACTGGTGTCAATAATCAAGGATTCTGAGCATCTTATGCTTCATGTATACGTGTCACTCGTCTCCAAAGGGATAATCGACAACTATTCGATTGGTATTTAGCAGCCTAATAGGACAATTTTGGTTGTTTCGGATATCGAATGTTAGAGAACATTTTGAAAAATATATTAGCCTTATAATGAATATTCAGCAGCTATTTGGCTGGTATCAAATTTCTTCTAAAGTCAATTATTGTTACATTACTTGGCACAATATCATATCTTATGCACAGGGTGCATCTGAATTGGTGAGCATAACTGTAAGGGGTGGTAATAAATATCGACAAGCAAATTTTGTATGGAAAAACCAGGTTCACAATCCACTTCTTAAATAAAAAATACAGGGTGTCTCACACAAAGCCAAATTCACATTTTCGCTCATAACGGTAATTATAATGAAAATATGGTACTTCTCCATTATCCCGTCGACCACTTTTTATAACAAAAAAAACTATCGCCAAAACATAGTATTTAACGCCAAAAATGCAGTCCCATTCACTTGACGTCAGAAGCCTTACACGTTTTTGTTATGTCATGAAGTAGTTTTTAATTCGATATTTACCTGTATTTTTCATTATGTTTTACAGATTTATTAGTTATTCCGTTAATTAAAATAACAAATGCGTCTTTAAATGGCGGTGCCATGATATTAAACGAGGAAAGGTATTGAAAAAATGTTGCGATGAATAGTTACCTGCAATAGGTCAGTTTCAACTGGCGTCACAAACATTTATTCACCAGGCCAAGAGGTATAATTAAGACAAATAATGTAAATAAATAAATATCCAATATATTTTTTTCTGTTTTCATTAATATATTGTAATATTTTTTTGTTTAAACTTACTGATAGTTGACACTTTGGTGAGTGGGGCTTTTCCGAATTTTTTGTATTTTATTTATTTTGATATTCCAATGGCAACAGTCTTCCATTTGTTTATTTGGAGTTACAGTTATGGCGATAGTTTTTTTTTTTTTTTTTATGAAAAGTGATCAGCGGGATAATGGAGAAGTACCGAAAATATTTTATCGATATCTTCAACATAATTACTTTGCTTTCTATGAAACGAGATGGAAACTCAAAAAAGTGCTAGAATCCTACATCTTCAAGTAACACTGAACTAGACTCTTCAAAACTCGAGAGGTAGCTGACAATGCATACGATGTCACTGATCGAATTACAGTGAAATTCCAATAATTCCCTTCATTTCACGGCATTTAACAAAGAACAAAGTTATTGTGTTCAAGATTTCGCTAAAATAATTCATTATTGTTACAGTGATGGACGAAAATATGGATTTTACTTGGTGAGAAACACCCTGTATTGTTGTTTTAATAAGTGGGTTGCGACCCTGGTTTCCTATACAAAATTTGCTTGTCTTGACATGTATTATCACCCCTTACAGTTCTGACCGTCAATTCAGGTACACCCTGCATATTTTGGGTCAAGATATTCTAAATTTTTACTATGTCATTAAAGTATATTCGACAACTATTCGCTATTCCACATGTTCGGTCTTCTTGGTTTGAATACCGAATGACAGTAAGTATACTTACTTAGCCGATAGCCAAATGTTTTAAATTTTAAAAAAGGCTGCTTTAGATAAAAATAAATCGAGTGTAAATTATTAGTGGAATTTTAATTCAGGAATACAATAGCGCCCACGGAAACTTAACTGGGATTAATTATGAGTCAAACACGCTGGATGAAATATTATAAACACTGTAAAGTAGAAAATAAAACAAGTAAATCAAGAGTGTCTTGATCAGTTTGTTTATCAACCACATTTCATACTTCTGCACAACAGTCTGTAAAATAAATTTTAAAGTTTAGAAAACTCTAAAAGGATTTCGGGTACTTGCGTATTATCCGGGCCAGATCATATTCACTGCGTCAACAATGGCGCCGAAAATATTAATTGCAGTAAGCCTTACTTTTTTTAGGTAGATTTCGTAAGAAACACTACCTATTACATTCTCCCCTATGTTGTGGTTTATGAAAAATTGTTGCAGGTCTACGCCGATCATGACCCCTAGAACCCAAATCCACCCCCAGTTCAAAACTGTATCTATCTATCTATCTATATATACATATATAGCACTTTTTTATGGACACGATAACTCCCATAATTCTGCACAAATCTCTTCCAAACTGATATATAAAATCAAGGGCGGAAAATCTTGGTCAAGTTCGTTAATGGGCAAAATTGGACCGAAGGGGTTGAAAAGTGTTTTTTTTTTTGTGTGAAAACAGAAAATAAACCATAGCGTCTTAATTATGATCT
The DNA here is from genome assembly GCA_963931845.1 of Maratus michaelseni. Lineage (NCBI taxonomy): Eukaryota > Metazoa > Arthropoda > Arachnida > Araneae > Salticidae > Maratus > Maratus michaelseni. Next base: position 156,510,029 of record OZ007600.1, on the reverse strand, counting down.
TGCATATCGAATCAGTTTAAAGTTATTATTACTTCTAGGAAAAGAGCCAAAAATTTATGCAAATTTTTGATGTCATTAAAAATAACCCCAAAAAGGAAAAAATAGGGGTTTAAGAAGAAAAAAATTCATAACTTCATCAATTCACAAGATATCAAATCAGCTTGAATTTATTATGAATCCTCTTAATATTATGTACAACTTTTACACGGACAAGTTTTTGATAGAACCAACTCTTACACTCTTACTCCCCCTCCCTCCCCCCCCCCCAAAAAAAAAAAAAAAAAAAAAATCCTTTACGTCGCCACTAAGGTGATAAAAACATATCATTGGCGTGATGATAATTTTTGACAACCCTCAAAGATGCTGTATATAGGGTTGCATTATTCTTATAGTTGCATTTCTAAATAAACCGAACGTCAGAATTAAAAATATAGTGTGTGGTTCATTTAATGAACCAATCATTTATCTCTAATCTTGGATTAGTTTTTGTTGGTGAAATTAGTACTTCGAAATCTACCTGTTCCTCTAAGCCAGCGGTTCCCAACCTGGGGTACGCGAAAATAATATTGGTAATGGCGGAAATCACAAAAATAGTTTAACTGAAAAAAGTCCTCCCGGCCTGTACCGAGAGGAAAAGGTAGCTTTCCTATATCTTTGTTTTAAAATTTTAGCTAATGTTACACGAAAACAGCAAGTTAAAATGCAAAGAAACGTTTCCAAAAGATTCGTTAATACTGAATTTGAATAAGAAATTCGCCAAATTATTGAGCAATAGCCAAATTGGCTTCATTTATGAAGACTTATTTTGGTCGCCAAATTTGGCGATATTTCGCCAAATGTCGCCAATGTCGCCAATTTTGTCGCCAATGTCGCCAGTTTTGGTGCTAACTGATATGAATATATAGTTTTATGCGTATTATTGGGAAAATTATTACAACAATGAAAGAAAATAATTTGCGAGTAATCGCGTTAATGTGCTGTTTTGTTTCAAAATGTCAGCCACCCCTAGAATTTCAAACTGCTCTATCTCAGCCATTTTTTAAGATAGAGGTAAACCAAAAAATGCTCTGGAATTCTTGTATCAAGGCCTAAAACGTAATTAAAAAATAAAAATAAATTTTTAATTTTTTTTGTATATTTATTTTAGTTTTAAATTTTTAAGTGGCCGCCATCTTGAAACAAAATGGCGGACCAAGCTGGCCAACGAACTCGGTCGAGACATTGGTTAGCTTAATACACACAATTAGTTTCATCAAAATTGATTTATAAATACGGGCGTTATCGTATGACATAGGTCAGATATATATATATATATTTTTTTTTTATATATCTATATATATATATAAATCAACATTTGAACGGAGGGTGGTTTTGGGGTCTGGGGGTCATGATCGGTGAAAATATATCGAAATTTTCCGAACGGCTGCAATATGTAGCTTTATACTTTTTTGTATTTAAAGCTACCTACCACATAAAGATAGTTGATAGAAAAGAAGTTTAATGGTTTTGTGTTACAAAGTTAGTTTCATGTGTGAATCCAATGTGTTACACTCAAAATGAAGGGAAAGGCGCATTACACCTAATAATTCATTGATAATCCAATCTCAGTGGCCCCGCCCATTGTTTCTCATTTTGTATGAGTACTTCTTTATTTTACGCGAAAAGTGACATTGATCATTATGCAATATTCTTTTCCCACCAATTTTTTCTTATTGTTCCGTTTTAAATAACAATTGCAGAACGTCTAAATTATATCAGAGCTTCTGATTTAAATGTTTTATGTAAAAACATGTTAAAAAGTAAGCCGTTATTTTCATTTTCGAATAGGCGGAGTTATATCACTAATGTATATTAATAGAAAAGCTACTTCCCTTTTAATGAGTATTTAATTTGAAATGTTTACTTATTATTTGAGTGATTTTGTTTTGTGTTTAAAATGGATAATTAGTTGAAATCCGGAACTCTTAAGTGTACTACAACTACGATCGAAATTCAACCTAATGCGTCGGGAACTGCAAGTATTTCGAAACAATCTGATTATTTAGAAGTGTAAGGAGAAAATAAGAGCATCTGTTAATAGGCCTGTTCTGGTAAGTCATAAACCTAATACTTTAAAGAAAGATCAGTACCCCATTAACACGTTCAATGCCGGGTTAAAATTACCAGAATTTTATTTTATTTAGAAAGTTCGAATTCATACCAGAAAATACTAATAGCAATATTTAGTTTATTTAATTACAGACATTTCGTGATTACATCAAATAAAAATTGTCCTTTCGAAATTTCCACTACGAATTCATAATTTTAGATTGAAAAACCACGAGTATACTCGTGGTTGGCAGCGAATGGGCTAAAGAATAGAAAATATAATAATGGGTATTTGAGATATGGATTTTCATTCATGGGAGATGAAGATTTTCCAAAACCACTATTTTTGGAGAGATATTGTCTAATGGTAGCATGACACCATCTTTATTAATGCGCAATATAGAGACAAAACATTCAATTTATAAGCAAAAGGATGTCAGTTTCTTTCAGCGACTATCAAGCTTCCCTATTGAAGCATCTTATGTGTTTTCTACAAACAAAGACAATGAGAATGCTGTTGAAGCATCGTACAGAATATGTTATCTTGTTTCTAAAAGCGGTAAAAATTGTTCAATCGCTAAAAGTTTGATATATCATTGCATCAAAGATTCTGTCCAAGGTATTTTAAGCGAAGAACAAGTGAAATTTTTTTTAAATTATCCCTTTCCCAAACAATGCTCGAAACTCCACGAACAACTCGAAGAATTAATGAAATGTCTGCCGATATTGAATCTACAATAATTGAAAGAATAAAAAAGAAAGTCCCTCTTTTTCAATACAGGTGGATGAGAGTATATCTCCAATCTGTCCATTTTGCTTGTTATTACAAGATATTTGAATGATACGTGCTTAAAGAAAATTATTACTCTGTTATCCTCTCACAGAAAGATGTACAGGGAATGACATATTTAATGCCACTTAAATTTAATAATTATTAATTAATATACTTACCACATATTATAATTACAATTATTACAATTTTAGTTCTTAATTTTAGTGAAAAAGGAATTTTATGGGCCAATTGCTTTGGAGTTTACACTGATAATTGAAAATCTATGTCTGGTTGTTATATAGGATTACGCGATCTTATCAAAAAAGTTGTACCCCGTGTAGAGGTGTAAGGGAATATAGAAATGTAACCATTGCTGTATGTGTACAGACACTGTAACAACCAAACCCCTACCAGACACATTTAAGGAAGTGCTCTATCAATCTTTCAAAGTTGTTAATTTTATTAAGTCCAAAAACTACAGACTATCTAAATCTTTGAAGACATGGACAGCATCCATATCACACTGCTTTACATACAAAAGCGACGTGGCTTTCACGAGGAAAAATACTACTTAAAAGTTTATTTGAATTGAGGCATGAAGTTCAAATTTGTTTTTCAAATCATCCTTTTCAGCTTAGCTCTAAATTTCACGAAAAAGAATGGCTTCAAATGCTTGTATACTTATCTGATATTTTTTCACGAATAAATAAACTTAATTTAGGATTACAGAACAGTTCCTTAAAAATGTTTAAGGTATCTGACAAAATCGAATATACGATTAAAAAAAAATAGATTTTTAGGAATCTTGCATCAAAAAATACCACCCAGAAGTTTTTGAGACAATTTACAGTATCTCATTTGAAAACGAGCTAAAATTATCAGAAGAAGTAAAATCTAGTACAATGGCTCGCTTAAAATGTCATTCAGACAATATATTCAGAAGTGCAGTAGTGAAAATAATTGGATTTCAAACCCATTTAACGATTTGTTCTCCCAACAAGCCGAAAATTTATCAATTTCTGAAAAAGAAAAATTGATTTAACTTTCGACTGAATCTTTTTTACAATCTGACCAACAAAAGAAATATCATTGACTTTTGGACAGTAGTAAAAGAAGAGTACCAGGTTTTCAATGATAAAGCTATAAAATACTTGTTGACTTTCATAAATACATAGTTTGTCGAAAGAGCATTTGCGTCTTATGCATGTATAAAGAACAAATATCGCATAGTAAGCTTGACGATGCTCCTAACTTGAGATGATATCTGCCTTCATGCAGGGATGTAGCTAGAAGTAAACAATAGGGGGTGCTCAAGAAAATGTAGGGGGGGGGTCATATTATTTCTCTCTCTCTGACACATGCACGCACAAACACAGATATATATGATCAAAGTATTATGTAGAAAGGTAAATTAGTGCATATTCATAGTATAGGCACTATGTTTCTTATTAAAATGTTTATAATAACTTTATTTGATGCTAAGAAAAGTAAAAGCTGCAGACAGGGATGAAAGGATTCTTCTGGATTATTTTAAGGAATACTGTATACCGTCTTCTCAAAAACACTATAGCTTATACTTTTTAGGGTATACCCTCTGCCTAAAGCGTATGCCCTCTGGTTTTTTTACTTCTACATCACTGGCTGCAGAATGAAAATTTTCAGTGTATAAATATACTAGTGAAATAATAAGTGATGATGTCAAAAAGTAAATAAAAAGCTGTTCCACCTGTTTCAAAAGAGTTGCAACCTGTAATTTTTTTCTGAATATTCCCTGCCCTTCAGGATTCTAAAGTTATGTTATCATATGATAAAAAACATTAGAATAATCAAGGGTGTATTTTGCATTTTAAAATTATTTTTGTGTCTAGTCAAAAGCTAAAACCACTTGTATTTAAATTGGCTATAACTCATTAGAATAACTTTGTTTTATGCTAATAATGGAAAACGCTGCAAAATGAAAAATTTCAGTATTAATGCAAAAGTCAGTGTTTGCATCAGCAAAAGGTTGCTAATTCTGAGTATGTGCAGGCAGGATGCGCGCCTGTTGAAGCACTTATTTGCAGTTTTTAAACAAATATTACAATTTAGTATTTATGCAAAACTGTAAAGAGCCCCCAAAATTAAATTCAATTTTTGAACAGAGTTTCATTTGGATTTTTGAAACAGAATTTCATTTGGCGGCCTTGGAGACTTTCCCAGGGGGGGGCTCAAAATTCCTGCCTTCATGTGAACCTGATTTTAAGAAACTCAGTTCCACGTTCTCAAGAATCCCATTGAAAGTATGAAAAGCTATGTTTGACTACATGTATATCACCAAGCAAAATTGTTATAAATATTCATCGTAAGTTAGATAAAATTCATTTAATGTTATATTGATTTTTGTTGTTGTTGTTGTTGTTTAGCTAATGTTATAAAAAGTAATATTAACTTTAAAATGCAAGATAAAAAGTAAACGGTTAAAAATATTAACGTAATTTATGTCTATTTATTATTTGGCTGTGTTAAGAAGATTACTAATTAAAAAATAAAGCATGTTTGCGTTATATGGGTGAAGAGAGGTAGGATGTGTTTATGAAAAATGGGGGTACTCCGAAAAGAAAAGCCTAATGAAGGGGTACGTGAAAGAAAACAGGTTGGGAAGCGCTGCTCTAAGCCGAGCCGGCGGGGATTTTTTTTCTTTCTTAATTTTAACTGCATTGGAAAACTAGTCGTTGGGGACCACCGTAATACTTACTCATCATGGATATGCATAATGTAAAATATTAAAATAAAAATGTGTAAACTACTTATAAAATGCATTGCAATTCGAATAAAATCGTGGCTTGATGACGTCATAAACTTGAAAGGCTCGATTGCTGAATTGCTTGAAAGAGGTTTTTCCTTATAACTCCAAAAATAATAATCCTATTAACTAGCGGTTTATTGCATCTGATTAAGCATCAAATTTCCAATTAAAATATATCTTTAAAGTGAAATTTGAATGAAATACAGGGTCATGAAAAATCGAAGAGTGCGGAAAATAGGATTCCAAATATCTCGGCAACTAATTATCCGATCGACTTCATGCTTTATGCAAAATTTATGTTTTTTTATTGTCTTTTATATTTATTTCTTAAAATAAACAATTTCGAAAAACTTTATATACCTTTTATCAGAACGAATATTTCGAGAGTGCGAAAAAAATAGTTCCGGTTAATCGAGGTTATTGAAATGAAATAGGCTTCTTCCCATTATTACATACTAAGTGCATACGAAATTGCAAGTCTCTATCTCAATTTTTTCGGGAGATAGAGCGTTTACAGACACACAGACACGCAGACGGACGGCAAACTTTTTTTTCTAAAAATATGTTTTTCGGAATCTCTAGTGTCTGAAACGTGTAAATCCGTCAAAATTTTTTTTTCGATTTTCAAAATGATTACAAGACTTACCCTATACTATGTATGATGGGTAAGTAAAAGGGCTTTTATTCTCTATTGATTAAAAAGTATATGATCCTTTAAATATATATATATATGCAAATGGTCTCCTTTTAATAGTATGAACTCTGTGGTGGCTTTATAGTAAACCTCAGTATTTTTTTTTTCTCAGCAGCCCTAGGAACGACATTTTCTAAAGAAAATTTTAAGTTTATTTGAAATAGTTTACATATTTCCTGTCCTTTATTTTTAGTGTACTTGACCTTGCCTTTCATTTAATGCTGATCCTGCAATAACTATCAGTTTGAACTAAGTTTTGTTTAAATCTGTGAAAACTTTTTTATTTGTATAAATAAATCACGTGCATTTTCTACACTTTGTGGGGTTGGAATAGCATATTATTACTCTAATATAGCTGACTTGGACACCTGTCCTAAATATAGAGAGAAATCTTTTCTGAACCATTGTATGTTTTTAAGTCTAGCATCCAAAAAAGCATACGCTGTGACTCAGAAATTGATTGCAAGCCAAATTTTGCCCGTGACACAACCTCGTAAGTAGGTTACAAAGTTTGAGGATTCCCTTTTGAATTATATAATTTTGTTTTGGATATTAGCCAAACGAAAAGTTCATTGATGTAAGAAGACGCAATCTTTTCCTTGATACCTTCATCAGGTTGTTTATCATACAGTTTTCTTTCTCCTGCATAATTGTCTATAAAATAAAGTTTAGTAAACTGTAAAAAGATTTTTCTGATAGTTTTTTTTTTGTGTTAACAAAAAGTGTAAGGCAATCAATGTATACTAAAATACACAATGTATACAAGGTGCAACACAATTTTATTGGGTTTATTAAAATGCATTAAAAAGGTAAAGACAAATACAGCAAAAAATTCATATACAGGATGTTCCAAAAATCCTTGACACAGTTTAAAATTGAATAAAAAAAATTAAGCAATTGACGTACGAAAGTGTGGTTCGGACGAAAATTTTCTTTAAAGAATTTAAAAATTTAGTTCCTAAAATTTCTCATAGATGGCGTTACTTATGCAAAGCTACCAAAGAAGTATAATGCCTTTATAGATAAATGTGCTAAAGATTTTAGTTCTATCTCCTCCGCCAGAGGGGGGGGGGCATCTTTTTTTCGGGTTCTAAGGGCCCGATTTCGACAGGAATTGGCTCATTCAACTCCTTTGATACAACGGGTACCCGTGTCAGAAGTCTGCATAGAACAGAATGCACCAACCTGGCGGTGAAATGTGGAACTAAAAGATTTTAGAATGAATTTTACGGTGCGAGCGCAGCAGTTTAAAAATAATTTCATACAAAATCAGGTTAAATATATAAACTCATACAAACGTGAGGTTTGTTTTAATTTATTATCACGGGCCCGGGAAACGCCGGGCGGGTCAGCTAGTCTATATTAATATAATAAAGAGAACTCCTGACTGACTGACTCATCAATGCAGAGCTGAAGCGGCTGAAGTCAGGATCATGAAACTCTGACAGTAAATTGCTGTTATGACTTAAGCAAGCAATAAGAAAGAATTTTTGAAAATGCAGAAAATTTTAGGTCATTTCACCATATCTCAGCAGCAGTTTTAGGTAGGAGCGCAAAACTCAGGAAAACAATTTTTTTTAGAAAAACAGTTAAATATGTGTTTCAGCGATTTCAGAAATTCAACCACTAAAGGGGATTAAACTTGTGGTCGAAAGTTTTAAGTCATTTCGCCATATCGCAGAAGTTAATAGCCGAAGAAATCGCTAAACATTTCGTTATATGCACCTTAAAAAAAAACTGACAATTTCAGCGGTTTTAAGCGTTTATTTCGATTACATATCTGTTAAATTTGCATTTTATTAGGGTTTCGTTCATCTCACGAAACCCTATTACTCCCGCTCCGTTGTCTGTCCGTCAAAGAGCCATTCTCCGAAACTATATAACTTACAGATTGAAATTTTGTGTTTATATAGTTGAATACCAGCTATGAAGCTCAAAATATTAAAATTTGAGAAAATCGTGTTATTTTAATAAATAGAGATAAAATACCAAAATTCTAACAGCCTTTTCCTATTAAATTTAAATATTTTTCGTTATAGCAGTTGCCAAAAATTAAAAATCCACAATGAAATTATTTCTACAATAATTAATTTTCTATTGAATGATTTCCACGTGAAAAATGAAAATGAAATAAAATGTTTCACCAGTTGAAAAAAAAGATTAATATGAAATAAAATTGATTGAATTTATAGTGGTAATAAAACGGAAATTTACAAAGATTTCTCAATAATACAAGGAGTATGTGTATGTACACAAAGCAGATTAATATCACGTCATTAGAGAGTTAAAAAGAAAATCTGACGTCCTATTGGAAGTTTAACGAATTTTTCAAATGTTTGAGAATAATACAAAGCGAGTATCAATATGAGTAATAGAGAATAGTAAATATATGAAATTGAGAAACATATTGAATCATGATAATAATCCGATTATGGAAATATTCGCATATTTTAACATTTTGAAAGTGTACAACATGTTTAATTTTGAAATTATTTTTTTTTAAATATCGCATTTAGTCCGCATGACAGATATTATGACAGAATATAATAGCGGGGCTGGTTTAGATATTCAAAAAAAAACGAAAAAATAGACCGGTAAATTTTCACTTTATAAAAAACATGACTTTTTTGCTAAATGAAATTTATTTGGATTTATTAAAGAAAGGATAAAGTGTTTTGAAAGGAATATTAAACGAAACCCTTTGAGCGATCTTCGATCACACTTACCCACTTGTTTATGCTATTTTATTTCTTACTTTATGAAGTTTTAATTTCGTTATTTAATATTAGCTGGAAGCAAACGATGAACAGTTGGTATCGTTTAAAGTACAAACGGATTAATATTTTGTAATCGTCTGCAAGTGATAGAGATAGATTTTTTTTTTAAATCACGCTTGAAATTTAATTTAAAGGCTATAATAAATGAGTCAATTGCGATACAGTTTCAAACAAATTGCATTTGAAAGTAGATTTTTGATATACATAAAGGTGTGAAAATTTAAAATGTGCGATGTATAGAAATTTAAAAATATGCAGTAGCAAAAATCGCAAAACCGAAATTTCATTATCAAGTATTGCCATTCCCAAAATAACGTCAGCGTTACGCACGGAGACATTTGTTCTTTATACGAGGGTAAGTCATTAAGTAAGTCACAAAAAATAATCAAATAATAACTTACAATGATATCCACTTCAAAATTATTTTTACTTCTCAACATATTCTCCAGCCATGTTTATGCACTTATATCACCGTTTTATTAGTGCCCCAACACCAGCTGCATAACATTCTTTGGGTTGCTGTCTCACCACATTAGGACTTCAAGTTGAACACAGGAGACAACTCAAAGTTTGGTTGGCAACTTCTTCAACATCCACCATAAGCTTCGACTTAGGTCCAAGCGATTTTCATCTGTTTAGTCCACTAAAAAAACATCTTGGAAGCAAGATGATGAAAAGGTTCAACTTGAAGCCCTAATGTGGCTGAGACAGCAACCCAAAGAATGCTATGCAGCTGGTGTTGGGGTACTGATAAAACGGTGATATATAAGTGGATAAATATGGGCGGAGAATATGTTGAGAAATAAAAATAGTTTTGAAGTGAAAATCATTGTAAGTTATTATTTAATTATATTTTGTGACTTACTTAAGGACTTTCCCTCGTAATACAGTAGTTGACTTTTTTGTAAATTTTAATGAAAGTATGTTTTTTTAATAAGGGTGTATTATAATACAACTTTCTTATTTTGAGACACATTTTTAAATTCATTTTTGCTCTAAAATTCATCCAATTGGCAGGTTCTTTAATTCAGAAACTTTGTAATGTCCTAATTGTCTCGATTTTTGTGATAAAGGCAGAATATATTTCAAAAAAATACTGTCAAAGTGCGCATTTTGAACCGAATTTCCCGAAGCGATAGCTCTGGAAACAAAAAAAAATTATCGGACTGTGAAAATAATTGTTTACAAATCAATTTCTAATTAATTCAACAAAAAATTAAAACATGGGTCCCTTATAAATCTCTTCATAAATCACGTTGCCAAGTTTCATGTTTTTACTTTTAACAAGTAATATAAAAAATTGTTTTTAAGTCAATTCCTACGTTTTAATCATAAATATATAAAATAAACCTGTACAGCTTGAATGTCTCGCGTTATTTTTATTGAAAATTTTATTTTTGTGGCATCACTAATTTGAGGAAAATATTTCATTTCATTTATGAAAACAATGGGAGAATTTTTTTTTCTCCCATATAAACTAAAATTAATTAATTTAATTTAATGAATGAATTAATGTTTGAAAAACTGTATTAACATCCAGTGTCATCTACTACAAGTTAAAAAAAAATGTATTTGAGCTTGAGTGGATGAATAAAGAGTATTTTATTAACGATTGAAAATTTGAACAAGATATATAAATATATAGAGAGTGTGAGCTAATAGTAGGAATTGGAAAATGTGTTTCAAAATTTTGAGTTGTTGAGTTAATTACATTTAATAATTATTTTATTCCCCAACAGCCTCCTCAAAAATTTACAATGACAGCCGACATCGAGAAGGTACCCATTGCAAATGGGACTCTATCAAGAAGAAAGAAGACTGACATTTTCGACCTGGTCGGGGGAGATGGTCCCTGGCAGAGGCGCATTTTTTTGGTCATCCTTTTCGTCACAATACCCAGTGCCACCCACAATCTCTCCATGTCTTTCCTGGCTCCAAACATAGACCACTGGTGTGCGAGACCTCCCGGAGCTTCTAATATGAGCGTGGAGCAGTGGAAAAGTATAGCCATACCACCGGGAGAAGACAGTCATTGCTGGAGGTAAGTGTTTGACAGAAGTGCTGTCATCTTTTTTTAAGACATTCGAGAACATTTAGTCATTTTAACACTTTCCAACATAGGGGAAAAGTGCTAAAAACACTGAAAAAAAAGTGTTGATTTTACAGTATAATACTGACATTCCAGCTGCCAGTATTATACCGTAAAATTAACAGTAGAAAACAGTAAAATAAGCAGTGCATATTACTGCTTATTTTACATTATTCTAAACATTTCTCAAGAGTCTTCTGAAATGCATTGTGTTGCAAGTAGAAAAATAAAATGAAATATTGTCAAAAATCTTGTATTTTCTTTTTCAGGACGGGAACTTTTCGAACCGCCCTCGTACAGGGCTGCACCAAAGAATCCGCACACATGAGTGTGTCTTAAATGTATTGAGTTGCAAGGGGACTACATTGAAAAATAATATGAAATTATGTCCAAAATCTTGTGTTTTCACTGTCAGGCCGAGAAATTATCAAACCATTATCGTAGGATTAACATTAGCGAGCGGGTGTTTTCGCATGAGGGCACATGATCCTTAAAAATGTCTTTCTTTTCTTTTTTTTTAGTTGCCAAAATATTTCTAAAATATATATACTTAAATTTATTTGAATTGTTAAGAATCTTACTCGTAAATTGTGAAGATTTTAAGACTTCAAATAAAATTATGTACTTTAGAAATATTTTGACAACTTCATTTTTGAAAAAAAAAAAAAAAAATTAAGAACAGTAACGCAGAAAAGAAAATAAGTTAAAAATATTATATACCCGAGGAGATATTGTAAAAATACGAATGCACCCAAAGGTTTAAAACTAGCGAAGGAAATTTGAAAAATCTCACTAATCACTTATCACTAAGGTGATTCTCAAATGACCTGCTCAACAACACAAAAATTTCTGACACATTTCCTGACTCATTTTTAAACGCAAAGGCATAACATTGGCAGGCCTGACTATTGAAGCGATTTGGATTCAAAATGAGTTTTCCATTTTTTGATAAATAAATTGCACTGTAAAAAAAATTGCTGATTTTACAGTATAATACTGGCATCCCAGCTGCCAGTATTATACCGTAAAATTAACAGTAATAAACAGAAAAATAAGCAGTAATACTCTGCCATGCATGCCGGGTAGTGTATTACTGCTTATTTTACTGTTTATTACTGTTAATTTTACGGTATAATACTGGCAGCTGGGGTTTCAGTATTATACTGTAAAATCAACATTTTTTTATACAGTGTACCTATCGAGCAATTCGTGTCACGTGACATGTTTTTCCTTTTTTTTTTTTCGAGCTGCCGCCTCAGTACTAATTCGATTCAAAACACCGATTTTGACAGTATTTTTCTGAAAAATCTTCTGCCTTATACCAAAAAATGGAAAAAGTCTTTCGATTACATAGTTTCTCAATAAGAACACCTGCCAATTTCATGCATGTCCGAACAAAAATGAATTGAAAAATATTTCATAAAGCAGCCAGTTTGAATTTGTGAATAGCTGTAATGTGTGATTTCTGTTATGACTTGAATAAGTTCGGTCAAATCTAAGTTGTTTATTCTACAGTGATAAATGTTCATAAAAGGCGTGAAATTGTATTTATAAATTTCTAATCAAATGTTTTCCTACTGCAGGTATGAAAATATTAATTTTACTCATCCAATAGAAGACACTGCCAACAGTTCTAGAGACTACAGAGTTGTTCCATGTGATGCGTGGGAATACGATGAGACTTTTTATACCTCTACTGTTGTCAGTCAAGTAAGAAAATTACAGATACACTTAATTTTCTAGCGTTTTTTAAAAAACTAATCTAAAAACATAGTTTTTGTTAGATTATATGTTTTTTTAATTATATCTACTTAAGGGGAAATTCTACTTCTTTGGGTCAAAAAGGACCAGGGTCCGTAAGCCGTGTTTTTGGCCCATGAAGTAAGACTAAAACTCGATTTTGTTATACTGACTTAATTATTTTGCTTTCTAATATTAGAAGGATTATCCTGTACGATTTCAACAATAGTTTTTGCATTTTGTTCGGATTTATATGACTTACACAAGCTCAAAGTTCGTTTTATTCGTAATTTTTGATGAAAAATACGCATTTTCTCTTAATTTTACCTCCATTATTTATATGAGCGCAATCGTGCAACACTTTCTTCTTTACATATATTATAAAATACATCAAAATGTACAATATATGTAAAAATAAAAGTATCGCAAAGCTGCGCTCATAGTAAAATATTAAAATATATATTAAAAATTGAGGTAAAATTAGGAGAAATTGCGTATTTTTCATCAAACACTACGAATAATACGAACTTTGAGCTTATGTAAGTTATATAAATCCGAACAAACTGCAAAAATTATTGTTAAAATCGTACAGGATAAACCTTCTAATACAGGGTGATTATAAAAAAAACTATCCTGATATATGAGCCCCTAACTATCATACCGTTCACAGAAACTGAATGAAACTTTGGTTTAAAGTATTTTGAGGTATACGCTCAAGAATCATATGAAAGACAACAGTTAAATTCTAACAGTTACGGTTACAGTGACAAAATTTCAAAAATTTCAAATGGCAACACCTACTTTTTTTTATTGGAATGTGATCTTCATAGTAAAAAACCATAAAAAGCGTTGGAACGGTTACCTGTAGCACGAAAATCGCCGGCGCTAGACAGATTAAGAAGAATAGTGAAAACAACCAATAAGGACAGAGAAGCAACAGAAAACAAAACATTTTATTGTGTTTCATACATTTTCCCTTTTACACACGACGACACTTTACATGCGGCAGATGGTGGATAGCACTGAACAATAAAATGTTTTACTTTCTGTTGCTTCTCTGTCCTTTATTGGTTGTTTTCAGTTTTCTTCTTAGTCTGTCTAGCGCCGGCAATTTTCGTGCGACAGGTACCGTTCTAACGCTTTTTATGGTTTCTCACTACGAAGATCACATTCCAATAAAAAAAAGTAGGTGTTGCCATTTGAAATTTTCGAAATTTTGTCACTGTAACCGTAACTGTTAGAATTTAACTGTTGTTTTCCACGTGATTCTTGAGCGCATACCTCAAAATACTTTAGGCCAGAATTTCATTCAGTTTCTGTGAACGGTATGACAGTTATGGGCTCATATATCGGGATAGTTTTTTTTATAATCACCCTGTATTAAAAAGTGAAATAATTAAATCAGTATAACAAAATCGAATTTTAGTCTTATTTCATGGGCCCAAAAACACGGCTTATGGACCCTGATCCTTTTGGATTTTTTTTTTTTTTTTTTTGCATTTTTTGCATGCTTTAAGTGTGTAGATTGTTTCTTTAAACCTGTTTTGTGATATCTTTATTGGTCGTTGAACGTAAAGCTATTGTAAAATTTTAAACTTGTTTTTCTCAAAACCATGGTTTTCAAACTGAGCGGCCATTTTTCCCGAACTATTCGACCGATTTGCTTCATTTAAAGGAAAAAAATAGTAATCGTTTTAGTTGGAGTTTATACCACTGAAATGTATATTTTTCATTGATTATTTTTTCGAGCTCCCAAAACGGTTAAAAACGGCGAAAAAATTACCTTTTTTGTACAAATGACTACCATTTTGTCAAAAATTAACTTTTTAAATTAAATGTTGGTGTAAGCTTTAGAGAATTTAATGCCAGGGACCGATTTACAAATTTGGGGGCCCTGGGCACACATGCGTATGCGGGGCCCCCTTGCACCGATGATTACAGGGGACTTGAATAAAAAAATATAATAACAAAAGCAGTACTTATTAAGATAACCACTATTGACTTTAATAATTTCTTTAAAATATCAATTAGAAAAATTAAATATGATAATCATTAATTTACTTTTAAATAATTATTTGATAATTATGAATTTTTAATTGAATTTTATAACAAACTGTGTGGTGCTGATTACCTTTCTCTATGCAAGTCCATATATCTGAAATGATAAAGTATGCAACAAGTAATAATAAATTTACCGAAGTAAAAGCTATAATTATTTATAAAATATTTGCATATCATAATAATCAAATAACTTTTTCTTTCAAATACAAGCTTTGACTGAAAAAAAAAAAAAAAAACACTAAATTTATACAAGTAACTAGCAGAGCCACATGGCTTTGTCCTTGTTAACCATGAGGGCATTATAGGTAAAATAAATAAAAATGAAAAAATATGGCGATCCCAAAGACGGAGTTCGGTACATTCCTGCACATAAAGACAAATCATAGACAATCTTTGACAAACAGTTCTTTCCATTTTAATTTTGTTTTTTGACAGTTAAAACTGTTTTGGCCAATAATTGAAAAATCTTAAGTAGCATTGGGGTGGAGGGGGGCTGAAAATCGGGGGCCTTTGGCCCGTGCATCGAAGGCCCTGACGTAAATCAGGCACTGTTTAATGCCCTTTCATACCGGTACTTCCCGTTGCACAAGGTGTATTATTCAGTTTTTACATACACAAATTTAAATAGTTTAAAAGTGAAATGTAAATAAATACAATGCAAAAAGGCCGAAGGTGGTATCTCTTTTCTTTATAACCGAGCGAAAAAAAAAGTAATAATCACGTGAGTTTTAGACCAAAGTAGTAGAATCGTTTTCTTGGCAATGTCTTGCCTTCCACTGTAATCAGATTCTTCCAACTGTTCATTGGCGCACCACCTTAACGCATGATCGGTTGGTGACATCTATAAAAACATTTGTGTTAAGTAATTTTATGTCTTATAACTGCCGTGTGTTCGTGTCTTTAAAAAATTGTCTATTGATAATTTCCACTGTGTAATTTAATGCTCTGCCACTTATCCCAACAAAACATGATTTTAAGCAATCGGGAAGAAACATTTTGCAGAGATGCCAAAAATTATGATTAATTCATAACTGTTATTTTGGTGTTTTTTCCCGAATGGAGGCCTTGAGAAAATGGCCTTGGCGAGAGAAGGAAATCTGGCAGCCTATTTTTTGGCAACCTATTCACTGTTTCATATACACAAACATTTTTTTCAATACTTTTACAATGTATATTATAAGGGACAAACTTGTCCGTGCGTAACGCTGACGTCATTTTGAGGCTGGCAACACTTCACAATTCAAATTCGTTTTTGCAATTTTTTTAACTAGTGAACATCGAACAATATAATTTTTACACCGTTATATAGGGATAAAAATGTACTTTCAAATGAAGTTCGTTTGAAAACGCATAGCAGTTTACTCGTTCATTGTGGCTTTTAAATTAATTTTCGAGCATGAATTTTTTAACCTGTATCTGCATCGCGTGCAGGCTCCACTACGGTAGAATAAACCATCTATATATTTAAAACGCTAAGCGATTTCTTTCGACAATCCGTGAGAACAAACTACTACATCAAATTACATCATTCTTTTTTTAAATGAAAGATATTTGGTCACAGATTTGTTATCGTACATTCGTTTGTTCGAAAATTTAATTAATTAGCCGTAATCTTAATTTAAAATTTTACTTCTGCTTATGACGTCATAAAGTCGGCAATTCAGATTAACGCCCACTGTTGCGACGTACAGAGTTTATTTTCTGAACTCAATGATTGCGAGCATAAAAAATAAATATTAAATATTAAAAGCACGTGACTTTTAAGCCGAATTTTTTTTATTTGTTAGTTAAAATGTTTAAGTATTTCGGTAAAAATATTTATCCGTGTGTTTTATAAGCAAATAAAAATTCATATTTACTGTGACGTCACGGAAATATTGTCCATTGGGTTCATTTTATCATTAAGCATTACAACTTTGTTGATGTCATTTTTTTCATTACAATTAAATGCAAAATATATTTTTATTTGTATGCATGGTGCTTAAGCATAAATGTACGTGTGAAAAGTTTGTACCGGTGAAAATGACTTTATGCTTAGCTTGAAATTCATTTTAACAAAGATAAAACTAAAAAGAAAAATTTATATGATTGTATCAACATGGCGCAATATTAACTGATATTTCAATTTTTAATTTTAAAGATTAGAACTGGAGCCTTTATTGGTTTCTTCATCTTGATTGCATACCTTGATTACATGTTACCAATTACTTTTTTTAAATTATAGGATTAAGTTATAGGAATTATAGGATTTAAATTATTAAGATTTCCTTTTTTAATAAAAAAAATCACAAAAGTAAAGAATTTCAGGAAAAAAAACTTGAAATAATGATTGTATTTTTAGCTAGAATAAACAATGTAAGGCTAATATATTATAGGAATTATTTTGGTAGGTTTGTTATAAGTTCATTTAACAGTTCCTTATTAGCGGCAAAGTCTTATTTCTTTCACTGTGAATTTTTCTTTCGATGTCAAAAAATAGTAGTCTACTTTTGGACGCCAACCAAAACACAGTGGCAATATTTAGAAATGTATAACGGTTGTGACAACAAACGGCACTATCGCTTTAGCTTTCATCGCGCTTACATCACTTCTAAATACTAAAAATTTATTTTTTTACTACATTTTACAATTTCAATTCTTACATCCTCAATTAGAAAAAAATTAGCTTTCGATTGAAATTTATTTGAAATCTGCCGCTTAATTTAACGACTTTTTAAATAATTTTCAAGCATGAAATATTTTTCAATTCTATCTCAACAATGACCATCCGTTTGTTTTAATAATGTAAAATAGCCCCTTGGAAAGTTGCAACAATTGAAAATAGGTATCTCTAACCTTCATGAAAAGTGAAAAAAAAATAATAATAAAAACTTGATAAATCATAAGATCAGATTATCCATAAGATAGAGTATTTTGGCGCTAATATAAAATCTGTCAAAAGAAAAAAAAACTATTTTTAGTTTATGATTAACATAAAATTAATATGTTGAATTCGTTGATGTATATGTTGAATCAGAATATGCTAGGAACTGTTATTTATTATTTTTTTAAAGATCCATTGAGTATTTAACTGTATAAGAGACCGACTGTGATGGAAAAGGAATAATCATCCTGATTATGTAAAGGGATAGAAGAAATCATACAAATAAATTACAATTGAAAACATTAAAATTCTCCCTCATCTGCATATTAATTTATTTTTTTTAACAAAAATTCTTCATTTTTACATAAAAATTGATTAGCTTAAAACAATGGATGCGTTTTAGAAGATATGGATTTGAAACGAACAATGATTAAAGAGGACATTTTAAAACTTTAAATTTAAACATTTTAAAACTTTTTTAACGTCGAATTTCAACGGTGCCTTTGGGCAGATGCAATACATATGCACATAGGAGCTCATTCGATTGCATTATCACAGGGGGGGGGGTGCTTATACTATGTTCTTTTATTTACTGAATATGAGATGAAAGTAGGAACTTTGTATGATACTTTATGATAGGACTATTTGTATGATACTTTATAGGTCCATGAACTTTTTTTTTTTTTTTTTTTTTTTGTCGTGGGGAATATGGTGGTAATGTCAAACTGATTTGCATTACACATTTGTTTACGGTGTGTTCATTTGGAGTTTGCATCGGAAATAGAATTTCACTGGGGGGGGGGGGATTTTTTAAAATAAAATATTTGAAAGACTGTTTCATACGAAGCCCTAATTAAATAATAAAGAAGCTTATTTTACTGATATTGTTATAGTATTTTTTTTCA
This sequence comes from Maratus michaelseni, assembly GCA_963931845.1. Lineage (NCBI taxonomy): Eukaryota > Metazoa > Arthropoda > Arachnida > Araneae > Salticidae > Maratus > Maratus michaelseni. The sequence goes on along the minus strand of OZ007600.1, from coordinate 156,491,255 downwards.
GTCACGTTTTGACGGGTTCCATCTAGTTTACACTTAAACCAATATAAACAGTTCAGCATTTGTCTCCAGCTAATTTTCGATATCAAAATTAAAACCTCATAAATAAATAAATTGAATGAATGTAGTCGAACAATTTCAATTTTTACACCGCCGAATTGGAAAAAAAATGCACTTTCAAATATAATTGTCTGAGTGCAACGAAGACTCATACACAGCGCAGTTTTACTTTGCCCCATATATAGCTACGATGGATATTAAAACCTTTCGTCAAGCATAACTCAAAAAATATTTAACGGATTTCGTTCAAATTTTTACAGCAGGTACCTATAAAGGTGACAACGACGTCTATTTATTACCAAGAATAAAGGTCAAACCGTTTGGAAATTATATTAAAAAAATAGACAAAAAAGCACAATTAAAGTACATACGTCACGAAATTTTGTGCGTACGTCATTTTCACCGGCGGGAGATTTTCGTAGACAATCAGAATTGAAAAGTTCATGGAGTACATGGAGCAAAAAAATATGCACGCACTAATATTCAGCACAATAAAATATATTTCAATTTAGTAGAAATCGAAAATTAATCTGGATTTTTTCCTGTTTGAAAGAAAAACCCCGCAATAACTTGGTAGACTTGGTATTAGAGATTTGGCGCAAATCTCAGCAATAGCAGCTTTTTTTTATTTCGCGTGTGTAAATAAAAAAATAAAAATAAATCTTTGGTGTTTAAATAAAAGGATTTATGGCATTATTTCTTTTTTTTCTCTTTTTAGCATTTTAAATGGGATTAATGAAAGGCATGTATTTTTAATTAAATGAGTGAAAGGTTTATATTTAAATAAATGAATTCAATATGAAAATGTTATAGGAACAATATTTGGCGATTTATCAACTGCGCCAGGATAACATAAAAGTACCAATATATCAAACGGTATGTAGTATGTGAAATGAAACAATTATATTATAATCACCCATCGTACAAGAAAAAAACTAATTCAGAGGGAAAAATCCATCTCCTATGCCGTAAGATTTGGCGAGTTCTTTTTTGGTGATAAGGTTTTCGATGTGATTGTTGGGATCTGCAGGATTTGGCTTACTTTTTCTAAATCTTATTTTTTTGCAGATGTAGTATTATGTAAATATTTTTTTTTTGCAGATATTTTTCTATTTTGTATATTTGGCATTCTATTTTGTATATTTGGCATTCTATTTTGTATATTTTCTGTTTGGCATTTGGAAAAGAGATTTTTACCTTTTTATCTGTGCCTTCGGAAATATTAAAAAATAAAAAAAGATTTACATATATCAAGCGTATAATGTTATGTTTTGCATTTTTATACGGACCACTTCTCCATTTTTAGATTTTAAATGCTATTTATTATTTACTAGCAGTTTATTAATTGTTTACAATTTACCCCCCCCCCCCGACAATAACAATTATTTATCACAAAAATGCCTTTTAGGTTAGTTAAATAAGTTTGTTTATGTATTTTCATTACTTATTAAAATATCGAATATGGCGATAAAATTTTATTTTAGCATCGTGCTTAAATTTTTAAGATGGTGCAAAAACATGCTTTAATAAACGTATGTTTGTAAATATTTGAAAAACATGCTTTACCGCTCTCTTGAAAAATTTTGTAAGATGCTAAAACTACCTTTTGGCACAATTTAATTTTTTTTTTCGCCAACCGACATAGGATACGAAACTTTTCCCCATTCAGATACACAGGCAAGGCTGGTCTCAAACAAGAGTAAAGCTAGCAACAATATTGTTTTAACTCTATAAGAGTTACAATAATGATATTAGATGCTCCGATTGGCTTTGGGCCCAATTACGAAAGTTTCTCCTAAAAAAAACTGTAGAAGAAGTCTTTTACATTTGTTTCAAATGAAGCTCGGTCTACAAGGTATTAGTTAATAATACAAACAACACTAATGGCATGGAGACAAAAGTTTTAATTTAAATGTATATATTTGAAACTCTCCCCCCTACCCCCCCTACCCTCCAAAAAAAAAGAAAAGAAAAGAAAGTTACAGTAATGAATTTAAAATGGCGTTAAGCCACGCTTTCTGACATAAGCAATTGGCTGGAAACGCGATAACGAAACTTTCACTTAACTTAATAACATGTAGCTAATATAACCCTCAGGGTACTTTGCAGTTATACAGACCTTGTGGTTCTTTTAAAAAGCTTGAGACAATTGAGGTTTAAGAAGTTGAGATTTACTGTCAATTGATATAAACAACTATGAACACAAAACTGATGAATTATTATTATTCAGGTTATGTATGTACAGTAGAACTCCAATTATCCGAACTCCGACTATCCGAATCGCTGATTATCCGAATCGCTTTCAGAATTTCAGAAAAAAAATTAAGAAGGAAACGTATTGCGATTCGCAAAATAATGATTCTGTCTACGCGCGCTATATTGTCCTTCCCTCCGCGAATCTAGTGTAAGCGCAGCGCGAACATTATTGGGATGGTGAGTCACTGTCTCATAGTGCAGTTCGATTATTGGCTGTCGTCCGTCGCCAGGTGGCCGGTCCGGCTCACCTGGGTTTCAAATTCTAAATGACAATGAACTTATTGAAAGTGTGAGAGAAGAAAGTGTCGAGGAAGAAGATGACCTTAATGTCGAAGTTGAAGCAGACACGGGACTATCAGCTAGTGAAGCATTTGCCGGCCTTGAAACTGCGTTTAAGTGAATGGAGCGTCAGCCTGAGTGTGACCACATGGAACTTCTCACTGTCAAGCGGATGCGCGACTTGGCTGCCCGAAAAACGGATGAAGATTGTCAAACAGCTTACTTTGATCGAGATGTTCAGCAAGCAATATGACTTTCATTTACAGTACGATACGTACATACTGTACAGCACTTGTAAGTACGCTTAACATGTAAAAGTGTTGCATTTTCATTTATTTATTTAAAAGATCTTTTTCTTTAAAAATAGTTTTTTTCTCCCATTTTCAACATACATACAGTAATTAATTAAAATAGACCCTTTTTTTTAGAAAAAATCCAATTATCCGAATTTCTTATTATCCGAATGGGGCCCGGTCCCAATTGATTCGGATAATTGGAGTTCTACTGTATTTTAAAAAAATGCATCTGATTACACTTATTAGATAAATTACTTCTGTTTGCATTTAATAACTGATAAACGGCTTCTGTATATTAAATGAATTGTTTAAATATTGGGAAGAGGTGGCGAGAGGTAGAAAGACGAGTAAACAAAGGGGTAGACAGACGGGTAGAGAGACGAGTAGCGACATAGGTAGGCTGACGGGTAGAGAAACGAATAGACAGACGGCTAGTGAGAAAGGTAAAAAGAGGGTTGACAGAGGGGTAGCGAGATGGATCACGAGACGGGTAGAGACACTGGTAGACAGGAATGTATAGCGAGTAAGGTTGCGAGACGCGTAGCGTGGTAGATAAAGAGACGAGTTGTGAGATGAGTACAGAGACGAGTTGACTGACGGGTAATGAGATTGGTAGCGAGTCGGGTACAAAAACAGACGGATAGTGAGACGGGTATACAGTAGAGAGACAGTAGATGGGTACGGAGATGGGTAAGAAGATGGGTAGAGAGGCGTATAGCCAGACGGGTAGGGAGACAGATAGACAAGTTGTGAGACTGATAGACAAATGGATAGCGAAGTGGATAGAGACACAGCTAGACATACAAGTAGTTAGACGGATAGACAGACGGTTAGAGAAATAGATTGGCGGGTAGCGAGACCGGTAGAGAAATATAGAGACAGGTAGCGAGACGTGTAGAGAGATAGACAATCGGTTAGAGAGACGAGCAGAAGAACGGATAGGGAAACAGACAGATTGTGGAGAGACAGACAGACAGGCAAAAGAAAAGTCTGTGGATTGGCGCAGTAAAGGCGCAGGGGGCAGAGCCTCCTAGAGAATAATCAAGAAGTATCTGTTAAGCTTAACTTTGAAATATATATAACTTTTCAATTTTGCCGATATGGAGATTTAATGTAAAAGTTATTTTACAGAAGTCATCGAAAGATTTTTTGTATACTTTAATAGTAATTTAGACTATAGTTTTGCAATCTGGTTTGTAGCAAAGCATGCTATCAATGTGGTTTGAAGTGTAAGAGTTTCTATAAACAGTTATACAAATAATAGATATATAATCAAGGAAGAAAAATTTTAAATTCACACACAAAAAAAAAATGCAACAATGAAATTAAATTTGCGTTAAGCCACGCGTATAATAGAATAATCTATTGGCTGCAAATCCAATTACGTAATTTTAAAAAAGCTTGGCGTTTTAAAAGATCCGCCATTTTTTTTTTTTTTTTTTTTCAAGTTTTGCTCAATACGCGCTTAAGAAAATGAGATTCTTTGCCACATGTTAAAAAAATTATTACAACACATCTGATGAACGGTACTTCTTTTCTATTTTTTTTAACAGTGTATATGAATTTATATATGATATTTTGTAATTCTATCATTTAATTTGCTCTCTTTCTTTATATTGTAATTGTTAACCCTATGTTCTCAGCAATATCACTCAGACTAATCCCTTTGAGGGAAGTCCTAGTTTATTGGAAAATTTTATTTCAGTTTATTAATTGTTTATGGTTTTAAATATAATTTTCAATCATGTGAATTATTTTTAAATTTATATCCCGCACAGTCCGATTAAGTAAAAATTAATCAGTTTGCACAAAACAATATAAATAGTTCAACATTTGTTTCCGGCTAATATTCCAGAACGAAATTAAACCTTCATAAATAAATAAATAATAATAAATAATATGATATAAATAAAACACAAAATTACACACACTCGTACTATAACAGACATGTAATCGAACAACGCGCTTAACCCGCTGAAATTAACAGAATCAAAAAGGGCTACAGGTAAGTAGCGATTTCTTCGGCTGTTAACTCCTGGCATGCGGCTAATACGCTTTTAATAGATTTTAAAACTTCATTTGGATACATTAGTAATATTTTTTAAATAAAATTGCTTTTTGGTGTTGCTAATAAGCAATTTAAAGAAATTATATTAAGTGTAAAAAATCTATTAGAGTTAGAAAAAAAGGTTTTCACCAAAGTTCTGTAACCAGGGACGCCTGGGTTGGATCCTTTATTATACTCGTACATGTGTCATCGAAAAGGGTTGGACAGATTTGAAAGAATCATAACTCTAAAAGTAATTGAGTAAACGCAATTACTTTCTTTCCAAAGAACTCGGCAATTATCTAAGATTTGTTAGATGTAGCTGTTTTAAAGTCGTGACATTCAGTCGAATCGCAGAATCGATCTGAAAATGCACCACACATTCGCAATTTTCACTTTTTGCTTAGGCTATTCGAGTACACAGTGGATCCTTTCCTATACTAAATCGACGATGCTGAAGAACTTAATAATTGACATTTTCCCTATACCTCCAATAATTTTAAACTTATACGTTTTCCACTCCGGAATTATCATTACGAATGTGTGATGCAATTTTCATTTTCAGATCATCGATTCTGCGCATCGTCTGAATGCCACGACTTTAAAACAGCTACATCAAACAAATCTTAGATAACTGCCGAGTCCTTTGGAAAGAAAATAATTGCGTTAACTCAATTACTTTTAGAGTTGTGATTCTTTCAGATCTATCCAACCTTTTTCGATGACCCTGTATTTAAAAACACGAATTGGAATTTCGTTGCGGCTGCTTATAACTTGAGTTCTGCTAAATGGTTTTTGATGGGTCTTGCACTGGTGTTTAAATTTTTAAGTGAAATTTTTAATACGTAACATATCGTTCTTCGTTGCTTAGTTATAGAATTATAGATAATAGTTCTATAATCAGATGAACCATATTACAAAAGATTAGCTTTATTAATTGGCTTTTATAAGTTTTGAATTTGAGCGCAAACTTAACCCCCTTTTTCAAAAGGTGAATTTGAGTTTGAAACTCATCAAAAATAAGGGAACTAATTCAAAAACACTGGCATCGACCCATAGAAAATATATTATTAAAAATTGAAATGTCTGTCTGTTCCTTTTTATCTTCGATTGATTTCTGCGACCTCCTCGCCTGTGCCTCCCATCTACTTCTCAGCAAACATACCCCACAAGTCACCCCAGTATTAAATCACATAAAAAAATTTAAAGAGTTTTTTTTATTATTTATTTATGATTTTCTATATATTTTGTTGTATTTATTTTTATTCAGGTATTCTGTACAGATATATTTCTGTTTTTAAACTTTGTAATTTTTAATGTATTAATTTTTACTTTTTTTTCTATAATAGTGGGACTTGGTATGTGATCGACAGTGGTTAGTCTCCATGTCGAAATCTGTATTCGTAGCAGGTATTTTAGTGGCTGTCACGGTGTTTGGATATTTAGCGGACAAGTAAGTAAAATTAATGTTTAGTAAAGTCTTTCTCGTGTTAAATAATTTTAGAACAAAACTAGTTTTTCCTTGTGATTGATTTTTTTAGTTTGTGATACTATGCTTAAATAAGAAATTTTGAATCGATAAAAATAATTTTTTAACAGGAAAAAAATGAAACAGACTTCAAAGGATTGTTTTTTAACTTCCTGTTTTTGTGGCAATCCTGTATTGTTATCCATATTACAGTCTCGCATGGTTTCGGGATATGCCCAATTCAAACCCTAAAATTTATTTGAAATCAGCCCGAAATTGACCTGAATCCGACGTACCCGAAAATAGATCTGAAATTCGAAATAAACGAAAATCAATCCCATATTTTAATGCAATTATGAAAAAGAAAAAAAAAAGTTCATTTTACATTCCTAATATCTATTTTATATAGAAAAGGAATATATATATATATATATATATCAAGTCAGGTAAAATTGGGTTATTCCACCTGATATAGGGCTCCAATCCACATTTATTTTAAACCTCATTGTTGCTAATATCGCTTATTAAAATACACAGTGGGCGACGTGTTAGGTTTTTAGGTGTCCTTGTAAATAAATATACACGATAAAACTGTTTTAAAAACGTTTAGTAGTACAATGTACAGCCGTCCAGAAAAGAAAAAAAATGCACCCGTTGCATTTTCATCTCTAAATTGCTAAATCTTGAGCTAATCCATATTTATCAACTGAAACATGTTTGGAGTAGTTTCACAGTCATTTGGAAAAGACTTTCCCATGTTTCAGTTGATAAATAAATTCTTATCAATGATTCCGTCTGTTGGAAAGGTCTAGAAGTAATTTCGACTAATCTAGAAGCATTTGAATTAGTTTGAAGAGAGTTGTTTGGCGTCTCCTAAAGACGAAGTTAGGACTGTGGAGGACATATAGTACAGTGGTACAGGGCCTACGCTGTAAAAATGACAAGGTCTCCAGCTTCAGAGGGCCTACGGCAGATGAAACTGTACACGACAATGAGGCGACAGTGAACGCTATCCTTTTTCCTAGGTTTAAATTTTAAGGAAAAAGCGCAGTGAAACTTGTCAAACTAAACCTGTATATAAGAGAATCCTGCCTTAAAGGAAGAAGAATTGTGGTCCAGATAAAAATAGGGGCTACCAGGACTGCAGACCTTCTTTGAGATCTTGGTTGTTTTATAGCTAACAGTTGTTTCCCTTCTAGGGATAATTTCAACAACAAGGCAATATTTTAAATAATTTCCTTAATAAAAAAAAATCAGGGGTGAAATCTTTTAATTTGATATACTTATTTGTCTCTATATAATTTTGCATTTCCATGTTAACATGTATTCATTTTCAGATCTTTCACTATTAATATTTAATTTGTATTTCATAGTGATTATAAGTTGTTTTGTTTTTCTTTTCGAAATAGGTTAGGAAGAAGACTGACAATGGCTGTCTGTTCTTTTATCGCAGTATGTTTTGCCATTATATGTGCCTTTTCTACTTCATTTGCAATGTTCATTGTAGCCAGGCTTTTCGTGGCCACTGGTATAGCCGGATGTTACAACACTGCTTTTGTACTATGTAAGTGAAATCTTTTGCTAATTGTAAATTGTTTAAGTGACCGTTTGCCATATACCCTTTATACAATTGTTAAGGAAGTAATCTATACATTCTAAAAACGTCGTTTTCAAAACTGAGCAAAAATACTCATCTGAATATGTCGCATAGTCAAAATGGCTCCGAATGAAAATTACTCAAGTTTGAAAGATGTATATACTCATTTCTGAAAATATGCACACACTCAAAAATAAAACACCATGTGCACATATTTGAGTATGTCCATGTTTCAAAACAGAGTATGAACTGACTTCTATGTGCTCATTTTTGAGTATTTTCATGTTTCAAAAATGAGTTTGAACTGATTCTTATCATTTTGAACATGTCCATGTTTCAAAAATGAGTATGAACTGACCTCTATGTGCTCATTTTTGAGTATTTTCATGTTTCAAAAATGAGTTTGAACTGATTCTTATCATTTTTGAACATGTCCATGTTTCAAAAATGAGTATGAACTGACTTCTATGTGCTCATTTTTGAGTATTTTCATGTTTCAAAAATGAGTTTGAACTGATTCTTATCATTTTTTAACATGTCCATGTTTCAAATTGAGTATAAACTGACCTCTATGTGCTCAGTTTTGAATATGTCCATGTTTCAATATTCTGAGTATTTCTGGTATTTCAGAATTGAAAGCTTTGGGTCATCCTATTTGAAACAAAAAGTTTCATAACAAAATTAAAACATTGATTTACTCAGATTTGAAAGTATCTTTTTTCTCCGTGTATGAAGCGTTCATGGTCCCTGAAGAACCACCAAAACGGTGCAGAGGATATTGCAGGATAAAATCGCCTTTATAAAAAAGAGTGCACATGTGTTCAGATCCTGATTACTACATTAGAAACTTCCATCTCTTTTTACAAATAATAAATTACGGCTTATTTATGGCAAATTCTGAATTTAGCTTCTTAAGTTTTGCCCGAGCACGCCTGGTCACTTGAAAAGGGGCATTTTCTAACTTGTCAAATTACAGCTCGGGACACATCTTTTTCTACATCATATAGTGGTTTTATTTCAATTTTACATTTTTTAGCGTGGAATATTTTTAACAAATAACACTCGTAGTTCAGTAAAAATAGAGATCCCACATAAGAAAGAGATTGGAAAATGACGAAATGTCCCCTATTTTTGTTCAACAGACCGATGGATCGCAGTAGAACGCAATACATTTTCAGTAGCGTCTAACACTTTTTATTCTATTAAAATCATAGAAAATTTGTTTTACATGCCATCAGAGAATCCTGCAGAACATAAATATAAATGCATTTTTACTTCTGAATAAGAATTCTCAGATAACGATGTTTTACGAATTCTTATTCACTAAAGTGAAAATGCACTTTTATTTATGCTCTACATGACTCTCTGTCGACGTTACGCCAACAGAATCATTCGTCACTGAAAGTGTTAAAGGTCTATTATATATGAAATGAACACTACTCTTTAAAAGGATAGATATATTTACTTAGTAAGCGAAAAAGATAGATCCCAAAGATCCAAAAGACTCCCAAAACCGCAAACTTTACAAATCGTAACCGGCATTCTCGCATCAGCCAAAAACCGTTCTATATGGTAGTTAAATAATGTTGGCTTGTATAGACTAGTGCTCCCGACGCGATACGTATTTCAGTTATACGTTTAATCTATATACGTATAATATGTCGGTATGAAATACATATTACCTTAAATGATACGTTTAAACATATTCGGATCCGTATAAGCGTGTATCGGTTAAACGTATAATTCAAGTATATGTATTTACATTTAATACGAATGGACTTAATCTGTCTTATGTCACTAAAGGGATAACAAACTGAAAATCGGTTACCGTAGAAATCTCATATGTTTCATACATAGGATCTCGTTATTTTTCTCTATAAACATTTTAATTCATTTATGTTGCTTTTAATTTTCATTGAATTAAGTGATAAAATTTTATAGAAATTTGCTGGAATAGTTTAAATTGTTTTATATTTCTTAAATTTATCATTATGGTTATTATATACCATTATGAATACAGGCCTCTAGCGGGTGTTTCTCAAAGTCTCTGATCCGCCGACCAGCAGGAGAAAAGTATATTTTTTTTTCACGCAATAAACGAAAACCGTTTAAAGTTTATACGTTTAACCACTGGGGTAAGTTCCGTTTATACGGATTCGTATAATACGTATAACCGCCTTGGCCGTATCACACGTATCTAAAATCTGTACCCCGTTTAATACGTATTATACGTATACTCGTATAAACGTTTAACAGGGAGCACTGGTATAAATGAAAGTTTGTTACATTCATTCCACTGTGAGCAGACCATCGTCAGTAAGGATTACAAGCATGCAATGAACATATTCTACGGTGTAGTAAGAGTGAACCAGAGATTTTCTCGGGAATTCCGCTTTCTCATCGAAGGTGATTCTGGAAAACAAGCATTGTAGCAAACAAAAAGAACCCGTTAACAAATATACATAGTCCCCAAAGCATATCGTTATGATAGTGAAGTAATCATGTGACACACTAAACATAATTGAAGAACATTGTTTCATATTTTTGACAATTATACCGTTATATCGTAACAATTTTGTACGAAAATTCTCGTGGGCCATATGTCTTTTCTTTTATGAATGTATTGTATATTTACTGGGCATAAATATTATAGAGCGTGTTTTTAATTTCGTTACGCAAGTGTGACTCAGTAAGATTCCGTTCACTTTGAACCATTCTGGAACTCAAAATAGCCTTGAAACAAAAGTACACTATTTACCAACCTTTTTTTCAACAGTTTAATGAAAATCCTTCATAACAGTTGCCAAAATATGCATTAGTGTCTTGAATCACACTACTAATTGCGGGATGCTCATCTGTCATCATTACAGCAGGAAAGAAATTTTCATGGTTGTAGTTGTATGAAGTTTCTTTATAGTTTGTTTGTTTTTTCTTTCTTTTGTGTATCCCAATTTTTCATGTAGCAAAATCTGTACCATTTTTCATAACAAAGAACGTGCATTTTTTCTAATAAATGTGTACTATGCTTTTTTTTTGCTCTCTGACTATATAGAATAAGAAAAGTATTGTAATCATTATCTGCATCTCTGTGTGTGCGTGTATGCGTGACCACAATCATTTCCAAATATATTTCAGCTCTCATTTCGTAGATATGATATACACCATTGTCGCAAGGATTTTTGTTAACGTCGGCCGACAGTTTAGGTATTTAATCCATTTTTCAGCGATTTGAAAACCGTTTTCGGCCAATTATATAGGAAAATCACAAAGGAAATGTCACAAAGTATAAGTGATAAATACTGGGGCATTGGAGTAAAGTATTAGTGGGGAAGTGGTAATGTCTCCAGTTTCAAAACAGAAAGGCCCAGTGTTCAAATCCAGACGACTCCGTTGTGTCAAGAATATATTGTATTTTCTGGACAGTGAATACCTTATTCCATATTCCGTAAAATGTGCCTTAGAAATTGGGTAGCAATTATAAACTTTTGCACTCCACTGACGGTGACATACAGTCAGTGGAGTTCAAAAGTCACCTATACGGTGACATACTAAGTCTAACCTGAAATGATTGATTGACACCAGAATTTAATTACAAATTTATTTGGAAATTAGTAAAAGCTTTTATTAATGTTCTTAATAAAATGAAAATTTACGTTACAAAAATTCTGGTGTCAATCATTCATTTCAGGTTAAACTTAGTATGTCACAGTGCAAAATCTTAATCTTGTAGTTAATGTATGCAAGACTGCCACTGGCGACTATTTTTTTAATTCAATCTCGCACTACATTCTCAAAACAAAAATCTTTTACATAGGCAACATGGGCAAAAGAAATATACTTCAGAATTTATTTTAAATATATTGGTGCGGGTAATAAAAATAGTCGCCAGTGGCAGCCCTGTTTATGCACATGTGTGTGTTTTTAAGGCTTTCGATTTTATATAAATGCATGTAAAATATTTTTCAATCGTCATTAGAATAACTGGAATTTTTATGGTTAATCCAGAACTGTTATTTTTTTTTGCATGTGTAACAATACATCGTAATATCTTGTCATCTTCTATAGTAAATAAAGGCAAACAGAATGATTTAAAAGTTTAATCCTTCAATTTATATTTTAAAAATATTTCTTTATAAAAAAGTTTTAGAATTTCCGACTTGTATATAATTTATTTTTTTGTTACTGAAAGAATAAAAGTTTTATTTCGATAGTTGGTCATTCAAATCAGACATTATTTGATTAAGTATTAAAAAAAATAGCAAATACGACTGAGTTATATATGTATTAAACTGCGCGTAGTGCATCAGTTCTTGAGGAAAAATATACTTTTATTTATAAGTTAAAATTAATACAAAGTAACTGCATTTAAGTTATTAAAAAAGTAAAATATAAAGAAGAGAGTTGTCTAAATATTGTTTGTAAAAGTACGACTGGAAAAAATTAAGATAAGTTTTAAAATATTCGCCAGTTACCCGGCTTTTTAAAGAATCAGCATCATTTATTTTCATAAAATCACGTTAGTTTATACCGTTTATATTTTAAATACAGATAATTTATACATGATAGTTTTTAAATGTAATCATCCATAAAGTCATATATCAACCATTAGAGTCGCCTTTTTTACGTATACATTTAGGCATTGCAATGCTTTAAAACGTACTAAAAAATAGCGCAGATGCATAAAAGTTTTAAAAAAATATATATTTTTACCCCCTTCTGTCTTGAGGCATAATTTAATGCTGTTTCGTATATTCGCCGCTAGCTACTGTCGTTGAAGTTTTCCCCATCTTTTTTTCCCTTTTCCTAACAAGTAACGCCATCAGTTATCAATTTTGGCATGTAACATATCATTGCATATTTCGGAATTTGCTGTGATAATCTCTATGGCCTCTTTTAGTAATGTATAATTTAAAATATTATAACATATTTCTTTTAAAAGTCTAAAAGGTGTAAATTAACAACATAATACATAGTAAAATAACTTTTATTAGATTGTTGACATGTTTCGGCTCACTCCGAGCCATTTTGGAAAACAAATGAGAATATTCCATAATTGCACGGGCTTTGAAGTTATTATTTCAAATGCTATAATTTAATTTTCATGCACTTCTTAAAATTTACGCTCGTTATATTTTATTTTTACTTGGTTGTTTATTTTCCTATCTGTAACCATGGAGTCACTCGAGCCCCAATTTCGGTAAGATAAAGAGGCCGCATCGAGTTAATCCATGGTTACAGATACGAAAATAAACTACCAAGTAAAAATAAAAGATAAAGTACGTAATTTTTAAAAAGTACATGAAAATTAAATGATAGTATTTTAAACAATAACTTCAAAGACCGTGCAATTATGGAATATTCTCATTTGTTTTTCAAAATGGCTCAGAGTGAACCGAAACATGTCACACGACCTAATAAAAGCTATTTTACTATGTATTATGTTGTTAATTTGCACCTTTAGCAATTAAAAGAAATATTTTATTATTACAAGGTGTTATAATTTATTATATTACTAGCAAACTACGCCCGCTACGCTGGTCAATTTCTTATAACGAACTTTTAATCCAACAAAATATTGACATTTCATAATTCACTTTTATATTTTAACAGAATAATAAGGCTACTATAATTTGTGACTCGTGCTATAGCCAATATACACGCCAGGACACGTCGCCCTTATCATTATCTTTTTACGCATGAAGGTTTCGCTATGGTACTCCATTGTGAAATTTGGTAATTTTTTAAATTCAATATTTGAAAAACGGCATAATCATTAGATTTGAAATTTATATCAAGAAAAATACAGTTTTTTACCTTTCAAACGCAGTTTGCCTAACAATTTTCTGACAAATACTTTTCGAGCTACTATTTTTTTTTCAGTAACTTCAAATGTTTCATTTTCCGAGATTAATCTATGGCAACAATTAGCGAAAAACCCAGTCGTCAGAAACGCATAGTTTTTTTTATTAAAGAGGCTGTTGGAGCAGGGATTGTCACCACCAATTTGCCACCATCACTTTTGAAATCGGTTCGGTAGTTCTAGAGAGTCCATAGAAATTGTAATTTAGAATGGTTTTAGAACGCTTTTCGCTCATTTCACCCTTTTAAATTTCTATTTTTTTTTTTTTTTTTTTTTTTTTTTTTTTTTTTTTTTCAGAGAGCATTTACATCTTATAAGTAATAACAATGCCAAATTTCAAATTTCTAGCTCATACAGTATAAAAAAAAATCTCAATTTTAGAACGTTTTTCGCTCCTGCACCCCACTGGAATTAGTGACACCGACATAAAATATAGCCTATGTTGGAGCAGGGGTTGTCACCATCAATTTGCCACCAACACTTTTGAAATCGGTTCGGTAGTTCCAGAGATTCCATGGAAATTGTAATTTAGAATGTTTTTAGAACGCTTTTCGCTCATTTCACCCTTTTAAATTTCGAATTTTTTTAATTTTGTTCTTAGAGAGCATTTACATCTTATAAGTCATTACAACGCCAAATTTCAAATCGGTTCGGTGTTTCTAGAGATTTCATAAAAATTGTAATTTAGAATGTTTTTAGAACGCTTTTCGCTCATTTCACCCTTTTTAAATTTCGAATTTTTTTAAATTTTTTTCTTAGAGAGCATTTACATCTTATAAGTAACTACAACGCCAAATTTCAAATCGGTTCGGTAATTCTAGAGATTCCATAGAAATTGTAATTTAGAATGTTTTTAGAACGCTTTTCGCTCATTTCACCCTTTTAAATTTCGATTTTTTTTTATTTTGTTCTTAGAGAGCATTTACATCTTATAAGTAACTACAACGCCAAATTTCAAATCGGTTCGGTAATTCTAGAGATTCCATAAAAATTGAAATTTAGAATGTTTTTAGAACGCTTTTCGCTCATTTCACCCTTTTAAATTTCGAATTTTTTTTAATTTTTTTCTTAGAGAGCATTTACATCTTATAAGTAACTACAACGCCAAATTTCAAATCGGTTCGGTAATTCTAGAGATTCCATAAAAATTGAAATTTAGAATGTTTTTAGAACGCTTTTCGCTCATTTCACCCTTTTAAATTTCGAATTTTTTTTTATTTTTTTCTTAGAGGGCATTTATATCTTATATGTAACTACAACGCCAAATTTCAAATTTCTAGCTGCTTCAGTATAGAAAAGATCGCAATTTTAGAACGTTTTTCGCTCCTGCACTCTCCTAGGGTAGTGGCACCGACATAAAATATAGCCTATGTTGGAGCAGGCGTTGTCACCATCAATTTGCCACCATCACTTTTGAAATCGGTTCGGTAGTTCCAGAGATTACCCCCTACAAACAAACAAACAAACAAACAAACAAACAAACAAACTTTACTCCTTTATAATATTAGTATAGATTATAACCTGCTAATTTCTCGACATTGTTGAAATCTATTGTAATGGGCGATTTGCTGTTTAACCTGTTTATTACAGTTGTGGATTTATTTAACTGTATATCACGCGTGTGTTCTTTTATTCGGTCTCCTATTTTTTGTTTTGTCATATCTATATATGAAAGTGCCTTTCCTTCACTGTCATTGAAATTTTTTATATTTTCGATGTCTGTAAATAAGTAATGTTCTCAATGTCCTTTCTGGTTAACCTTTTTTCCCCCCTTAGTAATGGAAATTGTTGGTCCCGAGTTACGGTCTATCTATGGCATGGCAGTGCAGTTTGGTTGGTGCCTGGGCTTTGTGTCTTTACCCGCTATTGCTTGGCTGCTCAGGGATTGGTTTTGGATACAAATATTTCTCACCGCACCGTGCATCTTTCTCCTCGCAATATGGTGGTAAGTTTTATCTTCCTGTGCACTTATTTGAAATTTTTAATTCAAAATGTCATGCACAACTCTTTACTTCCAGGGCTTAATTTCTAACAAAAAGTAACTGAGCACTAATATTTTGCAGTACTAACAACCGTAGCTTGTTCTCCCGTACCCTCCATCTCCGTAATTTGCATTTCATATATTTGAAAAATGTAAAACATTTTTTCTTCAGCAGCGGAATTTTTTTTTTATATCTTTTAAATATGTTTGTACATAGCTACGAACTATTCTCATTATTGTTGCAAAAAAAAAAAAAAAAAAAAAAAAAAAACTGAATTGTTACCAGTTACATATATATATATATGAAATGAATGTGAAAAAGTATGAAAGAATTTTGAATGTGAACGAATGTGGATTGATATGAAAGGATATTTAGTTAAACCCATTCCAAATCAGAAACTAAAATTTAAAAATTCAAATGTTAAAATCCCTAAATTGTGTGTTTAAATTTTAAAGTTCTAGTTTGCCCCTGTAACTCAACTTTTCTTACAATACATTTATTACGAACAGATATCAATTTTGAATCCTCTTTAAGCTAAAAAGTGCTTGATTTTGAATAATTCTCCTTTAATTGTGGTTACAGTCGGCATCAGCTCTCCCCGGGGTTTCATTTCTAGTTTGCCCCTGTAACTCAACTTTTCTTACAATACATTTATTACGAACAGATATCAATTTTGAATCCTCTTTAAGCTAAAAAGTGCTGATTTTGAATAATTCTCCTTTAATTGTGGTTACAGTCGGCATCAGCTCTCCCCGGGGTTTCATTTCTAGTTTGCCCCTGTAACTCAACTTACAATACATTTATTACGAACAGATATCAATTTTGAATCCTCTTTAAGCTAAAAAGTGCTTGATTTTGAATAATTCTCCTTTAATTGTGGTTACAGTCGGTATCAGCTCTCCCCGGGGTTTCATTTCTAGTTTTCCCCTGTAACTCAACTTTTCTTACAATACATTTATTACGAACAGATATCAATTTTGAATCCTCTTTAAGCTAAAAAGTGCTGATTTTGAATAATTATCCTTTAATTGTGGTTACAGTCGGCATCAGCTCTCCCCGGGGTTTCATTTCTAGTTTGCCCATGTAACTCAACTTTTCTTACAATACATTTATTACGAACAGATATCAATTTTGAATCCTCTTTAAGCTAAAAAGTGCTTGATTTTGAATAATTCTCCTTTAATTGTGGTTACAGTCGGCATCAGCTCTCCCCGAGGTTTCATTTCTAGTTTGCCCCTGTAACTCAACTTTTCTTACAATACATTTATTACGAACAGATATCAATTTTGAATCCTCTTTAAGCTAAAAAGTGCTGATTTTGAATAATTATCCTTTAATTGTGGTTACAGTCGGCATCAGCTCTCCCCGGGGTTTCATTTCTAGTTTGCCCCTGTAACTCAACTTTTCTTACAATACATTTATTACGAACAGATATCAATTTTGAATCCTCTTTAAGCTAAAAAGTGCTGATTTTGAATAATTATCCTTTAATTGTGGTTACAGTCGGCATCAGCTCTCCCCGGGGTTTCATTTCTAGTTTGCCCCTGTAACTCAACTTTTCTTACAATACATTTATTACGAACAGATATCAATTTTGAATCCTCTTTAAGCTAAAAAGTGCTTGATTTTGAATAATTCTCCTTTAATTGTGGCTACAGTCGGCATCAGCTCTCCCCGGGGTTTCATTTCTAGTTTGCCCCTGTAACTCAACTTTTCTTACAATACATTTATTACGAACAGACATCAATTTTGAATCCTCTTTAAGCTAAAAAGTGCTTGATTTTGAATAATTCTCCTTTAATTGTGGTTACAGTCGGCATCAGCTCTCCCCGGGGTTTCATTTCTAGTTTGCCCCTGTAACTCAACTTTTCTTACAATACATTTATTACGAACAGATATCAATTTTGAATCCTCTTTAAGCTAAAAAGTGCTGATTTTTAATAATTATCCTTTAATTGTGGTTACAGTCGGCATCAGCTCTCCCCGGGGTTTCATTTCTAGTTTGCCCCTGTAACTCAACTTTTCTTACAATACATTTATTACGAACAGATATCAATTTTGAATCCTCTTTAAGCTAAAAAGTGCGTGATTTTGAATAATTCTCCTTTAATTGTGGTTACAGTCGGCATCAGCCTCTCCCCGGGGATGCTTTGCAAGTTCTGACCCAGACATGAGTCAAAAGCTAATTAACCAATTAAATTACTCTATTTCATAAATTGCAAAGCGATCTTTAGCGTAGTTTCGCCGTATTTAACAGGCGGAGCACGGGTTTTATGTGGTTTTTCTACTCTCATCACTCTCGACAAAAAATACGGCCCGTTATTCCTCGAAGTGAGACGGCAGCCTTGCCGTTATAAGGCCGGTAATTCGCCGAGCTACGGCCGACAAGAAAGATGCTTCCCCGATGTAAAATACTCTTCAAACTGTGCACTGGGCCTAGCTTAAGAGGAAACTTGTAATGCAAAGGAAATAAAATCTAGTTCCCAGGAAAAACTCTACTTATTTCTCCTACCCTCGCCCGACTACAAACTTATATCTTCTAACTTATGAATTACACGGTAATACGACGAACGATCGACTTCAACGACGTGATATCTATTAATGAGATATCGTACAGAGAGAGCGACATGTATTCGTTACACACATATATATATATGTATACAGGGGTGTAAAAACTGGGCACTAATGGGTCACCTGCCACCATTAAATTTTTAGGCTTCTTCGCCTAATAAGAATACATATACAATTTAGGCGAAGAATACTAATAAAATTTAGTGGTGACATTCAATCCATTGGCGCCCAGTTTTTACACTTCTTAATATATATAAACATAGTTGCCAATCTCCCGATTTTTTTCATACCAATATTTTTGTGTAAAAATATTTGTTTTATTTAATCGTACAATTTCTGCAATTTAATAATGCCAAAATTTTTGTAAGATTTTACTGGTGTTCAAAAAAATCGGAGGTTGGCAACTATTTTATCTTAACTAACGATTTTATTTTCCTAGTTTCGTGATTGTTTAAAGAACTGTGATGAGTGGAGTTGTGATTCAGAGTTTAAAAAAAAAAACGAAATGCGTTGTGCCATAAAATGTTGCTATAGTTTGGGCAAAATAGCTCCAGAAACAGTGAAGTTAATGAAAGAAGCTTACAAAGACAAATGTTTTAGTGAGTCTACGATTTTTAGATGTCATGGGGATTTCAAAAATGACGTTTGTCTACAGAACTAGCTCCTCAGCTTGGCCGACCATAAAGTAGTGTGAATGATCGAAATGTTAACACTGTGTGGGCAATCTTGCAAGAAAATCGGCTAATGACATGTGAGGAGATAACGGCATCAAGTAACATTTCGAAAACGTCGATATTTCATATTCTGTGCAACAATTTACTGCTTCGCCATTCTCCCCCTCCCCTCTAAATGAAGAACATTTATATAGAAAATACTTTTTTAATATAAATACGTATGTAATAAGTGATTTTTCGTTTTTTTCTTTTCTTTTTTCCTACTTAAAAATGCTATAATTTCTGATAAACTCACGGTGTTACTTTTATACATAAATGCGTGAAAATTTCAGACATTATTCTTTAAGCACCAAAGAATCCAACAACGTTTTCCATTTTCCTGTAAATGTGGTACAATTTTAATTTTATCTAATTTCTCCCTCAAGACTATATTTCCATGACTGCCTAACCCCGAAAATCGGCTTAAAATGCAAACTTTGAGATCTTTCTGTGAGATTATTTGCTTTTATAAAAAAAATGGGGAAAACTCTGACTCGTGTATCTGAATAAAACATGCAAATTTTATACATTTACGAATATGCCTTCAAATTCCATGCATTTACGAAAGAATGAATTCGGGTATATGTTAGAAAATAGCTAATTTGGATCTAACAAGGGAACCAACCTCTTTTGGTAAAGCTCTCAGGTAGAATTGAGACCTGGTACATTTTATAGCGCTATACGCCAATGTTAAAGAACCGACAAAAGTTGTTTTGTAAAAACCACATTTATTTTACAGCAGCGTAATTTTCTGAAAACGCAATTTTCGAGACCACTTATCGGACTATTAACATAGTTTTTTTAAGTACTTTAAAATACAAATTAGTTAATAAGAATAAAATATTGAAAAAAACTTTTAAAATTCCTTCAAGATGTTATGAATTATATTTTGAAAAAATACAACAATACAATTGCATTTTTGGCGGCGCGAAAATGACCTTATTCGTCACCCTAAAATTTTACCCGGCAGCCCTGACAAAAACGTAATTTGCTGTTAGTTAACAAGTGCAAAAATGCACGAATGTGCAGGTACACTTACTGGAGGATGAAGCGGGTGAAAAATTAGTAGCACCCTATTTGGAGACTTAACTCGTTTTTGGAGTGAAATTATCAATTAAAAATACATACTTGAAAAATTAAATGTATGTACGAACTCTTGAAGAACATTGTGAGCAGGGAGATATTAATGACTTCTTCATTTATTTAGGATGATTCCAGAGTCACCCCGGTGGTTGTTGTCTCAAGGTAGAGTTGATGAAGCTCAGAAAATTTTATGTCGAGCTGCCAAACTAAATGGCGTTAAATTTTCTGACATAGACGCAACACTGAAGAAAGTGATGACTAAAGCCTCGGAGGTAATGTATAATTAAGTAAATTACCTTTTATCAAAAGGGATATACAGGGTGTCCCAAAAACATTGACCTTGGCTTTTATTCCTTAAATATTGATCATAGACATATGAAAATACGTAAGTGAAGACTTAAAAAATTGTTTAATGCCTGGATATGAGTTAGCAAAAGAGAGAAATCATGTCTGATGATCGCGTTTCAGAGGACGTACATAAATTATGAAAGAAAACAATGCATTTATTGACTGTGCCATTTCCACGTTTTATTCTGTAATTCATCATGTAAAATTTTATGATTAGCTGGGCCTTACCTGGACTATAAAAACTTTTACATCGAATTTATGTACAATATTTAAAAAAGAGAAAATGTATTACTATGTAAAAACCTAATGGCCTAGGCCTCATTTATATATGTTTTTGTTTAATAAACTTGCCGAGCAGGTATTGTAGAGCTCAAGCCATATGGTAGGCTCCTATGCTTGGTTGAATCTGAATCTGTAAAATTTTAAGGTATTTTTCAGGAAGCATAGTTTTGTAAATTTGTAAATAAAACTAAAGAGCCATACTTTATTTGCTTATGATGCATTTCTGTATCGCGTCATCTGCACTCTAGCTGTAAACATTTACATTTTAATTTATGTTCAGCCCTTCACCAACTTTGTTTAAACATATCTCTGCGGCATTTTATGATAAAATGCTGAAATTTTGTACATGACCTTATTAGTGTATAGGGAACTTTTTACTCATTGGAAAATGTTTTGTACGGAAGGCCGTATAAAAATTTTAATTTTGTGTTTCTGCATATTTAATACGTTGAAAAGTTTAATCAATTCATATAATTCTATATCTTTTTTTACGTAAATTTGTAATTTATAATATGATCAATATTTAAGGAATAAAAGCCGAGGTCAGTGTTTTTCCTTAACATTTTCAAATAGCTAAGTCCTAAACTGTTCGTTTTAGAAGTATAGTTTCAACTACAAAAATGTTTCGTAAAAATGCACTTTTATAGTGCCGGAAAATGCTGAAATTTCATAAAATTTAAAGTAACTCGGTAAGTTTTGTCGTAAGAAAATTAAGCTTTTATTGATTAGAGAATAGAGAATTTTTTTCTCAATATAATTTGCAAGACACGGGAACAGAATACTAACTTACAAATTTTCGGGATTTTTTTCAATCGAAAAATCATATCTGGAGCCATGAAATTTATTTAATATAATAATTATATAATAATTTGTCTTGTTTATTGGTACTTTAATTTTTATTTCATTCGTTAAAAAAAAAAAAAAAGAATTTCTAGTGCACACTATGTTTATTTTATTTTTAAAAACCGGAAGGTTGGTCGTTTAAATGTTTAATTTCGTAACATTACCCAAATAACTATTTTAGCTTTAATATGTTTTAATAAATTTTAATATGATCGAGTAAATAATTCTTGCTCAATTGAAATTATACCTCTAAAATTAACGGTTTTAGGAATTGTCTATTGGACTACGGTAACAGGGGACATCTAATCAATTAAAATACTTTGCGCGTTATGAAATCGCATCTTTCTAAAAGTTAAACGGTGTTAAAAGCCTGTTTTCCGGCTTTTTTATATAACTTGTTTGGTATATTTTCCCTATTTTAAGCTTTAAATTTTGCAATAGTTTTTTGTATTATTTTCTTAGGTTACTAATTATTTTTACATGTTTAAAATCCTTTATTGCTATTGAGCCTGAAATATTTTTACAGTAAATTGTAGACTATTTTTGATAAAAGTTTTAATTTATCCTAAAAAAGCAAATCGCAGGTATTATAAAATGGCATTTCATATCCACTCCTTCGAGACTATGATGCTTTACTAGCTGAAACGAACAGCATTTTTTCATAAGTATCCGAGGATTTTATAATAGCTGTCAAAATTTAAATTAATTTTTGCGATATTAAATTTTTCTTTTATCTATCTTTACAAGAAGGTATTCGTAAAAAATTTCCACTTCCGGTTTTCGACGGTTTATAGATTTTAGACGGTCCTGAACACGATTTGGGTGTTTTTAGGAAATGTCTGTCGGCGAGTGTGTGCCACTCTATGTGTCTGTCTGTATGTTAAAAATTTTGTGGGCGCTCTATCCTAAGAGCTAATGAATGGAATTTAACAAACTGCAGTTTCAGTTAGACCTTGACATAAATTGGTGCCGATTAGATTTTGGTGCAAATAGCCCATAAATAGAAGCTGGTTAAGTTTGGGTGTAAATCGTTCAACAAGTGCTACTCTAATGCTGTGTTTATCCCGATTTCCGCGATAGCTATATCTCAAGAACGGCTAGTTTGCCATTTAATTTTGGTTGCAAACAATTTGGTTTATATACAAGAAAATTTTGTGATGGCCACAACATACTAGTTCTATAAATGCGTCAAAATGACGTTATTTTCTAAAAATTAACACTCCATCATAACCCAAATCTTTAAGGCGGTTCTCGAAAAATATTTTTTTCCCGTTCAACAACGCCAGACTTTCTGAGATATTTTCGAATCATTTTTAAACGTAAACGAAGAAACTTGCAGGCATGATTATTGAAGTAACATGTAATCTAATTAGTTTCAATTTTCCGATAAATGAATTGCATCTTGAGTTATGAAATTCGACATTTTTTTTTCTGTATAGCGCGGTCGCGTTTTGAAATTTGGTTCTAAACGGCTTTTTTCCCAGAATTTTGTGAAAGATCTGTTACTCTTGTCTATCCTGGTCGCATATATATAATTAAATATATCAGTTCGTATTAAACGAAAAAGTTTTATTTAAAAACAAAAATTGTAAAAAACATGATAGTAAAATTTTAGATATTACAAGACATTTTTTACATCCAAGGAACCCCAAAAACAAGGTCCGTCTACTAAGAAAACAAAAAAAAGTCTGCCTCTCAACAGCGAAAAACTCAATCTTCTTCCCCTGTGCATAATACCTCTGATCCTCCTTAATTGACGTACCTTCTTCCTTCCTCCTCCCTATTCTTATCTCAGGGTTCTTCGAAATCCATTTCTTTTGTCATGCTATTCATAAGAATACCTTCCTGGCGCATTTTAAACTCCTTCAGATAATCGTCTTATAGACAAAGTTCACACACACTTAGAAAGGCTATACAAAACATGAAATATCTTTCATTTTTACTTGAAATGGTCAAGAGATCTTCTCGCTAGAATAACCCTCTTACAATAGGTGTCAATCAAGACCCATCACTTCTTATTTCAGGATTATTTAATCCTACCATCATGAATTAGGTTGATGGTCTTTAGGCCATGACACTCTTATAAAAAAAATTAACAAAATTGTTCGATTACATTGTCTCTATCTGCACCTGCCAATTTCATGTGTTTGCGAATAAAAATTAATTAAAAAATGTGTCAGAAAGTAGCCAGTTTGGATTTGAGAACACCCTTAAAGGAAAAAAATACTGTCATTTGTAAAAAACGATGAAAACATGCATTTTCATTACATAAACTACAACGTTTTACTATAATCGCATCAAAAGCCCATAAGTTTAACATATGCTATAAATAAAATTTCATAATTATCCTAAATAATAATAATAATAATGAAATTATAATTCTTTTCTAAATATTGAATAAAATTAAAATTACTTTTGCCCAATAATCTAAAAATATCATGTAATGATTAAATGTCTTGTAAAATGCAAAGGGCTACCTCTCAACTAGTTTAAATTACGATACGTAATTATTGAATCTTTTATCCTAATAGTTATTCAACAACTCCAAGATTAGTTAATTTTCGTTTCCCAAATTAAATGCTTATGTATATTTTTTTATAGAAAATGGTTAATTTATTCTTTTATTTTTTATTTTCAGGTTCACGAATCTGGGGGAAATAAGAGTAATGTGTTGGACTTACTGAGAACACCTGGTTTATGGCAAATAACCCTAAACTTGTATTTTATTTGGTAAGTTTCTTATATGATTCGTTATTATTAACCATACAGCTATTCCAATTAAGACAAATATTCTTGAATTTGAGAAGCGCTATTTAACGCTACACATATTTGCTATTGACTTTTTATTTATCTCTGTTTTCACTGTAGGTTGTTTGGCTTCTATAAATCACCTCAAGGGAACGCTATTTATCTGTTATGGTAGAACGTAGTTATTTTACTTCAAACTACACTGATAATACGTCCAAAATATCAGGTTGTTTGGTTAATAATGGCTGAATTTTTATAGTACCCTGTGTTATTTCGATCCAACACATGTAGATCAATCCAGTTACAACACTATTGTGTTGTAGGTTCACTCTGAACTGAACTCATCTGCGCTACAATCCATGAACACGTTGAGCGCCACGCATATTTTTAAGAAAATTCCCGTGAGGCCACGTACCGGAGCCTATTTTTATATTCTACGCGCACCACTATTTTAGAAATTAAAAATTGTTAAGATATTCCACCTAACAGTATTGCAACAACTTCTGAAAAAACACGACACAAACTCCAAAAACGACAAAGAAAAGTCTCTGCAGTGCGAAAATATTGTAAATCATGCTAAGAAGAAATGGACCTTATGCACGCGACCTGAGGTCGAGGCTAAAATTCGTCTGCTAGCGGTATTTACTGTTGAACATTAGCATAGCAGTCTATGGAGTGTGAGTTAAGTTATTTACTTGTTATTAACTCGTTTGTTAAAAATACCGCAAAAAAATTCTTTGTTGTTGCTGTATACATTTAATATATTGTAATATGAATTCAAAATGTTGTTCTGTATGCGAGAAAATTCCCTAAATTTGCAAACTTTCGATTAAAATTTATGCACTTAACCTGTGTCGAGGTTAAAGTCGTCTGCTAGTGGTATTTGCCCTTGCGCATACTGGCATTCTGGCGTTACAGTGGCGAGAATAACAGATGGACATACCGCCAGCTCTGGCAACTGACGTCACGTGCATAAGGTCCATTGCGACACATTCTGGTAGAACAATGCTCAGAAAAATGGTTAAACAAGTTGCCACATTTTATGATACATGCGAAGGACAACCGTTTTATGTTTACCGTGTTTCAATGAAATCCATTAAAATTTTTTGATAAGAAATATATAAATGCATTAATGATACAAACCTGTGATAAATAAAAAATAAGTAAATTTTCAATAAATTTTCAATAATTACTTAAAACAATGTAATTTTTAGTTTTACATCATATTTTACACTGTCAGTCACCGGTACCTGACGCGACCTAAACGGAATGTTCAGTGTCAGTCACAGATGACTGACATGGCTCTCAACGTGTTAAAGATCTTTGATAAGTGTCCAACTGTGTTTTCTTGACCATCGGCCCTTATGTGCAATACAGTAAATGTCCCGGTCAGGTGGTCAACCTAACGCGGAACCCTCTGAGTTTAGTTCCAAAGCAAGCTTGGTACCCATTTTATTGAACCCGAAGGAAAGAATGGTCGAGTGAAGCTTGCCCAAATCCAGAATCGAACTCTGGACCTGTAGACCACTAAACAACCTTGCTTCAATAGGTTCACTCAACGCGTTTAAATATGACATCGTATTTTAAGCTACAGTGAAACCTCCTACAACGGTCACTCCGACCGAATACCGGTCATGTTTGAGTGTTACTGAAACTCTTTCATAGAAATAACATTACACTAAACCTCCAAACAACGAATTCCGAACAACGGCTACATCACAACATTTTTTTAATCTTATGTTTCAACTACAACTGAGATTGTAAGGAATGTGGAGGAGGATTTGCTTATTGCCGAAACGTCAGTAAAGGCTTACTGTTCAGACCCGAAAAGTTTTTGGTTTCCGTCTGTTTGTCTGTCTGTTCCGTGATAACTGCCGTAAACATGATCCGATTAGGTTGATTTTTGGTAGGTATGTTGGTGAGGTACGCGGAATTAGCTGTATAGTTTTTAGTTACATTTGGTTCATTCGTTCGAAAAATATAGAACATTTCTTTTTAGGTCATAATGCTTTCCTATGGGACTGCAGACGATTTTCAAATTTCATTTTTAACTGAAATGGAAATCGCATATTTGAATAATTGATTTCAACGTAAAATTATGGATGTTGATTTTCGATACGGAGGTTTTAAATATATCCAATAATTTTGAAAAATTGTCGATACATTTATTAGAATTGAGATATTAATTGTTTAAATGATTAGAAATTTTGTTGCATCTGTTCCGGAAATATAAAACTTTTATTTTCATGTTTATTACAAATTTTAAAATGCATTTATTTTTACTTTCCTCTTTAAATTATAAGCTGCCTAGCAACGATATTTGAAAGAAGATAAAAATAATAAAAGTAACTCGCACTATTTTGTTCCAATAATTTATCAGCAAAATAATTTTTTTTTGTATTCTATTGACATAAATGAAGAATTAAAATTTTGCATTCAATCAAAAAGATAACGAATGGAATAACAAAACTGTGGAAATGATTATACATTTAGATAAAGAGATATGCTTTCAAAAAAAAAAAAAAAAAAAAACAATTACGAATAAGTGATTTTTTTAGTGTAAAATAATAGTATGTATTTTTTAACTGTAAAAACAAAATAATTTTGTTCAGTTATTTTGATTTTAATGTAATGTAATTTTGAGCTTTTAAATTGTGTAACCTCTGAATAACGGCAACCTCCGATGTGCGGTCACTTTATCATGCTCCCAGTGGTGGCCGCTATTCAGAGGTTTTACTGTATATTAAGTAAGAGTGCTCCAAAAATTATGCTTCTAAAGAGGAGTTACGTGAGATTTTACAGCCCAAATACAATTTCGGTTTAAATGCGGCTAAACAAGTTTAGCGAAATGTAATTAAGGAATGAAGCGATGAAATAACATCACATCACAACACACCATAAAACAATGGTTTGTAAAATGTCGTTACGACGAGACAAGTCTTCACGATGTGAGGGCCTCACGCCCTGACGATGAGAGTCTTCACGACGCCAAGGGTGACAATCCGCTGTTGATAAATTGTGGAAGCAAATTCACGACTAACAATTAGAGGAAATTCACTGAATAGTTTAGTGTATCAATATCAACCAGTTACGAATACATTTGTAAGTTTGAAAAAAACTAAGAAGAATGATGAATTAATTGAACTACCTGATGAGCTAATTGAACATAAAAAGCACCGTCGTTTTGAAATTTACCGTAATCTTCTACTTCTGGAGTAATCTTTCCATGAACCCACTTGCCTAAATTAACACTTAATGATTTCTACATGTTTATGCATTTGATCGACTATGTAAAGGGAGAAACATTCAGAAATCAATAAGAGCCAGAAAATGCCTTTTTTTTTAAATTTTAACTGCATCTAAAATAGCCAAATTTCTTTCTAATTGGTATTAAAGAAATTAGTAATTCGTTGTCAAAGGTACAAGGGAAAGTCATTAAGTAAGTCACAAAAGATAAATTAAATAATAAGTTGCAATGATATTCACTTCAAAACTATTTTTATTTCTCAACATATTCTCCACCCATATTTATGCACCGTTTTATCAGTACCCCAACACCAGCTGCATAACATTCTTTGGGTTGCTGTCTCAGCCCCATTAGGACTTCAAGTTGAACCTTTTCATCATCTGTGAACATCATCTTACTTCCAAGATGGTTTTTTAATAGACTAAACAGATGAAAATCGCTTGGGGCTAAGTCGAAGCTGTATGGTGATGTTGAAGAAGTTGCAAGATGATGTTCACAGATGATGAAAAAGTTCAACTTGAAGTCCTAATGTGGCTGAGACAGCAACCCAAAGATTGTTATGCAGCTGGTGTTGGGGCACTGATAAAACGGTGATATAAGTGCATAAATATGGGTGGCGAATATGTTAAGAAATGTAAGTTATTTGATTATCTTTTGTGACTTACTTAATGACTTTCCCTCGTATTTAGATGCTAGTGGGGACTATGTTTGAATAAAACAAAGGTATTTACTATAACGCGTATTGTTTTTCATTCATTTCCACTAAGCCTGCCATAATTTTCCGAACAACTTTGTATTATCTATCTGCGTTCAAAAGATATTTCGATGTTCTAGGACTTTACTGCACATCCCACATGTGTGAATTTTTGCACAAATGAAGATTGATATAGAAGTTGGGCTATGCGTAATGCATGAGGCAATTATTTTTTCATAATTGTACGATACATTTTTAGGGTTTCGTTCATCTCACGAAACCCTATTGCTCCCGCTTCGTTGTCTGTCTGTCACAGAGCCATTCTCGAAAACTGTAACTTACAGAGTTGAAACTTTGTGTATAAATCAGAGTATCAGCTGCGAAGAGCTGAAAATATTAAAATTTGAAAAATGCGTATTATTTTAATAAATACAGATAAAAAACCAAAATTCTAACAGCCTTTTCTTATTAAATTTGAACATTTTTCCTTATAGCAGATACCAAAAATTAAAAATCCATGATGAAATTCTATCTACAATAATTAATTTTCTATCAGACGATTTCCACGTGAAAAATAAAAATGAAATAAAAAGTTTCACCAATTGAAAAAAAAAGATTAATATGAAATAAAAATTATTGACGTCATAGTGGTAATAAAACAGAAAGATTTCTTAATAATACAAGGAGTATGAGTATGTGTGCATGTACACAAAGCAGATTAATTGCACGTCATTAGAGAATTAAAAAGAAAATCTGACGTCATATCGCAAGTTTAAGTGATTTTTCAAATGTTTCAGTATAATACAAAGCGAGTATGAATATGAGTAATAGAGAATAGTAAATATATGAGTTTGAGGAACGTATTGAATCATGATAAAAACCCGATTATGGAAATATTCGCATATTTTAACATTTTGAAGGTGTTCAACATGTTTAATTTTGAAATTATTTTTTTAAATATCGCATTTAGTCCACATGACAGATATTATTATGACATAATATAATAGTGGGCTTCACCCGCTATCGGGTCGGTTCAGATATTCGAAAAACCGAGAAAAATAGAATTTTTTTTTTTTTAGAAAATGAAATTTATTTGGATTTTTTAAAGAAAGGATAAAGTGTTTTGAAAGGAATATTAAACGAAACCCTTTGTGCAAACTTGGATCACACTTACCCACTTGTTTAATATGTTAATTATATTCAAAATCAGCAAATGGAAATTTTAAAATAAATGTATTAAAGAGCATAGATTTTAATACTAAACATTTTTTTATTATTCATAGTAACGATATTATGCATTGAAAATTGAATGTTGTTGTTGATTTTTATTGACTTTCAATTTTAAAAACGTTTT
The DNA here is from genome assembly GCA_963931845.1 of Maratus michaelseni. Classification (NCBI taxonomy): domain Eukaryota; kingdom Metazoa; phylum Arthropoda; class Arachnida; order Araneae; family Salticidae; genus Maratus; species Maratus michaelseni. The sequence goes on along the minus strand of OZ007600.1, from coordinate 156,461,530 downwards.
TCCCTTTTTAAGAGTTTCGTTCATCTCACGAAACTCTATTCGTCCCGCTTCTTTGTCTGTCCGTCACGCCAATTCTCAGAAACTGTATAACTTACAGATTTGAAATTTTATGTACTTACAGCTGAATGCCTACTACGAAGCTGAAAATCATAAAATTTTGAAAAAATCGTATTATTTTAATATAGAGATATAAAAACACCAAAAATCTAACAGCCTTTTCCCATTAAATTTAAACATTTTTCGTTATAGCAGTTTCCAAAAATTAAAAATCCACAATAAAATTCTTCTTACAATAATTAATTTTCCATTGAAAGATTTCCACGTAAAAAAAAAGAAAATGAAATAAAAAGTTTCACCAATTGAAAAAAAGATTAACATGACGTCATATTGGTAATAAAATGGAAATTTTCAAACATTTCTCAATAATACAAGGAGTATGAGTATGTGTAAGTACAGAATAAGTACGTCATATGACATCATTGGAGAATAGAAAAGAAAATTAATCTGACGTCCTATTGGAAGTTTAACGGACTTTTTCAAATGTTTGAGAATAATACAAAGAGAGTATCAATATGAGTAATAGAGAAAGCAAATAGATATGATGTCAGCAAGTGATTATAACGTCATATGAGTTTGAGGAACGTATTGAATCATGATAAAAACTCGATTTTGGAATTATTCGCATATTTTAACATTTTGAAAGTCTCTATACAACGTGTTTAATTTTTAAATTGACTTTTTTTTTAATATCGCATTTAGTCCACATGACAGATATTATTATGACGGAGTATAATAGCGGGCTTCTCCCGCTATCGGGTCGGTTCAGCTATTAAAAAAAACCCGAGAAAAATAGACAGGTAAATTTTTACATTATAAAAAACATGACTTTGTTGCTAAATGAAATTTATGTGGATTTATTAAAGAAAGGATAAAGTGTTGTGAAAGGAATATTAAACGAAACCCTTTGGGCGATCTTCGATCACACTTACCCACTTGTTTTTAATTCGCTGTAATCTAGAAAATTATTCTGCTTATTAAAATATAAGTGATGTCTGTCGTCGAAGAATTTAGGAAGATAACAAATTTGTCTATGCTAAGCAAGATACGAGGTTTCCTTTAGAAAAAAAAGAATAAGACTTAACACATCCATAAATATGACGGGTTTATTTTTAGGCACGGTTCAAATGAAGGTGTATATCTAAGCAGATTCTTCAAAAGTAGCTATCAGATTAAATATCAGGAATACTCTATGAAGTTTTTTTTAATTCTTTTTATAGCTTCCTTCAAAAACTTTTTTTCATAAGTAATGACTAAATGTGTTTGCTGAGCTTTTAATGTTTCGAAGCAAATTATACATTTAAAAAAATATTTTTATCAGCTGCAAAAATTAAACATATGCTCTGATAGAATTTTATTTTTCACATCAGTAATATTGTGACTATATAAATAATTTGCTGACTATGAGTTTTGTTTACTTTCAAATAAAAGTGTATTTTAAACATTATATTAGTCGTTATTTTTTAGTTTTTAGTGTTAAAAATACTTCATTCTTATAATTTCATGGTCAGTAGTTTGGCTCATAATTAAATGCCTTAAAATTAAATTATAATTAAATTCTAAAAATGTTTAAAAGTTTCGGAAACACACTTGTATACATATTTTTTTTATAATTCTGGCATATCCTGAACTGAGTGAAACATCTATTACAAAATTCCATCTTCACATACATGAAACAAATTAATTTAAACAAATATTAAGTTGAGTGTTAAGCTGACAGAGTGAAAAATGTCCCAAGCCGGGAATCGAACCCGCAACCCCAGAATAGAGCTCTGAGACTCTACCACTGAGCTACAAGGGACGATATCCCAACTTGGCATCTCTCACTATTATATATATATATATATATATATATATATATATATATATATATATATATATATATATATATATATATATATATATATATATATGTCGGATAGGCTGCAACCGCAGCACAAGATGGAAACTGTCATCCAGAGCACACAACCCTGTGGCAAATTATAGACGACTTTTTTCACAAGAAGTTCAGCATTGACAACACATACAAGTAAATTCCAATTAATTTTTCAGGAGTGAAATTCGCCCGAAACTAATGAGTAACAAACAAATAGATTTTTCATTGCTAAACTGAGCGTTAAGCCGACAGAGTGAAAAGTGTCCCAAGCCGGACAACTCTGTCGGCTTAACGCTCAGTTTAGCATTGAAAAATCTATTTGTTTGTTACTCATTAATTTCGGGCGAATTTCACTCCTGAAAAATTAATGGGAATTTACTTGCAAAAGTTAAGTTTCAAAATATAACCTTTAACCAAACAACGAACTGATGTTAAATTTGTACGCATTAAAGAATAGAATCATGAAAAAAATGAACACTGATGTTATAATCTACAGAGCTCAGAAGAATATTCGTTTAAGGTAGTGGGGTGTAACGCTCGATAACCCTTAAATGGTATGACAAAAATTGTCGCATAGATACTGTGAGCGGTCTCTGAGACCGCTTGGTCAAAAGATGAGTAAAAGACTCGATTAACTCATGGATTACTGTTTCTATGCTAAACTTTATGTACAGAACTAAAAAAAACTAAAATTCATTTATTGAGAAGTGTCTAGCGATATAGTACTAGGGCTCCAAACAAAACAAAATTTCACTAGTAACTATAGATAAACTGAAAATTACGAGTTAAACTTTGAAAATTGTAAAAAGCAGCGGTCTATGAGGCCGCTAACAGCAGTAAAGATTATAAGATCCTTTTCGTATGTTTTTGAAGGGGGATTTTAAAAAATTATTGCTAAACTGATATCACCATTAGATCAGATAAACTTTGAACAAAAAATTTCTTGTAATAAAATTAATCTGATCAAAAAGTTCAGAACAAGAAAATGATTTGTAATGCCCTTCTGACTGGTGGGAGCAGCTACTTGGTAACGGGTGTTCTAAAATGAAAAAGAGTTTGACAAACTTAAACTGAATGTACTGGGTTAGAAACTAAGTTCCCATCGGGGTTTTTATTTAAGTTTATTTTTCAAAAAAAATTAACAACTAATTAATCAATAATGTATTCTCCCTTGTTGTTTACAACTTCTTCCCAACGTTCAACAAGATTTTCAATACCTCGTTGGTAGAAATCTCCCGGTTTCGACTCGAAAAATGCATCCAACCAAGCTCTCAATTCTGCATCAGTATTGAACAAAACTCCGCGCATAGCATTTGAAAGAGATCGAAAAAGGTGGAAATCCATTGGTGCCAAATCAGGAAAGTACGGTGGGTGTGGCAGCACTTTTCAGCCATGCGTTTGAATGGCTTCCTTGGTCATATTGGCAATAAGAGGGCGGGCCTTGTCATGCAGCAAAAGAATGCTGCCGATTAGGTCTTTTCTCTAGAATAGCCGTGTTAACTCGTTCCACCTGTTGAATATAGAATTCCGCGTTGACCGCTTGGTTCCGTTCAAGCAATTCGTAATGGATAATCCTTTTCCAGTCCAACCATACGCACATCATTTTACGCGGATGAAGATCTTGTTTCACGCGCGATGTCGCTTATTTACCGGGGCTAAGCCATTCCTTGCGCTGCTTCATATTAATGCGCAGGCACCATTTTTAGTTGCCAGTAAAGATTCGGTAAAGAAATCTTTGCTTGTGTCCATGAGTTGAGAGGTGACGCGAAAGGAAACCAGCGGAGATTGTGGCTCGTTGATTTTCGTTGTTGTCACTTAAAAGCATGTGTAACCGATGTTCCACAACTTTTCCCAACGAGTGAAGATGCTTCTCTATAGCAGTGTAAGAGAATTTCATTTTCTCTGCCAGTTCTCTTGTCGTTTGACGCGAATTTTCGTTCAGAAGTAAGTTTAATCGCTTTTGAACTCAACTGGACGACCAGAACGAAGTGCGTCTTTGAGGTCAAAATATCCATTTTTGAACTTGGCATACCAATCAAGAGCGGTTCTTTCAGCTATGGCACCCTCTCCATACGCAGCACAAATGTCGCGAGCAGCTTGTGCGGCCTTTACAACCTTGATTAAAAGTAAAAGGTGGTGTTTAATATGCTCCTTTTTCTCAACTTGACATTCCACTTGAATGATCTGAAATGTAACATAAATTAACTCAATCAAAAAGAAAAAAAAAAAAACATATATATAGATTCCGCAAAAAAAATTATTTTAAAAAACGGCGGAAACTTAGTTGCCAACCCAATAGTAAACTGACAAACCATTTGTTTTCACAAAATAATAATAATTTTTAAGAAATTTTAGGGAAAATTTTCAAAAGATTTTCTTAGAAATCTTAGAATCTTTGTTCAAATATATATATAGACTTATTTAATGTTTCAAAAGATAAGTACATATATCATCAAACTCCGTTCCAGAAAGAGCGTCGATAGCTTAATTACTGAACTTTCTACAGTGCCCACCAGTTCAGAAAACTATTTTTATTTTGATAATGAAACATCCTTTATGAGTTGTGATTCTTGTGGCCTCAATTTCCTGTAGGATTCAATTAAGCAAAGAACTTTTTGTGGAGTAGAATTGACACAGATAAACTGAAGGGGTAAAACAATTAAATGTTTTAGTGAAAGGTTTTTTGATAGAATACACTGAAATACAAAGGATGGGAATTATCACTTTACTAAACAGTGTAGTGTAACCAATAGAGTGAAAAAATATCCAAACCGGGGTTCGATCCCGGATCACTTGGTATAGCACCCCAAGTGCTTTACCAATTAAGCCATCTGGTCTAGCATTCTCTCACTCTTATATGGCTAAGCTACAAGCCATAAGCTAAGCCATATAAGAGTGAGAGAATGCTAGACCGAATGTCCTCCGGATGGCTTACTTGGTAAAAAGCTGCAAGCCATAAGCTAAGTCATATAAGAGTGAGAGAATGCTAGACCGGATGGCTTAATTGGTAAAGCACTTAGTGCGCTATACCAAGGGATCCGGGATTGAACCCCGGTCTGGACATTTTTTCACACTATTGGTTGTACGCTGTTTAGTAAACTGATATTTCACATCCTTTGTATTTCATTGATTTACAGCGTAATTTCAGCTCTGATGAAAAATTAATTTGTATATAGAATACACTGATTTAATATTTTAATATAAACATAAATGTAAATCTTCAAATAAAAATTCTGTGTGATTTTTATTATTATTATATAACCCTATTCCAATTTTATAACATATTTATCACAGTAAATATTTTGAGTGACCAATTTATTTTTTATTTCAAATAATACACACAATTACTTCCTTTCAGGTTCGTGAATGCATTTGTTTATTATGGTTTGTCCTACAACACTAATGAACTGGCTGGCGATCCTTTCATCAATTTTGCACTGTCTGGAGCCGTTGAATTTCCTGCATATTTCTTGTCGATCTTTGCCATTCGATCGCTGGGAAGGAGAAACCCTCTGGCTGGCACCATGGTGATAGGCGGCCTGGCTTGTCTTCTGTCCTATCCTCTTCCCCAGAGTAAGTTAATCAGCGTGGCTTTATTACATCTAAGTGTAAAGTGTGTTTCAAAAACTGCGATCCCGATATAACGAATTGATTTGCTGCGACGCGATGTTCTGAACATTTGAATCTATGTAGGTAAAATTGAGCTGGCCCGTCAGGCACGTCAACCGCCGTCCTCAAGTTCTGAGGAACTTTTAGCGAGCACGACGAGGAGAATTCCTGTATGCTCTACTGCCGGTGGGAGCGTCGACACCTGCTGACCACCCCCATTTAACCCAAGTGAAGGACGACACAGACCGTTGTATTTGTGGTGGCTCCCACCCTCTTGAGAAGCCACCACATTATACTTGGGGACGAACCGGAGTCCCCCAACAGCTTTGAGGCTGGACACCCAAAAGAGAGCTAAGTCCTAGACCTTAAGTTTTCCAGACCCGCACTTGCTTTACCAGAACTCGAGGAATGTGAAAACCTACAAAGATAGTCACAGTTACCTCTATCGAAGCTAAAATATCCAAATATCATCTTAGAATTAAATATGCCCCAAAAAATCAATTCAAACAGTTCTTCTCTTTACTAACCGAAGCTAATATAGTAACTGGGCAGAATTAAATGCCTGTACCTCTGAATGAGCGAAAACGAACGCAACCTGATAGTTCGAATTTTGAGAAAGAATTCCCAATTCCGTCCCCTTAAATTTAAAATTCATACCTTATTTCAAATGGGAAACATTTGGAAAACAGGCATACGACTACCACAACAAATTTATTTTCTTTGAACTTCAGTTGTCTTTTCTGTCGACTTCCTGTTTTAATTCTTGTGAAGTGATCGCTTTATCATTTATTTTTTAGATAAAATTAGCTTGACCCTACCAGTAGTGACTCAAAATGGCCCACTAATCGAATTTTCTCGGACATGTGATTTAGCCCAATATCTTCTGGTGCCCTATAACGGTAGGATACAAAATTTCGTCAAAACAGTTAGAGCCGTTTTTAAGATAAAATTTGCATACAAACAAACAACACAAACACAAGATTTGTTCGTATTATAATATATGATTACAACTTTAACCATACCTCTTGTTGTAATTTGTAATTTTAGACTGGAGACTTAATTTCAGAACATAGACTCATTTTAACAAATTTGTTGATCACTAAGGGACACACTCTTCACAAATAAGATTTACTTGATTAAAGATTATTTCAGGAAATGTTTTTCTATGAATTATGAGAAAGAGTATGTATTATCATTGATTTTGAATGGTATAAAGGACAAAAGTGTCATTGGGCAGTAAAAATGATGTACATTCTTTATATTTTAATGGAAATTACATACCATCCTGACTTAAAGAAAATTAATTTATATATCTAACGATAAGAGGATAAAATGCATTTTCTTAATTTATTTTGTGCTAAAATATATTTTCTAAATTAAAAAGTACATCAACAGTGGTAATGACTGATAAATTCTTATTTTAGATAAAATGTTCATGAATTTTTTTCCTGTATACAAAATTGTAATAGTAAAATTTACATGTAGTAAACATTGTTTTATAATTAGCAGCAAGCTGTTTGAAATATTCAAGTATTAAATCAAGTATTAAAAATTTTAATCGCATAAATATTAAAACTTAAATTTCTGTTTAATTCTTTTTACATTTTAAAATTTTAAAACTGTATATATAATCAAAAGTTTTATTTTTTGGAAAAAAAAAAGTTTGTTTTCGGCCTTAAAATTTGGCCGAGTATTCGGTATTCGGCCAAATCGCTATTCGTCACATTCCTATTTTCATTTTTTATTTATGAACTATTTCCAGTGACTGACGGATAATATACAAACTGACGAATAATAGAAGTTTTACTGTATTCGAAGTGCATAATAGAGACATTGTCATAGTAGTGTGATGGTTTGGGTGCCATTAGCATAATTCATTCTGATAGGATTAAAATAATCCCTGAATAAAGTGGAGTTATGGGTCTTGATTGGCAACTATTGTAAGAGGATTATCCTAGAAAAGAGAAATTCTTTGTTCGTTTTAAGTAAGAATGAAAAACTTTCATGCTTTGTATAGCCTTGCTAAATGTGTGTTAACTTTATCTACAAGAAGATAATCTGAAGGAGTTTCAAATGTGTCAGGAAGGTATTCGTATGAATAGAATGACTAAAGGAAGGTATTTCGAAGAAGTCTGTGATAAGAAAGGGTGTGTCAATCAAGTAAGATTTAAAGATTATGCAGAGTGGAAGAGAGGGGATTTTTCGCCATAAAGAGGCAGACTGGTTTTTGAGTTCTGGGGAGTCGTACCTTGTTTTTGGGGGTTAATTGTTGTTTTTAAATAAAACTTTTTTATTTAATACGAACTAATATGTTTAATTATATGTATGCGACCACGATACCACAGTAGGTTTAACTGCTGGGATATTTTAAAATCTCGTTTAGCTATGATTAATATTTTACATCTTTCTTTTTCTTTTTCAACAAAATAGTCTTAACCCATTCGCTGCCAATCACGTGGTTGGCAGCGAATCTCTAAATCTAAAATTATATAAATTCATACCAGAAATTACGAAAGAAGAATTTTTCTTTCATGTAATCGCAAAATGCATGTAATTAAATAATGTAAATATTGCTGTTACTATTTTCTGGTATGAATTTGAATTTTCTAAATAAAATACAATTCGGTAATTTTAACTCGGTAGCGCATGTGTTAACGGCAATGTTCACTTCCATGTCAATAAATGAAACCAGATTTTTATGTCAAAACGTTATTTTTTAATTGATGGGATGCTTTAATATTTTTTTTGTATCTAATCCTTCCAGATCCTTGGTGGCTCACCGTTACTGTTTCTATGATCGGAAAGTTCTGTATCACATGTTCGTTTGGAATTGTGTTCGTTTTCACCACGGAACTGTTTCCGACAGTCGTCAGGAACATAGGCATCGGGTCAGCGTCATTTTGTGCCAGGTTTGGATCTATAATGGCCCCTTTCGTAAGAGAATTAGTAAGTATAGATGGCTGATGATAATATATGTATTCCTCTGTAATTTTTACTCTTTTTTATTTAACTCAACTTGTCACTTACCTATCTTACGTAGTATAGGGCATATCTTGTAATTGTTTAAAAAAAAAAATGACGGATTTACATGTTTCCCACACTGGAAATTCCAAAAAACATATTTTTAGAAAGAAAAAAAAATGCCGTCTGTGTGTCTGTAAACGCTCTATCTCCTGAACAAATTGAGATAGAGACTTGAATTTCGGTATATACTTAGTATGTAATAATGAGAAGAAGCCTATTGAATGTCAGTTAACTACGATTATCCGGAACTATTTTTTTCGGACTCTCGAAATATTCGTTCTTATAAAAGGTATATAAAAATTTTCGAAATTGTTTATTTTAAGGAGTGAATATAAAAGACAATAAAAAAACCTAAATTTTACATAAAGAATGAAGTCAATCGAATAATGAGCTGCCGAGATATTTGTAATCCTATTTTCCACATTCTTCGATTTTTAATATCTTTCAAATTTCAATTCAAAGATATATTGTAATTGAAAATGAGACTTTAATCCGACGCAGTAAACCGTTAGTTAATAGGATTATTATTTTTGGAGTTATAAGGATGTTTCTTTTACGCAATTCAGTAATCGAGCATTTAAAGTTTATGACGTCATCAAGCCACGATTTTATTCGAATTGTTATGCATTTTATAAATAGTTTACACGTGTTTCATTTTCATATTTTATCCATATCCAAGATGGGTCAAAATATAACTGACAATACATACGGTGTCATTAGTTTAAGTTTCAGATAACTTCAACCAACATTTAGAGCTGTCCTTAAATTTTAGAGAAAGTAAATTTAGTCTGTAAAAAGTTTTGCTAAAATAGCTTCTCTAACATTAAAGCTATGAACGAAAATTTGGGTACGGCTTGGAGAGTGTTTTGGCTTTGTTTAGAGACGCCATGTTTTTTTTCACTGGAGAAGTTAAATTTAAACTGCTTTTCTTATACAAAAAATGTTTGCGGTAGAGTAATCTATCATATATTAAAATTCTGTCCAAGAAATTTGAATAACCATCTATAAGTACATAGTACGTAAAAAATATTTTGTATTGCTATTATTTTAAAAATCGACAATATTATTATTTTATACCTGGTATCCTAAAATGGACCGACTTATTTTAAAATTCAATAACTTCCAAACGGTGACAAATATTAAAATCTTACGGGAGGGTAATGTATGATGTTAGTTTTTTTTTAAACTACGATTCCCGATTTGAGTTCAAATTGCCAGCAACAGATGGCGCTGCGAGCACTATACCTCGAATCGAGGCAGAAGCAGCAATCGCCCAGCATTGATGCGAAGGAAAGAGGTTCAATACATGGAGCGGGTCTCATCACCAATAAAACCTTATTCAGAATCGGACAAGAACAAGATTGTATTAGCTAATGAGACCCACTCCATGTATTGAACCCCCATCCTTCGCATCAATGCTGGGTGATTTTAGTTTTTGCCTCTATTGTACGCGTATTGCTCGCCGCGGCATCTATTGCTGGTAGTTCGAACTAAAATCAGGAATCGCAGTAAAAAAACTCTTGATATCATGCATTACTCTCCTGCAAGAATTTTTTAAATATCTGTCACCCTTTGGAAGTTATTGAATTTTAAAATCAATCAGTCCATTTCAGGACAACCTTTAGATATCCAAACGTATGTTCCGTGTGTTACTATTGAAACTGAAAATAATGCATATTTTTCAGCTTAAATAAATCTTGCTTTTTTAATTTATTTTTTCTTTAACAGGGTACCGCCACTCATCCTGTAGTTCCGCAGATTATTTTTGGAATTTTGGCTGCCATAGGTGGCGCACTGGTTCTCTTTTTGCCGGAAACGAACAACTGCAGTGTACCTGACACAATAAAAGAGGCTGCTGAACTTTCTAGGTAAATGATCATATCCAAAATTCGTTGAATCAATGTCAGAAATAACAAACAAGTATTTCGAAACACTTAGTGCAATGCTAATAGTAATAGAATTTAAACTATGTTAATTTTTAAAAGCTTTAAATGTCGGTTTCTAAGGCATATAACTAAGGTATATAACTTCTGATTAGTATTGTATCATATAAAAGAAAAAGGTATGCATCGCGCTCGCACATACACACTCCAATCAACAATTATTTGCACCAAAAAATTATTATTTTTTAAGAGTACATAACTCAAAGCTTTATTTACCTTATTTACTATATAAATAAATGAATAGGTGTCTGGAAGAATGACTTGTATTACAAGTTTCAAATTTTACAGAAATAAGAGAAAATCTATTAACACGTTCACTGTCGGGTTAAAATTACCGGAATTTTATTTAGAAAGTTCGAATTCATTCCAGAAAATAACAATAGCAATATTTACTTTATTTAATTACAGACATTTCATTTTCTTAATTAAAATTTATTACTATGCTATACCAAAAAAAAAAAAAGTATGGCCCTTTTAAGTGCCTTTTTTGTTTTAAGCTAAGCTTTTTGCCTGCCTTTTTCACCACCAGGCATTTATGTGCTGTTTTACGAACAGGTTTCTAACCCCATTTTTTACTTTTTCCACTGTAAATAGTAGTTTATAACTACAGGTATACCATTTCACTTCCTTCATTTTTAGACTCTTTCATTAAAATCCATCGCTTTTACTTTTTATTCCAAAATTGTTTTCATCCGATTTCTTAATTTTTTTTTTCATCTATACTTTACATTCATTTTTCATGTAGTTAATACTACATCTTAACTTTCCCCAACGGCTCAATTTTTACAAGACACCATACTCACTTGTAGCCTAGGCGTTAAGTTGATTGCAACTCGGAAGCCCCTTAACCGACAACAACGGTTCGGCAACTTTTCGACATGATTACATAAAATAAAAATTCTTCTTTCGAAATTTCCGGTACGAATTCGTAATTTTAGATTGAAAAACTACGAGTGGGTTAATGCCATGTATTAGCGATGCCCTGAGCAACTAGTGCAACATAGACAGGCCATACTTTCCGATCTTATTTATCCTACACTTTTGTCTGTCTGTCATGTTGAGTATTACCGTGTAATAAAACTAGTCGGATGTGCCAATCCCAAAACTTTCATCTACCTCACACAGGTTTCGCATACACTAAAAATAATCAGCAACCAATTTATATCAAGGTCTAACTGAATATAAAATTTTATTAAATTCCGTGCTAAAATCGTGTAAATCCTGCAAAATGCAGCATAGCAGCGCTACCTGTTGGAGATTTAGACCAAAACCTAATCAACCATAACTTATGACAACGTATAACTGAATCTGAGGTTTGATGAAAATCCGTGCATTAGTTCTTGAGATATAGTTATCATAATAATAATGAAAAACGTAGCATAGCAGCGCCACCTGTTGGGCTATTTACACCAAAACGTAATCAGCATCTATTTCTGTCAAGGTCGAACAGAATCTGAAGTTTGAAATTCCGTGCATTAGTTTTTGAGATATAGCTATTGTAAAAATAATGAAAAAAGTGGTATAGCAGCGCCACCTGTTGGGATATCTACTCCAAAATGTAATCAGCGTCTATTTATGTCATGGTCTAACGGAATCTGAAGTTTGATGAAAATAACTGCTTTAGTTCTCGAGTTAGAGCTATTGCGGAAATCGCAAAAAATGCAGCATAGCAGCGCCACCTCTCGGGCGATTTTCACCCAAAACTAATCAGCACCAATTTATATTAAGGACTAACTGAATATAATTTTTTATTAAATTTTGCGCATAGTTCTTGAGATAGAGCGCCCACAAAATTTGTGTCACATACAGACAGAGTCACAGACAGACATTTTCTAAAGACAGTCAAATCGTGTTCAGGACCATCTAAAACGTATAAATCCGTCGAAAACCAAAAGTCGAAAATTTTCATGAATCCAATACTTTATTCTTGTAAAGATAGAAGAAAGTAAAAAAAAACTTAGGTTGGTAGGGAAAGTGTTATTATTAGGTAGCTTTCATTACAAAAAAGTATAAAGCTACCTATTGCAGCCGTTCGAAGGAAAGCAATTCCAGAAAATTTCGTTCTATTTTCAACGATCATGACCCCAAAACCACCCTCCGTTCAAATGATATATATGAGGTCCCTAGAAGCCAAGGGATACAAGTGACAAAATTTCGATTTGGAGAAAACTGAGTTCAAATTTTTGAGTCAACAGTAATTGATTGAAATAATTATGAAACTGTTGCTTATTTCATAGTGGTTTTTGAACTCTTATTTCTATAATTGTGAAAAGAAGATGGAGTACATTTATCTTTCAAAATTTACAGTTAATCAATATTCATAACAAGCTGTACAAGTTTCGAATGCTTATGTACACTGCAAATCCCGGCAACACAATACAGAACGCAAAACTAACACAAAAACGGGCCGACTTTTGCACGCATAAAATGCGTTCATAATGTGTTTCCAAGTGTTCTCGTGTGGTGAAATATGTTTTACTCCTGGTGCTAAATAATGTGTTCGTGAGGTGTAGTTTTAAACACTTTTTACACGCATCGCTTTTTTAAACGCATTCACAACACATGTTTTTAAACACTTTAAAACACAATGTTATGCATTTTGGAATGCATTTGAAGCAGATAGCGTGATGCGTATGCATCGGGAGGCATATTTTATTTATTTTCTCCCTAATTTCTTCTGGTTTTATTACCTTGGGTCGCTGCCCACAGTAAATTTATCCTTACAATTGACAATTGTAGACATATGCAGTCTCTAGGTACGCCCTTTTTTCTGCGTTTGCTCCGTTTCTTCCAGCAGCTCCCCCCCCCCCTCCTTCTATAGATATTCTTTTCATCTCACTCCACTTTTCTTCCGTTTCCTTTTTTTTCCGTTGTCACAACCTTGAGAGCTTAGACCCTCCTTACCCTTCCCTTATATATATTTTTAACATTATCTTTACCCTTCATTCCATTGTGTTTCTGGGATATCCCAAACAAGTACCGTTTGGTTGTTCTCCTTAAATATGCCTTTATTTTTTCGATAGGAGTCTTAGTTTCTGAGATAGTAAGGGCTTTTGCCCCTTATTTTCAAATTTACCCCTTGACTCCTTTATATTTTTTCTATGCTGTGTTTTTACCTTTTTAGTCTCATGGGCCTATGCCCTCTCTTTCCCTAAATTTCAGTTTCATTTGGACATCGTTTGTAAGCTTTAGCAGATTTTTGCCCCCACCACCATGTGGCACTTTTGTTATTTGTATGTTTGTACACATAGTAATTCTTGTTTTCTATTTATGCAACTTTCATCTTTGTACCTGTAATCTTTTCCTCCTTCACGTCACTTTACATCTTTTGCAGTAGCGGAAACTCATTCTTTCCTTTTTATTATCTTACCAGTATCTCGCCTTTTTTTGCTAGTTCTATTAGCATCTTGCATATTCCCCGGCAGAGGGCGCCCTCTTGCGCATTTTTAAAAAAACATTTAAGATCACATTTGTTTCTTACTTATTTTAATGATGTTTATTACTGTATGTTCTAAGAACCAACTGTGATCTTATTTTTTTTTAAGCGCAAGAAAGAGAGCGCCCTCTAGGGGGCAGAATGATAACTAAAATAAAGTTGGTGAGGGGAGGGGAGGGGGGGGAAATATGCAAAGTCAATAATGCCAGATGCAAGTAGAACTAGCCGGACAGATACTGGTAAGATAATAAAAAGGGAATACTGAGCGCCTTCTACTGCAGAAGATGGGAAGTAATGTGGAGGACGAAATGACTACAGATACAATGACGAAAGTTGCATAAAAATTGGATAATTAGAAGACAAGAAATATGTGTACAAACAACATACAAATAACAAAACCGCCACATGGTGGTGGGGGCAAAAATCTGCTAAAGCTTACAAATGTTGTCCAAATAAAACAGAAAATTAGGGAAAGATAGGGCATAGGACCATGAACCTAAAAAGGTAAAAACCCAGCATAGAAAAAAAAATAAAGGAGGGAAAGGAGTAAATTTGAAAATAAGGAACAAAAGCCCTTCATATTTCAGAAACTAAGGCCCCCTATCGAAAAAGTAAAGGTACATTTAAGGAGGACAACCTAATGGTACTCGTTCCGAATACCCCAGAAACAGAGTGGAGTGAAGAGTAAAGATAATGTGTATATAAGGGTAAGGAGGAGCTAAGCTGTCAGCGTCTTGATAACGGAGAAAAGGAAAGAGGAGTGAGATGAAAAATAAATTCTATAGAAGTAAGGAGGGGGCTGCTGGAAGAAACGAAGCAAATGCTGAAAAAAGGGGGTACCTATAGAAAATGCATAAGCCTACAATATTGTCAATTGTACGATAAATTCACTGTGGGTAGCGACCCAAGGTCATAAAACCAGAAGAAATTAGAGATAAAAGAAAGAAAATAAAACCCATAAAGCTATAACTGTATTCAGAGACTATGCCTCCCGGTGCATATGCATCAGATTATCTGCTCTAAATGCAATCCAAAATGTATAACATTATGTGTTAAAGTGTATATAAACAGGAGAAGGAGGATAAACTGGAAAACTGCTGGAAGAAACTGTGCAAATGCTGATAAGAAAGGTATCTATAGAAAATGCATATGCCTACAACTATAGGATAAATTCATTGTGGGCAGCCAATCCAGGGTGATAAAACCAGAGAAAGTTAGAGATTAAAGGGAAAAACCCTCCAAAGCTAGAACTGTATCTCGAAAGCCCCTTTATCCTGAATAATAAACACTCTGCTTCCTCATATTTCAGTTAATAACAAAAAAGATGGGAAAAGCCATTTCAATGAGAAATTATGACTTAAAATTAGAGAGAGAATCAGATAGAAATAACAATTTATAGACTGGTATCATTGAGAAACAAGTAACACACTCGAGATGTCCATACAATTGAGAGAAATGATGCTTCTTGAAAAGCATTCTTGTCATCGCCCAACACTAAAGTGCATCATCTGTGTTGCAGACAAATTTTTAAAATAGCCTGTACAATGTCATCAATTATCTATGCTTTCGCGTATCCTTTTAGTACTTACCTTATAAACTTTCAGCATTTTAGCTTTAAAGAAAATAATTCTAGCTGTAAAAAAAAAATCCTCAAAATGGCAAAAATCAGTAATATTTTATAGAAACTAAATAAAATGCTGAATTTGGTATTTAAAATATTTACGTGTGCTACTAAATTAATTATAAATATATGAAATGTTTGAAAATATTCACACTTACTGCCAACAGAGGAATTTTTTCAAAGATTTTATTATGTATGTTTTCAAAATTTTGATTAAAAATATATTTTATTAATAAAGCTCAATTATTACTACTAACACTTAATATATAAAATCCCATTAAATTTTCAAAAATGTGCTTGTCTTATCAAGATTTTAAAAATATACCTTATTTAATTTTCCATGTATACTTTTATATAGAACCTAGGAATATTATTGGAAATTTTTGCTAAGCCACAAATTTTAACTTCTGTTACATATATTCTCAAAATAAAAATGACAAACACTCAGAAATTTAACTTTTATTCAATTTAATTTAATCCAATATATATCGCTCATTTTTTATTTTTTAAGAAACAACTTTGATTGGAAATTTCTCCATTCACAATAGTTTTTACAATTAATCCTTTCAGACCTATTGTGCATTCTAATAACCTACTCTTTAATGTATTATACTACAGAGGAACATTTCTCTATTATAAACAGTAATACTGAAGAATTTGAATATTTTCATGCATAGTGTGAAACCAATAGATATGCAAAATTTAGTGAAAAAAGGTCAGGGATCAAACAATTAATTGTTACCGTTCATTAAAACAATTCATTCATTAAAATTTTTTAAATAGCACACGTTTAAAGTTTGTTATCAATAGTTTATTTTCCAAATCTTTCTATAAATAAACTGCATTGGAAATCGAACAATTTGTTATTTACATGTTAATAATAACTAAATAAATTGTAATGAAAATTTTAGATAAAAATAAATAAAAATTCTTTGGAAAGGTCTATACTTTTTCTGAAGTTTTCTATATCTTTGCAAAAAATCTCCATGTTTTTGTATTAATTCTAAAATTCCCAAAAGACTTAAATATTTTCTAATAGGTAAATACTTATGGTAATCTGTTAAGATTTTAATTTAAATTAAATTACAAAAGCATTGACTTTGGGTTTTTGGTCTCTCACATTCCTAAATTTTCCAATGCATTTTAGGCAAAACATAACATTTATTACAAAATACCTTGATAATTTTTAAAAGTTAAGTGAAAGCAATGTTTTATTATTTTTCTTTTTTTTTTTTTAAATATGTGGTTGATTTAAATCATGATTAAGATCAAGCTGATTTAAAAAAAAAAAAAAAAAAAAAAAAAAAAAAAAAAAAAAAACCTTGCACTAAACAATGTTTCTAAAGCCTTTTTGTCTTAAAAACACAAATCAAAATAACTAGTATTCTTTCAATTCAACTTGATTACATAAAATTTTACTGAAAGTACAAAAACATTGAACACCAATACAAATTGGTGTGTTTGTATGGTAAATTTTTGGTGTACAAAATGTAAAACCAGATTGTAAAAGCATAGAAGTTTTAAATAAAAATTTACTTCAGATAGACATCGTTGTATTTAACTTCACAAACTTTGCTGATTTTTCCACAGAAGGTGTATTTCTAAATTTTTTATGCATAAATGAAGAGTTAGAAAATATTTACATTTGCTACCAACAAACGCATTTTTCAAAGCTTTTATTAGTAAATATGTATTTTCGCTATATTTTGATAAAAATAATTTTTACCCGCTGTAACATATAATTTTTATCAAAAAGATCTTTCATCATGGTAAATTCACATGGTGGAAGCCTAAAAAGTAATACAAATGACAAGTAATGTCACATAGTGTTAAGCTTATAAAACAAGTAATAATGTTATCAGTAATATATTTTTAATATAACCTTATAAATGAAATGAACTTTATTTTCGCATTCTTATCTAAAAGAGTCTTTTTTTTTGTTTCTTATATTTACCTTAGTGTGAAACCAAAGTAGTATTTCATGGTCTGTACTTTTATCTTGACAAAATTTCTTGAAGAGACTCTCGCATTTGGAATTAAATGTGATAGCAATGATATATTTTGTGATTAATTTTAGCACCTCGTTTATACATGTGAAAAGTTTTTGGGTGCTAATATCTCTATTTGCATAATACAATCATAGCTGCCAACTGCTAAGATTTTTTTAGCATCACTTTTTTATTTAAAATATTCTTCATCTTATTGTATCACAGAATTCTACGATATGAAAAGGGAGAAATTTCTGTCCTTAATTATTAGTGCCAAAGAATCAGAGCAGTTGGCAGCTAAGCACTAAACAAGAATCATTTCTGTATAACTTTATTAATTTTAAGCAGTATTTTAAATATTATTATAATGCATTTTCTTCATTTCGAAGAAATATGTCTATTGTCTACCTCCACCTTATACACTGTTTGCAATTGTTTCCTATGCAGCAAAAGGTCGTGTCTGCTATAATGTATATTAGTGTCTGCCGTACACTAAATTTATAACTTTTCATTCGAAAATCCTAATGTTCTTAGCACTAAATTTGTAATTGAGGAATCAAACAGAAATCCATGATCTGTGTCGAAACTGCATTTAATAGAATTTTTTGAGTATTTTGCCAAACATTATCATAAAAAATCTGTACGAAAAACTTCATTTGAAAGAAATACAAATCATCTTAGGCTATGTTAAATTCTGATATACCTGAGCTACAAGTATACATATTAACAATTGCTTCTTTTTTCTTAATACTGGTACTTATAAATACCACTTTATAAAACATTTTAAAAATAAAGTAAAAAAAAAAAACATACTTAGAGAAATAATATTATTTCCCAGACCTTGAAATGTAAGTAAAAAAATTACAAATTGTTGAGATGTTTCACAGCAGAAACTTAGCATTGCATATCACGCAGGAAAATGGAAACTAGAATGAGACATAGGCGAGAAAATCTCATTTTTTGATTCACAGGACTATTTTTGTTATCTATAATAGAGTAAAGTATTTAAAACTGATTCTGAAACATACTGTAGGTAATGGATGAATCAAATAGTTTTTATAACATTATGATTCAATTTAAAAGGACTCTGAGCATAAAGGATTAAAACAGTCAGTTTTAACCACCTGCATATATGTGACACACACAGCACTCAGAATCCTGAAAACTTTTCTTATTTAATCACAGAATAGTGAATAAATTAGACTTAGTGATTATATTTGTAATTACGTTAGGCAAAATTTTCTTACCAAAATTACTGGTAATAAAAAATTCAAAATTCTGTAAAGGACACTTGTCGCAAACATGTTAAATATACACTTGAATAGTTTCATTTGTAAAAGTTTCTTTATCTAATATATTGCAGAATGAAAAGACATACAAGACTCATTAAATGCAAAGTCAAAAAAGTTGTCTAAGATCATTAAAATTATAAAGTAATTTTAAATATACAAGTGTCTAAATGTTTTCATATAATTATTCTGGTAGTGATTGTATTTTGAACTTTTGAAGGTAAACTTTCCAAAAATTGGATAAAAAAACTTTTTTTTTTCATTTTATTTTTGAAATTTGAATGTGTAACATTTATTTTTAGTCTACAACATTACTTTTACAAAATAACTAATAAGGGAATGGGAGTATAGCAAATATGGAATTGCCACCCTAAAAATTCAAATTGGGGGGATGCCCCACATTAGGAACCACTGTTTTAGAGTGAAAATGGAGAATAAATTAAATAATTTCCAATATTTATGTTTTACTGTTTACACTCACAAAAGAAAAGAAAAAAAATATATATCCAAATATAAGTTTCAAATATAGTTATAAACAGTATCTGATTTACGGCAAGGCATTCGGGACACGGGCCCCCAAATGCTACTGAAGATTTTTCAATTATTGGCCATAACAGTTTTAATGGTTAAAAAACAAAATATGGAAAAATGTGTTTGTCAAAGATTATCTACGATTTGTCAAAGTAACTTTATTTTTTCCTGATTTTTTAACAATTTATGTGCAAGAATGTACAGAACTCTGTCTGTGGAATCGCCATATTATTTCATTTTTATTTCTTTTACCTGTTATGCCTTATGGTTAACATGGACAAAGGCATGTGGTTCTGCTAGTTACTTTTATAATTTTTTTTTTTTCAGTGAAATCTTGTATTTGAAAGAAAAATTTATTTGATTAATAGGATATGCTAATATTTTCAATAATTATAGCTTGGTACTGCAGTAAATTTATTATTAGTTGCTGCATACTTTATCATTCCAGATATGTGGACTTGCATAGAGAAAGGTAATCAGCACCACACAATTCATAATAAAATTCAATTGAAATTTCATAATTATGAAATAACTATTTAAAAGTAAATTAATGATTATCAAATTAATTTTTTTAAACTGATATTTTAAAGAAATTATTAAAGTTAATAGCGGTTATCTTAATAAGTACTGCTTTCAATATTATATATATATATTACTCAAGGCTGCTGTAAGCATCGGTGCAAGGAGGGCCCCATACGCATCTGTGCCCAGGGCCTCCAAATTTGTAAATCTGTCCCTGGTTATAAAGAATAAACATACATTGCTTAAGTACAAATTAATGACAAAAAAAAATATTGTAACATTTTATGATAATATTAGTTTTCTAGAAAAGAGAAAAATAAAAACCTGTAGTTTATTAGGAAACTTATTCAAGATATTGGCCATTTCAATATTTATTTTTTTGTTTGTTTATTTGTATCTTTCAATAGTACAAAAAAAGTATCTAAGAATGGTTATTACTATTACTCAATATTTAAATAAATTTACACAATATTTTAAAATGTATTCACAAATTCAAAAAGGTACATTAAGAACAAATTATCAAAACATGATTTGAGTGCAAGAACAGTTCTTAATTTTTTCGAAAAAAAAAAAAAAAAAAAAAGATATGCATTACACAATAAAATGCTAATCACTTAAAATAATAGATATGTATACAAAGCTTAAATGCAATATATACATATACAATATCAAGATTCGCATACTCCATAAAAAAAAAATCCAAATACAAGTTTTAAATACATCAAATCGTAACGGCCTTGTTTATTCACAGAATTTACAATATTTTTCTACAGTTAAAAAATTGTGGTTTAACTGCGCGAACCCTGCATTATATAAAATAATGAATGTAAATTCAATTAATGAATGCAAAAACAGACTTTTTTTTATTCAATAAATCAGATAAATTTCATAGATTACTGAAACGAAACATTTTATTAAATCCAAAGTTCTACAATAAGAATGAATTATATAACAAAATATTTAAAATAATAGTGATACAAACAAAACCTAAGGTGCTTCAAAGGCCAATTTGTAGGATACTTCATTATATTCTGCAAATAGTCATTGCTATCTGAAATTAAAACCATAAGTAATCAATTAAATTGAAAACTCTCTACATGATAAAAAACATGCAAATACTTTACATCGTAAAAAAAGGGTATTTTTTTAAACATCAATTAAACAAAAACTACTACATTTAATTTTTTAGTTATTAAATTGTATACTTAATATCTTTCCTTATACATTCAATGTGCAAATTATGATACAAGATTGCCAGTTTTTTAATTTTAGATACTTTTATGTATTAGGGGCTGTGCATATATAATGTTATAAAGCTATCTCCAAGAAGAAGTGAAACAATTCTCTTTGATATCTTTATTATTTTTTATCTAACCAAAATCTTTTTTTTTTACATCAAAAGAGTTTTATGTATTTTTATTAAAATACAAAGTTATTATTAAAGCCATTAAATGATTTTAAAGTAATTTCATTACAAAATAGGGAATACCCCCAACATCTGGCATTTAAAAAAAAAAAAACTAAAAAAAAAAAATTGTAAAATAAAAAAGAATTTGTAGATATTGATAGCGACATCATTAAAGGAAGGGGGGGGGGTGTCTACAATTATCATAGACTCAAAAACATATGCAATGTACTGCCACTTAACTCTATTTCATATAAACAAGATTGGATTTAGGTACAGACCTCATGACAACTAAAATTAGAGGGTTTTTTTTTTTTGGGGGGTGGGGGGGGGGGGGGGGGGTGGAGTTAAAATTGAGAATATTCTTTTACTTTTGAAAATTTTTTAAATGCCGTGGGTGTGTTAGAAATAAAGGTTAAATTTGGCAGGAAAAGCAAAATTTTCAAAGTCACTTTCTGACAATCTTTATTCACATTTTTAAATCTCATCATATTGTTAAATCTTTATAAGTAGATTTAAGAGTTTTTTTCCACAATCAGACTAAAGTCAGTTCCTAACTCTAGTTCCTTACATAAATCACAATTCCGAAAGAAAAAGGTATTTAAGAGCCATTGAACTAGTTTGCCTTGTGCACACATTTCTTCTTTTTGCAACATAGTACAGTAGACTCCCTCAAATCCGCACATCATTTCAGACTTAAACAATGAGACTTAAGATGTAAAAAATGAAGTTTTTTTAAAAAAATTTATAACATTCTGTACACATTTTAATATGGAATTCTAGTTAATATGATTGAACTCTCATGTTTTCTCATGAAGGAAGCATAAATTTATTTCTGAAGAATTTCAAGATAGTCCTGATATCAGTGGCTTTATCTTTTTAACAAATACATTTATGTATTAATCAAACTTTTTGGTTATTAAGTATGGCTAAACATGAAAGAAAACTTTGTTATTTTAAGATTTTGATGGGAATTATTAGTGTATATTTATAAGGAGAATTTCACTGAATGATTCAGGGAAAAAATATCTCATCACTATGCATATTTAGTTATGTATTATGAATTATTTACTTGACCTTTACTTTTAATATTTAAAAAATAATAATTTTGTTAATTTTTATTATTTTACTTTATTGTAAGCATTTATTATACTTTTGAGTGCATTATTAAATTCAAATTACTGTTTAAAAATATAAACAAAACTGACCAGAAATCTGCAAAATTCTAAAATCTGCCCAATCTCTTGTTTTTAAGCTATGTGGATTTAAGAAGAGTCTACTGTATTTCCAGATATTTTTTCTCTAATATATAAGTTGGCTATTATGATGAGTTTCACAGAGATTCTTTCAAATAGTAAAATGATTTTTTTTTTTTTTTTTGGGGGGGGGGGGGGGTCATTGGTAAATTAAACATAGTAAACATGTTAGAAATTTTAGAAATGTCAATTTTTTAATTTATCAGAGACAAATTGTGTGCTGGAGAAAAGCAAGCTAAGTGCAGATTAGAAAATTTGTTTCATTGGTCGCTGTTTCATTTTCATGATTGTTTATATTTGGTGCAAAATTGCACTTTCTTACTACTGAGTTATACCAAGACACCTATAACAAAGAAGTACCTAATGTTCATTACAGATTTGATTACTACCAAGCCATTATTGCTACATGATCATACAATACATTTGGCATTTTTATAATAAACTGGTTAAGTCCTACACATCAGTCACCAGACATAAAACATTTATAATATGTGACAGACATTTCTTAGAAATTTACTTTACAAAATACACTTAGCTGAAAAAAAGAGGTCACATAAATACAGGGTTACCAGAATTTGGCCAGTCCCCCTCATCCGAAAAAGCCAGTTGACTGAAACAGTGATTAATTTTTAAAAACAAATATACTGGATAGCTTGAGTGGTAAGATTCCGCACCCTTTTTTTTCTAAGGAAAAAATAAAATTCTCAGTTAAATATATGCATGCAGGGGTTGATGCAGGTTTTTTTTCTTGGGGCCCATTTTGTGAAAAATAAAGGTTATTTTTGTGAAATTTATTATATTTTTGTGAAAAATAACATTTTGTAACGAAAGTTGAAATCCAGTTAATCAAATTCGAACCAAGAATTTATAAACAAAAACTTTTTAAAATCCTTTTGCTGAAGTTTTCCTCTCTGGTGAACTTGTTTGTTTACAAATTACACATTTTAAAACATCACAAAAAATAAATAAATACTAAATAGTATGTTTTTATGGAATAGAATTTTGTGAAGGGGCCCATTTTATCAAATTGATTTTTGTGAAGGGGTCCATTTTATGAAGTAGATTTTTGTGAAGGGGCCCATTTTATTAAATAGATTTTTGTGAAGGGACCCATTTTATTAAATAGATTTTTGTGAAGGGGCTCTAAACAGGCCCCAAATTTTTCTTGGATCGACCCCTGGCATGTCAAAGTGATCTTTGCTCCAGAAATACATAAATGAAATTATCTAAAAGTGCTGTATAAAAGGGACAAAATATATTATTTTCCAAAAAGAACTTTAAGCAAACTTCCTTTCCCTTTTAAATTCCAAAGAAAATATCCCTTTGGAAAAAAGAGACAACAACTTTCTTAAACAACTTTGTTTACATCATTTTCAGGTGCTCATAATATAAGCCTTCAATTTGACAGCTGTCTAAGGATCAAATCCCTTTCTCCACACACACCCTCTTATACACTTACAATGCTTTCCTCGTATTTTTGCATTAATTTAAAAAATAAAATTGCTTTTTAAAAAAGTAGAATTTTACTTTTTGGAGATGCTTGATTAATATATAGTAAAATCTCTGTAATGAACACTCTTGAAAAGCAGATGTCTCTGCAAACACATTTTCATTTCACAACATTTACTAGGAATGAAAATTTATATGACAACATTCCATTCGTATGACTTTAACTCTGAATAGTGAACAATGATATGCACTATTCCGAGGTTTAATACTTAGGCTGCAAACAGACCAAGTTGTTGCGACCAAAGAAAAAATATATATTTTTACGTTGAATAATATCACACTAGTTGACAAGTTTTTAAACGAAAAAGCATGAGGCTTGCAAGCATTATTGAAATAATTTGTAATTGAATAGTTTATTTTTTTAAAAATATATTTCATTAAATTACAACTCAAGTTCTAAACGATTGTTGTTTCTTGACAAATGTTTTTCCTCTCCTATATTGTCGTATCCAAAATTCAATTCAAAACAATAACTCAAACATCCTTAATCATTTTTAAATTTAATATTGTTACCAAGAAATAATAGAGTACTTGCGTATTATCCTAGCCAGGAGAGATAGATTGCCAAAAATGGTTGCCAATCTTATTTATTGTTACCAATCATGTACAAAACATTGCTAAAAATGATAAATATAAAATAAATAAACAAATAATAAATGAGCAATAATAAATAACAAAAAAATATTATTTATAATAGCAATTGTAACTGACCTGGCCCAAATAATATGTAGGTACCACCAATAATACAAGTAACAAACAAGATCTGCATTAATAAGGTACGTCAGGAATGAAAAAAACAGTAGAAATTATTTCAAGTAATACATTAATAAAATATTCTTATAATTTAATCATATTATAACAGATATTTTTATAATTTTGCATTAATTAAGAAAATACACAAAATGGTTTTAAAAAGATAAATTTCAACCTTTTGAAGAAGCTCTCACGCATATATGTTTAATTGTTCGCTCCTCCATAAATAATATTCTAACATTCATGACATATCGAAGGAATACATGTATAAAATAATAAAAATGTACAAAATAGTACACATAAGTATATGTTATTTAATGATATGAAAAACAATTACCGAGTGGACAGTATTTAGATGAAAGATGTTAGCTCAGATCAGCCAATGCCTTTATGCCAAATGTCATACTCTTCAGACTTTGCATTCTCCAGGGGCTTGGAAAATTAAACAAATGTGGCATACCTGTCTGTTTTAATTGCTTCCATCAGTCCTTTTGAAACTAGCTCATAACTTTTTCAAAGTGATCTGACAGATAAATAAATAATAAAAGGCTTTACATAATGCACAAATATTAAAATTATTAAATATAAAATAACAAGACTGAGAACAGCATTTTCAATTTGCTTAGATTTATACTTTGATTTGACGGATATTTAATTTCTCTCAGTACAGGAACCTTGTTTTCTTTTTTTAAAAAGCTTGGCACAATTTGGGTTTACAGAAAGTGGGATTTGTTGCCAAATAATATAAACATATATAAAAACAAACTTGATTAATTTTTATGCTTGTTTATATATGTTTATGTACACACACACACACACACATATATATATAAATATATATATATTAAATATTTTATACATATAAATATATATATATATTTATAAATGCTTTTTATATATATACAATTTACGGTACTTTTCAATTAGCCGGGCACCAGTGAATTATATATAGTATATGTATATACACATATATGTATAAATAAATATGTATGTACGTCCTTTTACTAGAGATGTAAAATTTCCAAAAATCTAACGGTGATAGAAGAAAAAGAATCTTTTCTGCAAAAATTGATTTAGCTTTTTAGTATAATAAATTTTGTTCTAATATTTTTTTACAAAAAATAAAATAAAAAGTAACTTTAAAATTAATGCAAACTAGATTTTTTTTTCACTTTAGATTAATATATTATAAATATAAATACAATATATATAAAATAATGATTTTCGTACTTAAGGGTTATAGTGGCCCCCACAATTATGAATTATGCCAAGATTGTAGTTATGATTTAGCCAAGTTCATCACAAAGTTTATATATATAATCAAACAATCATATATGTGCCATATATGAGGGGGTTAGAATGACAGTGGAGTAAGTCAAAAAAAAAAAAAATCTAGAAAACCATATTTTCTCTGAGCGTATATATTAATTTCTATTCAGTGTGACAGTCAAATAAGTCATAGTTAACATACGGAATCACTAGAGGGGAAAAACAAGTTGGACCACTTAATGCAACGGCAATGCAAGAAGTTTCACAAAATCCTTCAATTCTCAAATTATTAAATATATTGACTTACTCCACTGTCATTGTAACCCCCTCATATGTTATTATATTAGGGTAGATGTGCCAATAATGGACCTCCTTCCAGTAATGGGCCACCTTCAACATTTTTGGTTTATAAAAAAAATAACCAATAAAAATTCAGCTTTTTTTATTTCATTAATATGATTTCTTTAAATTGTAGTTAGAACTAACATTAGCATTTTAATAATAATAATTTTTTGGAACACACAGGCATTCTATTTAGCTGAAATCAAAATATTGCCAGCCTGTTGTAACAGCTTTGAAAATAATTATTAAAAAAAAAAAAAAAAAAAAAAACAGCAGATCACTTTTTACTAAATATCAATCATCAAAAATGACAATTTTTGACAGAACAGGTGTATCATTCACTCTCAAGCAATTTCTGCAACTAACACTGTATCTCTGCCTTCCTACTTATAAGCAATACAAATAAAGAATTGAAAACTACTTCAAAAATCAAAGTTATGTCACATATTATTTTAAATCTGCAAACACTGTTGTAAATTCGTAATTAAATTACAATAGTACTTTTTTTTTTACATATTACTATTGTTTATTCTATGGATATGAGTATTATGCATATTAGTATTGTATTCTGAGAAAATCCAAAGTGGTAATGTAATAATAATAAGTATATAATAATAAATAAAGTTTATAAATTTAATATAATAAATATGTGTGCATAATGCATTAAATTTAAATTATGATTTTTCTTATGTGCAAATACTATAAGTTATCATTTCTAAATGATTCATAAAATGCAATCTTTTTTTTGCATTTCGTTTTGTTAATGTTTTTTTTTTTTCTAAATTACCTCCTTAAGATTTAAATTATTTGTGTTTATTCCACAGTTTTTTAGACTTTTTAAAAATAAAATATAAATGCTGATATATTATATAGGGTAGATGTGCCAGTAATTGACCGCCTTCCAGTAATGGGCCACCTTCAACATTTTTGGTTTACAAAGAAATAACCAATAAAAATTCAGCTTTTTTTTTTGTTTCATTAATATGTTTTCTTTAAATTTTAGTTTTAAATACAGTCATAATATCAATTATGCATTACTTTTTGTGGTGTGTCCATTACTGGAATTTAGGTTATTTTGATTTATTTCTGTTATTTACAATTAAATTTCGATTCACATTGGGAAATGTGACTATGAGCATGGTTAAATATTGTTGGTAGATTAATATAATATTAAAAAAAGTGGAATATAACAATTATAACTATTAATTAAAAAATAATTTTAAAAGAAATTCCTTAAGGGTATCCATTACTGGCACATCTACCCTATATATAGATAGCTAGAATACTAAGCTAGATTTCACTTCATACTAAAATAATAAAAACCTGCAAAACACATTCTTCTGCAAAGTTTCATCAAGGAAAGGCAAAAGGAAGTTCGAACAAAAAATAATTTATTGTTACCGAAGTCTAATAAACGTTACTAAGGGTGTGCAAGTGCATTTTCAAATTCAGATCATTAATTTCTATTTCTTAATTAACAGAAAATAAATATTATGCAAAAAATAAATATTTAATTACATTCGTTATTTCTCATTTAACAAAAATTTAAAGGGAAAATAATTAATAGTAATTTTTAAATGAATTTCTATGATAAAAGAACAAAAGCAATATTAGTAATAAAAAAATCTAATTAGTTAATTAATCAAAGAGATAACGCATTTAAATATTATTGACAAATAAAGTGTTTGAAGGACAATCTCTAATTAACAGATAAATTGTAAACAGATTTTTTAGAAATTAAAACGAGTCAGAACGGCATTCTAGTTGGATAAATACGTAAGCTAAAGAGAAAAAGAAATAGGTCTATATAATGTTTTGATAAACATAGTTAAAAATCTAATATTAATTAATAACTGTTTAAAGTTTGCAAGAAATTAAAAATAAATAAATAACCATGCATATTATGTCTGTATTTATACCCTTATGGAAATATTAAAAACGTCAATAAATAATTAAATAAATAAAAAAAAAACGTAATTAACTTCAGCATGCATTTTGACGATTGTTACATTTCAGTCAACATCAAAACATAAGTCACAGGGTGCAAAAAATAACACTATTTTATAAAAATCATACACATAAATACATCGGTTTACCAAAAAACAATAATCTAGAACTTTAATATCCATGCATATATAATTCCTACGACAAAAAATTTAAATAATATAGAAAAACTTACACTGCAAATGTTTTGCCGGGAAAATAATCAAAACTTCATGGCGCGACGGTTGATCACACCAAGAAATCCAACCTTTCGATATCCACAAATTTTGTCCAGGAAAATCTGTACTTTTCTGAGAAACACATCGAACAAAAATGAATAAAATTAACGGTGTTGGATATGGTTTAGGGTCACACTTTAAAAAATTGATTAGGTCCCATAGAATGAACAGGGTACACAAAAACACAGAAACACGTGACGATTGCAGATCAATGGCGGACCGGAAGCGGAAGGATGCAATAGCTTGAAAACCATAACAGTACCTGTGCGCATGCGTCTGAACTTAGCTAGTAACTGGAGCACTGAGAGCTCGGTGAACTGGAGTCGTTTTTATCAGACGGGTGATTTTTGTAGGAGCTTTTCTTTTTTTTTTTTCTTTTTTAAAGGTGCTGGACAGTGTTGAATTCAGACCCTTTTCTCTGGGAGGGATTTCTATGGCTCCGGGGGGAAAATTGCACTTTTTAAGAATTAAAAGCATACAATCTCAAATCTTTCGGGGGGGGGGGGGATATTTCAATCAGAGTTGAATTCAGACAGTTTTCTCCGTTGGGGGAGGGGGGGGGTCAACTTTTTTACCATTGAAATAATAAAATCTCAAATCTTCCGGGGAACATTTCAAAGCTCCGGGGGGGAATGTCCTCCCCCGGGCCACCTCCTGAATTCAACACTGATTTCAATGCTCCCGGGGGGGGGGCTGAATGTCCCCGCCTGGGTACCCCTTGAATTCAACACTGGTGATGGGTATCAGCACGAAAATATTGGTCCCCTCCTTAAACGATATTCAAAATTCTTATACTATCATTTTTTTATGCAACAACATTTTGGCGACCGTAAAAAAATAGCGACCTATCACGATCAGTGCTTTCAGAACTTTTATTTCGGGGAGGTTGACTGTGCGGCCTGCGCAACATAGTGCGGAGCCCTGGCAAAGCACTTTTAGCTACTTAGCGAGAGCCAACGTCTCTCACTGCACTAATAACATTTATTTTTAAATTTTATATATCATAGTACATAAAATATAGATAACAATGTGGAAAAAAATATTTTTTCACACTTAATGTGAAAAATTATAATTTCCCAAAATCTTCTATTTTTTCCAATATTTTAAATATTTATTTTTTTAATTAACTTTTATTTTTAGGATTATCAAATGTATACATTCCCCGACAATGACGTCATCTTTGGCTGTAAGAAATAAAGTTATTACGCACTGTTTCTCCACGTAGAAACATTTAAAACAAATATACAGCAAACATTTCAGATTTTTATTGTTTTGAAAGTGCAATTTCCTCCTGGAGTTTCATGAATCCCAGCCGAAGAAAACTGTCTGAATATAGCATTGAACATGTCGTTTAGTGAAATGTGTTTTGAATGTGTTCTGTTATACGCATGTGTTTCGCTTTCCATTAAATCTTTACCAAAGTGACAGCCGGGGTTTG
This sequence comes from Maratus michaelseni, assembly GCA_963931845.1. Taxonomy (NCBI): domain Eukaryota; kingdom Metazoa; phylum Arthropoda; class Arachnida; order Araneae; family Salticidae; genus Maratus; species Maratus michaelseni. The sequence goes on along the minus strand of OZ007600.1, from coordinate 156,431,440 downwards.
GGAAACGCCTTTTATCACACATTTTCAAACACATGAGAATGCCTTAAACAGATTGGAAACACATCTTGACACCTCAAGCGTTTATAATGCGTTGTATTTAGAGTAAAATGTGTTTCAGGGATTTGCAGTGTAGTTGAACTCTGAAACGCAGCACATAATTAAACAAGTTGGAAATTGTACGTCAAACGTTACAAACGAGGTGCGTCCGTACGCACGTTTTAGAATTAAATTCATGATATCCCGTGCGTAGAACGGGTTAAACAGCTAGTTAAGTATATATTTTATGACACTGTTCATACAAATATCTTAACTAGTTATATAAATATTCAGATATATATGTATCAGCTAGTTATATAAATATTCAGATCTTGATGATTTTTAATTCTGTGAAATGAATTATATCGTCTGCAGTTTAATTTCTGTCATAAAATAAGCATCTCGGTCGCTTGACGATTTAACATCCATCGGAAGCTCCTATAACAAAAAAGCACCGATTTAAAAAAAAAAAAATCAAATTTCTTAATAAATATTTTTATTAATATCTCCTAAAGTTTTGATTCGATTTTAATAAAATTTGAAATGTCTCGACAAAATTCTGCAAAGATAATATATTTTAAATTGCAAACCATTTGGTTGGGTAGTTTTTGCGTTGTTATATGCGGACAGACAGACAGACGGACAGACAGACGGACAGACAGACAGACAGACGGACGGACAGACAGACAGACAGACGGACGGACAGACGGACGGACCAAGCGACGACTATAGGTGCTACGTATTTATATAATTATGAACGCACCTAAAAATCACTTACATTTTTGCGTACTTATTACTCTTTATTTAGAGCCTTATTTCCAGATCGCCTGTGAACTTAGCTCAGTTTTTTTCAATTTTGTCACTTATATCCCTGGGCTTCTGGGGTTCTCATATATATGTGTGTGTGTATCTGATTTATGTTATACGATGGCACTCGTATTTATAAACACATAGGGATGAAACTAAGCCTGTTATATTAAGCTCACCAATACCTCGACCGAGTTCGTTGGCCAGCTTGGTCCGCCATCTTGTTTCAAAATGACGACCACTAAAAGATTTAAACCTAAAAAAATATACAAAAAAATTTCGAAATTCACATTTATTTTTTGCTTAAGTGTTAGGTCTTGATACAAGGATTCCGGATCATTTTTTTGTTTTGCATGCTATCTTAAAGAATGGCTGAGATATAACCGTGTGAAATTTTGAAACAAAACAACAGGTTAAAACAAATCTGGGATAAATTTATGAGTTTTAGTAAACTGGATTTCTCGCAAATTATTTTCTTTCATTGTTACAATCATTTTCGCAATCCAACGCATAAAACTATATAATCATAAAACTATATAATTCATATCCGTTAGCGTCAAATTCTTGCCAGTCTTGACGACACTTGGCGAAATGTCCCCAAATCGACCAAAAATAAGTCTCCATAAATAAAGCCAACTTGGCTATACCTCACTAATTTACCGAATTTTTTATTCAAATTCAGTATTAACGAATCTCCTGTAATCGGGTTCTTTGCTCTTTACACTGTAAAAAATGACCAATGTTTCTTTTTTTATGGAAATATGCTATAACCACGAAAGAAAATATAATATAATCTTCTGAGTTATCCGAAATTTCAAATAGCATGTTACATTGTCTTTTGAATCCCCAGAAACGAATACATTTTCAAAAATGAAAGAAAAATTTATAAAAACAAATTATTTTTAGCTGCCCGAATTTTTCAGAAACGTTTCCGAAGGGATTTTATAGTGTATTAATTAGTGTCCTCAGCCTGGAATACCTGTTTTTCGAATGCTATCAATTCTGAAGTAAACATTTTCATGCTAAAAAAAAATGTTTAACAGACAAACATGCAAAATTAACAGCGTTAACAATAACATTAAAATTAAGATTATTTCTTTACTCTTTCATGTATAAATTAACTTATGCGGCTGAAAACCTGTACTTGAGAATGGATAACATTCGAAAAACAGGTATTCCAGCCTGAGGACACTAATTAATACACTATAAAAACCCTTCTGAAACGTTTCTGAAAAATTCGGGCAGCTAAAAATAATTTGTTTTTATAAATTATTCTTTAAATTTTGAAAATGTATTCGTTTCTGGGGATTCAAAAGATAATGTAACATGCTATTTGAAATTTCGGATAACTCAGAAGATTATATTATATTTTCGTTCGTGGTTATAGCATATTTTCATAAAATAAGAAACATTGGTCATTTTTTACAGTGTAGCTTGGTGCTTTTGAGTAACATTAGTAAAAAATTTTAAACTAATATATAGGAAAGGTACCTTTTCCTTCCAGTACATGCCGAAAGGACATTTTTAGTTTTTAGATTTTTTATTTAAAGTAAACAAATTTGTATATTATGAAACTGTAACACTGGGTAATCATCAATCATACCACACTGGCCCTTTTCCAACAAATAACTCAACTTTCCGAAACTTTTAACATACACCATTCTTCCATAAACCTATTCAAATGAAATTTTAATTACTCTAACTAGCAGTGCACTTTCTTTGTTTTGAAGACAATTTTTCGGCCTCGCTAATGTCTATATTTGTCTCTTATGTTACGACCAGGGCATGAGAAATGCGGTCGCCAGGTGGCCACTGGCGACCAAGTTACGTGACAATACAGTTATATAGTCTTTGTACAAAACTGACCGAAAAAATGATCACAAACTGTATTTTTCTCTCCCCTCATAATTCTTATAAGTTGTCTCTTAGAGATGTTTTAAAATTACAAAATATTAAGAAAAAAATAGAAATTATATTCAAACAAAAAATATTTTTAACTTTTTCTATTGATTTGTCAAAAATAAGTTCATGAAATGGAAATTTAAAAATAAAAAAATCTGAATTATAAAATATTTATTATTAAAATATTAATTATTAAAATATTTATTTATAAATAAGACAGGGAAGAAAGTTCTGCGCCACAAAAGGCTAATCGTCACCCTTAAATTTTAATAGCATTCTTCGCCTTGTTAAATTTCGAAAATTCTGTAATTATATAAGGTAACAAATACTATTAAAATTTAGTGGTGAAAATCGGCCATCTGTGGCGCAGCGCTTTCATCCCTGATAAGAAGAAAACTCCCTTTAATTATGTATAATGTGTAATTATATGTCCCTTTAATTATGTGTTTGTAAAAGAAAATGGTATATCTGTTACAATAATAATGCCGAGTATTATATAACTAGCGTCATTTGTTATGTATAATTATTCCTGACTTGGAAAAGGACTCGTTTTGTATAAATCTATAACACTTGGATCAATAAATAGCATTTATTTGCATGTATCAATTATGCTACACAGTGAAATAAAACGTTTTTTTTCTTCTAATTACCCTTTCAAGGGTACGTTTATGAAACCATTTAATTTTAATTTCCGAATGCCACAATGGCACCAGAATTTTGGTATAAAATTTTCCTTTTTAATTATGTATGTGAAATATATCTTTTTTTTTTCTTATTTACAAATAAATTTGTTCTTAAATTCCGGTGTCAATCATTCATTTTAACATTTTAGCAATTATTTTGTTTTGCCCCTAAAATGGTTAAACTTTTGTTGTTTAGTTCTATTAAGAGTAATTCAGTTATTTTAAAAACAATTTCTCTTTTTAGGAGAAGATGTAAAAAACCCAAGCTTTTAAATGGAAATCACGTCACTGTCACTTTATCTAACGGCGAAGCTGATAATATCCAAGAAGATATGACAGATCAGGCTGTGTTTGCGCCTTCACCTAAAGCAGAAAAAAATGGCAAAGTAGAAAAAAATAACAAACTAGCTGATGTACCTGAAGAGGATTCGCATTGTGAAGATGCAGATGAAGCGGATAATGGAAAAACCGATGAAGCAACAGAACCCAAACAAGAGACTGAAAAATCGAAAACTGTTGTTGAGGAAGAGAAGATAGAAGTTCCAGAATCTTCTACAGAACAGACGCAGCAGCCAGAAAACACCTATACTGAATCTGAACACAGAGTAATAGATGTGTCTGTAGAAATTAATAATTTAGAACCAGAAGTATCTGGAAATGAAATTGATAATCAAGAGCAGAAAAGCGAATTGTGACTCGAATGAAGGGTTTTCCTAGGGACCATAACACTGTGAAAATGTTGACACCTAAGCATTTTCTGTTTGTCAATGTGTCATTGATTGACTGCCACAGAGCATTTTTTATCCGAACAATTTTATTGATAAACTGTTGAGAAATGCTCCTTCAAGTATGAATTTCGTGGTTTTTAAGATCTATAGAAGTGTTGCATAAACTTTTAAAGCCTGCGTCTAACTGCTGCAGATTTTATTTAACCAGCAATACATGGTTTGAAATATTTATGAAATTTTCATTGGGAGATTTCTGCTTGGATGCTAACCATTTCTTTGATAGCTTTTGGGATCCTTGTGGCAAAAAAGGGTCGTTTTTGTCCGTTAAAGTGCGATTTTGTTTTTTCTATTGTTGTGTGAGTTTAAATGTTTAGAATGAAGAGTGAAGCCTGGAGTAATTCACTGCCTTATCAAGAACAGATTATTGATAAAATAGACAACGAAAATAAACATGTAAATAAATTCTCACGAATGTTTTCAGATTTCGGAAATGATCATTGTTTCTATCAGTGTCTTGTGAAAGTGTCATATATGTTATTTCACCTCCATTTATTTTTATGGTATCGGCATTACTAATTCTTTGAGGTATAATTTGTAAATCCTAAACTCTTGCAAGTTTATGAATTTTTTCCTACGATTTAAAATGCATTACTTCGAATTATTCTATCCAATAGCCCTTGAAATACTTTTTACCATTTAACACAAATGATCTAAAAATTATCATATGAGATTTTAATAGGTTAATAATTATAGATAGTATAAACAACTCGTTCATTTTGTTGTTTATTTGGCATTCTTATCTATTTTTCCTATTTCTATATGTATAATTCTTAAAATCATTGTTGCAATCAAGCATTTGAGAAAGTTTTTTTAATCGTTAGAATGCTTATTCGTAGAAATAACCTTAAATGCATCCGTTATAGCGTAAGAATAGCAAAGACATCTATACAATTATGTATAGATTTAACAACATTGTATCTCCTATTTTGATCTTGAATTGCATCATGAAGCTGAATATGCATGAATTTAGTTATTTTTAAAAAGAATTTGTTTTTTCTCTATAATTACTTTAATACGAAAATGTAAATTGGATATAATAACCGAAACGGTATTGTAGATAAGTTAACCTGTTAAAAATGTTTTACAGATATATAACTATAATAAGTAAAATGAAAACTATTAAAAAAATAATGTTCATAAAAGATTTAAAAAAAATCGTTGATTTTATTATGTTATTAAAATAAAAATTTAACGTTGTTACGTATTTTTGTTGTATTGTTAAGTATTCTAAAAATTGTAACGTTATTAAAATTAAAACGTACTAAAAAAATAATAGAAAGCTACTGCAGCATGAGTTTGTATTTATCATATTCCAATTTAAGAAAATGTTTTTATACATAAATTTATCATATCAGTATTGCACAAGAAATAAGTAAAAAAAGATTAATTTTATGATTGCAATGATCTCGTCGATCAAATATTAATATGAGCGCAATCGTGCAATATACTTCTTTACATATATTATAAAATTCATCAAAATGTACAATATATGTAAAAACAGAAATGTTGCAAAGCTGCGCTCATAGTATAATATTAATAAATATATTAAAAATTGAGGTAAAATTAGGCGAAATTGAGTATTTTTCATCAAAAACTAAGAATAATACGAACTTTGAGCTTGTGTAAATCATGTAAATCCGAACAAAATGCAAAAACTTTTGTTGAAATCGTACAGGATAAAACTTCTAATATTAAAAAAAGAAATAATTAAGTCAGTATAACAAAATCGAATTTTAGTCTTATTTCATGGGCCAAAAACACGGCTTAAGGACCCTGATCCTTTTGCTTTATTTTATCGTAGATCTTTAATTCATTTGGCAAAATTCTATAAAGTACACTAGTCACTAAAGCAGGGGTGCAAAAATCTAGGCGCCAATGGGCCGATTCCCACCACTAAATTTTTAGTATTCGTCATCTAATAAGAATTCTAATAAAATTTGATTAAGAAAACTAATAAAATTTAGTGGTGGGAATCAGCCTATTGGCGCCTAGATTTTTGCACCCCTGCACTAAAGTATTAAAGTATAAATTAAAAAAATATTAGCATATAAATACCCCTGGAAGCATTATTCAAACAACGCATACTAAAAAGACATTTATTTATATTTTTTTTTCATTTCTGATAAACATTTGATAAATGCATTCCATGGCTATAGGTTTTAACATTGCATATAATTTGGTCTGACACATAAGCAGCCTCAAATAAATAATCTAAATAACTTGCATGAACTTCTTAAAACCGAACAAATTATTCTATAGAAGACATTAAAAATATAGATACTGAGTTTACTTATTTATTTCGTTTGCTAAAATGTCTCTAAACGTCTTCCGTAAGTTTGTCTTGTGAAATCTGTAATCTTACAAAAAATGTATGAGCTTGCTTTGTAAATTTTGAATACTGTGCTTGTGTTTTTGTATTAAATATTTATATTTTACCAATAATAAATAATTTTTTAAATATCTGTCTTTATTATTTTTAATCATTTGATTATATATACGAGGGGCAGTCGGAAAATAAGTTTCCCCTGGCGACTGTGGACAGAGGTGTATATGAAAGACAAAAAATGTAATGAGACATTAAAGATAAAATATAACCTTATTTTTCCACATACGTATCAAGTACATGGAGACGTTTGTCATACCGCTTTATAAGCTTCAAAACGCCCTCCAGGAAAAAATCAGGGCTTTGCATACGGACGAAGCGTTGAACGGCTATGGGCGAAATACGACACAGCAGGTGAACGTGCAAGACACCGATACCATTGGGTAGAAGTCGACCACAATCAAGCAGATGGCGCTGTTGCAGTGCCTGCGAAGATGGCGATGTTGACGTCAAATGCGCCATCTGCGCAGGCACTGCAACAGCGCCATCTGCTTGATAGTGGTCGTCCTCTACCGATTGGTATCGGAGTCTTGCACGTTCGCGTTCACCTGCTGTGTCGTCTTTCGCCCATAGCCGTTCAACTCTTCGTCCGTATGCAAAGCCCTGATTTTTTCCTGGAGGATTTTTTGAAGCTTATAAAACGGTATGACAAATGTCTCAATGTACTTGGTACTTATGTGGAAAAATAAAGTTACGTTTTATCTTTAATGTCTCATTACATTTTTTGTCTTTCACACACACCTCTGTCCACAGTCGCCAGGGGAAACTTATTTTCCGACTGCCCCTCGTAAATAGTTGTTGAGTAATAGAAAATTATAGGATATTCGGGACTAAAACTAGGAATAAGAAAGTTAAATATTTGGTCATTAAATATGAAATATCAGATTTATTATCTTAAACTGGAAGCAGGGTTGCCAGTTTGACCTTTTTTTTTAAATTCAAAATTTCCAAATTCATGCCGCTTGTTTCGAAAGAAAAATTATTACCTCCAAAAGTTGGAACAAAGCCATCTCATTAAATAAAACTTAATTTACACCTATTAATTTCTGGTGAGAATTCAAAATTTCGAATTAAAAAGAAGGCTAACCTGGTAATCCTGACTGGAAGTAGTAGCAATACTAATCAACATAAGGTGAGTACACCAGTGAGATATAAAAACTGCAAAAGACAAGAATTAATCAGTATATATATTTTATTTTGGTTGTTGGGACATCCTAAGAAAAACCTTTTTACAAGTTCCAGTTGCAACTATAGATGTACTTGAAGATTAGCGTGGAAAAATTACAAATCTGTTTACTTTTCTATTTTTATTAGTTTATGAATGGATGTTTTTTTTTTTTTTTTAATATTTCCTCACTTTTGGATAAAGGATACATGTCCTTTAGAAACACTTTTTAATACGAACATTCATATTTTGAGTTTTACACAGAAAAAGAAGCAGTCGGTTACTAATTCAATCTCATTTTCTAACTCATAATGAAAATAAATTAAATTACACATAATAAAATGGGGACAATGTTTCCCGATTATGAATACTCATACCTTAATTACGAGGTTTATTCGGAAAGTACCGGAATGTAATAATTTCCACACCCAACAAATGGAGCTAATCTGCCTATGCGGTATCGCATCCTTTATTACTGAAGAATGCATCACAACAACAACAACAAATCGTATGGTTGAACGCTGACGCAAGTAAATCTTGTGCTAAAGAAGTTTAGAAGATCCCCAACTGTGAAATTTGTTCGGTAATTCGCTTTATGAATGCATAGAAGGTACACCCACACATCAAAAGTTCAAACGGCTCATTTCCACATCAAAAATCATGTGCACTGCTCTTTGGGTAAAAAAAAACAGTGTCTTAATGGCAGTAAAACCGTCAATGCGCTACTTTCTTGCCTGTTTATATACACTAATATGGCCAAAAGTTACCGGACATTTTCGATTTTTGACGTTTAGTCATATATCTAGAGAAAATATCGCTACTTTAACAGCAGTGCTAGGGGATAGAAGTGCCACGTACAGCAGGTTTTATTAGCAACTTTTTAATTAAATTAAGCTTTTTAGCATCTCCCCAGCTAAGTTAGTACTAGTTATAAACATTATATATATATATACACACATATATATTTATCACAGTCGCCCATGTAACATAAAAGTACCAAAAAATAACTGGGTTATGAATAAAACGTTGCTACAAAAACACTTTGTTGCGTGAAATTTGTTAACTGCCGTATAATAACTAAATATCAGTAGAATAAGAAGAGAAAACGATGTCCTGAAGTCAGAAATTTCTATAAAGTAAAGAATGAGTTAACCCTTTAACGGACATTGGTTTCCCTACGAAACCACAAAATTTTAATTACGAAATTCAACAATGACAGCAGAACTTTAATAGAAATGTTTTCCATTTATTATGTATGTGAAATATCTTTTTTTATATATATAAAAATAAATTTGCTCATAATTTCCGGTGTCAGTCATTTATTTCAACATTTTAGCAATTGAAGTCTTCATCCGTTAAAGGGTTAAAGAATAAATTAAAAAAATATTGTCATTTAAACACCCCAGGAACCATTATTTAAGCAGAGTATACTAAAAAGACATTTTTTTTTCACTTCTGATTAAATATTTGATAAATGTATTCCATCCATGCATATAGATTTTAACATTGCAAAGAATTTGGACTGACACGTACGCAGCCTCAAATAAATAATCTAAATTACTTGCATAAACTTATTAAAACCTTAAATCCGATCAAATTATTCTATGGAAAAATACATTAAAAATATAGACATTGAGTATTGTTACTTCTTTATTTCGTCTGCGAAAATGTCTTTAAACGTCTTCCATAAGTTTGTCGTGTAAAATCTGTAATCTTACAAAAAAATTTTGAGCTTGCTTTGTAAATGTTGAATACTGTGCTTGTGTTTTTATATTAAATATTTATATTTAATACAGATACCTATCAAATATTACTTATCTTAGAGTTTTGAACTGTCGATTAATTGAATATATCATCGTCTATAAGAATGTAGCGCTGATAACATGTATCTTTATTTGAAATTGAAATCTATCTAGAAAAGTGGTTCAGAAACTGTAACTATCTACTTATATAAATTGTGAGGATATTACTGAAATACTCAGAATTGAAACTTTAGGTAAAGCGAGTATTAATGTAAAGAATTTTTTTTTAAAGTGCTATTTAACATTTATTAACATTTTAATGAAAAACTTACACGTTACATTTTTTATGAAGTAATTATATATAAATAAAAAAAGAATGAATTAGTTATATTTGATAATTGAATTGTAGAAGTAATCATGTAGATCGGAGCTTGCTTCTGCAGCCCCGATTCATGGAAATTGCAATACAGTAAAACTCCCATAATGGACACTTCCGAATAACGGACACCTCTATTTAGCACACACTGTGTCGATCCCCAACTCCTATGTATTTATACAATTTCACCTCCAAATAGCGAACAACTTCCGCGCATCCGACGTGTCCGGTATTCAGAGGTTTTACTGTAATATACATATACGTAGCCATAATAGTTTGCACGCGGCCGACACTCTCAGGTTACGTGGAAAAACTCCTAATCTTGTCAAGTTTAAAATCTGTTTGAGATGATTTGGAAAACAGTGCCTTGCCTCGTCAGATTCACGTCATCAAATCAAAAACTTGCTCCTGTATATTATTTGATATTATTCCGGTAGAGAAAACCAAAGTCTTTATAGTCTTTTGTGTGTGTGTCTGATGCAAATTTTCTTCATGTTTATGTATAGGATGACAATGCACGCTGCTTGTAAGCGGGGTTACTGATCTATGATTCGTTCTATCGTCTGCGTATTCCTTCTAAAGGAACGATCTAACGATTTTGAAGCAAATACTTCGTTTTTATACAGTATCAGTTGATGCTAGTTGTCTTTATTTTCTTATTATTAGCTTCTTATTATTTTCTTATTATTAGCACAATTTCAGCATGTACAGGAGTATGTACCTCACCAGATATGGGCGGATAAGTATTGAACATTTTAACAATTTTTGCTCACTTTTTTCTCAAATATTACTATTTTTATATATTTTTTCTGTTATCAAATATTCCTTGTTTTAGAATTTTGAACAGTCGATTAGTTGAATATGTTATCGTCTAATACTTGACAAAGTCTTCTGAAGTAAAATGAACATGTTTGACCTCTCATTTTTCAGGGAAGTTTTTATCACGAGAGCAATTACGGGACCAACAACAAATTGCATAAACTAAATATTTACCATCATCGTTTAAAATAAAATACTAGACATAATCTGTAGCTGTTAAGAGTTTTGTAAACTATTTACCTAAACACCATCTTTCACTTTATTAAACCGTGAAGCCTTGTTACAGTATTTTGAATGTGTTTGAAAGTGTTTAGTAATTTATGCTTGGCGCATTAGTTTTCTTTCTTGTTTATAGCATTCGAGATTTTCAATCAAATTTAACTTTACTTTCAGGAAACTTAACAAAGTACAGTATACTACAATAACAATACGATAAACATAACAATTTAATACAATTAGAATATATCCAATACATTAAATTTTGGTTGAAATATGAGCATCTGTATAAAATAATTTATAAGTGCAAATGCGTGATTTTTTTTTCTTTGTATAATTTAGTAGTGAATAGTATATAGTCAACTCGTATAAAAAGGCGAGTCGAATATCGGGAAGGGCGCGGAGTAATGTCCAACAGTTTCCACTTAGTGGAGCAACAAAGCAACAAAACATCTATCTTCCACTCTTCTAGGTTGGGGCGCGAGCACTATGCCAGGGGCCAGAGCCGGAAAGATCTCCACGATTGGTCGAGGGAGAGAGCCAAGGAACCCCAAATCAGTTGCGCAACGAACCAACTCTCACTATAGACAGCTTTTTATAACTATATAACAGCTTTTTAGCATCTCTCCAGCTAAGTTAGTACTAGTTATAAACATTATATATATATATATCATTAACCTAGAAGAGAGGTCTATCTAGGTTCATGATATATATATACAGGGTGATTATAAAAAAACTATCCCGATATATGAGCCCATTTCTGTCACAGAAACTGAATGAAATTCTGGCCTAAAGTATTTTGAGGTATGCGCTCAAGAATCACGTGAAAAACAACAGTTAAATTCTAACAGTTACGGTTACAGTGACAAAATTTCGAAATTTTCAAATGGCATCACCTACTTTTTTTTTATTGGAATGTGATCTTCGTAGTGAAAAACCATAAAAAGCGTTGGAACGGTATCTATAGCACGAAAATCGCCGGCTCTAGACAGACTAAGAACAAAAGTGAAAACAACCAATAAAGGACAGAGAAGCAACAGAAAGTAAAACATTTTATTGTTCAGTGCTATCCACCATCTGCCGCATGTAAAGAGTCGTCGTGAGTAAAATGGAAAATGTATGAAACACAATAAAATGTTTTGTTTTCTGTTGCTTCTGTGTCCTGATTGGTTGTTTTCGCTATTATTCTTAGTCTGTCGAGCACCGGCGATTTTCGTGCTACAGGTACCGTTTCAAGGCTTTTTATGGTTTTTCACTATGAAGATCACATTCCAATAAAAAAAAGTAGGTGTTGTCATTTGAAATTTTCGAAATTTTGTCACTGTAACCGTAACTGTTAGAATTTAACTGTTGTCTTTCATATGATTCTTAAGCGCGTACCTCAAAATACTTTAAACCAAAGTTTCATTCAGTTTCTGTGAACGGTATGATAGTTAGGGGCTCATATATCGGGATAGTTTTTTTATAATCACCCTGTATATATATGCATATATATCACAGGTGCCCAGCTAACATAAAAGTACCAAAAATGAAATAAGACATGAATAAAACGTTGCTACAAAAACACTTTGTTGGGTAAATTTGTTAACTGCGTATAAACAAATATCGGTACAATAAGGTCAGAAAACGATATCCTGAAGTCAGTGTTATACATTTTTTTGTTATCAAATACTTGTTTTAGAATTTTGAACAGTCGATTAGTTGAATATATTATCGTCTATAAGAATGTATTGTGCTGATAACATATACCTTTCTACCTTTATTTGAAATCGAAATCTATCTGGAATAGTGGTTCAGAAACTGTAACGATCTACTAATATAATTGTGAGGATAGTACTGAAATACACAGAATTTAAACTTTGGGTAAAGCGAGTATTAAGGTAAAAAAAAAAACTGTTTAACATTTATTAACATTTTAATAAAAACCTGACACCATAAATTTTATAAGAAATAATTTTATTTGTATTAAATGAATCAATTGTTTAAAATCAACCAAATGATTCTGAAGTAGTCGTGTAAGTCGGTGCTTGCTTCTGCAAACCCGATTCATGGAAATTGTAACTCAATAGAACCTCTATTATGGACACCTCGATTTAGCAAACACTCTGTCGATAATTCCTTAGACTTTTGTCGTAATTTCATCTCCAAATAGCGGACAAATTCCGCGTTTTCGAGGTGGCTGGTATTCAGATGTTTTACTGTATTATACATACACATAGCCATAATATTTTGCACGCGAACGGCGCATCAGGTTTTGCAAAAAACTCCTAATCTTATCAAGTTTAAAAATCTTTTTGAGAGGATTTGGAAAACAGTGCCTTTCTTCGACAGATTCTCATCATTAAATCAAAAACTTGCTCCTGTATCTTATTTGATATTACTCCGATGGAGAAAACCAAAGTCTTTAGAGTCTTTTTTTTTATGTCTTCTGCGATTTTTCTTCATGTTTATGCATCCGGGGGGGGGGGGGGGAGAGAGGGGGTAATTGCACTTTTTCCCTATTAAAAGCATAAAATCTCCAATCTTCCGGGTGTGAATTCTAATGCTCCAGGAAAAAAGCCCCCCCCCCCCCTGCCTACCCTTTGAACACCCATCAACACTGATGCTTCGTTCTGTCGTCTGCGTATTCCTTCTAACGGAAGGATTTAATGATTTTTGAAACAAATACTTGATTTTTATACAGTATCAGTTGATGCTAGTTGTTTTTATTTTCTTATATACATAGCATAATGTGAGCATATACAGGAGTCAAAGACTCACTAGATATGGCCGGATAAGTATTGGACATTTTAACAATTGTTGCTCACTTTTCTCTCAAATATTACTATTGTTATATATTTTTTCTGTTATAAAATATTACTTGTTTTAGAATTTTGAACAGTCGATTAGTAGAATATATTATCATCTAATACTTCACGAATTCTTCTGAAATATAAAGAACATGTTTGACCTCTCATTTTTCAGCGAAGTTTTAATCACGAAAGCAATTAGGGTATTAGCAACAAATTCCATAAGCAAAATATTTACCATCATCGCGTAAAATAAAATGCTAGACATGATCTGTAGCTGTTAAGAGTTTAGTAAATTATTTAACTAGACATCATCTTTCACATTATTATACCGTGAAGCCTTGTTACAGTATTTTGAGTGTGTTGGAAAGTGTTTCATAATGTATGCTTGGCGTATTAGTTTTCTTTCTTGTTTCTAACGGAAAGATCTAATGTTTTTGAAACAAATACTTGATTTTTATACAGTATTAGTTGATGCTAGTTTTCTTTATTTTCTTATATACATAGCAAAATTTGAGCATATACAGGAGTCAAAGGCTCAATAGATATGGCGGGATAAGTATTGGACATTTTAATAATTTTTCTCACTTTTCTCTCAATTATTATTATTTAGCAAACGATAAATTTCCCTAAATATAAGCTTATAAATATAACCGAAGTATACGCAAAAATCGCATTAAAAATGAATTACATTCCTAAATCACCTTATCGCTTTCGTTTTTTCTTTTTTCATTTACCTATATTTTAATGAATGTACCTTATTATATGCCTTAATTCACAATAAAAACACCACCAATACCGAAAATTTAGCAATATAAAATAAGCGGAGTCTTTTTTCATTTTATTTTACATATTTGCTTAAAATGAATTAATATACGAGGAAAAGATAATAAATACCTATTGTATTTTGTCTCTTTTCTTGATCATTCGATCCAAATCAAAACTCCATGAAATTAGAATATTTTATTGAAGTGCTACAATATTATACAGTATAGTACAGTGTATAAGTAGTACTTTTTGTGTGTGTGTGTGTCAGATAAAATGTATGAAGCTACGAATGTACACATTTTTTAAGTTTAAAACAAACCTATATTTAAAAAGAAATCATCATAATCTTCTCCTTTTAGGTAAATTTCGTAAGAAATACTACCTATTACATTCTCCCCTAAGTTGGAATTTTTGAAAAACATTTGCAGATCTACGCCGATCATGACTCCCAGAACCCAAAACCACCATTTCAAAACTTTATCTATCTATCTATCTATGTCACTTTTTTATGGACACGATAACTCCCATAATTCTGCACACATCTCTTCCAAACTGATACATAAAATCAAGGGGTATAAAATCTCGGTCAAGTTCGTTAATGGGCAAAATCGAACCAAGGGGGCGGAAATGGGGGAGGGGGGGCTTTTTGTGAAAACAAAAAAAAACATAATTTCTTAATTATGATACGTATCGAATCCGTTTAAAGTTACTATTACTTCTAGGAAAAGGGCCGAAAATTTATGTATGACAGATTTTTGATATTATTAAAAATTGCCCCAAGGGAGAGAAAAAAGGTGGGTTTAGAAGAAAAAAACTCATAACTTCGTCATTTCAGAAAATATCAAATCCGCTTAAATTTATTATAAATCCTCTTAATATTATCTAAAACTTTTATATTGACAAGTTTTTTATAGGACCAACCCTTTGAACTTTGAACTTTGAAAGGAGGTGGGCTTTGAGACCTATAGCTACCAAGGCTGTCGTCTCGAATGATCCATATACATTTATTTTTAATCACAGAAACATATACACGACTTCAACAATTACATAAATCTTGACGAGAAAGTACAAGGAAATTTTACAACACCAAGAATTACATCCGGGAGCTCCACAAAGTGTGTGCAATGGAGCTGGCGGGAGTCGAACACCTCCGGCCTTGCTTCCTACGCTATGAAGCGATTAGCGGAGTGGTGCCTTAACCACTCGGCCACGGAGGCCCCGACGAACCCTTATAGCAAAAAAAATTAAAAACAAAAACAATCCGTCCCTGCTCCGCCCAGAAACAAGTTAGGTTTCGAAGTGGGCGTTTCCAAAATGCAGCATCATGGCAAAATGGTCTTTTCTTCCGCAATTCCCAACAAACAGGCGCCCCACGGTCTGCGTCTTCGAAATCTACCTGTGCCTGTAGGCCGAGCCGTCAGGGATTTTTTTTACTTCATTTCTGTCACGTATTATTTATGGATATCCATCTATATTAATAAAACAAAGCGTTTGAGTATCAAATAGAGATGAGTTCGGGCTCTCTTTTCAGAGCCCGGGCCCGTCCGAGCCTGACGATTTTAAATCCGAGCCCGAAACATTTTGTGTCATCAGGGCCTGAGCCCGTCCGAGCCCGATATTGAAAAAAAAAATGCATAATATTAAAAAAGTGTTTTAAAAGTAATATCGCATATTTAAAAAAATTCTTACATGAAAATAACCTATTAATCTCCAGCACATAATTAAATTTTATGGGAATTTACATTCAATCTTTTCAAAAGAGAAGTTTGGTATGAAATAAAAGTACACTTCCTTAAAAGATTCTCATAATTTTCTCACCCAATAAGCAAACCTGATGGACACATTAATGAAGTGCGCTTTATGAATAAATGCATGAAATTTGTAGAAATTACGATTCCTGTGCCGTTTTCCTATAATAGGTTTATTTCGTAAATTATAATTGATTCCTTAATTAAAACATATTTCGTGTTCCTGAAAATTAGCTTAAATTTAAAATTTGGCGCCGTTATCTGAAAGAGCCTATGCTTTTATAGGCAAAGGGCGGAAACACTTTTCGATTGCTTTCTTATCGGAATAACAATACATGACAGTTATTATGACTTACGAATGGGAGTGACTTCGTAAATGTTCAGAGCAGAGCTTTAACATGAGTTCATGATGAAAAATAGAATTTCTAACGTTATTTTCCTATGAAGAGCCATTATGACTCTCACACAATAGAAGACTAAAGATTTCCAAATCTTAAGCTACAAACAAAAGAAAGTATTCACTTCGCTTTAGATATGTATAAATAAATAAACGTTCCAAATGAAAAATATCCTACTTTTACAAACAAAAATCGAATTATTCGCGCCTTTTCCTATTGGCGCCATATCATCCGGTTGTCGCCGCGTTAATGCGGCACATAAATCTGCAAATATTACAAATTTTCTTTTAAAGTAGCATTCTAAAACTGGAAAAAAAAAATAAGATTTCTGCTTCTCCTTTCACGTTATTCATTCTGATCAAAATAGCATTAAAATGACTTAAAATGGAACATGTAATTTTTAGGGGCAAAAAGTTATTTTTAGTTTTCTATATGAGAATAAATAAAATTGTCAATTTCAGAAAGAACGAGCCCGAGCCCGAAGACTAATATAAAAATCGAACCCGAGCCCGTGGCCGAGGGCTCAGACTCGGGCTGAGCCCGTCTCATATCTAGTATCAAAGTGTGATGGGTAATATCAACGCAACA
The DNA here is from genome assembly GCA_963931845.1 of Maratus michaelseni. NCBI lineage: Eukaryota > Metazoa > Arthropoda > Arachnida > Araneae > Salticidae > Maratus > Maratus michaelseni. Next base: position 156,414,232 of record OZ007600.1, on the reverse strand, counting down.
ACATTGGGCATGGAGGTACTTCAAGGTGTACCCGAGAATTTTTCGAAGAGGTTTTTTAAAAATTTAATTTAGTTTTTTTTAAATTAACTTTTAATAGATTTTTTACTGTATTTGTTCGCTGGATATTTTCTTTCACCAGTCGCATCTTTATTTTTAAATATCGCATAATTTCAGTCTTACAGCACAGAACACAACAAAAAATGAACTTTCTGATAAAGTTTATTTCCAAACTGTAACGTAATTTACGGATTTTTAATGATTAATTTAAAATAAACTTTTACTTTTTTTAATTAACATGTACCGTAATTTCCGGTGTATAAGCCGCGGGTAAATTAATTCTGTTTGCAACCAGAATTATTTTTATAGAAATAAATGCAAATAAGCTCCAAGATTTAACACGTTACATTTCATTAAAAACAATTTCCGGTCCGAAACCGATTTATTTGAGCCGCGGCTTATACACTCGAAATTACGGTAATTGTTTGCTTTTAACTTCAATGAATGTCAAACTACAAACTATTATTTAGTTTCTCCGTTTGTGTTTCTTTGTAGAACGCTGAGATTCTAATAATACTCTTTTCATTTGCTTAAATATTGGGGAAATAGAAATTCCGAACCATATATCCGCAGTAAAAATTCTGAGATAAATGGAAAATGATTCATTTTCGCACAGAGATTCAAATTCATGTTTTAAAAATGCACTTTTTTTGAGGGGGGGGGGGGGGGGGACAGAGTTTTAATGACGGATTTTTGCCATTTAAATGCTTCACTGCATGTTTGCATCCATGAAATTTAAAACAATTTACCTTTGTGATGTGGGACGTACATCTTAGATTAGATTGAAAACGAGGAGAGAAGACCGAGCTATGCTCGGTCAAAATTAGCTTTCAGTTCAAGTATGAACCCATGTTCCATCAAGTTCACCCATGACCAATATGACCCACTAATCAAATTTTCTCGAACATGTGACCAAGCCCAATTGTATTCTCGTGCCCGAAACCCGTAGGATATAAAATTTAGTCAAAATAGTCTGAGCCGTTTTTTAAATATAATTAGCTTGACCCACAGTGAACCAAAAATGACCCAGTAATCGGATTTTCTCGAGCATGGGACCTAGCCCAATGATTTTCTTGTGTCCAAAAACCGTAGGATACAATATTTAGTTCAAATCGTCTGAACCGTTTTTAAGATAAAAATAGCTTGACCAATAATGACCCATGACCAAAATGACCCACTAATCGAATTTTCTCGAACATGTGACCTAGTCCAATTTTCTTCTCGTGTCCGAAAACCATGGGATTCAAAATTTAGTATAAATAGTCTGAGCCGTTTTTTAGATAAAATTAGCTTGACCCACAGTAACCCAAAAATGACCCGCTAATCAAATTTTCTCGGCTATGTGAACTAGCCCAATGATTTTCTCGTGCCCGAAACTCATAGGATACAAAATTTAATCGAAATCGTTAGAGCCGTTTTTCAGATAAAATTAACTTGACCCGCGTTGACACAAAAATGACCCACTAATCGAAAGTTCTCGATCATGTGACCAAGCAAAATAGTCTTCTCGTACCCGAAAATGGTAAGATACAAAATTTAGTCAAAATCGTTTGAACCGTTTTTTAGATACAATTAGCTTGACCCTAACCCATAATGAACCAAAAGGACCCACTAATCGAATTTTCTCGAACATGTGACCTATCCAATGGTTTTCTGGTGCCCCAAAACGGTAGTATTCAAAAATTCGTCAAAATCGTTAGAGCTGTTTTTAAGATAAAATTTGCATATATATATATATATATAGGACCACACACACACACAAGATTTGCTCGTATTAGAATATATGATAAAAGTGAACAGGCCATCACCTATAAACAATCATTGCCATATGCTTTAATTTTATGTATGAAATTGTCGATATACTTTTCCAAATGGATTCATGGATGGATCTGTCTATGTTTAGGCTTGGTGAGCATTTCCATCTCTTAATTCTATCCGAACGAACAAATGCTTAAAAATGTAAAAGGGCGGAGTTTTGGAATCAATTTACTAAATCTTTCTTAATTCGCGCTAAGCTCAGCCTTTTTTCTCTATGCACTTTTGTACAGATACGTTTGTTAATATCTGTGTGTCATATAGGTTTATAACATTTATCCCAAACCTGTGTTATTTGTACTATATATAAATAACTACAAAAATATGTATCAAAATACATAAAAACCAAAAAAAAGTGAGGGAATGGACGAAGATCCCCCATTCTCCTGAATTCCGTTCCAAAACTAAACAATTTTTTTTTTTTACTTTTTGTGTTTTATATAATTTTCAAATATTTATGTATTGTGTCCATTGCTATATTTTGCGATAAATATACATTATAATTTACTGTTAATTAAGCCAAGGGCACGCACATCCGCAATGAGAAATATTTTTTTTTAAAACGGGAATTGCTATCTAAATATAATTCATACTGTAAATTTCACGTATATAATTGTTCACTTATTTAATGTATGTTAAATGTGTATATGAGTGTGTGTGTGTGCGTGTGCGTCTGTATTACGTGTTATTTGCCACAGTTTTTTAGTAAATAAAATACAAGGAAGAAGTAAAGTAGTGTGATTTTACAACATATTTTAATTTGATGAAATTCGGCGCAATTGTTTCTCGGGGAATTGGCCATTTTCAAAATTCAAAAAATATTTGTCTCGTCTAATATTAATATGTATAGTCTAACATTTAGTACATTGATTTATCAGTAGATACACAGCAACAAGCAAATAAGAAATCAGTAAAAATTATTTGAGGGTGCAAATTGTGCGATATATATATTTATGTTTATCCGGCTTATCAATACTCTTTGTTTCAAATTAAAATAGTTTTATTTAAAAAAAATATAATATAGTAATTAGTCTATAGTATATTTATATACTATTGTAATTTTATGTGCTATTTGTAGTTTTATGTGCTATCCCTATTTTTAGATCTATTTCACTGCTTTGAAAATCATAATTATTATTTATCTTTCAGATAACAAAATATCTGCTACAAAAAGGGTTTGTTTAAAAAAAAAAAAAAAAAAAGCTGTGGTTTATTAATTGTTTTATCCATTGTTTATTCATTGCTGTATGCTTGTTAAAAATCCTTTGACAGAAGAAACATACATCCGGAAACTTTCTTTAACGCAAATGATACAGATTGTATTTCTGTAAATGCAGTTGTTTATTTATTTATTTTTATTTATTTATTTATTTTTATTTATTTATTTATTTATATTTTGCGGTCCTCTCGTTATATCACGTCTGTCGGCAGAAAAGAAAAAATCTTGATATATCCGAATCCGCGAAAAGAACGAAAGTATTAAAAATTAAAAAAGATAAGAGTCTACAAATAAGTATTTCAGATTTGTCTTCAAAATGTTAGTTTATAAGAATATTATAATTTTCTTAATTCAAAATTAATGATACAGAATCGCAGTTTTTGTAACTGACATGAGAGAAAAATAATCAAAAGTGAAATTTAGGTAGAACTTTCTTTTGGTAAAGGAGGGGACGGAGACAAGGAATGGGGCTATATATGTGGATGAGTGGTGTAACGAAACACGAAACAGTGAAGAGTTGTTATATTGCTTAGTTTTAGTCTTGATATTTTATTTAAGTCTCGATTGCTTGTCAACTATTAATAAACAAACAAACAAATTTTTCAAAAATTTTATGACTATTTTTCAAGATTGAAAGTATTAGATTTCAAATTTAATTCTATACATACATATATACATATTTTTTTAATTAAAAAAGTTCACTTACTGATATTACAATATGACTTTTCTATGTGTTGTTTCCCATGTATATGATTCAGCCAATCGAAATGCTACATTCTACCGAAGTCATGTGACTTGAGAATCTAAGGATTCAAGGGAGCAAACCTAGAAAAGAAGTCGAACTCAGCTTTCTCAGACTTTGGTAAATTCACAGAATTTTAGAGATTTCGAGAAGATTTACTTTTATTTAGGGAATTCTGGAAAGATTGGCACTACTTTCCTAAAATTTAGGGAAAAGGAGTATTTCTAATCCACCTGAAATATTTTGTAGAATTTACAGCCAATGGCTACAAAATCTCATTGATAAAACCGAGAACAGTGATTTTGCGGTACGGGGTTGGACAACGGATTCCGACTAATTTTAGCGTGCTGAGTACCAAAATAATAGCAAATTTTCAGTATTGGCTCTCGTTTTTTGAATTAAAGCCAACAATACGATAATGGTACAAGTACAAAATGTATAAATTTCATCCAATCAAAATTCTGAAATTTAGGGAAATTCAAAGTATTTTAGAGATTTCGGAAGTATTTACTTATATTTAGAGAATTATAGAAAGAGTGACAATACTTTCCTAAAATTTAGGGAAAAAGAGCTTTTCTATTCCACCTTGAAATATTTTATAGAAATTACACCGAACTGACACCGAAAGGCTTCAAAATCTTACTGATAATTAAAACAACTCTCACTCTGTACAATTGCCAGATTTCAGTATTAATTGTCAGTCAGTAGAGTAAACTATGCAGTCGCTCTGACTGAATTATGTGCTAGAAAATTAAATAGAGATTCCAAGTAGCTGATACCACGCATTGGATGTAGATTTTTAAAGGCATGTAGGGGATAAGAAAGGGCTACATATCTTTCATCCAATGTTGCTTTCTTTTTCCTCGTTTCTTAAACGTTGTTCATTGGCCAACAATAAGTTTTCTCTAAATATTACTTTTAATATTATTACTCTTAATATTACACAAATAAATAATATATTAGGAATTTTTTTTTTTTTTACAAGTTAACTTTGAAAAAAAAACCTGCTGCACGATTTCCACGAAATCGAAATAAGTCGTAGAGCTGATAAAGACTTAAATTTATTTATTTATTTATGATTTCCTTTCAGTAACAAATGTGACAAATAACGTTGATATTTGAAATATCAAAAACAACATTATTATTTTTATTCTTGAAACATTCAACATGTGTGCCTATATAAGATATAACAAGATGGAAATTGTACGTCAAACGTTACAAACGAGGTGCGTTCGTACTATAGCTAGTTATATAAATATTCAGATCTTCATGATTTTTAATTCTGTGAAATGAATTATATCGTCTGCAGATTAATTTCTGTCATAAAATTAGTATCTCGGTCGCTTGACGATTAAACCTCGAAAGCTCCTATAAAAAGAAAGCACCGATTTAAAGAAAAAAAATCAAATTTCTTAATAAATGTTTTTATTAATATTTTCTAAAGTTTTGATTCGATTTTTAAAAATTTTGAAATGTCTCGACAAAATTCTGCAAAGATAATATATCTTAAATTTTGAACCATTCGGTTGGGTAGTTTTTGCGTTGTTATATGCGGACGGACAGACTGCGATATGCAGTGGAGCCTACACTTCGAGGACACCACCACAAAACATTTGGAGAACGCTGGAGTCCTCAGGCAGCTTCGTAGTCGGTACCCAAAAGAGGGAACCAAGTCCTAGGCCTGTATAAGATTATCTCATAGATGTGCAATCGTTACTTACATAAATATCTATAAATATATGTGTAAAAATGGATTTTAAAACACAACAGCACCAATTTTAGGACACTGCTAGGGTGTTTGGCTCAGTTTCACATTTCAAGCTGGCAGAAACTTCGTCCTCACCTCAACATTACCTTTCCTTCTACGATCGAAATTTTTATGAAAGATTTTTATGATGATTTTATACAATTTAAAATTATCAATATTTATATATATTATTCTGAAGTATGTAGACCTTTTACAGAGAAAATAGACGTATTCAAATACAGGAATATCTTTGGGCGATTGTTTAAAATGCATTATTTAAGATATTATTAGTTCACCAGCAGAGTCAAATTGTATGATCTAATGTGGTGTAAGCATTAGCTAGTGTTCCTATACCAGGGTTCCTAGAAATAATACGAATATAATACCCTACACGGGATTTTGTTGCTGTTAATACTTTTCGGTGTTTTTTTTGTTTTGTTTTTTTCCCCCACAAGAATTCACTGATGTTTAAAAAGAGCTCTAGAGAATGCTCCGCCCACTTTATATTGATATAAGCTGTCATTTCTTTCAGTAACTAATGTCTAAAAGAGATTGGAAACGGAAATTTAGAAATAAGTTTTATCAACGATAAATACTGAAAATTTATGCACATTTTTATTGATATATCAATGCACAAAAATTGATTAATATTCATCATTTTCCGAATGGCTTGTTTAATGATTCTGAATTTTCTTTACGAATTTTACGTAAATAAAGTATCGACGTAAGGCCGCATTTCTTATGAAAATTACCGCATTTAATACTTCTAACTCTGTTAAACTTCCTAATAAAATTAACTAACGTTATACTAACTATTGAATATAGATTTTTTTCGTGAGCGATATAAATTTCAAAACAGAGATTCTTAAATGAACTTGTGGGAAATCAAAATGGGAGGTTGGACATAGGTCAAACCTCCTGTTTTCAATATAGTGTATTTTGTTACATTTTACAATTTTAAAAACTGGATTTAAATTTATTTTTTAAATTAAACATTAACACATTTCAGTAATTAACAGTATAATTTATATAAATATATAATTTTGACAGCTGTAACTACATTTAAAATCAGACTGAATGAGATATTCCAATTAATAAATCACGTAAAAAATAAATTCGATCAAAAACGATTTAACCCTTTTTATCCTGACGCTACTTATAAGTACCACTTTAACCCCTTCGCGACGAGCGTTTTTACAGAATTTTTAATCTGTTACCACCGGTTTTTCAAATGAGAAATTTTCACCGAACAGAATCTCAAAAATGCTATGATTAGATAAGAAAAACGTTACAAAAAAAAAAAATAATAATAATAATAACTGGTGGGAATAATCGAGGATTCTGAGCATCTAAAAAGTAGCTGGAAAATTAATTCAGGATATAAAGGGTTAAAGTTCTGTAAAAATTTTAAATCTCTTTAAATGATGATCCCATTATATTTTCATTAACTATATAATGTTCCCATTAAAGAGATGAGGGAAAGATATTTTCGTTTCATGTTTTAAATGTGTGTGTGTGTGTTTTCTTGCTGGTGAAGAGAAGTTTCGATACTTTTACCAAGGATTGCATACGTCGTCGCTAAAACAAAAAAATAATCTGCTTTTAGCGATATTTGCGTTCTTCTAACGGAAAAGTGCCAATAAATGAAAAAGAAAACAGTCACTGAATTGTGAACTGTAATATTGTTAACTCTTTCAGGGGCAAGCACTTGTGCTCCTGTAACGTTGAATTCCCACCGGAATTTAGGAAAGAATTTAGTTCAAAATAAGAATAAGCAATTTTTCAACATTTTCTCGTCAAAGTTAAAAAAGTAAAATTTAATTAAAAGTTTCTGGTTTCAATCGGATTAAAATTAGGTAGTATATAATATATATCACCGCCCTTCAAAAGGCTAAACATGTTATACATTTGGAATTCGTACTCAAATTATCCTTAAAATTTGTGTTTATTTGCTGGATTTAACCCTTTTATCCTGAAGGTACTTATAAGTACCACTTTAATAAAACACCTATATATTCGTAATATGACCGTTTTTCCTAACGGTATTCACAATGGCACAAAGAGTGTATTTCTGACAGCAGGCAGGAGACGGCAAATTCAAGCACATAACCTCTTTATTGCATTGTAGGGATTTTACATTTGCCACGCTACATTCGAAATCCATTTTGCAATAGAATTGACATGCATGTTGTTCTTCATTTGAGTAATTTTAGTGGTTTATTACAGGTTATTTAGTACTATTATTTTCTATTGTTTTCTATATTCTACAGGTGAACATTTCCTATATTTTATTTGAAGTTTACTATTTGAAATTTAATATTTTATTTTATATCACAGGGTAAAAGATTTATGGTGGTTACAGTTGCATAATTAACCACTAAAACACTATAAAAATTATTTTCCTCTTTCCTATGTTTATTCTGCACCAAAACTTATCCAATGATGCAAAAATACAATTAAAAAAATTCCTGGTGGCTCGGCCTACAGGCACAGGTAGATTTCGAAGATGAAGACCGCGGGGCGCCTGTTTATTGAGAAATGCAGAAGAAATGACCTTATTGCCATGATGCGGCAGTTAGGACCGCCCACTTTGAAATCTACATGTGTTTGTAAACGGAGCCAGCGAGGATTTTTTTCCCTTAGCTGTAAGGGTTGGTCCTATAATAAAACTTGTCAATATAAAAGTTGTATATAATTGTAAGAGGATTTATAATAAATTAAAGCGGATTTGAAATCTTGTGAATTAACGAAGTTATGAATTTTTTTCTTCTGAAACCCCTATTTTTCCCAATTTGATGTCATTTTTAATGATATCAAAAATCTCTCATACATAAATTTTCGGCCCTTTACCTAGAAGTAATAATAACTTTAAACGGATTCGATACGTATCATAATTAAGAAGTTATGGGGTTTTTTTTCTTCAAAAAGCACCCCCCCCTCCCATTTCCCCACCCCCTGTATCGATTTTTCCCATTAGCGAACTTGACCGAGATTTTCTGCCTCTTGATTTTATGTATTAGTTTGGAAAAAAATTGTGCAGAATTATGGAAGTTATCGTGTCCATAAAAAAGTGATATAGATAGATTAAGGTTTGAACTGGGGGGGGGGGGGGGGGTAGGGTATTGGGAGTTATAATCGGCGTAGATCTGCAAAAAAATTTCAGAAATTTCAACATAGGGGAGAATGTAATAGGTAGTATTTCTTACGAAATCTACCTAAAATGAATTACAAGAACTACATACTCGTATACGAAAATCAAGAGTAAACAGCATCCAGTTTTATCTAAAACACGCCGATTCTAAAATCAGTAAATGAGCATATTTTCAATACGCTGTTATTGAAATAGAATTTTATTTCTCTACCTTGCTGAATTACTTCTACATTCTAAATTGGCCTTTAAGTGCACAGGGAAAACAACAATAAATAAAACTAAAACGGATTACAACAATTAAATTAAATTCTCTCATATTTTGTTTATTTAAAAAAAAATAATGGATTATACTTAGCATCATGAAAGAGATGCTTGTAATTTGAGTAGGTTTGTAAAAATGTTAGGAAATAAAATACAGAGGAACTTGCTGCACGTTATGTTGCATGTTTAAATTTGTTTTTTGAAACATAATAATATATATATTTATTTGCCCTATATGTTTAAGGTTAATATAATTCAAAGTTATACACTAAATGTGCATAAACTTTACTCAGATATAGTTGATGCCGCTTAATGTACTCATTTCGTAAATACGGTTCTTTAATATTCTACCGGCAAGAAAGAAATATGTAGGAATATACTTAATGATGAGATCTAGCCTTATATTAATAAAACAAAACGATGACTACCCTTAATAAAATTATGATATTTATATTTAACAAAAAAGATAAGAAGCATTTATTGAAAGAACTCAATATATTGTCTTTGTTTACAATTCTTCTTTAAAAGGATTAATTGTTCGTACTCCTATTGCATTTGAAAATTCTTCGAGCAATGTTGTACACAAGACTCCCTTAATAGATAAGACTTGACAATCCGGAGAAAGTCTATGGGAGAAAATGTCCGCGGTAATTGCCACTTATTAATTGACTTCCTCCGGAAAGTATCGCCGCCTGGTGGATACTACCGCAGAGTTGCCAAGTCTCCGGCTTTTTGAACACCAGTATATTTTTAGAGAAAATGTTGTTCTTTTAAATCCCAGAATTCTCCGATCAAACAAAACAAAATTGTCTGTACTAAAAAACTGGTATCCAAAAAGAGAATAGAAAAATCTAGCAGCTCTGCTACCGCACAGCTGCCAACTTTTACGCTTTTTTCTTACCACTAAAATTTAATAGAATTTTTTTCGTTAGGTAATCACACGATCTTGTCAATTTAATAAGATAAAATTTAGTATAAAATTTTAGTGGTAGGAATTAAGCGTAAAAGTTGGCAGCTATGCTACCGATACTAGTTCATAAGCAAATGCATAGAACAAATGGAGCTGTGAAAAAATTTCATGTCGAAAATACTCCTATTACTGACGATTGATGGCGCTAGTAGCAGGAGAATATAGCGGTCAAAGGAAACTTGCTGATTGTGAGGCCTGATACTATGATAAGGAGGCCTTGGTTGTACACTTTGTTTCAAAAATTTCAACAAGCTTTTCATTTCTCCAATAGAACCTGTGTGCTTGGCGTCAAGCGCCTCCTTATAAGTCATCGTCAATATATACAGGGACGAGATAGCGCACACAAGGAAATTTACAACACACAGAAATACAGCCGAGAGCTCCACAAAGAATGTGCAACGGAGCCAGCGGGATTCGAACTCGCTCCCACCTGCACTCGCAAGCGATTAGGGGCCGTTCAGATTATTACGTAAGCACCTAAGGGGGGAGGGAGGGGGTTAGCGATTTGCTTGTTTTTGCTGATAAGGTGGAGGGGGCGGGGGTTGAATGATGCTTACTTAAGACATTTTCAAAATCTCTTAAACTTGTAAAAAAAACTATTAAAATTTCAAATTGAAAAAAAGAAATAGCAAAAGAATATTAAACTTGAAGTTCTGATGTCGGCTATTTTGACCTTACAAGGGAAACATAAACGATCTCTTTTATCTAGAGGTGACTGTTCATGTTTGATGCATGAGGACTTATTATCTCTGAGAACTTACTACTATTTCCAATTGTGAGAATAAAATAGGATAGAATTGAAAGGACCGATTCGATATGTTGTATTGTGACAATATGAGTTTTCCGGGAAAGTTTCCAAAACGTAAGTAAAATTCCATCTTATTTGTTTCCACCCTCTTCTGTCAAGTGGTTGAACCCCATAACCATAGTGACCGACTGCTCTACTATCTGGTGTCTCGTGAGTTTTGAAAACCTCTCAGTAGTGTCGTAGTGTTTAAAATAAATGAAATCGGAAATATGGCTTCATTTCGAGAAATCTTGTATAAAAAACTTTTTGAAAGTTTCAAAAAGTCTGCATCAGATAAACCTTTGAAGGATATCCAATGTAAAACTAATGATGTGTGGCGGCAGTACAAAAAGTCTTCTAAAACTGACAAAGAGTTAGAGGTATTGGTGCTAAAAAGAATTGAGGACGAACTGCGTAAGGCAACAAAACAGAAATCAGTCTTTCTTGATTATTTTATAAAAGTAATTATAATCAATTTATTCTTAAAATTTAAAATATATTTTATCGTAACTTTAAGTTTACATAATTACTTGTAAAAATTGAAAAAATATAGATAAGATAAAATGACCGTGTAACCTTGGCGAAACATGGTCAGTATGGCAATAAATAAAGACCAAGGAAATGTCAAAAAACGAGTTAATACTTTTTAAATTAGTGCTCCCGATGCGATACGTATTTCAGTTGTACGTTTAACCCCTTGGGGAAGAGCGATACGTATACGTGACGCATAAGATGCTCAGAATCGTCGATTTTTCCCACCAGTTATTTTTTATTGTAAGCTTTGCCTTATTATATCTTAGCATTTCCACGATTCAATTAGACGAAAATTTCTGTTTTGAAAAACCGGTGGTAAATTATTAAAAATTCTGTAATAGACGCTCGTCCCGAAGGGGTTAACCGATATACGTATATACGTATAATACGTATTTAAGGAATACGTATACCTTAAACTATACGTTTAAACGTATCCGGATACGTATAAGCGTATATCGGTTAAACGTATAATTCAAGTATACGTATAATTCAAGTATACGTTTAATTCAAGTATACGTATATTTCAAGTATCGGATTTACTTTTAATGCCAATGGATCTCATCAGTGTTACGTCACTGAACGGAGAACAAGTTGGAAATCTGTGGCGTTACTTTAGCAATCTATATATTTAAAACGAAAGACGCATTGTGCCAAATTTTCACACGAATATCGTCTCTTTACGCATACGTCAACGTTTTTTTTGAAGGATTCTCCCCTCGAAACGGGAAACATGATTGATTAGCCTGTTTAAGCCTAGGGGGGTTGAAAAGGGTTGATTTAAAGACTTCTAATATATTTTTCCTCTGAGGTTGAAAGCTAAAGCTTTTTTTCTTTCTTTCTTTAAAGAACTCATGTTTTTACTATTAAATATGCATCTTTTTTTTGCAAAATCTTAAAGAGAGCTTGGTATCATGGTTTATCTGGGTTTTAGAATCAGGCTGATAAAAGTAAAATTAATGAAAAATTTTAAAGGCCGCGTAATTAAAAAAAAAATAGAAAATACTAAATATTGAAATATATATATTTTTTAATTTTTGAGACTATAGTAAGTAAAAATAAATCATTCAATTAATATTTTTAGTTAAATTCTTCCTAAATTAATTCAAGAATAATAGGATGTAAATTACAAGCTTAAAATTATTTCACTTCAATAGTTGAGTAGGCTGGACCGACAACACAATCTATCGTTTTACATCTATAGAAATTGCTTACACAATATAACAGTTCATATAATTTTCAATATTTAATTAATTTAAAAGCAGCTAATTAAAAATAAAAGTATATTTCTAAAGGAGCTTTCAAGTTATTTACCGTCAAATTTTGACCTGTACCATCTAGTCTGTATAATATATTTCATACATAGAATCTTGTTATTTTTCCCTATAAACGATTATCGTAAAAGTATAACGAAAGTAAAAAGACTTTTTGAGTAAATAAGGAGAATATACACGTTTCAGATCTATTGTTAATCCTTATTAAGTATATTCTTTCATTTTTAATTAAAAAAAAAATATTTTTATATCATATATTTTTATGTGCGTATACTCAAATTGCGCCCGGAGGGGAGTCCAATGTTGTTCTTTCCACGGTGCTAATGTTTTCTACTCTGTGTTAATGTATAACGCAATTTCATTTTTTTAACCATGACACTCGTGGTATGTTTTATACAAAGTGTATGTGCATCACAAGATATTACGTTTTAAGAATTGTTGTTAATCTCGACAAATTTCATTTTTTGTGTTAGTACCTCTAAATTTCGATTACTTATAGCCTGACAAATAATCGTCACTGCAGGTTTCAGAACGCAATCTCACAAGCTTAAAATGACTTGCCTTCTCTTTTCTTTTTTGCTGTAAAACGTATTTTCAAAATATTTTTAATATAGAAAAAAGTATTCTTAAATAAAATAAAAGCATGTTTAGTTAGTTATTTGTTACGGCCGATTATCTGCACTGGGGATATAGGCCGGTGGGAGTCTTTAAAATAAAAATAAGATTATGAAACTTCCAAGGAAAACCGTTTAAACGTTTATACGTTTAACCGCTGGTGTAAGATCCGAATATACGATGTACCGTATATGCTGTTTCGTTTAATACGTATAACCGCCTTGGTCGTATCATACGTATCCAAAATCTGCACCCCGTATAATACGTATTATACGTATACTCCTATAAACGTTTAATAGGGAGCACTATTTTAAATATGGCGTAGCCAAGCTAAACCTTATTTTTTCTTTTCAAATAACTCGAAAATGAATGCATCCATGGGGGAAAAAATTAAAAAATATGTAAATTTTGTAGCAGATAATCTTCTAACTGTTTTCAAATTTTGTACCTTACTAAAAATGAAACGTAATCCAGTTGACCCCTCCCCACACACACACAGCTTTTACAACTATACATGCACTGTTGAGAAAATAAAAGTATTATGATTTAAAGAAAGTCCAAAATACAAATATTTGACATTAACGCAGAAAAAAGAAGAAGGGATGATTAAAAAATTTAAACTTCTCCCAAGACACTAAACATTGATAAACATAATAATAATAATAATAAAATAAAATAAAAAAACCGTTTTGGTATGATGAGTATATGATATATGAAAACCAAACTAAAGAAAAATACAAGAATTCTGCTTAAAGCTTTTTTCAAAACTTTAATAAAAGGATTTCAAAAAAAAAAAAAAAAAAATTCTTATTTGGGGGTGAGAGCTTAAAAATGTGCGTGCAGCATTTGCACGCACATTTTTAAGTGCAGCATTTACTGCATAGTTGCAGCATTTACAAGTTGCATACGAGTTGCAGCATTTGCTGCATAAAGCTGCAAATGCTGCACGCTAAATTATGACTAAGCGCTTGGACTTTTCTTTACATTCGTTTTTGAATGTGATTTATTCCGTACAAAATATTTTTACACACAATAAACAACGATTTTTTTTCCCTTTTGAACTTTTTATAAATAACAATAATTCATAACTTCTTCCAGAACAAGTAATATACAAAAAATAAATAAATAAGTCAATTCCTACTTAGGCCAACAAAGAAAATTTTTATTTTAGTTACTTTTTATTAAATATTTACAATTAATATAAATGTGTATATGCATATGACAGAATCATAATATTAAGTGGCAAAATAGAAAGCGAATTTCCTTGCAGTTTTCCATTTTAATAAATAATATCAGAATGTCCCTAATAATACGTAAGTAAGTACCAAAAATAATATGAAACAGTATAGAAAATAACATTAAACCATAATCAGGAGTCAACAGTTTCATGTAGTAGCGACTCTTTCGAAGAGTGTTTCTGCTCATTTATCTTCGAGATTTGAATGCTAGTAGTTTGGTGATTGAATTTAATTAATGAATTAATATTTGAAAAAACTGTATTAACATCAAGTGTCATCCACTACAAGTTTAAAAAAAAATCTATTTGAACTTCAGTGGATGAATAAAAAGTATTTTGTTAACGATTGAAATTTTGAAGAAAAAATAATTTGAGCATTTGAATTGGAATTTTGCTTTTTAATCATAAATATATAAAATAAATCCGTGCAGCATTAATGTCCCACGTTATCTATATTGAACATTTTTTTATAATCATCGTTGTGGTATTTTATTTTTGTGGCATCACTAATTTGAGGAAAATCTTTCATTCCATTGATGAAAACAATGGGAGAATTTTTTTCTCCCATATAAAACTAAAATTAATTAATTTAATTTAATTAGTGAATTAATATTTGAAAAAACTGTTTTAACATCCATTGTCAGCCACTACAAGTTTAAAAAAATGAATTTGAACTTGAGTGGATGAATAAAAAGCATTTTATTAACAATTGAAAATTTGAACAAAATATATAAATATATAGAGAGTATGAGCTAATAGTAGGAATTGAAAAAAAAAATGACCCAAACCATGACGCTATATTCAATAATGGTTGTCATATGAAAAACAGAAAATAATCATAAATGTTAGAATCATAAATGTCATAATACTTAAATAAACAGTGGACTCGCAACATGACTTTATAAATGTTAGCTTCTGGAAGTTTTAGATTCAATATTTCACCCCCAAAGTCTGATTTCAGAGCGTGTAGAGATGGGTGTAGAAACAGAGAGAAGTTACAAATATTCGAATGACTAAACAAGATACTGGTTATTAGAACGACAAGTTGAAAAAGAAAGTCCAACGTCTTAGCCGACATCTACTAGAGCTTATGTATAATGAATAAGCAGATATTTTGATTCCGATATCTTACTTTCTTCCAGGTATATTTGGAAATGGGTTACCTTGCATTTTACGTTTTAATGAATGGAAGTTATTGTAAAGGAATTATCCAATTATTGAACATGTCCTAATTATATTGCGAAATTTTCATTCAGTTAATATTTTAATTACTTTTTTAGTTTGGAAGCATTTAAATATTTTCCAAAGAAGTTTTATTTTTATGTGAATTTACACGTCTTTCGAAACCTGATGGAAATATTACTTTTAATTGGGGGTGGAGCTATTCAACTTTTTTAGCAAATAAATAGTTGGAGGCTGGTCGATCAATTAGAATCCTTAAATTGTTCTCAAATTTTATAATAATTTTAATATGCATTTAAATTTTAATAAAAATGTTTTAAAGTTTATTATCAACAAATTTATCATTTTTATAAACATGCTTTATGAATTCTAGTAAAATATGCCACCAGATTATGTTTAAAAACGTCACTGATCGAAAACTGTATATAGTATATATATATCATTAACAACACAGTTACAAAAGTATAGAGCCTCTTCGATTGAGTTTGAAATAATGTCTTACGTTTAAAAATAACTTCAATGAAAGCTTTGAAATGCACATATCTCGTTATCCAATTATCGACCTAACTACTTCGCCAATCGTGTGCCGAAGTGTGGCATCATACGAACATTAACTGATAAAATTAACATATGTAAGGTACAATTAATTTCAGTTATCAAATCAGCTTAAATATATCTTCAATGTATCCATCACTGGCAGTGGTAGATAAGCACTTACTTGGATACTCATGCCGCAAATATATATTAAATACATTTTTTACTTTAACCTATTATAAATAATGTACAGTTTAAGCTAAAACTCACACCAGAAATTTTAATTTAGATAATATTTTAGTAAAAGAGAGTAAAATTTTTAGTTAACTGTAGATGTACACTGCTGTTAAATTCCGGCTGCTTACGCAAGTAAGCGGCCTTGCATTCTGTTATTAAAGGGAAAACGATGTCGTCCGATTTGACTGACTGTTTATTTTTTATTAGGTAGCTTTTATTACAAAAAGTTACCTATTAGGGATTTCGACTCCCCCGATTGATGAGTCGACTCACTTGTGGAAGTACGATTGGTTGGTTGGTTGTTTGTAAAGATGCCGAAAAATTCTCTTATCGTATCACGCGTATTGCACACAAGGGGCGGATCGAGATTAGGGGGGGGGGCGATACATTGTTCTTGAATCCTTGATAAAATAATAAATAGGACAGATTATTTTTTTTTCTTATCGAGTTTTATAATTTTAGTGCCGTAAGGAAAAGGCGAGGCTTGTAGTTGGCTGTTCTTACCCATGTTGTTGGAACAAAAAGGTTTAAAAAGTAAAGTTTTAAATATTTTAAGAATTGCGAATTAAGGGACAAAGAGGGGGGGGGGGGGAGCCGAAATTTTGTATGCGAGGGTATTTAGATGACACATTATTTATTTATAGTACAATAGTCTTTTAATAGGCCAGAAAATATCTTTTAATTGAAGCGTTTCAAATACTTTAAGTTTTAACGGTTCGTTCCAGAGGAGAGAATGCAAACGGGGAATCAGCATTTTTGTGGGGAGTGGAATTTAGATGTCTGATTTTATTTATCGTCAATAATGTAACAGATAAAGCAAATTTAGATGTCTGATTATTTATCATCAATAAAGTAACAGATAAAGCAAACCAAAATATTAAAAATAAAGAGTTTCAAGGAATTTAAACTTTGAGTGCTGTTGGGGGGGGGGGGGGGGGGGAGACTATTGGTAATTTTTTATAATTTCTATTTTATTATTTTTTTTATTTTATGAGAGGAAAGATATTTGTAAAACGAACGGGGCATGAACTCATTTACAACTGAAACTGTTCTAGTGATAATTGTTGGTATGGTATGGAGTATGGAGATCATCGTGATTTATGCACTTTTGTATTTGATAGTGCTTTGTTTTTCGTAACAAGATTTACAAGTAGCTAGGTTAGGTAGACAATTGCCCTAAAGAAGAAAAAATGTCAAATTATGCTCGGAAAGCGGATTATGTTAAAACATAAATTCTGTCTGAACGTTTACACATAATACTAGTAAATCTACAGATCAGGAGGCTCAACGTCAGCTCTGAAAATCGTTGTTTTTTAATATCACTTTTCATATTTAGCATTTTACAATCCGCAATTTAATTCTATTAATTATATACATAGTATTTATAGACATACAAAACACTTCGAAGGTTTTCAAAAATTAGAAGCGTTAAATTACAGTGCCTAGAAGTAACTAGTGCGCTTATCGCCAATACAACCATAAGGAAAAAAATGTGTCAGAAAGGAGGAAAACCAAATTCTCCCCCAGAGGGCGTCGAGTTCCCACCGTGGTTATTTGCATTTGAAGTTTCATTTAAAAGGCTTGATCCTAATATGAGTTTTGATATAATTACCTCTATATTTTCAAACAAACTATACGAATTTTTCTATTTCTCTAATATTTTAAAGTAAACATATATTATAACATATACTATGCTTCTTTAATGATAAATTAAAATGGATAATTCCGCAAATACTACGAAAAGAAAAGCTGATCGAACATGCTTCGTTTCTGGATGTTCAAGTGGATATAAAGTAACAAAACTAAAATAACTCTATTTTCCACCCCTAAAAACAAAAACCAATTTGAAAAATGGTTAAAAGTCATTCCGATAAAGAATACTTTAGCCGATAATAACATAAAGCCGATAAAGACTTGAACCAATATTCAGTTGTGTGTGAATAGCATTTTGATGAGCGATTTATTGAGAGGAGAAATAACGATTTATTAATTATTGATATCCTAATTTTTAAATTTATTTTAACATGACTATTTTGTTTCATTAGTATGCTTTCATTGAATTATGGTTTTAATACATTCACAAAATTAATTTCTTACTTTTTGTATCTGTTACTGGAATTAAAATTGTTTGATTTATTTCTTTTATTAAAATTTTGATTCACATTGGGAAATGTGAGTATGAGAATGGTTAAATATTGTTGATAGATTAATATAATATTTAAAAAAAAAACTAAAATATAATAAAAACTATTAATTAAAAGAATTTTTTTAAAGGATGATTAGCACATCTACCCAAAATTTAAAGAAAATGCATTCTTGTAATACTTTCAGGAGAATATTTTTTTTTTTTTTTTTTTTCTAGATTTGAAAGAATCATAGATTTCTCATTTGATGTTTTGTTAGTATACCTTAAATTATTTTACCCAAAACTACGCTCTGAAACAACAGAAATTTTTAACAACTAATCATTATTAATTAAATTTATTATAGATTAAAATGTTTTGAGCTTGAATTTACATAGCTGTGTTATACAATTATTTTAAATTTAGTATTTTAACTTTTCTATTTAAATTAATTAAAATATTGATTTCGTGATAATGATAATAAATAGTTTAAAGAATGAATTATTATCATAAATATTTTATTAATTATTGATATCCTAACTTTTTAATTTATTTTAACATGACTATTTTATTTCATTAGTATGCTTTCATTGAATTATGTTTTTAATACATTCACAAAATCATTTTCTTACTTTTTGTAAGGTGTCTATTACTGGAATTAAAATTGTTTGATTTATTTCTTTTATTAAGATTTTGATTCACATTGGGAAATGTGAATATGAGAATGGTTAAATATTGTTGATAGATTAATATAATATTAAAAAAAAAAAAAAAAAAAAAAAAAAAAAAACTAAAATATAATAAAAACTATCAATTAAAATAATTTTTTTAAAAGATGATTAGCACATCTACCCCAATTTAAAGAAAATGCATTCTTGTAATACTTTCAGGAGAATAATTTTTTTTTCTAGATTTGAAAGAATCATAGATTTCTCATTTGATGTTTTGCTGGTATACCTTAAATTATTTTACCCAAAACTAAGCTCTGAAACAACAGAAATTTTTAACAGCTCAATTTACTCTTAGTTTGTTAAGTGGATGTAAACAAGTTATGTAATAATAAATACCCATTAAAAAGTTGTCAGAATAGGGGTAAAATAATTTAACTGTATAAAAAAGGACAAGTTTTTACAACAATATATCGATGATGTATGATGTATTTATCCAATATATTGTTTTAGAAATAACTAAATATTGTTGGAAGAAAAACGTCCTATGATAAATTTTGTAACTGTTTGATTTCTTTACAATTAGTTGTTATGAAAGCAGTTACATTTCTCCCCAACTGCATTTTCATTATTAATTTTTTTTTCTTGTTTATTTTTTATCTAGAGCATTATAAAGTACTAATTTATTACCGAAAAAATTAGATTTAAAACGATGTTTATGTTCAAACGAAAGTTACCATAGCCGCGGCGAGAACACTAGCGCCATCTATCAGCGTCCTCTATTTCAGAGATATAATTTTGACGCCGATAACAGTACTATTTACTTCTAGGCACTGTAGTTAAATTAAACACGATTTATGCAATGATATTCTGAAATTCTTATAAACTTCCTATTCAGGAAATTTTTTGGATAAAGAGTACATTTCTTCAGGGAGGCTCTGCCCCCTGAACCCGTAATCTTGTTAAATTTATATTCGTGATTTCCTATTGATTGTGTGAATGATTATAGCATAGCTGCCAACTTTTACGCTTTTTTGCTACCACTAAAAATTAATAGAAAATTTTACCTTATTGAATGATATGGTTTCGGCGGTTTAATAAGCTAAAATTTAACATAAAATTTTAGTGGTAAGAAAAAAGCGTAAAAGTTGGTAGCTATGTTATAGTATATATTGGATTTAGTTTTATACTGTGGTTTTATTAGGATAAGCAACAGTTTGGAAAATAATTTCATGTTATCCTAATACCCAAATAGAAATATTTACTTACCTTCCAACCACGAAACACTTGCATCTGATGGGTAAGTTGAATAATATTATATCTCTTGTACAAAAGCAACGTATGGAAATGTAAACTGAATCTACGGTATTTCACTTATATCTATTTTAGAAATCTAGTGTGATAAAATTTTTGTTTCGGGAAAACAGTTTTGATGGTCATTCTATAATATTTAGATGTAAGATCTTATCTAAGTACGTCCTATCTACTAGAAGGCAATAGCATACTAAAATCCCTACCCCCCCCCCCCCCTCCAAACAAAATATATTATTATTCGTATTTGGAAACTTTTAAATCTATTGGGTAATCATTCATAATCGTGTCTACTGCCAATTCACTAAATAGCAAACGTGATTTTGCGCTATGAATTATTTTTTTTTGTGATAGCTTTTTATGATCTTCGTTTCCAGTAATTGTGTTATTTCAGGATGTATGGATACGTTTTACTACGCTAATTTCTTTAGCTTAACCATCTCGTACGAGAGATTTTATCCTATTTTTAAAATAATAATGATTTTCAACCACGAAAAAATCACATCTCTTCCAGAAAATGAATAATATTTCATGTAAAAATGTTTCAGAAATAATTATACAGTAGTTAAAAGGTAACTTGTATCAAAATAAGTTCTCATTTATTTCAATAAAATACAAAAATCAACCGAAAATATTTTATTTTGCGAATAAAATATTGCAGCAAAATAGTCCGAGTTATTTGAATTTTATTATTTTGATATTCTTTGAAATATAGTTGCTAGGTTACGGTTAAATTAAAGAGGAAAATAAAAATAAATGCATTTTAAAATTTGCAAAAAATTATAAAATAAAATGTATTATATTATTAGAACTGGGGTATAAAATTGTACCAAAAATTATACACCTAATTAAAAAAAATCTGACAAATGTATTAACAAAATTTCAAATTAATTTAAATAATTTAAAACCTGACTTGATAAATTTTAGCCTTCATAACTTACCGTTTAAATACATTAATCAAATGCGCCATTTTATTTTCAACGAATAAAAAAATTCAACATCGTCTGAATTCCCATAGGAAAGCATTATGACTTAAAAAGAAATGTTCTATATTTTCCGAACGAATGAACCAAATGTAATTCAAAACTATACAGCTAATTCCGGATACCTCACCAACATACCTAACAAAAATCGACCTAATCGGATCGTTTTTGCGACAGTTATCGCGGAACAGACAGAGAGACAGAAACCAAAAACTTTTCGGGTGTTCACAGTGAGCCTCAACTGACGTTTCGACAATTAATTTATTATATTTGCTCACTTATTATGATAAAAAAAAAAAATGGGGGTCCTTTTAAAATGGGGGTGGGGTTATTCATAATTTTCACCAAATGACCAGAATGAAGCTAGTGGATCATCTGGAATGGTTAAATTTGTTGTACTCAAAATTTAAAATAATTTTAATATGCTTCGATATTTTAATAAAGTTGTTTAAAGTTTATTATCAATAGTTTTGATCATTTGTTTAAATGCGCTTTATGAATTCTGATTAAATATGCTTCCACATTATGGTTCAAAATATCACTAAACGAAAATTATAAAGATCGATAAACTAAATCAGTTACAAAAGTATAGAGCCTCCTCGATTTCGTATGAAATGATGTCTTACATGTAAAAATAACTTCAAAAGCCTTGAAATATAAGTATTTTTTTTATCCGATAACCGGATGAAATACGCCACAAATTTTGTGCCGAAGTATGGTATTATAAGGCAATTAACTAACAAAACTAACATATGTAAATAAGATACAATTTATTTAAATTATCAAGTCAGGTTAAGTTTGCTTAATGTATACATCCCTGGACCAGCACTTGCTGTTATACTCATGCCATTAAATATGTATCTAATAAAATAAATTTATTACAATAAATGTCATAAACATTATGTACACTTTAACTTAAAACTTATACCAGAAACTTTATTGAATATAATTTTTAGAATAAAGACATGAAGTTTGTTAAAACAATAGATTAGAGAATCTGTAATAAAAGCATCAGCAGCTGAAATATTCAAGCAGCCTGGTTTAAATTGTCAATAAGAAATGAAATGCATCAATTGTTCAATTAATTTGTTTTGCTCGCAAATGGGAAAAGTTAGTAGTTAGCAGGATGTGCTTAAAACATTTTTTGTACCTGGTCCTGCATTTTATACTACAGTAAAACCCAGCTTATCCGAAAAGCATGGGACCAAGGGATTTTCGGTTGACCGGGGTTCCATAGGAATTTTCGGATAACCGGGAGGCTTACTAATTTTATTCTACCAGATGACACTACTCACCCTTTGTAAAATCCCCCTTTCTGTTGTTTTGATTGGCGAGATTAGGCGTCGCCAATAATAATTATTGTAACCCTTTATTTTGCTGTTTTTCAGTTTTAATGCTGATTTAGAAGTGATGTAATTTTGAACCGAGTTCTCGGCGGTATATCCGAGTTTCTGAACCAGGCTTTTGCTTGGTAATAATAATAAATTTATTAGTTTTATCTATCTGAACCTTTTATTGATGTGTAAATTAACGAGAAATTCTTAGTACTAGGGGTCTCAGCCCCTTACTCGCTAACGCTCGCCAAGCCACCCGTGAATTGCGAAGCAATTCACATTGAGACCGCTACGCGTTCCCAGCTCGCTTCGCTCGTTCGCCCCTTTTTATTTTTGCAGTAATTCTAGCCGGAACTACCATAAATCATTTGAACATATGAAATTGACAATTTTTTTAAGGTAAAAAAGTAATTGAACTCCGTTGAAAACACAACTAAAAATGCATTTAGTTGCAGCTACTAATGAGCATATAAATCATTTAAATACTATGAATAAAGGATATTGGAAACATAATTTGTTAAAAATTTACTGCACCTATAATATTATACAGCACGACTTATTCATTTAAAAAAAAAACAAAAAACAAAAAAAAACACTACGTAATAGAAAGATATTTTATCATGAATAATTGTTTAAATTTCGTTCGACATTTTACTATTCTAATTGATTATAGATTTCTGCAACAGATGGCAGCAGGTGCAACCTAGACAGTTAATATTTTTACTTCTCTCCGATTTTTCACGTGAGTGAAATTCATTAATAAATTCTAAATAAGAGATGAGAATTCATTTGAAATTAGCAATATTACTCATAATTAAAATGAGGAATAATATCAGACGCTTTGGATTACGTACATGTTATTTTATTTTTAATATTTGCTAGCTTGATTTTCACGACTCTGTCACTGACCGCCATATTGGAGGCGGGGCTGATCTATCTAATACAATCTAGTCTTTTCATTGGTCTGATCTCTGGAAACTACGGTTGTTGCCAACAATAAGCTAGAAATTCAGCCCTATTTCCGCGCCGCGTAAGACAAATATATATATAGATGAATAAAATCCTGATTCGAAGAACAAACAATTAATTTTCGTTATGCAACTTTCGTCATTTCTGGCGTCCCGCGACCTGATTTCTGCACTGGATTTATGATTTTTTTCTTTATAAATGGTTCTCTGAAGACTTGAGGTAAGCTCAGTCTAATTTATATTTTCGTTAAACTGTAAAATAAAATTGATATGTCTACTATAGATACTTTAAAAAAGAAGCGTTCTGGTTTACGAACGCAAACAACAAAGCTGTGTACTAAAATATGTACAATTCTTGAAGATGACTCTATATCATTAGAAAACAAGTTTGATATGTTAAATATCTGTAAAGATCAGTTAAATGAGAAATATGAAACATTAAAAAAATTAAATTCTGACATACAAGACGAAATCGCTGATGCAGATTTCGAAAAAGAAATCGAAAGCTCAGAAAGCTATAGTGAAAAAATTATCGAATCGCGTTACAAAATAACGAAATTCTTAAATGAACGCAACTCCCAAAACCAAAATAATGCTTTTCAAAATTTTATGAAAAATGATTCCGTTTCTCAAAACGGAAATATAGAGATATCTATGAACTTGCCGAAGCTGACAATAAACAAATTTTATGGTGATTCTTGTTTAAGGCTCGAATTTTGGAGTAAATATTCGAACACAATTCATAAAAATGAGCACTAACTCCAATTGATAAATTTCCCTATTTAAAGTCACTTTTAGGCGGTAGTGCTGCCAATACAACTGCAGGTTTTTCGCTGACTAAAGAAAATTATGATCACGCGATAGAATTGTTAAAAAACCGTTTTCGTCGTAATGATCTAGTGATAAATGGCCACATGACGAAATTATTAAATTTGAAACCTGTTAGAAACGCTAGTAATATTAAAGCTCTAAGAGAGCTATATAATGAATGTGAGATTCAGATTAGAAATCTCAACTCTTTAGGCGTAACGTCGGGTTCATATGGATATTTGTTATGTCCGATTCTTCTTAAACTTATTCCATCTGATATTGCTTTAGAATTTAATAGAAAACGTACGAAAAATGTAGACTGGGACATAAATGAACTGATTAATTTTATAAAAGAAGAAATTGAATCGCGTGAAGCAACTTTACAATTAAATGGCTTTGAAAAACCAGTTTCTGATAAACACGAAAATTACAAGAAAATTTATCAAAATTATAAAAGAAGCACTCCTTCAGCCTGTGCATTGGCTACTAATGTAAAAAATGTTTGTATATTTTGTGAAAATGATCACGATTCTAAATCATGTAAAGATCGTTCTATTCATCAAAAACGTGATAAATTGCGCATCCATGGTCGTTGATTTGTTTGTTTCAGAAAATTTCATGTGTCGGCCAAGTGTAAATTTAATTCTGAACAATGCAAATATTGTAATAGCAATTTTCACCATTTTTCGGTTTGTTTAAATACGATTTCTAATCAAACTGTCCCGAAAGAAATCAAATCAGCAGACTCTATAATTACTTCAATTACTCATTGTAAAGTCAACTCAAATGAAAATACTTTTAAAGAGGTTATTATACAAACAGCTTGCGTAAAAGTGGAATCTGGAATAAATTCTGAACTTTCCTTATGTTTATATGATTTAGGTAGTCAAAAATCTTTTGTGACAAAAACGATTAGTTTCAAAATTAAATCCACGAATTATTCGTAGAGAAAAACTTCAGATTTTTTCCTTTGCAGTTACTAAGCCACAAATAAAAACTTATGATGTTGTGCAATTAAAATTATCTCATGTTGAAGACAAATCGCGTTTCATTTTTATTGAGGCTTTAGTAACAGACGTAATTTCTAATGCAACGATTCATCCCCCACTTCTCAACAAACAGATAACAGACAAATTTGCGCCCTATAAGCTGTCAAATTATGCTGCGCCATGCGATTCTCAAATAAATATATTAATTGGAGCGGATTATTTTTATCAAATCTGTCGCGAGGGAGAGGTACAGAAAATAACTAAATCTCTATTTTTATGTGAAAGTTTATTCGGACACTCTTTATGTGGGTTCTATGAGGTTGAAAAAAGGAATTTGAAATACGCATCTGTTTTAAATCTGTCCGTTGTAAATCTAGAGAGAGAGGATTTGAAATTTTTATGGGAAATTGAATCTTTGGGTATTACGCAATCAAATGAAAATATTTCAGATATGGATAAGGAAATTGTGAATAAATTTGAGAATAATTTAAAATTTGTAAATAATAGGTATGAAACGGGTTTATTGTGGAAGGATGAGAAAACTAGAGTAGATAATAATTTTATAATAGCAAGGAATCGTTTTAACGAATTAAATCGTAAACTCGAAAAGGATAAGGACTTATGTAAAAAATATAAGGCTATTGTATTGGAACAAAAAACTACCGGAATTGTAGAAGACTGCCCTGATAGAATAATTGAGAATGGGTATTTTATGCCTCATAGACCAGTTTTAAGAGAGGATAAATTAACTACCAAAGTGAGGATGGTTTTCGATGCTTCTTCTAAAGAAAAGCATTTAAATTCTTTAAATGACTGTTTATACCCAGGTCCTAATCTCAATCCGAACATACTTGATGTAATAATGAATTTTAGAAAATATAATGTTGCATTTTGCGCTGACTTAGAAAAGGCCTTTTTGCAAATTGGGATATCAGAAGAGGATCGGGATTATTTAAAATTTTTGTGGTTTGGTGACGAGAATGATAACTTAACTTTTTTAAGATTTACTAGAGCTGCTTTTGGTTTAACTTGCAGTCCCTTTATTTTGGCTGCAACGATTAGATATCATATTCGGAAATATATTGATCATCCTGAAGTTGTTAAGATCTTGAATTCATCTTTATACGTAGATGATTTAATAACGGGGTCAAAATCTGATGAAGACGCTTTTTATCTATCATCAACAGCTTCGGATATTTTTAGGGAAGCTGGTATGAATTTGCGAAAATTCAAAACTAATTCTGTTAAACTTAGAAAAATATGGGAGGAAAATAAATTATGTGACTCAGAAGAAAATTCGAATAATTCTTTGAAGATTTTGGGATTATTATGGGATACCAATTGGGATATTTTACGTTTTGATGTTCAATCCTTTCCTGATGAATGGAAACTTAATCCAACGAAACGCGTTGTTCTTAAAGCCATGTTAAAAATCTTTGATCCGATTGGATTCATCGCACCATTTTCTATTCGTATGAAAAGTTTGCTACAGGAAACATGGAAAAGGGGATTGGAATGGGATGAAAAATTCCCTGATGATATAAAAATTGAATGGGAAAATTGGTGTTCAGAAATCGAACATTTAGATAAATTTGAGGTTCCCCGCAAATATTTTCCGCAGGTCTTAGAATTTTCAGACCCAATTGAAATTCATATTTTTTCCGATGCCAGCCCTAAGGCTTATGGGGCTGTAGCTTATTTTCGATATATCACAAGTAATAATGAAATTATGACCAGTCTTATTTGGGCAAAATCTAGAGTTTCCCCGATTAAGTGTTTGACAATCCCTCGTCTTGAATTAATGGGGGCATTAATAGCTGCTAGGATGTCTAAATATTTAAAAAATGTATTTAATTTTCAAAATTTGGAAATGCATATCTGGTCAGATTCCGCTATTACGTTATACTGGATAAAAGGATCAGCCAATAATTGGAAGCCCTTTGTGGCTAACAGGGTTGTAGAAATACAGTCTTTGACTGATCCGAAATTGTGGAAACATATCCCGGGTAAGGACAACCCGAGTGATCTTCTTACTAGAGGCGAGAATTTACATAACATCACTAAAAATAAATTATGGTACTATGGTCCAGAATGGTTATCATTACCAAATGACAGTTGGCCAAAACCTGAAAAGGTACCATTTAACGCAAACATTTTAAATCAAAGCATTTTGAATGAAAGAAAATCATCGAAGTTGAGTTCTGACCGAATATCTTGTACAGTAGGTGTTGTACCTCCAGAATCATTGTTAAAATTAGAAAATTTTAGTAATATTTCAAAATTACTTAACATCACAGCATGGATCTTTAGATTTTTAAATAATATCAACAAAAGTAAAACTAAAATTTCAGGTGAGCTGACAGCTCCAGAAATTGAAAAAGCAGAAATTTATTGGATAAAACAAACTCAGCTATCTGTATTTAATCGTGAAATTGACTTTTTGAAAAAGGGAAAGGCCATCGATAAAGATTCTGCATTGTATAATCTGAATCCAAAATTAGATGAGAATGATTTACTGATTGTATCTGGCAGATTACAATTTTCAGAATTTTCTCAAAGGGAAAAACTTCCTTTTATACTTCCAAATGGCAGTACTTTCACAAAATTGTTGATTCAGAATGCCCATGAAAAGGTTTTCCATCATGGAATCACAACTACATTAGTTCATTTACGAGAAAAATATTTTATAATCAGAGCACGAAAATTGATAAAATCCGTACTGAAAAAATGCCTCATTTGTACAAAATTTAAAGCTTCTCCTGGAAAGCAGGAAATTGCACCTTTACCAAAAGATCGTGTAATAGAATCCCCCCCCCCCCACTTGCAGACCTGTGCTGTGGATTTTGCAGGTCCTATTTATGTAAAAATAAAAATTGGCCAAGAAAAGGCTTACATCGTTCTTTTCACGTGCGCAGTCACTAGAGCCGTACATCTCGAATTATGTACGAATTTATCTACTGAAACCTTCCTTTTAGCATTTAAACGATTTATATCACGAAGAGGAATTTGTAAAACTATGTATAGTGACAATGTGAAAACTTTTATCAAAACTGATAATTTACTTAGAGAAGTTTGGAGCCGAATATCTAAAGCTGAAATTTTACGATATTTTAATAAAAACAATATCGTTTGGAAATTTATTGTTCCAAGAGCCAGTTGGTGGGGGGTATTTTGGGAACGAATGGTTCGTTCGGTAAAAACTCCGTTGAAGAATGTTCTCGGTAGATCTTGTTTCTCATTTGAAGAAATTCAAACCACTTTGACCGAAATTGAGGTTTTAATTTTCTCCAAACTTTATGTACGAGGAGTAAAAACTTTAGTATACTTTAAAGAGTATACTTTACTTTAAAGAGTACTTTAAAGAGTATATTTACGGAGTATACTTTAAAGCGCAAATAGTTTTTTATAAGCATGAAGAGCCTCAACGCGTTGAAAAGTGTTGATACTGGCCATGAACATAGAAATAGATAAGGACTTCTAACGAAATAGTGTTAATATCCTGTCCCGACTTTCGAGCTTAAAGGCATCTGCGCAACCGGCGAGCATCTCTGCTAAGGTAGCGCTACTTACGACAACAAACCGAAACTGTATATCGGATACCTACCAGACGATGACGATCTGAAAAAGCAGACGAACTGGTGACGTATCGAGCAAATGTCCTACACAGAAGCCACCTATTTGAAACATATTTCAGGAACGATTTTCTTCTTTGAAAGACTATTTTGTTAGAAGTCCTTATCTATTTCTATGTTCATGATACTGCCACTTCAATACATTGAAATGCAGGAAGAAGCAACAGCCTCAGATGTGTTGTTATTTAAAAGGTGGCGTGATAAGGCAGCATCAAAATATTACAAAGCTGAAAAAAAAAATCACAGCACTATTTGTAAAGAAATGAAGTGTTGTATGTGTCTATACAATAAAATGTCTGCATTTACGCAATGGTTTAAATAAGTAAGTTGACGCTGTTTATTTCATAAACACTTGTTCAAAAATAAAATTTTTCATATAAAAAAAAAGAAAGAGTTTTAAGGTATTTCGGATAACCGGGATTCGGATAATCGGGTTCTACTATATTTGCAAACCATCTTAGAGCTTGAGATACGTTTTGCGTCGCACCCCAACATTTCTGTTTCAGGAAAGAGGGGAGGGGCTAGAAATTCAGGCAATACTACCCGTATTTGATTTCAAATAAGAAACGTACAAAGATCGATTCGTAACACTGCTTCAAAATATATATACAATATATGAATTTCAATGTTGCCTCCGTCTGCGAGCATTTATATGTATAAAAATACTCCTGATGGCTCGGCCTACAGGCACTGGTAGATTTCGAAGACGCAGATCGCGCGGTGTCTGTTTATTGAAAATTACAGAAGAAATGAACTTTTTGCCATGATGCGTCAATTAGGACCGCCCACTTTGAAATTTACATGTGTTTGTAGGAGCAGCAGGCGGGAGGATTTTTTTCTTTGCTGTAAGGATTGGTCCTATAAAAAACTTGTCAATATAAAAGTTGAATTAAGAGGATTTATAATAAACTTAAGCGGATTTAATATCTTGTGAATTGACAAAGTTATGATTCCCCCCCCCCCCTTGAAGCCATTTTTAATGATATCAAAAATCTCTCATACATAAAGGATTAGGGTCCATAAGCCGTGTTTTTGGCCCATGAAATAAAACTAAAACTCGATTTTGTTGTACTGACTTAATTATTTCACTTTTTAATATTAGACGGTTTATCCTGTACGATTTCAACAATAGTTTTTGCATTTTTTTCGGGTTTATAGGACTTACACAAGCTCAAAGTTCGTATTATTCGTAGTTTTTGATGAAAAATGCGCAATTTCTCCTAATTTTACCTCAATTATTTATATGAGCGCAATCATGCAATACTTTGTTCTTTACATCTATACTAATATTATAAAGGAGTAAAGATTGTTTTTTTGTTTGTTTGTTTGTTTGTTTGTTTGTTTGTTTGTTTGTTTGTTTGTAGGGGGTAATCTCTGGAACTACCGAACCGCTTTCAAAAGTAATGGTGGCAAATTGATGGTGACAACCCCTGCTCCAACATAGGCTATATTTTATGTCGGTGTCACTAACCCCAGGGGGGGGGGGTGCAGGAGCGAAAAACGTTCTAAAATCGCGATCTTTTGTATATTGAAGGAGCTAGAAATTTGAAATTTGGCGTTGTAGTTACTTATAAGATGTAAATGCTCTCTAAAAACAAAATTTAAAAAAATCGAAATTTAAAAGGTTGAAATGAGCGAGAAGCGTTCTAAAAACAGTCTAAATTACAATTTCTATGAAATTTCTAGGACTACCGCACCGATTTCAAAAGTGATGGCAAATTGATCGCGACAACCCCTGCTCCAATATAGGCTATATTTTATGTCGGTATCACTAACCCCAGGGGGGTGCAAGAGCGAAAAACGTTCTAAAATCGCGATCTTTTCTATATTCAAGGAGCTAGAAATTTGAAATTTGGCGTTGTAGTTACTTATAAGATGTAAATGCTCTCTAAAAACAAAATAAAAAAAATCGAAATTTAAAAGGTTGAAATGAGCGAGAAGCGTTCTAAAAACAGTATAAATTACAATTTCTATCAAATTTCTAGGACTACCGAACCGATTTCAAAAGTGATGGCAAATTGATGACGACAACCCCTGCTCCAATATAGGCTATATTTTATGTCGGTGTCACTAACCCCAGGGGGTGCCTGAAGGAGCTAGAAATTTGAAATTTGGCATTGTAGTTACTTATAAGATGTAAATGCTCTCTAAAAACAAAATTTAAAAAAAATTCGAAATTTAAAAGGGTGAAATGAGCAAAAAGAGTTCTAAAAACGTTCTAAATTACATATTATATGGAATCTCTGGAACTGCCGAAACAATTTCAAAAGTGATGGTGGCAAATTGATGGTGACAAGCCCTGCTCCAACATAGGCTATATTTTATGTCGGTGTCACTAACCCCAGGGGGGTGCAGGAGCGTAAAACTTTCTAAAATTGCGATTTTTTTTCATACTGAAAGAGCTAGAAATTTGAAATTTGGCATTGTAGTTACTTATAAGATGTAAATGCTCTGTAAGAATAATAAAAAAAAAAATCAAAATTTAAAAGGGTGAAATCAGCGAAAAGCGTTCTAAAATCATTCCACATTACAATTTCTATGGAATCTCTGGAACTACCGAACCGATTTCAAAAGTGATGATGGCAAATTGATGGTAGCAACCCCTCCTCCAACATAAGCTATATTTTTTGTCGGTGCCACTAAACCCAGGGGGGGGGGGTGCAGGAACGAAAAACGTTCTAAATTTGCGATTTTGTTTATACTGAAGGAGCTAGAAATTTGAAATTTGGCATTGTAGTTACTTATAAGATGTAAATGCTCTTTAAGAACTAATTTTTTTTTAATTCGAAATTTAAAAGGGTGAAATAAGCGAAAAGTGTTCTAAAATCATTCTAAATTACAATTTCTGTGGAATCTCTGGAACTACAGAACCGATTTCAAAAGTGATGATGGCAAATTTATGGGGACAGTCCCAGCTCCAACATAGGCTATATTTTATGTCGGTGTCACTAACCCCAGGGGGGGGGGTGCAGGAGCGAAAAACGTTCTAAAATCGCGATCTTTTCTATATTGAAGGAGCTAGAAATTTGAAATTTGGCGTTGTAGTTACTTATAAGATGTAAATGCTCTCTAAAAACATAATAAAAAAAATCGAAATTTAAAAGGTTGAAATGAGCGAGAAGCGTTCTAAAAACAGTATAAATTACAATTTCTATCAAATTTCTAGGACTACCGAACCGATTTCAAAAGTGATGGCAAATTGATGGCGACAACCCCTGCTCCAATATAGGCTATATTTTATGTCGGTGTCACTAACCCCAGGGAGGGGGGTGCAGGAGCGAAAAACGTTCTAAAATCGCGATCTTTTCTATATTGAAGGAGCTAGAAATTTGAAATTTGGCGTTGTAGTTACTTATAAGATGTAAATGCTCTCTAAAAACAAAATTTTAAAAAATCGAAATTTAAAAGGTTGAAATGAGCGAGATGCGTTCTAAAAACAGTCTAAATTACAATTTCTATGAAATTTCTAGGACTACCGAACCGATTTCAAAAGTGATGGCAAATTGATGGCGGCAACCCCTGCTCCAATATAGGTTATATTTTATGTCGGTGTCACTAACCCCAGGGGGGTGCATAAGCGAAAAACGTTCTAAAATCGCGATCTTTTCTATATTGAAGGAGCTAGAAATTTGAAATTTGGCGTTGTAGTTACTTATAAGATGTAAATGCTCTCTAAAAACAAAATAAAAAAAATCGAAATTTAAAAGGTTGAAATGAGCGAGAAGCGTTCTATAAACAGTATAAATTACAATTTCTATCAAATTTCTAGGACTACCGAACCGATTTCAAAAGTGATGGCAAATTGATGACGACAACCCCTGCTCCAATATAGGCTATATTTTATGTCGGTGTCACTAACCCCAGGGGGGTGCCTGAAGGAGCTAGAAATTTGAAATTTGGCATTGTAGTTACTTATAAGATGTAAATGCTCTCTAAAAACAAAATTAAAAAAAAATTCGAAATTTAAAAGGGTGAAATGACCAAAAAGAGTTCTAAAAACGTTCTAAATTACATATTATATGGAATCTCTGGAACTACCGAACCAATTTCAAAAGTGATGGTGGCAAATTGATGGTGACAGTCCCTGCTCCAACATAGGCTATATTTTATGTCGGTGTCACTAACCCCAGGGGGGGGTGCAGGAGCGTAAAACTTTCTAAAATTGCGATTTTTTTTCATACTGAAAGAGCTAGAAATTTGAAATTTGGCATTGTAGTTACTTATAAGATGTAAACGCTCTGTAAGAATAATAAAAAAAAAATCAAAATTTAAAAGGGTGAAATCAGCGAAAAGCGTTCTAAAGTCATTCCAAATTACAATTTCTATGGAATCTCTGGAACTACCGAACCGATTTCAAAAGTGATGATGGCAAATTGATGGTGGCAACCCCTCCTTCAACATAGGCTATATTTTTTGTCGGTGCCACTAAACCCAGGGGGGGGTGCAGGAACGAAAAACGTTCTAAATTTGCGATTTTGTTTATACTGAAGGAGCTAGAAATTTGAAATTTGGCATTGTAGTTACTTATAAGGTGTAAATGCTCTTTAAGAACTAATTTTTTTTAAATTCGAAATTTAAAAGGGTGAAATAAGCGAAAAGTGTTCTAAAATCATTCTAAATTACAATTTCTATGGAATCTCTGGAACTACAGAGCCGATTTCAAAAGTGATGGTGGCAAATTGGTGGTGACAATACCTGCTCCTACAGCCTCTTTAATAAGAAACTATGCGTTGCTGACGACTGGGTTTTTCGCTAATTGTTGCCACAGATTAACCTCGGAAAATGAAACATTTGAAGTTACTAAAAAAAAAATAATAGCTCGAAAAGTATTTGTCAGAAAATTGTTAGGCAAACTGCGTTTGAAAGGTAAAAAATTGTATTTTTCTTAATATAAATTTCAAATCTAGAAAATATAATAAGGGCGACGTGTCCTGGCGTGTATATTGGCTATAGAACGAGTCACAAATTATAGTAGCCTTATTATTCTGTTAAAATATAAAAGTGAATTATGAAATGTCAATATTTTGTTTGATTAAAAGTTCGTTATAAGAAATTGACCAGCGTAGTGGGCGTAGCTTGCTAGTATATTATAAAATACATCAAAATATACAATATATGTAAAAATAAAAATGTTGCAAAGCTGCGCTCATAGTAAAATATTAAAAAATATATTAAAAATTGAGGTAAAATTAGGAGAAATTCCGTATTTTTCATCAAAAACTACGAATAATACTAACTTTGATCTTGTGTAAGTTATATAAATCCGCACAAAATGCAAAAAATATTGTTGAAATCGTACAAGATAAACCTTCTAATATTAAAAAGGGAAATAATTAAGTCAATATAACAAAATTGAATTTTAGTCTTATTTTATGGGCCAAAAACACGGCTTATGGACACTGATCTTTTCGGCCCTTTACCTAGAAGTAATAATAACTTTCAACGGATTCGATACGTATCATAATTAAGAAGTTATGGGGTTTTTTCTGTTTTCACAAAAGGCCTCCCCCCCCCATTTTCCCCCTGGTTCGATTTTGCTTATTAGCGAACTTGACCGAGATTTTCTGCCCCGTGATTTTATATATCAGTTTGGAAAAGATTTGTGGAGAATTATTGAAGGTATCGTGTCCATAAAAAAGTGATATAGATAGATAAAGTGTTGAAATGGGGGGTGGTTTTGGATTCTGGGAGTCATAATCGGCGTCGATCTGAAAAAAATTTTCAGAAATTTCAACATGGGGGAGAAAAAGACTGTGGCAACCAGCGCTTGACAAATGCGGTCGCCAGGTCGCCACTGGCGACTATGTTTTTTTATCTGGCGACCAAATTATTTAATCTGGCTTTCTTTTTAATACAAAAATTGCCTTTAAAAATGGGAAGAAACTGTATTTTTTCTCTCATCACTTACTCGTGCGCGGCCAACAGTGATCTTCCTCTTCTCTCGAACTTTTAATGAATGGAAGAACCAAGTTTAAAAAGCATTTCCCATCTCATGCACAGAAAATGCCATTCTTTTCCGTCCTAGCCAACTAGCATCTCACGTGATATGAATGTGGAAGGGGGGATTCAATAAAACAGTAAGAAATAGTCAATCCAGCCTAGGTGGCATCTAAAATTAGATGCAATGATAAAAAATGTTTTTGTAACTTTCAAATCAGATTTTTGTGCCCAGAATTAAAACTGTCTCATTCATTTAATAAAATTACAACATATACAAAAATTACAACATAGTAAATTTGTTTTGAAATAAATCTCTAAAACTTATTTAAAATTTTAAGAATACAATATAATACTAGTTTAGTACTAAGTGTAGTTTAGTATTCTAAACTATATAACTAATAATTTTAAACTATGCTTGTTACTATTATTTTTTCAGTTAACTCATAAAAAACGTTTGTTTGTTTTTTAAAATAAATTTTGGAAGAGGTAGGGGTGGGTATTTTTTTTTTTTTTTTTTTTTTTTTTTTTTTTACTGGCGACTAGAATTTTTTGCTGGCTATCACATTTTATCAAATTTGTAAAGCCCTGGTGGCAACTATTTTAAGTATATGTATTTTTTGAAAGAAACGCACAGACGCAACTCAGAATTCCTTTTAAAACATTTAAAGAACTGACGTTGGGCATACTGACCGATTAAGTTCATTTATAATTTACATGTCCAATGAAGTGGTGCAATAAATGGAATAGTAGTTATTAATAACTATAAAATCATGTGACCAAATTATAAATTACAGTAAACAGCATGATATTTTATTAATAAGAAAGATGAAAACGTACGAACTGAGAAATTTTTTGTATCCACAACAGCAAGAGGGGAAATTTAATCAAAAAAATGTTATAACGATCTTAATAAACTACTCAAACCACTTTTTATTCAGCGCACACATTCAAAAGTAATATATGCTGGTGCAGGTCGTTAGCTTTGCGCAGAGGCAGTGTCATAGCCAATGAGGTTCTACCGAGGCGTGACTATTGCTAGTTGAAAACTTTTCCCAATACCCCGCCATGGCGACGTGAAATACCGTCGGCAGAGGCAATTTTTGGGAACCCCGAATGGGGTTGAATCTGAAAAATATGAAATGTGTGTAGGAATGGAACCTATTTTCACATGCTTAGAACTTTGAACTAGCGATAGCCATTTCCACTCATTTTGCGGAGTCGAATCTGAATTGAATTACTTGCTTGATGATCCCACATAGTGAGTCCAAAGAAATAGAACATGAAGAATGACAGGCTGCCATAGCGCTAATGTAAAACTGGGACCCGTACGCATTTTTGCCGATCCCACCGAAGAAAATACGGACTGCTGATTGGTTGAATAATTTAAAGAGCAATTGTTGTTTGTAAATAAATCGTTCTGACTGTGGATGTGCGTATCATCTTAAAATAATAATGAGAAATGGCAATTTTATTTTTATTATTATACTTTAAAAGTAATACAGAACACTTGAGTTTATAAATATCGCATAATTAACGCCATAAAGGCGTATATGTGCATATCATGTTAAAATAATAATAATAAGAAGAAGAAATGGCAATTTTATTTTTATTATTATATTTTAAAAGTAATACAGAACAGTTGAGTTTATAAATATCGCGTAATTGACTCATGAAAAGGAAATGTGACTGTTGCATTTATATGAGTATACAAATCGTGCTGAAATTTTAAATATTAATAGCTATAAACATCGGTATAATAAATATATATCCTGCTAAAATGAAAGGATTATCTCGTATTTTAATTCCCTTTTTTTCCCCCATTGAGTATTAGCTTTTGATGTGATTTTACAACAAATATCTTTATTTCTATAATTATTTCATACATAATTTTTTTCATGGTGATTCGGGGAGGGGGGTAAGAGGTTATGGAAAAAGTTGAATTTATTTGAAATATTACATTAATTAGTGATATGAAAATTCCTGGATTTTCTCATATGAAGAAGAAATATCAGAATCAATATTTGTTATAAAAATATAATATTTAAAATTATTTCATGTTCATGCTTAAATCGTTTCAAGATTTTATATTGTTTCTTTCAATTTAGCAAAGGATATATCCCTTTAGCTAATTTCTTCTAAATAGATCAGTACCTTTATTGTACACAATTTCCTAAAAATACCTTGAAAAGTTTTATATATATATTATATATATATATATATATATCCTTATGAAAAGTTTTCCCCCTTAATTAAAAAAACAAAGTAATTACCATAAAGAGTTAAATTAAAATTAATTCATTTAATAGTGCCATTTACTAAAAAGTTAAATTAAAAATTATTAATAAAATTTAAAAATAAGTTAATTTTTATTTGACATTATTTAACAATTGGCCACAAATTGCATATGACACTGGAAGTTACATTGAGCTCTGTAGCTACCTAATCAATGCTTATGATTGTTCTGTCTCCAATATATTGACAATTTTTCATCCTATTCCATAGTCCATATGTTCATGGCTACTCATTTTATCTAACAGTTTATAAAATTTACCAAACTCTAATAAACACTGCAAATGTTGTGGAGGAGTATGAGCGCACAAATCAGTGAAATCCTTTTGAGTGTTTATATCCTCGCCATAGTCACAGCTCCACAGCAGTGCCAAAACTATTTTTTTTTGCACCCAGGACAAACATGGATTTTGCCCCCCCCCCCCCTCCTCCTCTTCTGCCAAATAAATTTGCAAAGACAATTTTACCAAGTTTCTAATAGCCAACTCGATTTGTTTTAAATTTAAAATATGTAATACTGAACTACGTAATCAGCTTTCTCCAATATTGATTCAATAAAACCTTAAAAACAGAATAGAGAGGAACAGGAAAAAATTTCACTTTATACAGGTTAACTTAGCAGGCATAATTGTTATTATTCTTTCTCTTGTAATTTTTAAATTTAAAACTGGATTCCATTATAGACAGATTTCATTTTCACAGATTTTACAGTATGTGTATCATTACACATAAGGCGTTTTAAGTCCAGTGATATGAATCACATTGTCTTAAGAGTTTACACTAATCACGCAAAGACATTCGGAAGCTAATGTTAAATCTGTGCTTTTATTTTTTTTTTCATGGGATACTTGCGGTTGATATCTAATGTTGTGAGCTTGTACTTTTTCGGGTTTTGTTACTTTTTTTTTTAATTTGGACACTTTTAGTTTCATGAAACTGATTGGAAACGGTTCTGAAATTGAAAGTGTCCTCATATAAAACAACTGCAATCAAAGTCGAAAAAGTAAAAACGCACACCGTTAGATATCGAGATCAGGTATGATATGAAAAAATATATTATTTAAAAATATTTAAATGCAAGTGAGAATTCCGAAAATAATGCTCCATATGTTTAACATTAGCATGCAAGTGTTTTTCCGTGACTAGTGTTGGCTTTTAAGAATATTTTCATATTTTTTTTTCTTAGGATAGCTGAGGTTGATGTTCCGAAAGTGAAAGTAACTTTATATGTATATATATATATATAAACCTGCAACAAAAATCGAAAGAGTAAACATTAATCAGGTTAGAGATCAACCTCAGCTATCTTAAGAAAAAAATATTAAAATGCAAGCGAGAAATTTGAAAAAAACGATCCCATAGGTTTAACATTAGCTTGCAAGTTTCTTCATATGATAGTCTAGGTTTTTAAGAACTCAAAAACTGATTTACTAGTTATGGTGCCCTGTGTGAGATTTTTTTCTGAACTCTTACAAATAATACATCCTGACCTCGCATTCATTAAGCACCCCATTATTCTCTATGTAAAAAAGTAACTGTAGCAAAAAGCCTGAGTGGCATTTTTCAGTTGTCACCTATCTAGAAAGGGCAAAAGGACTAGAAAATAATTTGGCAGATTAAATGCAGGGGCGGTTTTACTAGCCATGTCGCCCTGACCGAGATTTTTTTTCTGAACCCCTACAAATGATATATTCAAAAATAAAATAAAATAATGTTTGTAACACTTGTTTATGTCTAACCTAATTGACTAATTATATATGTACACAAAGTGAAGACAAACAAACCATTTTAATGTTTATTTTAAGAAATGTTTAGTCATGCAGGTTATTATTAAATTGTCCCATTACACCCTACAATGTGCAAATTTATATTTCGTAAAATAGTTATTTACATGCGTAATTCATCATTTTATCAGTAATATCTTTTCATTCACTAATATTTGTAGTATCTGAAACTGCTTTTAAATAGGATATAAGCATTCTGAATTGTTTGCAAAATAAAATCAACTACAAAAGTTAATATTTACTTTTGTTTGTTCAAAACAAATTTGGCCTTTTTTTTAAATTTCTCCCATGCTGCAAATATGTGCTAGACCTGTTGTCATTCAGTGTTGTATAAATGTTCACTAAAATATTTGAAGTGCAAAAAATAATCCATTTGTCCCATTAACACACACTTTCCCCTATAAATTTATGTATCTGTCATGGAGATATGGAATTTGGATTGTTTCATATTGAATGCAGTTAATTATTTTTAATCTAGAAAATAAAATTTTAATCATTAGAGGAAGAAATATAATGATTAATTGTGCAATTAAGATTTTTAAATCAGTATTGCATTTATGATTTATAAATCTGATGTATTTTCCCAATCAGAGTGCTATATATCAAATAAATATAAACTTAAAAAGGGTCGCAGCCTGATAAAATTTCTTGAAATCTCTAAAAAATTTACAATAATTTTGTATTTATCCCTAAAATTTTGTGAAAATGACATATTAATATATTGATAACATATTTCTTTGAGGAAGAAATCCAAAATCCTTATATTTTCCTGATTTAAACATTGCACCTTTTGCTGAGTTTTGTCCATGTAAATATCACTCTTTTGGATGCATTTTGATAATCAAAACTCACTTTTGCTGCTTTATATATATATATATATACAGGAATGTATGTGAGTGTGTGGGAGGTAACGAAACTAAACCTAATTTTAAAAAGTATTTATTGCATTCCGGTTTAGTTTTATACTGACACATTTTACTGAAATATAGATTTCAGTAGAGTTGCAAAGTGAAAGCACGAACAAGCAACAGAATTTTCAGGAAGTAGCTTGCAGTCAACACAGCTTCGAGTATCAATATGAGATTAAAAATATTCCCATCAAATATACACAGAAGTAAAGAGATTCTCAAATTGTATTTTCCTGTTTCCGATAGTCTGGACAAAAAATCCCTACTATTCTGGAATTATGACCAAGCACTTTAGTCCAGAAATTACTACCACCCACATGTCAAACGAGATCGGTAAACAATCCTTGAAATGATCAAAGTAAGCCTGCAATACATATATAAAGTAAGCAAGCATATTTCAGTGTTGAGATTTTTTCATATATTTTCCCCAAAGTTGAAAAGATTTTTAGGCAGTCAAAATTCCATAAGCATTATCATTTTTTGGTTCAGA
This sequence comes from Maratus michaelseni, assembly GCA_963931845.1. NCBI lineage: Eukaryota > Metazoa > Arthropoda > Arachnida > Araneae > Salticidae > Maratus > Maratus michaelseni. The sequence goes on along the minus strand of OZ007600.1, from coordinate 156,373,644 downwards.
TCCCCCCCCCCCCCTAAATAGATGCCTGCTCTCTTCATTTTTATTTGTAAATGTATAACATTCGTTGTTTTTATTTGGAAACTATGAAATAAATACAGCATATTCTTATCTAAAAAAGCATATAGTTTTCTATTTTTTATGAAGGCAAAATATTTTTCAGACAATATTATCAAATTGTGTTTTACCAAATCCTCAGCCTTAAGAGCTCAAGAAAAACCATCATGAGACAATAATTGTTTGAGACTCTTAAATGTAAAAATATAAAACATATCAAAAGGAAAAAATGCTATTCAATTTCAAATCACTTCACTTGTCATGCCTACCAATTCCATGCTTTTTTGTTTAAAATATTGCATTTACTTGAATCTTAAGATGCATCTTAATTTTTAGCTCTGAAAATAGGAATAAAATAAGAATTTTATTTAAAATTTGTTTATAACACACAGGAAAATCTGAAAGAAAGAAAGATAAGAAACTTACAAAATATGGTTAATTCTGACTTTATTTATTCACACATTACTCCAAAAAATTAGTCTTAATTTTCAAAAGACATTTTTTCCAACTGCATCATATTGCACTTCTTCCAACTACATTCCTACCAGTTTAAATAAATCACGCCTTTATAATAAGAAAGATACATGCAAAAACATAATAGTAACCAAACTTAGAAAGAAAAGAAAAGTTTTGAAAAGCAATTTCTTCAATATTTATATATTTTATTTAATCTATACAATAATTATACAGAAACAAACAATTATTTACATAAACAACACAAACAAGTATAATTTTTATGGCTGTTTATAAAGTTTGGCAACAATCATATATTCCAATCACAAATTACAACGAAACTGCTATAAAAAGGAAACATAATTAGTATGGGGGGGGGGGGGGGTGACTTATTTCTTGGAAATCAGAAAATGCTTTATTCAGTTAATGATAAAAAAATTCATGTTTGGTTAAACAAATATACATATAATATACTTTCTATATTAAAATAATAAAAATTACAGAACTACATAAATAATATTCTTGATTAAATATGAAAAATATATATATTAGTTCATAACTTGAAATTATTAAGATCATAAAATTTCACATGTGAAAATGTAATTTCACACAAAAAATTAATAATAACATCCAAACATATTGCTTTAAAAAAAAAAAAAAAGTATATAGATATATATGTCAGACATTATAATACAAATGAATTATAGAAAAGAAATTTTACATACACTTAATATAACCAAAAATGTTACCAGCACAAGTAGATGCCATAGGAGGAATACGTTGGGGTTACTTGGACCCAAAACAAAAATATTTTTTATTAGTCCTGGATTTACTAAGTTTACAGCACTGACATGATTCAGCATGTATTGGTAAACACATTTGTGCACTCAACACAGTATATCCAGGGCTGATTTAAAATATTTATATGTTTCAGATCCAAGTAACAACAACATATGGTACAAAATATAAATTACAAAAACTACTTCCTTCCACCTAAGGATTTATTATTGTATACACAATCTTGTAAATTATGTGTAGCCTTTAATTTACGAGACGGAAGACGGCCAAATGATGTATAATCATGCGACTGCAATTCTTTTGACACTTTTGTACTCTGAACAGGACGACCAGCAGAAAGCTTTCTTTTGCCTGCTAAGAGAAATTTTCTTCTATTAATGGATGTAGGTTGTACACCGATACGTAGCCCATGGTGTCTGTGTCTATTTATTCTCCTACCAGCACCACTGTATAAACCAAATGTATGCATAGCAGATATAAGACCATTCTGAGTGGTTGCAGTAGTTCTTGCATTTTTCAACATTTTTTTCATAGCAGGAACAAATACATCAGGTTCATTTTGATACCCTTCTTTCATTCTTGCTATGAGTGCATCAAATTCCAGGAGATCATCAGCACTGGATGTATTATTTTTGGGTGTATTATTTAATGCACTACTGGTACTAGCAATACTCATTTCTTTCATGTTGATGTTTCCTGATGATTGTAGATCTGATTTTGTTTCAGAAAACTCCATGGTATCAACTGCTGATTGTTGATTTAATGGCATCAGCCAGTCAGGTGACACAGAGTTTCCTGTAGCCACCAGAAAGATTTTTTGTTTTATTGAAGGGCATGCTAAATTATATGCAGTATTAATTTCATCTTTTGTATGCATTATTACAGCAGAAGCATGTTTGCATATTTTCCCACTTTGCCCAATGTAGCAAGAACACACTCCATTCAGTAGATCAACTAAATGATATTTATTTTGACTTTTGACCGTAAATAAATAATTACCATTTGTATGAATGTCTTCATTATTGATATCATTTTCAACTGTTGCATCTTGTATAGTAAAGATTTTGAAAATCTTCCATTAACAAAATCAATCAGCCTTTTCTGCATATACATCTCATATCTGGTCAAAATAAAGTCCACAAGTTGATTGATGTTAAAAGCCATTACTCGATTTAGTATGTTATCTTTTATGATTCGGAAAACTACCTCAACATAATTTGTGGTGTTGTTCCCTCGAACTGGCAAGTTTTTTCTGTAACATAATGCCCAGTCTGATTTCTGGCTCCATAAGAAATCAAAATACTGCCAAAAATTCTTATTTTTTTAAAAAACGTCACATGACACCATCTACTGTCTACACTTTAAAAATTCCTCTTCATTGCTTGCATATAGCATATTATCCCCAAAAAAGTATAATTGTTTGCGCTCTGTGTCCTTAACAGAATGATGTTTGTTACATAGCCATGACCAGACCGACCTAAGAAAATGAAATTGGCATAGCAGCAACTTAGATTGTGGGAACAATTTGGCCAATGGATTTCGTTCTTTCAGGTCATTATCAGTAAGAAAAACCTTTGGAAAAGTGTCTCCAAAAAATGCTACATTTCCAAGCATATTTTTATAACACAAAAGTGCTTCATAAAAAACACTTTCTTTTTCGGTGTCACTAATAACTACACCTGCTGGAAGACCCCCAGCTGAAGTAGGACAAACAAAAAAATAAATTCTGTGACGTTGTTTATCCACGCCACCAGAAGCATCTACTAGAATTAATTCTTTTGATTGAACTATATGTTCATGTACTCTGAGCATGATTGGCGTTAAAATAACAACAAAATAATGCTCCCCATCTTCAGTTCTGTGGAACTCGGCTTTTCCAGAACTAGCAGATGTGTAATCTGCAAGTAGTTTTTCTAAACCTGTAAACATTTTAGGACCTGTCATTCCACCATATATGTCTGAAAACTCTTTTTGAAACAGCTTTGATACCACAGATATACTTGGTACATAATAACCATCAGCATCAATTTTGTAAAATTCCTCTCCATGCTCAAGCAATAAGTCGGTTTTTAAACTTTGCAAAGCTGAAGAGGGATTGTGACCTTTACGGAAAAGCAATCGTAGTGTTTCTTTGGATGCTTCGCTAAGGTCACGACATTTCAGGATAGCTGCAGTTTCAATTCCATGATTGTGATCCTTCTTAAAAGTACACACTGTAGGCCAATCTTTAGTTAAAAGATCCGGGCTTTTGCTTCGTGATTTCTGGATGTATCTAAAAATTAAAAATATTTGATAAATAACAAATTTAAACATTATCAGTCAAACATTACTGATATCAAACTTATGCAATCACAATAAAATAAACATAACTTTCAGTAATTATAATTATAAGAGCATATGACACTTGCATGAGCTCGAAAAGGATTAGTGATAATTCACGATAAATTGATTTTTCATTCATCTGTAGTAAATTTATTTTTAAACAGGTTCAGTAACATTTAATAGTATAAGAAAGATTTTTTTTTAAATTACAACAGCATCATTATAATTTTACACAGAGTTGCCATAACTCTAAAGGGTAACAAGTTGGAAATTGTACGTCAAACGTTACAAACGAGGTGCGTTCGTACGCACGTTTTAGAATTAAATTCATGATATCCCGTGCGTAGAACGGGTTAAACAGCTAGTTAAGTATATATTTTATGACACTGTTCATACAAATATCTTAACTAGTTATATAAATATTCAGATATATATGTATCAGCTAGTTATATAAATATTCAGATCTTGATGATTTTTAATTCTGTGAAATGAATTATATCGTCTGCAGATTAATTTCTGTCATAAAATAAGTACTATCTTGGTCGCTTGACGATTAAACTTCGATAACAAAAAAGCACCGATTTAAAAAAAAAAAATTCAAATTTCTTAATAAATATTTTTATTAATATCTCCTAAAGTTTTGATTCGATTTTAATAAAATTTGAAATGTCTCGACAAAATTCTGCAAAGATAATATATTTTAAATTGCAAACCATTTGGTTGGGTAGTTTTTGCGTTGTTATATGCGGACAGACAGACAGACGGACGGACAGACAGACAGACGGACGGACAGACGGACGGACCAAACGACGACTATAGGTGCTACGTATTTATATAATTACGAACGCACCTAAAAATCAGACTTTTTAAAAAACATTTTCCTTTTTTATACGTGAAAAGCTTCATATTTACATATAAGCATGTAACAAAATTTAATTTTAAATAATATTTTATTAGTGTTACAGGGGAAGAGATTTAATTACTACATGAATCTTTATAATTATTATCTTATTATTTATCTTTGTATTATTTTCAAAAATAAAAATGTGGAGAAAAATACTAAACTGATTCTGTGTAATCAATTCTGTGTTTTGGAAAAAAGATCTATTAATCCCTTCTCCATAATTCCATAAATTAATAGCTGGTTTAAAACTTTAATTTTAAGAGACGTCTATTGAACTGATTTGGATGCTTGATAGAAAGTACTTCAAACCTTAGTATTTATAAATAAATAATCCCCGCCCCCTTTATTTTTGCTGTACCACTTTAGTTTATTAGGTGTGGGTCATTTAGAATAAAATATCTTAGTTTTATTTCTTGTGACCTATATTACCATTTATTGCATTATCTTATTATTAAAAGCAAGTGTGTGTGTGTGTCGTTCAGTCTCCAGAAGAATCTACTGCACTTACAGTTGTGAAATTTGGCCGCAGGTAGTCCTGAATAATGGAAAAATAGCCCTGTATGTGTGTGAGGAATAAGGGGAGGGGGGGGGGAGGTCCACATGAGAGCAATTAAAAAAAAGTAATTTGGAAAGAGTTATTAGTTAAAAAGTGATTAGCTATCAACATTTTTTGTTGATTTCCAAAGAGCATATCCCTGTGTAAGTGGTAAATGCTGCGTTTAGATGAATTCTTTTCATAAATCATTTTTCCTTTCAAAAAGCTCTTGTATATCATTCTAATTTGACATCAAATTAAAGATAATTTTTTCTTTCTTCCATCAATACATTTCAATATAAAAAATAAAGAATTAAATATTTATTTCTGATTTTGTAAGCCTGTCGAATTTAAATATATCATTTTGCATCTTTCCATTTCAGATAAATGATCTTGAAATTCTGTCAATGTCATTCATTCACATTTCTACAATTCGTGGGAGAAGTAAGGGTGGATAGCTATCCTGATATCACTTGCTTTTACTAAGATTAAAAATACACTATCAATTTAATGACTGTGCAAATGACATTTAATGAATTTATTTTTACTTACAAATTAACTTAACTGTTAAATTCTAGAAATTGGTTAAAAAAAAAAAAAGAAAGAAAGAAAGAAAGAAATTTAGAAAGGAGGATGAGCCTCTCCCACCAAGTGTTTTCAATCACAGCAAAATCTCGATTCCACAAGGGTGGATCGCAACAGCAGATTTTGGAGCAGCGATTAATAAAAGAGATTCAATGCATGGATTAAGCTTAAATCGTTTTGGCGCCACCTGTCAAGAAATAAGATAAACATTTTTTAGCAATTTTCTGGATTTCATATTTTATATTTTTTTCTTTGTGCTTAAAAATAGTTCTTGTGACAGAGCTGACTTAAAAGGGAGGTGGAGGTCCAATAATGAAGAGATTTTTATTAGCACAAATTTTGACCACTCATATTGCAAAAAAATTAAAATAGGATTATTTTTAAAATGCAAATAAACTGCAAGTGTATGTTTATTAAATAAAACAGTTTTAAATCTCCACATTTATTAGCACAGATTTTGACGATTCATATTGCAAAAAAATTAAAATAGGACTATTTTTAAAATGCAAATAAACTGCAAGTGTATGTTTATTAAATAAAACAGTTTTAAATCGCCAATTCTTTTTTTATGTAAATCAGTCAAATAATATAGAAAGTTGTGCTGATCAATATAGGATTTCAGATAAGAATAACTTTTATGGACTATAAATCACCTTTCTCTTTATAAAATATACGATTCTTCTTTACGATGAGTAAAATTTATCTACATATTAAATACATTCACAAGTACATTATTATCATAGTACCTATACAATTTTTAAAAAAATTATTTATAATCTTGCATAAATTTTTATTTTAAACTAATTAGTATTAAAAATGCATTAGACAACAATTAATAACAATGTTGCAGTAGCATGTAAATTACATAAAATTCAAAGAAAGAATGTAAAATAAAACTAGTCGTTGGGGACCACCGTAATACTTACCCATCATGGATATGCATAATGTAAAATATTAAAATAAAAAATGTGTAAACTACTTATAAAATGCATTGCAATTCAAATAAAATCGAGGCTTGATGACGTCACAAACTTTAAAGGCTCGATTACTGAATTGCTTGAAAGAAACATCCTTATAACTCCAAAAATAATAATCCTATTAACTAGCGGTTTATTGCATCTGATTAAGCGTCAAATTTCCAATTAAAATATATCTTTGAAGTGAAATTTGGATGAAATACAGGGTCATGAAAAATCGAAGAGTGTGGAAAATAAGATTCCACATATCTCGGCAACTAATTATTCGATCGACTTCATGCTTTATGCAAAATTTATGTTTTTTTATTGTCTTTTATATTTATTTCTTAAAATAACCAATTTCGAAAATTTTTATATACCTTTTATCAGAACGAATATTTCGAGAGTCCGAAAAAAATAGTTCCGGTTAATCGAGATTATTGAAATGAAATAGGCTTCTTCCCATTATTACATACTAAGTACATACCAAATTGCAAGTCTCTATCTCAATTTTTTCGGGAGATAGAGCGTTTACGACACACAGACACACAGACACACACACAGACACACAGACGGACGGCAAAATTTTTTTTCTAAAAATATGTTTTTCGGAATCTCCAGTGTCTGAAACGTGTAAATCCGTCAAAAAATTTTTTTCGATTTTCAAAACGATTACAAGACTTACCCTATACTACGTATGATGGGTAAGTAAAAAACTCAGGATACATAATTGAGGATATAACCTGTGACAGAAATATATCATTGACAATATTTCAGAATGACGAAGATTTTTCTCATTTGGTAAGCAAATTATATTTTTAAGAGAAGGAAATCTGAAAAAAAAAGAAAAAAAGTCCATTTTTTTGTTCTTTTTAAATTTAAGAAGGGATTCAATCAATCATGGAGATTTTTAAAAATTAAGAGATGAAGGGACAGATTTTAAATCATTTTTTTTATATTTTAGAGGGTGGGACATTCCCTTAAAAAAAATCCCAGATGAGACGCACATACCCTTCAAATCTTGCATTAGGCATAGAATATGAAACACTTTCCAACACTAACAGAATATTTTTAAGGCGATTCCCCACCCCCCCTTCCCCCTTTCTATAACACAATATTTTCTGATTCATATTCCATAAAGTGATTTTCTTAAAGGAGATGATGTAAAATAAACTTAAAAATAATAAATTGTTTTTATTCATATTTTTATTAGCGACAGACAGCTACTTCTTTTAGGCAACTGTTGAAGCGTTAAAAAAAGCTATAATAAAAAGCTACTCATAAAAAAAAAATGTAACGATTATTTTAAATTTGCAATTATAGACAGAGGGGAAGAAAGGTAGTTGAATAGTTTTTTGACATTTCGTAAGCCTTTAAAATATCAAAAATTTAAATGAATATGAAACAATGACGAAAAATCATGCATTAGGCATAAATTATGAAACACTTTCCAACACTAACAGAATCTCTTATTCTTAAAAAATATATATATATGTGAGTGTGTGTACTTTGAAGTAAGTGTAAACAATCAGTTATCTTAACTTTTCGCTCAAGCAAAGTATTAGAGAAAAAAAATCTTTTGTTTGTCAATCTGTCGGATTATTTTTTTTATTATTAATACTAAATTTATGAATTAAGTTTCTCCACCTTCTGAAATAAATAAAACATTTAGTACTATAGGAATACATTATCTGGAAGACTAATATAAAGAAGACTAATACATAAAAAAAATGAGAACTATAACATGATAGATAACATTTAGAAACGAAAGAAAGATATTGCATATTTCTTTTTAACTTACCTTAGCAGAAACTTCATCAATAACTTCTTTAATTCGAAAAATTAAAAATTCTTTAATAAAAATTCAAGAAAATCTTTCTTTTTATCCAGCAATAAATATGTAAAATCAGAAGGAAATTTCGAGGGAAATCTGTCAAGATCCATCTTCCAAAAGGTTTTCAAATAGAAACTGATGATTACGTAAACTCAAAACTGAACCAAAACGAAACGTTCTTTAAATTAGTCAACCAATCAGCAGCCCGTATTTCCTTCTCTATGCTAGCTTCGGTGGGATCGGCAAAAATGCGACCCGTACGCTTATGTGGGGTAAAGTGTTGCTGCAAAACAAAGTTTACAGGGATGAAGCGCAGCGATGCATGCGCGCGCACTTGACTCGAAACCAGAATAAAATGTGCGCTTTTTTCCATCATTCATACTGTGATATATCCGCTATAAGCTTCAGCTGTTTTCTGTTGTAAATACACGACTCAAGGAGATAATGCTCTCGCCTCGCCCCAAACTTCGATTTTATATATATAATGAAAGCCATTTTTTCTTTTTAAATATCAATATTATTTTATTTCTATTTCCATTAAAAATAAATATCTATATGAAAAAGTTTGGCTTGCATTATATCTTAAAAGAAGAAACAATAAACAAAATTTTTAAGCAATAAATTGAACAAATATATATTTTTTCTTTTAAGAATTCTTTTTGTCTCTTTTGCAGATGGTATGAAATAAATTCTTTTTCTTTTATTCTGCTAAAAACAGAAACAAAAAACAAGATATTTCAACTTCATGTGTTTTCTTTTTAATGGGCAATTGAAACTGCATTTTCAATTAATTGACAGCTGTATCTCTGTGAATCATTAATTTTAAGAAAAAAAAATTAGATAAAAATTGATGTTTTATCGTTTTTTTTTTGTTTTTTTTTTTTTTAAGATTCAAATAAAATACTCTGCCTTTCAATGGATAAGTTGCTCATTCACTCAGAATATTTTTTGAGATGGTTTTTTTCTGTTTTAAATAAATATTAAGGAAAATTTATACCACAAGAGAGTGTTATTGTTTCATCAAACTGCTTATCGTTGCAATTTTTGAAAGTCAACAAATAAACCATAATAAAAATTAAAAAAAGATTTTTTTTTTTTTTTCCCAATAAATGAATGAGAAAGCAAAGTATAATTTCAGAATTTTTTTTTTTTTTTTTTTTTTTTTTACAAGTGTAAAAAATGGAATGGATTGTTTTTTGAAAGATTATCTTCTTGCAAATGTTAAGCAATAAACTGAAAAAAATATTCTTTTTCTTTTAAGACATATACAGTTTTAACTCTTTTTCAGATCGTATAAAATAAATTATTTTTCTTTTATTCTGCTGTAAAACAAAAACAAGATATTCATGTGTTTTCTCTTTAATGGCCAATTGAGACTGCATTTTCAACTGACAACTGTGTTTCCGTAAATCGAAAAAATTAGATAAAAATTTATATTTTATTGCATTTTCTTAGATTCAAATGAAATACTCTGCATTTGAACGGATTAGCTGCTCATTTACCCAGAATAATATAGTTTGAGATTTATTTTTATTTTTTTTTTTTTTCCAGTTTCAAATATTAAGGAAAATTTATACCACAAGAGCCAATGTTATTGTTTAATCAAATTGTTTTCCATTGCAACTTTTGAAAAGCAATAAAAGTGTCATAATTAAAAAAATCCCTGACGGCTCGGCCTACAGGCACAGATAGATTTCGAAGACGCAGACCGTGGGGCGCCTGTTTGTTGCGAATTGTGGAAGAAATGACCTTTTTGCCATGATGCGGCAGTTGGAACCGCCTACTTTGAAACCTAACTTGTTTGCAGGCGCAGCCGGCAGGGATTTTTTTTCTATAAGGGTTAGTCCTATAATAAACTTGTCAATATAAAAGTTTTAGATAATATTAAGAGGATTTATGATAAATTTAAACGGATTTGATATCTTCTGAATTGACGAAGTTATGAATTTTTTTTCTTCCAAAATCCCCCTTCCCCCAACCCCTCTTGGGGCCATTTTTAATATCAAAAATCTGTCATACATAAATTTTTGACCCTTTTCCTAGAAGTAATAATAACTTTAAACGGATTCGATACGTACAATAATTAAGAAATTATGGGTTTTTTTTTTTCTGTTTTCACAAAAAGCCCCCCCCCCATCCCCCCCCCTGGTTCGATTTTGCCCATTAACGAACTTGACCGAGATTTTATGCCACTTGATTTTATGTATCAGTTTCGAAAAGACGCGGGAGTTGGAACCGCCTACTTCGAAAAATTTGTTTGCAGGCGAAGCCGGCAGGATTTTTTTTTTTTTTTTTTTTTTTTAATTTTTTTTTTTTTTTTTTTTTTTTTTTTTTTTGCTATAACGGTTGGTCCTATAAAAAACTTGTCAATATAAAAGTTTTAGATAGTATTAAGAGGATTAATAATAAATTTACGCGGATTTGATATCTTGTGAATTGACGAAGCTATGATTTTTTTCTTCTAAAACCCCCCTCCCCCCCCCCCTTGGGGCCATTTTTAATTATATCAAAAATCTGCCATACATAAATTTTCGGCCCTTTCCCTAGAAATAATAATAACTTGAAACTGATTCGATACGTACAATAATTAAGAAATTATGGGGTTTTTTCTGTTTTCACAAAAAGCGCCCCCCCACCCCCTTGGTTCGATTTTGGCCATTAACGAACTTGACCGAGATTTTATGCCCCTTGATTTTATGTATCAGTTTGGAAAAGATTTATGCAGAATTTTTCCAGTTATCGTGTCCATAAAAAAGTGACATAGACAGATATATATATATATATATGTATATATATATATATATATATATGAAAGGATAAAAGCTAAACCCCTTTTTAAAATGCAAAATCCCTTTTTGCCCCTTTTAAAATTTTAAATTACCGTTTTAAAAAATAGAAATTTAAATCAAAACTTTTAAATGCTTTAATAATTGTGTTTCAATTGATTGAAAATGCCGTCGCCCCTGTTAAATTAGTTTTCCTGCATCACATCTTATAACTTTCAAAGATCGTTTTCTGACTCTTCATAAGAATATTTGTGCTGACGCTAACGCAATTTTAAGGTCTTGCGGCATCCGATCGGCCGATAGAGCCAACGCCTTTATTCCGCACAATCAATCACTCAGCTCGCGGCCAATTAAAATTAAAAATACGCCTCTTTTGACTTAGACGACCTCTAGCAGAAATAATGCAAAACCTTCATATTTATACCATTGCACTGCTATCAGGAGCGAACTTTTTACGATTTCCCTCATCTAAACAAATCCACGCCAATCTGCTCTCTCGGAATTGCCTCGCGATGGACGAACCTTCGATGTCCAGACAGACTTAAAAAGCAGCTCTCACGCCAATATGGGCCTGGTTTAAAAGGATGCATGTAAGAAAAAGAAATAAACCAGGTTCCGTAATAGACGGTGTCTTCCTTTAAACAGACATACATTCACTCGGAATTTAACCGAATCCCGCTCACGGCCCAGGACTACAAGAGCATGCAAGGGAATCAGAATGAGCACTTTGACGTAAATACGGAGCCGCCATCAGTCCGCGCAGCCACCGGCCCGGCGATCAAGGACCCACCGACGGAGCAACACGCTTCGTTTCAGAAGTCGGCAGGATTCGAACCTGCGCGGGAAAATCCCAAAAACTAAACAGTTACGTAATCTACGCCCGTCAATCACAGCGAATACCTCCGTGAAAAATTCTTACAGCATACGGTGAAAGACTTACGGAATTTATCCCAAGAACTCAAAAGTACTTAATCTCCCTTCGTCAAAAGGAAAGTGAATCATTAACTTTTCTTTAATCTTGTGCAGTATTTCATTCTGCCGGCAAGAATCGAAGTGTTTTATCGGATGAAAAGTAGGTCAACTACACAGCTGTTTTCAATTTTCAAGAGCGCGCTGATAAAGAAATGAACTCGTGACTCAGATGTTTCGGTTTCTGGTTTCTGGACTATTTGGAAAAATAGATCAGAACTGCGCTCAGCAAAAACAAAGGCCACGTGACTACGGGAAAAAGTATTTTTGTGGGCAGTGCAGGAAGATATAGAGATAAATATTTCAGTGAAATTAATTTATTATTGTTTCGCGTCACGGTGAAAAAAAAAAAAAAAAAGTAAGAGGTAAATTTTTCATGGATTTATTTAAAGCAAAGCCGTATAAAGGTATGTACTTTTGATATTAACGTACAGAAAAAAAAAAAAAAAAAAAAAAATTTTTTTAAAGATCTTTTTAGTGAGAGGCAGTGGTTCTCAAACTTTTTATTTAATTTTTTATGCATGCCAAAAATAAATTAAAGAGGATTATTTTAGTATGCTATTACTTGTGTGAAAATTTTAATTATTTTTAAGTCAGCTATTTAAGTTCAAATATATAATTGTTTATGTATTGTGTTTAACGTAATTTTAAAGAGATGAAAGAGTAAGAATGGTGATTTTTATGAAAATTCTTTAGTTGTGTTGAACTGATAATTACGATTTTAATGAAAAATAACATTAACTAAACCTCATATTAAAATCATTTTTCTAGACAGTTTGAAAATATTTTAGCAGAAGTGAAAATTTTATTATTATTATAATATTTTTATTATTAAGTGTTAAACTTTTTAAAGATGATTTATATGCAACGTACTTTATAGTTAGTGAGGTTATTTAAATTTTTTTTTTATTGAATTCAAGTTATTGAAAAAAAAAAAAAAAAAAAAAAAAAATTATTAAGGTGGATTTTAATTTTAAAAAGATGATTTTAACAGATATTTACAGATATAGTGTTACAAATTTTAAATAGTTTGAAAGATTTTTTCATTTTTATTCTTATGTGCTTTAATTGTGTATTATATTTCTGTGTAATTCAGTGATATTTAGTATTTATATCTATCATGAGTAACCCAACACATCCCAAAGAAGTAGAGGATTTAACAGACAAATCAGGTGACCCCGAAAAAGAAAAAAATCAAATTTCGAGCAAAGATGATAATCCCGTTAATAACCCTGAAGAGAAAGATAATCAGAAGGCCTTTCCAACCCTCTTCACAAAGACCAACTTCAAATGTTCCACCACGACCTAATGTACACCACCAGACCACTTTGCCGCCCTATCCATGCAAAGTTTGTCTTAATATCGGAATACCAAATGCGTATCATTGGGTGGGAAACTGCCCTTTTAGACAACAAGTATTAGCAGTACCAACCCCTAGTCACAATATGACTTTGCCGAACCCCAACCAAGATCATAGCGCTAATGAGTCATCCCAAAATACATCTAGTAATCAATGACGATTTCTTATGTCCGGACATATACAAAAAGAAAAAGCTAGCTATAAAAAATCAAATAGAGATTGTCATAAAGTTACTTATGTAAAAAATGAAGACTCACTACCTTGTTTGATCGATACTGGGAGTTCGATTAGTGTTATTCCTTGTCATTTAGCCCATAAACTTAACCTAAAAATATGTAAAGTTCAGCAGAGTATACCAGTCACCCAAACACAAGGTGTTCTTGCTTTGAAAGAAAAATGCCTTGTTAGTTTGCAATTAGGACGTATCTCTAAGAGAATTGAACTTTTTATAATTAACAATCAGTTACCTTATGCTTTGATTGGGCTACCCCATTGCAAACTGTTTAGATTAAATATTGACTGTGTTAAAATGCAAATAACTCAAGATAATAAGAAAGTACCTCTCATGGACCATATTCCAACAAATGCGTCTCACCATACTTTACATTTATCAGAAGTATATACTAACCAGCCAGCAATTGAAAATGCAGAGATATTCGAAGAAAATTTTGAGCCGGAGTTGTTCGAGACCACTGACCATGTGCAAAATGTTCAGTCTGTCAGAGAACAATTACCTGCTCTTCTAGCCAAATATGTCTGTATTTTCGCCAAAGATAAATATGATATAGGCTGTGTAAACATGGAACCCCAGAGAATACAGTTAACCTCAGATCTCCCCGTTTCTTTAAGAGCATATCGCACTTCCCCTAAGGAAGAAGAGGAAATTAAAGAACAAATTCAAAATTTATTGCGAGCCGGTATCATTAAAGAAAGCTATTCCCCTTATTCATCACCCGTAACTTTGGTGTATAAACGTGAAGAAGGGAAGAAAACCCGGTTATGTATTGACTTCCGAAAATTAAATGCCATTACAAAAACAGATGCAGAACCCTTACCTCGAATCGACACCCTGTTAGATAAATTGGCGCATGCTAAAATTTTTTCCACTCTTGATTTAGCTAGTGGATATTGGCACATTCCTATCCACCCTCGAGACACTGAGAAGCTGGCATTTGCCACCACCTTTGGATTATAGGAGTGGAATCGTTTACCGTTTGGATGGAAAAACTCACCTGCTTGGTTTAACCGTACCCTCCGTAGAATTCTTAATAAATACAAAATTGACTTTGCCTGTAGTTACTTTGATGATGTTATTGTATTCTCCCAAAATGAAGAGGAACATTTATGTCATTTAGAGACATTATTTAATATCTGTGTTCAAGAAAACCTTAAACTCAAATTGTCAAAGTGTAATTTTGTGAAATCCAAAATTAATTTTCTAGGATATGAAGTTTCGAACGGTTGTATCACACCTGACAACCCTAATATAGAGACGATTAAGAAATTAACACCACCAACGAATGTAAAAGAATTACAACGTTTTTTGGGATCTATAAATGTTTATCACAAATTTATTCCAAAGTATGCTAACATTCGATACCCTCTCAACAATTTGTTGAAGAAAAATGTCCCTTATGTGTGGGACCAAAATTGTCAAAATTCTTTTGAAAAATTAAAAAATGCTTTAATTGAAAAACCAATCTTAAAGTTGTTTGATCCCAAAACACCTTGTCATTTGTTTGTAGACGCATCAAGTCATGGAGTGGGATGTGTAGTGAAACAAGTTGATGAAAAAGGAACATTACATCCTATAGCATATCACTCTAGAAATCTTCGCGATTATGAAAAAAATTATGCAAGTACGGAATTAGAATGTTTGGCGATTGTGGATGCTTTAGATAAATTTTATCATTATTTACACGGTCAAAAATTTGTCATACATACAGATCATGCGGCACTTACCTGGCTCAAAAGTGTTAAAAATTTAAGAGGACGTCTTTTCCGCTGGTCCCTAAAACTTAGTATGTTTGACTATGAAATTAAATACCAGAAAGGCTCCACTAATGTTGAAGCTGATATGCTATCTAGACAACCTGTTTCAGAAAATTTACCCCATATTATACATCTCCTTGACTTGAATGAAGTAAGAGACAATCAGAAGAAAGAAAATGTAACAATTGATGGTAAAAAGTACACTGAGATAAATGATGTTGTTGTTATTAAAAAGAAAGGTTTGTATAAGATTGTGGTCCCCATGTCTTTACGTTTACCCCTATTAGAAAAAACCCACACACAATTTGGCCACCCTGGAATTTATAAAATGATAAATTTAATCTCTCCGCAATATTATTGGCCTAACTTTAATCAGGACATTGAAAATTTTGTAAAACACTGCCACACTTGTCAGATAAACAAAAAATGTAGACAAAAAAGATTTGGCTTATTGCAATTAATGCCCCCAACAGAGATACCTTTTGAATGTTTGGCAGTAGACTCTGTTGGCGGATTTAATTATTACAATTCTACAAAAAAATATTTGCATTTAGTCGTTGACCATGCAACTCGCTATGTGTGGGGTTTTCCTTCAAAAAGTGTAACTACCGAAACTTATACAAACATTTTGAAACAATTATTTCAGATACAAGTACCAGATAGATTGTTAACCGACAGAAATGGAGCATTTACAGCTTCCAGGTTTAGGAGATTTCTTCGTAATTACAATATAAAACACAGATTGACGAGCAGCCATCACCCGGAAACGAATGGGAAAATTGAACGACTAAATCAGACTATTGTCACTAGATTAAAATGTAAAGTCAATTCCACATCCAAGAAAATACCCTGGACTAAGCTTTTAGATGAAGTCTTATATGAATATAATAACACCCCTCATTCTGTAACCCAATTCACCCCTAGCTATTTATTTTTAGGAAATTTACCATATGATCCCCCTTTACCAAATAATAGTTACTATCTCCCTGTGGAAGAAGCTAGAAAATTGGCTAAAGAGAGAACAATTGCTTACCATAAAAAGAATAAAGTCCGTTATGATGCTCGTTTCCTTCCTGTAAAGTTTAAAGTTGGTGACATTGTGATGTATGAAGAATTTCACTATCCGAATACCCGTAAATTGACTGCACCATATTCTGGCCCATACACCATTTTAAAACAACTTTCTGATGTATCCTTTGAAATTGATAAACCCAGCCCACATTTTAAGAGAAATTCCGAAATTGTCCATTCCTCCAAGTTAAGATACTACCACCCTCCTCAAAATCTTAAACTCAGCCATGAATAAACCCCATCTATCTCTTTCAGCTGTCAATTTTTTTAATTTTTTGCTTTCCTATCGTCCCCCTTACTCGTAGCATTTGGATGAGGACCCAGCTGGGCGTGTAACCTATCTCCCCAGCAGTGTAGAATGATGGTGACAGTTTAAAAGTACTGTTAGAATTTTTATTATTTTTTTTAAAAATATTATAATGACGAATTGATGACACATGAAGGGGTCCTCCGCTCCGTGGCCACCCATCTTTAGCCGGACTGTTTTCCCAGATTCTCTTTCCAGGTTGAACGGAGAATCTGGCAAAACTGCTTCGCTTCCCCTCTGCAGGTGAATATCGATTACCCACTTTTCTTTTTCTGTCGTGCGAGTGGCACATTTTTGGGTGATATTCCCCTCAGAGTATTAAAACCCATATCGCACTGACCCTGCGCATGGTGAAAATTATAGCAAGTGTATATTTAGTTTTTATTAGCTGTAGTTTTCTTTTTTTTAAAAAACAACTTAGTGTTGTTTTTTCATGGATATAAACCTAAGGCTGCATCATAGAAGTAGCTAAGTCCCTAACAAAACGGAAAGGTATACGAAGAAATATAATTTGTTTTTGTTATTAGTATTTTAGGATATTTTACTGTTATTTTATCTCAGTGTGAAAATTCAATATTTCTAGAAATGCAAGCTTTTCAAATTGCATTTGAGATACAATATATTTTGTTGATAGTATTAGTGCATATTTTGTATTATTGAATATTTTATATTTTTGAATAATTTGTATTTGTGAATATATTTTACATTTTAATATTTTGTATTTGTGAATATTTTTTTTTACATTTGAACATTGTCTATTATTGAATATTTTTTACATTTGCATATGTTGTATAGTTTTCAGTATGTTTACCTGTGAATATTTTAATATATTATATAGTTTATGGTTGCAATTTGCAATTATACACAAAAGGATGTTTCCCAACAAACTATATCAAAAACTTTAAAACAAAAACTGGAAAGAAAGGGAAACACTACAAACACAGTTATGTTATGACAACTGTTATAATCAAGATATGTCGTCTCGAGACACATTATTGTTTTGCTGCAGCACCATTGAAAGAATTCCAATATTTTAGTGTAACCAATATTTTTATGTAAATTTGATATATAAATGTAAAAATAGGTCCAATTGACTTGAGAGCTGAAGTAAATACTGAAGAGCTGGAGAAATTACTTGAGAGCTGGAGAAAAAAAAAAAAAAAAAAAAAAAAAAAAAAACATGGGTTAAATTCACGAGATAAGACCCACAGGTCTTGCAGGCGAGCCCTGTGGCTCTTGTTTTAGTGGGGGGGGATATGAAAGGATAAAAGCTAAACCCCTTTTTAAAATGCAAAATCCCTTTTTGCCCCTTTTAAAATTTTAAATTACCGTTTTAAAAAATAGAAATTTAAATCAAAACTTTTAAATGCTTTAATAATTGTGTTTCAATTGATTGAAAATGCCGTCGCCCCTGTTAAATTAGTTTTCCTGCATCACATCTTATAACTTTCAAAGATCGTTTTCTGACTCTTCATAAGAATATTTGTGCTGACGCTAACGCAATTTTAAGGTCTTGCGGCATCCGATCGGCCGATAGAGCCAACGCCTTTATTCCGCACAATCAATCACTCAGCTCGCGGCCAATTAAAATTAAAAATACGCCTCTTTTGACTTAGACGACCTCTAGCAGAAATAATGCAAAACCTTCATATTTATACTATTGCACTGCTATCAGGAGCGAACTTTTTACGATTTCCCTCATCTAAACAAATCCACGCCAATCTGCTCTCTCGGAATTGCCTCGCGATGGACGAACCTTCGATGTCCAGACAGACTTAAAAAGCAGCTCTCACGCCAATATGGGCCTGGTTTAAAAGGATGCATGTAAGAAAAAGAAATAAACCAGGTTCCGTAATAGACGGTGTCTTCCTTTAAACAGACATACATTCACTCGGAATTTAACCGAATCCCGCTCACGGCCCAGGACTACAAGAGCATGCAAGGGAATCAGAATGAGCACTTTGACGTAAATACGGAGCCGCCATCAGTCCGCGCAGCCACCGGCCCGGCGATCAAGGACCCACCGACGGAGCAACACGCTTCGTTTCAGATATATATATATATATATATATATATAAAGTTTTGAACTGGGCGTGGTTTTGGTTTCTGGGGGTCATGATCGGCGTAGATCTGCAAAATTTTTTCAAATTTTCAACTTAGGTGAGAATGTAATAGGTAGTATTTCTTACGAAATCTACCTAAAAGTAGCTAGAAAATTAATTCAGGATATAAAGGGTTAAAGTCTACATTTGGAAAATTTTAATTCGAGATCTTATTATATTCAGAGAAATTGTATTTCTTTGTGTTCAAATTCTACGAAAGCCCAACGAATATACTTATATTTTGGAGACTGCAACCGGTCTTGTAGGTGAAAAGCAACCAGTGTGAAATATTGTTACCATACTGTTAATCTGTCATGAGTTAATCTTAACCAAGTATCACTGATTAAAGACATGACTTTTACCTTACAGAAAATGCATTTATGGTATTATGGGCCTATTTTTTAATATTATAAGAAATTTTACATTAAATCCATATATTTTAAGATATTTACTGATGCATAAATTTGAAAAACAAATTAATGCTCGATATTTGAAATTGTCTTTAGTAATAATAAATCCTGAAATAATGTAAAAAACATTCCTTTGATAAATAAAACGTTATAATTGAAGATTATAATAGTTAATATCAGCTTTTTATGGTTTATTGTAAGTGTTCAGTTCACTTACTTCACTGGTTATAATTTGTCAAAGTATTATGTTAATGAATTCTAAAATGTTCTTTCTGAAAACTGTAACTGTAATATTTGCATTTGGTATATCTTAAAAAAATAAATATTTAAAAACCTGTAAGTATCCGTAATTCCTGTTTCAAGTTTCTTAAAATGCATGTAATTGGCGTTTTATGTGTATGTTTGTCTAATTTTACTAATTGAATATAAGCTGTACATAAAAATAAATACTTGCCCTTGCAGAATAAAAATCAGTCAATATTTAGTGCACAGTAAAAATAAAATACCACATGACTATAGAATCATTCGCTGCGGGTATATAATTTTCATTTCGTTACTGTGCTGGCTTTCTAGCAGTTGCTGATGCTGATAGCCAGCGGGCGTGAGATAAGACCATTTTTAACATATGATCTAACACAAGACATTTATAATAAAAAACTTATTTTAATATATTTGTGGTATGAAAGATATATTTTTTAAGTGCTCTTTATGTTATTATTTTTTTTAAATATATAGCTTGAATTTTTTTTTTTTTTTTTTTTTTTAAATATGTAGACATGTTACTTTTATTTTATTAATTGTAATAATCATAAAGGTTATGTACAGAATTCTTAATGTATCTTTTTTTTCATATTTTTATATCAAAGTATTAGAAATCCACAAAGCGATAAATTCTTTTTTCGTAATGGTTGTCAAGTTCAGGGCGAAATGTATTTTTTTAGTCATTGTGTGTCAATTAATAATCATATTGCTACTGTTAAATTTAATGCCATTTGAAGAAAATACCACGGCGGAATTTGAAATTCTGAAATGCCAAAATTCAGGCTGATTTAGTTCAGAATACACGGTATTAACATATGTCGAATACTGGAATTTTCAAAATTAAAAATTAAACAGTTTTATGAAAGAGCTATTATTCCTTATTATCGAAGCTAAACAAAGAACTCTAAACATACAAGTAAGCTATTCTGTCCAATCCTCCGAGGAAGAACTGTTTGAAATAATATATTAGTCCTGTGAAATGGTAGTTCGGTGTGTAAAATTCTGGTGTAATTGTTTTTAGTGGCTTACTTTGTAACTAAACTTTGTCAATTTGTCACGACTATGTTAAGTGAGCCAGACCCTTTTCTACCTTATAACTCAGGTTATACTAAATTTTTTAATTGTACTACCCATGACGAACTGTCGGTTAAAATCAATAAGATTAAGAATCTTTATCTTAAAACTCAGTCTAATGCTAATTTTTCTTTCCCAAAGAAAACTATCCGCAAAAGGAAAATCTCTGAAGCGGATAATTCAATTCTGCTTCAAAATAAATTCTCTGATTTACCATCGGAAGCGAATATCGATAGCTCTAAAAATTTTGAAAATCAAACTGACAGCCAAAATTCCGAAATGGAAGCAACTGATGCAGAATCACCTAAAGAAATCGTTTATTCCATATATATTGAAATTTTAGACAACGAGTGGCATAAAATCACTCAGGACTTAAAAAATCTCGATGCTGACAACGCTCCTAAAGGGAGTCTCAACAATGATCTCCTAAAAATCCAGCCTAAAACCGATAATCAATTTAGGGAAATACAGCGATACCTTTCTAGCAAAAACTTAAAATATACTACTATTTCCCCTAAGGATATGCGACCCAAAAAACTTTGTGTTCGCGGCATCCCCCCCAATACCGACCCCCAACTTATCATAAACGACTTGAAAAATCGCGGCTTCCAAGCTACTCGTGCCGGTATGATGAAAAGCAGAAAAACGGGGCTAGCAATGCCCCTCTATGTGGTCAACGTTCTCCCACACAACGACTTTGACTTGATTTTTCAAATCAAGGAATTATGTGACATTAGCGTCGCAATCGAAAAATATCGCAACTTCAACAACGTTAAACAGTGTTATAGTTGCCAAAGGTACGGTCACGCATCTGAAACGTGTAATTTCACCCCAAAATGCGTTAAATGCTCCGAAATTCACCTCTCTACTGACTGCCCATACAAGGGCAAAATTACTCCTAAATGCGCGAACTGCAGTGGCACGCACCCTCCCTCGTACAGGGGCTGCCCGAAAACACCCCAAAATACCAAGAACAAGGCTAAAAATCATACTACTAAAAATAAAATTCCCAATGAAAATTCCGACTTTGTAGAAATTCTCAAAAACTTTAACTGTACTGTTACGGCTAATAATAATAACTCCCAAAAGGTCACTGACGACGCTATACAGGAACCCTCTGATTCCATTAACCCTGAGAGCACTTCTCAAAATACCCCACCCCGTAACCCGAACCCCATAAATGAAATATTCCAAACCTTCAACGACTTGAAAGAAATCCTTAAACTTTACAAACTCCTCAAAAGCATTCAAAAAATCGCTCAGAAAATCAAAAAATGCAAAAACCCAATTGATAAGATGACTGTTATCATCAGTGAGCTTGAAATATTCGCTAACGAGTTTAACCTCACCGACTAATCGGCGCCCTCTGTGCTCTCATTCTTAAAATCTCAATTTTTTCTCTACCTTTTTTGAAAAAAAAAAAAAAAATGTTATACAAAATTCTAAATTATTATACTTTGTATGGTCACTGAAAAGTGTCTTTTTTTATTTGTTGCTTTGCCCCCTTTTCCTAGCTGGCATTTTGCTTTGTTTTTTCGAACTTGTCCGAAACCCTATTTTTAAACTCTTTAACAGCAGTATTTTTACTGCAGCTATTCCTTCTTTTCAAATTTTTTGACTTTCCTTAAATTTCTTCTTTTTTATTTACTAACTTATTTTAATTACATTTTGTAATCTCTATACTCTTCTCACTGGCTCACTTTAAAATACAGTTTACTTTCATTCGCCTGGGCGTTAAGTTGATCGCAACTAGGTAGCCCATGAAACCGCCTCAACCTGTTCGGCACCTGTTCGGGATGCTAAAGAATCTGAAGCTAAATAATTGACAAAATTTTTCTCGTCGAAAATGAGAAATCATTAAAAAATCAGTGTTTTTTTTTCTTTGTTTGTTTTTGGCTTATAACTTGAAAAGTAAGTTTTTTATGCAAAACCTCATCCTATATTAAAATAAAGACGACAAAGTTACCTACAATTCATGTTCTTAGCATTTTTTTGTGCCACATATGGTTTCCGCATATATGCGGAAAAATCGGTAATTTTTGGAAACCTTCCTCTAAGGAAACCATATGTCATAAGAAGAATTATATCAATATAAATTGTAGGTAATTTTCTCGTCTTTATTTTAATATAGGATCACATTTTGTGATAAACACTTACATTGGAAGTTATGAGCCAAAAACAAACCAAAAAAAAAGTGTGATTTTCGGTGGTTTTCTCATATTTGCCGAAAGAATTTTATCGGACAACTTCAGATTCGAGTTCAGCAACCCCAAAAACAATTAAGTAAGCCACTAAAAACAATTACACCAGAATTTTCAACTCCAAGCTTTTTTTTAACACCATTTTACTGAACTATATTTTCAAAATAAAAAAAATATTTATCTCATATAACACTAACATGTACAGTCGATATTCAGTATATTTATCTATAGATCAACAGCAACACTTAAATAAGATATGAGTAAAATAGATTTGAGGTTGAAAATGGTGCGATATATATATATTTAGGCTTAATCGGCTTAGCTATACTCTTAATTTCAAATTAAACTAGGTTTATTGAAAAAAAAAATGAAATATAATAATTAGTTTATAGTATATTCTATATTTATATAATATTGTAATTTTATGTTCTTTACCTATTTTTAGTTCAATTTCACGCCTTTTAAAATCATAATTATTGTTTATCTTTAAAGAAACAAAACTCTGATTACAAAAATTTAAAAAAAAAAAAAAACTATGCTTTATTAAAATTTTTATGTAAAATTCCATCCACAAAACAAACATATATCCTGAAATTTTTCAAAAACGAAAAATTATATAGCTGTATTTCGTTGTTTATTTTTTATTTTATTTTGTTTATTTATATTTTTGTCACGGTTTCTTCATAAAAGTAAACGCCAAAAATTAATTAATTAGTCCCTGGTTATACAACGCCTGTCGGCAGAAAAAATAAATATCACGATATGTCCGAAAGCACGATATGAACGGGAGTACTAAAAAATAAGAAAGATGAGTTTATAAATAAATGTTTCATATTTGTCTTCAAAACGGAAGTTTATAGGTATATTACAATTTTCTTAATAAAATCAACGACACGGAAATACATTTTTTGTAACTCACATTCAAAAAAAGTGCAGTTCATATACAGCTTTCTTTTGTGAAGGGGAGGCGGAGACAGGGGAGAAGGTTGCTGATGAGCAGTGTAACGAAGCACCATAGAACAAGGAGTTGTGTTAGATAATTTTAGAAAATAAACGAAATTTTTAAAAATATAAAACTATTTTTTTTTTTCAATATAATAAATGAAATTTTATTGAACACTTATACACCATTACAAATATATTGCGTTTTTTTATTACTATTTAAATGAATTAACGCATTCGATTTTTTTTTCTATGGATCAAATAATTGTGCATAAAGCACATTTTGACAGAACAAATTTTGTTTTTATTTTTAGATCATAAAGTCTATATTTGGATAATTTTAATTCAAGATTTTATTATTTTCAGTGAAATTGTATATCTCTTTTATAAAAACCTGACGAATAACACATATATTTTGGAAACTGCAACCGGTCTTGCAAGTGAAAACCAAGTAGCTTTCAATATTGTTACCGCACTATTAACTTGTCAAAAGTTATAATGTTCACCACATATCATTGACTAAAGGAATGGCTTTTACCTTACAGAAAATGCAGTTATATAATTTTGTGACTATTTTTTTAGATTAAAAGAAATTTTACATTAAATCCATATATTTTAAGATATTTACTAATGCATGAATTTGAAATAGAAATATAGATAACCAATTTAAGTAAGATTTTAAAAAGAAGGCGGAGCTTCTACTTTTTTAACTCTTCAAAAGGCGGCGAATGTTATTTACGTTAATTGGTTGATGCTTGTTTCGCCTGATAATCTTAGCAAGCTATATACGACGAAGGTAAGGATAGGGTCTTTCTAAGGGATCCTAACCTCTCCGTGGTTGTGGGGCCATTGATTATGATTACCCACAGTCATCCGGTTTCTGCATATTAGAATTGGGTAACTGTTTTGGTTCTGTTATAATTTGAATATAAATCAATAATTGAGATATTCGTTATGTAAGAATGGTGTTTATTTTTAGACATTAATAAAATTAGTGTATTCCGCTTTATTTAAACACTTATATTTCAATCTTAGTTATTTCAATTTAGTGTGATAATGAGATTTTCCGGTCTGCAAAATTATGCATCAGTCAAACTGCAATTAAAAGATGCTTTATCATTCATAAAAAGAATTACTAGTTTCAATATCAAATGTAACAAGGTCCGGTGCCTAGTGTAGGAAAAAGTACAATGTACAAATGCAGATATATATTACTGTTAAACCTATGTGTATAATTTTCTATAAAACAAGAGAAAAATTAAAATGTTTTCCTAAAATTTGAAACCGTAAGCATTTAATATATAATTATAATAGTTTCATTGATTTTCTAAAGATCAAATGCAATGTATGTTGCACAGGAAACAGGGAATTTTATTATCCAGATGTGAGTCCCCTTTTGCAGATTATTATAAATTTATTTAATTTTTATTTGGGGAACTGTTACCAACAGATAACATAATAAATAGAACTAAAACACGGAAACAGCATTTGATCTGTTAAGTTAACAATATAATTTCTTCTTATTAACCAAAATTCTTTCATGAAACTTTTTCAAATATTTAAATTCTTGCTGTTGACGGTGACTTGGCAGATGATTTTGTTTCTGGAATCGGAAGCAGTATCTAAAGAAAGCTAATACTTTTCCATACTAAATCAAATAGTCTACAGCATTTCCATAAAACAAATATACCTTATTTATATATATATTAGCAGATCCGCCCGGCGTTGTCCGGTTCCATCAAAAAATAATACAAAACGCGAAATCACTCTAAAAATCGTTGCACGAAACCATTCCTCTTTTAACTCTGTCTTTCGGAAATTAAATAGAGAGATTTACGCGAAGCAGAAGTAAATTTAATACCACCTCCTCAAATGTCTGGATCATTTGATTCCAAACGGGTCAGATTTTGGTCAAAATATTAAAAAAAATTACCTTCGGATTTTCACAAAATTTGCATTTTCGGAATCAGAAACATAAACTGTGAGTTTCGATTAAAATAATGCAATACTTTCCTTAATACTCGAGGATGAGTGAAAATGAAATTTTTCGTTTTCTGGGATTAAATTGGTAACTTTCTTTTGCGGTTTCAATAAAAATAGTCAATTTTGGCGCATGCGTAGGAAAATCTTTTAGTTCCACCGCCAGGGGATGTATTTTGTTCTAATCAAATTATCCCACACGTGTTCCCGCTGCCTACGATAACGTGTATAGCAGACGTGCTAGGCACGCGCTGCAAAATCTTTTACTTACAGTTTATAACAACAGGTGGAGCATTCTGTTCTAATTAAACCTATTTCCGAACTAAACTCCGGCACTCGTTCCTGCTACTAAAATCTGTTAGTCACACTTACTAACAAATCTATGTGTTAAATAATTAGCTATATCTTAATTAGTTCATGTTAAGTTGAATGAACCGATTCCCGTTGAAATCGGACACACAGAACCCGAGAAAATAAATCACCCCCTGGATATTAATATTCATAAATGGTCGTAACCAAGGGCTGAAAAAATGCGTTCAGACATCAAACAACCGAAGTTCATTCAGTACCCGGAGAGCTCGGAAGAATGTCAGAAAAGATTTTGTTTGAATCGGACCAACTTTAAATGCAAAATCTTTTAGTTACGTTGCCCATCGTCAAGGGGTGCACTCTGTTCTAAACAAACCTCTTTCCGATCCAAACTCCGGCACGTGTCCCTGCTGCCTATGACACCGTATAGCAGGCGTGCTGTGCACGTGCTGCAAAATTTTTTAGTTCCATTTTCTACCTCCATGTGGCGCTAAATCTGTATCTTAATTAGTTATCTATACCTTAATTAATTCCTCTTAAGTTGAATGAGCTAATTCTCATTGAAATTGGGCCCATAAAACCCGAGAAAAAACCCCTCCCTGGTCATTAATGTTCATAAATAAAGATGACCAAGGGCTGAAAAAATTATATCGAAGTTTATCTAGTATCTGGTGACCTGAGAAAAGGTTTCGTTTGAATTGGAAAAATAATTAAATAATTCTGATTTTGGAGGCAGGGGGAAAGGAGGGAGTTTCGATCAGAGCACTTACGCGATATTTAAACTACATACGAACACTCACCCCCACAGAATTTAACTAAAGACGTTAAAAAATTAGGAAATTATCATTAACTTTCTAAACAGAAACAGACTGACTTTTTTTTTACGTACAAAAACAGTAAGTTACCGTTGTTAATTTCTGAAATCAAATACATAAATAACGTATACATGAGAAAACTCTAAAAATCGCATAAAACAAATCGCAACAATTAACAACTCGCTGTTTGAATTACAATCAGCTGACGACCGAAGTTTTCATATGCCAATCACAACTGCCCGGTTGAATTTCAGCTGTGCCTACAATTCTATCCGCTACCAATCACAACTGCCCTCCAATGATGCTTGACTTGTAGTGGGCGATTTGTGACGTCATTTGAAACAAAAAACGCTGCCAAACATGAAAAGAATGTTACAAAACGCATAAAAAATGAAATCAAAAGAAAAAAAAGGAAAAAAAATCTGGATAATAAATAATACGCACTTCCCTTTTAAAGTTATGATTTTTTATCAAGAATTATCAACTTTCTCCAAGCTAAAAAAAAATTGCGATTCTGGGCGTATCTGAGGCTGAAATGGAAGCAACCACCGAACCATTCAAGCATTCTGGACAAAATTATAGAATTGCCCAATTCCGGCAGGATACGAAACGAAAAGATGGCGGACACATGACGTCAGGTGAAAACTCTCTTTTCGAATGCGATCCATTTCGCATCTGGGAAAAAGTGCTATTCTGGGATCAGGTTTCCGTACGTTCGTAAGCAATTACGTATGCTATCCAGGGTTCGAAAAGGCGGGAATTAGCCGCGACCGTCGCGGAATAGCTCCTCCCAAATTCACGTCAGTTTTACCGATTACGATGACCGATATTAAGAGATAACCAATGAGAATCCGTCATATTTCAATCATCGTATCGTAATCGTAGTTTCAATAGTTGACATAAAAAAAATCAGGGAGATATAAATAGATTAGGAGAATTTTCCCCTATGGCATCTTCCTTGCAAACTTGAGCCTAACGCCGAAGTGGCCGCTTGTGGCGCTGCGATCTTTAGCTGAGTCAAAATAACATTGTTTGCTATAGGAGTGCGTTATTATTTCTTTAATAAAATATTAATTTTACATTATATTTTAATATGGTTCGGAACTGTTTTGTATATGGATGTGACACAGGTTATAAGAAAGTCGAAAGACAGAATAAAGAACTGGGTATAAGAAATCCATCGTTGTTTCCGTGAGCATAGCTCGTCTAGCACAGTAAAAAATGCCAAAAATTTAGTTCAGATAGGAAACACAGTTAAAAATTACCTTTTCACCAATTCAAAAAATGAATCCACCCCTTCCGGGAAAAAAGAAAAAGGGAGGGGGGGGGGGGGGCAACAGATAAATTAACTGAATAAAATGGATGGCCTTTGTGCTTCTTTTTGAAATTATATATATATATAGTTTTTTTTTTTTTAATCTAAGGTGAATGCTGTGATTTTTAAATGTTTGTAGCCGAGTAATTCTTGAAATTATATTTTTTGTATTTTTCTTTGTTAAATAAATGTTTGTTAATTATTTCTATTAAATAATGTTTGTTCCTTAAATAAAGATATGTAATTTTTCTTGTGTAATCTTTATTTAAATATAGGCACAAAAGTTTTTTAATTTATCAAAATATCTTGATCATATGCAATAAATACATAGACATCAAATTATTTTTTAATTTGAAAAAAAAAAAAAAAAAGTATTTCAAATAGGAAGTTATTGACAGCAAGTCTTGAATGTAGAAAATGATTCATATTATACATGTGTATTAATTTACAGAAAAAGCTAGTTGTATTTGAATTTATATTACATTAAATACAAGAATAAAATGACAATAATCCAGCAGTACAGGAAACACTATTTTTATTTTCTAGGGTTCCCTTTCCTGTATTGTCACAAAAATTTGAGCATTTCTGATGCCTTAAAGTATAGATGGGAGTATGTAAATAAATATTTAGATAAATATATTTATTATTATCCTACTCTAATAGTATAAAATATCATCTCTAATGAAAATTACATGCTGAATTTGGGGGCCTAGGGCCCAATTGCTACAAATTTCAAATTTATTTTACATTTGCAGTAGGCATAAATATTTTTTAAATCTAGAGTTTGAGTACAATAAAATTAATCCTAACAAAATTTACCTTATTCCAATACTTGTTTTGAATTGCTCATTTTAAATAATACAGCTGGGAAGAAAAAAAATAATATATATATATAATTTTTAGTTATTTGCAGTTTGTAAAATTTACTATGAATATTTAACAAATTCTTAAACTAAATAGTCCTGGTTTTCATATTTTATTTATTTTAAAAAATAAATAAAAGCATATAAAAACATCATCATTTGTTTTAATTAGAAAAAAAAAAAAAGTTATTCTATAAAATATTTACGAGAATTACGTGATAAATCCCGGATATCGAAGTACAATAAAATTTAAAAGAAAAAAAAGAAATATTTGAGTTCCAGGCTTGTTTTGAATAAGAATGAATATTTTTTGTTCCTTTTTAATATTACAGTGAAAATATATATTATTTGCAGTTTGTAAAATTTAATATAAATATTTTACAAATTCTTAAAATAGTTCGTTTCCTGTTTTATTAATTAAAAAACATCACAGAATTTCTTTTTAAATGCAGCTTGAGAAAAAAAAAAAAAAAAGTTTTCGATTTGCTGAACTTTGATTGCTGACACAGATGGCGCTCCGGCCAGTACACGAGATTTCGCGCATTACGAAACTTCATCTCGGGGGCAAAAATCTAACACGGTGTTCCCCTACCTGAGGTATTCTATTACCATGCATAAAACTTTTTCAATGGCTGTGTTGTACCGTTGTTTGTTATTCGCTTGGCGAGGATAATTTTCGTCTTATTGATAATGTAATGTTACAATTGTAATGGAATTCCTGTTATAATGAAAGGTAGCTGTTTCAGAATGTCTGTCTATTAAATAATTAAGTGAGCATTTTCCGAGAAATAAAACTTTTACTGAATAAGTATTGCCATATGTATGTGTGTTTATTATAAGACACATACTTTGGAAATAATGATTCAGTTCTTACTACGACTGATTGCAAGGATCCTCCAGCATCAGAAGCAAGTGTATAAGAATAGAATATTCTATGCCATTATACAAGGAACACTAGGCAAATTTCCAGAAACATACAGGCCTTAATAGGTAGGAAGCCAGCAACTTGCATTTTAATTAGTATTTACTTAAGAACCGACTGCTTCAGGGAAAGTTTTCAGTTTTAGTATATAAAAGTATTTTTTATAATTTAGAAAAAAAAAAAAAAATTGAATTTGTGAATGTTAAAACTTAACATATACAAATGATCTTATAATTATGTACAAAGCAGCTTTATTTTAATCTATCAGCTTTCTTGAATTTATAGATTACTTTATTATTATTATTTATTTCATGCTTTATATAATTAATATATATTTGATATACTGCAGATTCATATATGAAAATTAATATACATTGAGATTTTCTAAATCTTAACATATTTTTTCCCCTTTGAAAGTTATAAAAACCAAATTAATGAAGCTCAGATTTTCAAATCATTTCTGTAAATAACTGAAGAATATTGAATTTCAGTGACATGTTCATTTTTTAATAATAAAGTATGGAACTTTTTTTCTGAGATAGTATACAGAAAAATGCAGTTTTGATTAAGAGAAAACCAGAAGGAAATTTATTTATTGTTTATTCAATATTTTACAATGTAGTAAAAAGTTATGCTTTCAGAAACAAATTAAAGTAAAGATTTTCTCTTTTTGACACTATTTAAAGTTTGTACGCTTCTGCAAGGGAAAATAACGAACTAAGATGTTTATGGTGAGGGGGGGTCAGGAAATTACATCAATTTACTCACTACTGATGGAATGATTTTCTTATGAGATAAGAAAAAATGTCTATATAATTTTTTTTATTATTCATTGATTATATGTCATGTTACTCCCAAATGTTAATATTTTATTGAATATTTAGGCATATTTTACCTTGTGGGTAAACTGAATCATCTCTTTAAAAAAAATTATGAATGTGTCAGGCTGTCCAATATATTTTAAAGAATAAAACATTTACATTATGAGTAGAATGTATTTCAACAGAATACAATTCTGAATCTTAATTATTTTATTTAAATAAACTAAAATTTGAAACATTTGCCACATTATTTTTACTGTTATCAAAGGTATTTCCTGTAATGTGATTAAATTGGTAAATAAAATCTCCCCCCCCCCCCACTTAAAAAAAATTCTTTGTAAAAATGAATCATCACATGAACTTAGCTTTTTTTAATTTCATTTCCTAAATTTGCATTTTAAAAACAAATGATAAAGAAATTTATTTCATTTTTAATTACTTATTTTTAAACGTCAAACAAAATCTCAATTTTTCAAGCTCTGTTTTTTTTTTTTTTTTTTTTTTTTTTTTTGTCTAAGATTGTGATATAAATTTAAATTATTATTAATTTGAGATTTCTGTGAAAAATTCTGTAAGAAATAAAATGCTTGAAAGTTAAACTTGTAGAAAGCTTTTAATCACCATTTCAATATTCCCTTCCAACCCTAATATTATATTTATACTAGGGGGCCTACCCCCTGCGAGCTACGCTCGCCAACCCCCGCTCAGACTTCGAGGCCTCTAAAAACATGACAGCGTGCTTTGTTTTAAAAATATTGGTAAATCTGTAATTAGGGTTCCATGCTTTTAACGTTTTAATGGGTCATTTTTTGATTATCATGGCCTCATACACAGCTGTTGCGACAACGGACGACTGTTTTCGGAATTGATAAGTAAAATCAATTGCAACTTGAAAACCAGCTTGTATAAAATGGTTAGGTTTAAATTGTGGCAACCTGTCGGACTTTTATAACAACGATCTGTATTCTATTCTTCCTTTGCATTTAAGGATGAGAAAAATTCCATCTGTTTGTGAGTAACATTAAGAACCACGGTATTAAAAAGTACTATGTTATAGACATTTTCAGCAACAGATTTTAATTTTCTCTCTATTTTAGTGGACCATCATGCATATTTTCATGTTATTTTAAATATGTAAATTTATTTTAATTAATATGTATATACGAATTTTCTAATAATTATTTATCATACAATATTAATTAAATATTTTGTGCATGCATGCCTGCATTTATTCGGCATCAATTGATGAGATATTTAAACAAATTTGCTATCCGCGATAATTTTACACCATGTTATGTCACTTGAATATTGTCCATAAGAAAATCGGGTACTTTTCCAGTATAGGATCCTTTGCTTTTAGGTTTGGCGTATTTCGAGCTTCAAAAAGGGATAGATTCGTTAATATACATAGATTTGTTGCCAAAAGTTATGAAAACAAACCCAATGAACTTTTGGTACTTTTCTATTATAGGGGTCTTGACGCTTTTTTAAGAAGCTTGGCGCAATTCGGGCATCAGAAAGTGAGATTTGCTGCCAAATGACATAAACAGCCATGGAAACAAATTCGACGATTTTTTTGTTTATATGCGTATTTTAATTATACGTATATTATTATTGTTTTTTTCTATACAAATTACTTCTAATTATATATAAAATAGGATAAATGACATTCTACGCTAAACAAATTGTATAAATATTGAAAAAATGCTTCTGTATACGAAATGACAAAGTTAATAGGTTGACAGAAAGTATGTTGCCAAATTTCCTTTTCTGCCAAGACTATTTTCTCTGTTTCGTCAAGGCTTTGTTATTTATGTGTAAACATATAATTCATTATTAAAAAAGTAATGCTACTGAAATATTCATTTGTTTTAAACTTTAATAGCATTTCTCTAATGTATAGGGAGCATTTTTTTCCTTGCTGCCAATAAAAGAGAGAAAGGAATAAATGTCATTTTACCATAATTGATGTCATATTCTCATTAAAATTGGAAAGAAAACCAAGCAGGATATTTTATTCTCCTTCCGTTCAGTTGGGCAATTATTATTTTATATATTCGTTTCAAATATCCGAATTAGTGATTTTATAAATTCGTTTAATTAAATTTTACAAAAAAATAACAAAATGATATCAATAAATAATAAGAAATAAATAAGTATTGCACTGCCGCGCAATAATTACTATGAATTCTCCCCCCCCCCCTTTCTTTTGCGTTTACATAAATGACGTCATTTGGACGAATGTATTTAAAATATTTTCAGTTTATAAATTAAATTAAATGCTGATAGACGATTGAATCCTGACGATAGAAATGTGATTTTTTTTCAAATTTTCATGAAAAACATAATTTAATCACAATCTTGTCTTCATTATCGATTGAAATAAAAGATAAATTCAATTTCAATTTGAAAATGACGAATAAAAAGAAATCAATAATCCCTAGCGGGATCCTTTTCAATTTTTTTCCCTTTTTTGCCACAAAAAACTGAGTAATTAGTTGCCTTCATTACAGAAATGTCATTAAAATTAGAAAAAAATTAATATCTCGAAAACTAATCCCAATTTCAAAATTCTATTACCAGTTTTGACATCCGCGGATTTTTATGGACAATTGGTATTAATTTCACCATCAAGCGTTTAATATTTTATTAAAAATAGCCCTGAAACATAATCAGTCGTTTAATCAGTCGTTTCATAAAATCGTTTCATAAATTCGTTTCATAAAATCGTTTCACAAATTCGTTTCATTAGGATTTTATATATATAGGGTAGATGTAAACAATGCTTATTTATTCCTTGCATCTTATTAAAATAGGGATTGAAAGTTCTAAAAGTCAAAAGACTCATTAATGCAATTTATTTTTAATTTATATATTTATAACTGTAATAAAAATGCATATTTTCAACTATAAGCAAAATAGAAAGAATGGCTTTTAATAAAACCTGCTAAAAATTTAAATTTTTATCAAGTGCCAGAGCTGTTTATACAGAGATAATCAGCAGAAGCTTTCAAAATATTATTTATTTTCATTGGTATATTAAAGTTTAATATCTTTCATATGCAAAATGCAATATTAAAAAAAATTCAACAATTAAATCTTAATTTAACATTTGTTATTATCGCTATCTTTTTTTTAATTGTTATATTAATTATTATGATTACTAGAAATACACAAGTATTTAATAACAAAGCCAGTCTGATTTAGTAGAGTAGTAAATTAGAAATCTGAAATACAGAATTTTTGATACTTCTTTGTTATAAAGGCACACACAACTAATTTTTTCAATATTTATACAATTTATTTACTTATACTTAAGCCTTATCTGTTATATACAAACAGAAGTGATTTGCCTAATATGAATCAGAAGCAATTTTTTAATACGTATCATAAACAGGCATACTAGTTCATTGGTTTTGTTTATATCATTTGATGATAAATTACACGTTCTGAGGCCCAAATTGCACCAAGCTTTTTAAGAAGAATCCCGAAAAAATATAGCAGAGAAGTAACCAGTTTTTTTACTTTATTTTTTTTTTTTTTTTGCTTTTATTAATGTATTTAAAAGTATAATATGTGTATAATTTCTTTCTTTCTTTTTTTTTTTTTTTTTTTTTTTTTTTTTTTTTAATTAAACACATGATGAGCTGATAGAAATACTGTATTTATTTTGGATTTTAATCATATTACTAATATTTTTTTAATTAATGTTTCGGATTTTTTTATTATGGCTTATCTCTGTATTTGCTTATTTTGTTTTCAGCCCCTCATGCTTTGACGATTTTTTTTCTTTTTAACTTTATAAAAACACCAATAAAATCATATTTTTATTTTATTTTCCATCGTTAATATTACAAGATTCATTATTGTAGCAGTTACCTTATATGCTTCATTATAAAAACTAAACTGATTTATCCATAAGATAAATAATAATGAAATTATGTACATTGTGATTGTATTATGATATGCAATGCACCACTTGATTGAACATGCTATTATGCTTTGACATTAAATCACATTGTTTGGTGATAAATTTTGTTTATTGTAAATGGAAGATAAACAAGTACCAATTTAATTGTGCAGTATTAATACATCTTTATGAAATAAAATAGTTACAAGTTAAATGTTTCAAGCTAATGTACAAGTTAAAAGCTTTCAATCACTATATTTCAGTATATAGTAACATATCATGACCTCCTTTTTTTCTTAGCATATTTCTACATAACTATCAGCTAATATTTATTCATCATGTATCTTATTAAAATAACGATTAAAAATTTAAAAAAAACAGAAAAGAAAAAATCAAACCTTCTTTTCAAAGATTAATTAATAAAGCTTTTTTTTTTTTTTTTTTTTTAATATGAATCTAAAATAAAAAGCACATTTTTAACTGTAAACGAAGAAAAAAAGTGGGTTCATAAAAATCTAAAAAATTGAACTTTCTCATTATCTGTTTTATATTTAACATGCAGTTTATAATTACATGCAAGTAGGTGATTTGGTACTTTTCCATTATATGGACACCATGCCAAAATGTAGGATAATGCATAATGTATGTATTAAATGTGTGCTTGGTGACAATGGTGTCCGTATAACGGAAAAGTACTGGTGATTTTTCTTCTTTTGAAATTACTTGAACAATTTCTATAAAATCAATAATTATTGTTTTTTTTTTCTTTTAATAACACTAATTTCAAGTTCAAACTTTAATTTTTTTTACAATAATAAAATTTCTGATGTATAAGTGATTAATGCTATAAAACACATGAATAAAAGTTTCACATTCCAATTACATGAACATCCCCCCCCCCCCCCCCCCCCAAAGAGAGAGGAAAACAAATATTTATAAAAAACAGTTCTTAGAGAATATAAACCCTAAAAATGAAATAACTTTAATCAAGGATGAATAAATAACACGTATATATATATTTTTTAATCTGAAAATTTTATTCATGTAGGGATGAAATTGATTTTGTAATTGTAGTAAAAAGATTGTAACTAAAATTATGTTTTGAGTATCTTTTCATTGGCATTTTAATGTTTAGATTATCATACCACATAATATGCAATATTTTGAAAAAAACTTCAATAATTAAATTTTACCAAGTATTTTTTATTCTTTTGCATGTTATGTTAAAAATATTGCAAATGCAATGAAATATTTTACAACAAAGACATTCAGATTTAGTAGCAATAGAAAATTGGTTACTTTTCTGTTAGCCGGGCGCCAGTGATATATGTACATATATAAATATGTATGTGTATACATATATTTATTTATACATATATGTATATATATATATATGTGTATGTATATATATGTGTATGTGTGCCGGTGATATATATACACATGTATGTATATATATCACTGGCACCCGGCTAACCGAAAATTGCTACTATATTTGAAAAGTTGATTTCAAGAACTTTATTCCTTTTCAAGTGTATTCGAATATAATTCTGACACATTGATTAATTATTCACTCAATAAGATTCGAAGCAGATTACAAAAGAAAAATGCAAATTTTAACTGTCATAGAACTGCGACTTTTTTTTTTTTTTTACGTAACTGCTACATATTTTTTTTAAAAAGAAAGTCCAATAAAAAGTAAAAGAAATTGATTATTGTTTCTAATTTTATTTAATGTATAATTATTTAAAAGATAAACATTTTTAAAATGCACAAGTTATGTAAGATAAGAACAGCAAAAGATGGATAAGGATTTAAAAAGAAAGAAAAAAAATCTCTAACTTATCATTTATAAATCGCTGCCGCTGACAATTATTATTATTTTATCCACCACTATTTCAAAACAATGACCTTCATCACAAATTTTTGGGGTAGATTGATTTAAAAATAGTGGTAGGGAAAATAATAAAAACCACCAGTGGCAGCCCTGTTTATGTACCTTACCTATTAAATTCAAATTAATGCATTATTAATCAGTAATTAAAGTTCAAATCTTATTTGTAACTGAGTTTTTGGCTATTCAAGTTAAAAAGTGTGTATATATAAAAAGTGTGTATAAGCTAATTAATGAATAAACAATTTGAATATATAATAATACACAAATAAAATGAAATTAAGTAAAAATATTTTATTCTTCAACATTTTTCAAAAATACAAGAAAGTGGCTATATATATTTTTTTTCTAGTAGATAATACACA
The DNA here is from genome assembly GCA_963931845.1 of Maratus michaelseni. Classification (NCBI taxonomy): domain Eukaryota; kingdom Metazoa; phylum Arthropoda; class Arachnida; order Araneae; family Salticidae; genus Maratus; species Maratus michaelseni. The sequence continues at coordinate 156,336,537 of OZ007600.1, read as the reverse complement.
TGTAGTTCAAAAAATTATATTATAATTAATAATTACTGCAATAAAAAAAGATGCAGCATAGGAGAAAATTTTCACCTAAGCACTCATCAAAACCTACGGTTATATGTAAAATAACTAAATAAAATCACATTTTAATAGCATGTATTTCTTGAAATAAGTATTATGTTTAAAAAATATGCAGCACATAACAATTTAATTAGTAGCTCTTTGTATAAAGACACAAGAAGAGAATCAGTCCCCCCCCCCCCCTGAATTTTGAAGCTTTAAATATTTGTTTTTTTAACTTTGACATCTAAACAAACATGTTTAAATTTACTTAACACATGTGACTTAAACTAGTTAAACACTTAGAGAGAGCAGTTATATTTGAATGTAAAAGTGCTTTTTATATATTATAATAGTAGTCATCATCAATTTATTGCCCCCCCCCCCTTTCATGGATTTTGCTCAATTGATACCAATGCTATGAGAATATCCTAGGTACTTCTAATTAAAAAAAAAAAATTAAACGTTTAAAAAATATCATCTAATGGTAAAAATAAATATTTCAAGTAAACTGCTTGTTATCTCAAAATTAAATTGAGGTTGCAAAAAACATTTAAAATCTGTACATTACTAACATAACATTATAAAACTAACTAAAATGTGATTCTCAAGTGATCATGACATTCATATAATCTTTTCACAACTAAAAATAATTCATTAATATATGTTACAAGTCATATTTATCTACTCAAGATGGGTACCAAAACTTATTATATTCAAACATGTGTCTTTATAAACATACACAATTTTTATTTGATAAATATATTCACCTTTAATTCCTGCAATCCATGGTTCATATTAATCTATCTTTAAAAAGAATACTATAACCTTAAAATCATCTTCCACCTGCCTTAAGCAATTTTTAGAATATACGTAATTTATTTAATAATTAAATAAAAGTTTTTTATTAGCAAAATTCAGATAATTGTAAGCAAAATATCAGCAAAAACTGGACAGGTCAAAAATATCGTAATAAATACTTAGTTTTTAAGCAAAATATACTATAATACTCCTCACAAATGGGATAAAAGAGTCTTAATATTGAAAAATACTAGAAACTTTCTTATTAAATTGCCCTGTCAAATGTAAACAATCACAAAAGTTGTGTCCGAAAAGGGCTTTTCACCTACTTTGAGAGGGTGAAATCAACGTCCGAAATTTTGTAAACATTCGAAATAATATTTCGCATCTAACTTTTCACCATGTACGAAAATAAGTGCCCCAGAATACCGATTTCCTTCCCGTATGATACGATGACGTCAAAATGATGTCACGGAGGAGGCGTTTCCACCGAGTTTCCGTACTAATGTTGTTAGAATTGGGCTGGCGTGTCGAAGGAAAAAAATTAGCCAAAAATCAAAAATCGCTGTACGAATTTCGTATAAACTTTATTAAAAAGAGGATAATTATCCACATTTTATAAAATGTACTATATTGGGCTAAAAGATTGGAACCGGATTCCGGTTACTAATGTGGGTAAATCGCAGCAAAACGTCAAAAAACACTAAAAATCGCATTTTTAAAATCATGATTTTTTTTATATGTAAAGAATTATCAACTTTCTCCAAGCTAAAAAGAGGAAAAAAAATGACGATTCTGAGCTTATAAGAAGTTGAAATGGAAGCGCAAGCACCGAACCAATCAAGCATTCTGGCAAAAATTCTTAGTGTAAAAGGAAAAAATTCTCCAAAAATTCAAAAATCGCTGTACGAATTTCCCATAAACTTTATTGAAAAGAGGATAAAATGTACTATATTGGGCCAAAAGATTGGAACCGAATTCCCGTCACTAATGTGGAAAAATCGCAGCAAAACGTAAAAAAACACTAAAAATCGCATTAAAAATTAAATTAAAAAAAAATCTATTCAAAAAATCCAAAATCTGGCTTCGAGGTGCAAAACTACATGCATAGAGGTACCTTCCCACCAAATTTTGTAGCTCTGTATGCAGCGGTCTTTTCAGAACACAACCGAGAAGCAGACAGACACACAAACTTCCATTTTTATTATAGTTGGAGATATATATATTATCACCTCTCGTAATTCCTTAAATGAAACATACATCTGATTATTTTAACAACTTTTCACACTTTAATTTCTGTATAATACCAAAGAAAGTAGAATTTTTTTTTTAAGTCACAAAAATTATTAAAAATACCTAGACGATTCAGGCAATAAATATATTTATGTAAAACGCCTTGAAGTAGAATTTAAATTATTAATTCAAGAAATTAATAACTAAAATGGTCCAGGAATTCAGAAATGGATTAATAAATGCACCTTCAAAGGTAAATTTTAAGTAGTCTGATAAAATTCAGAACTAATATTTACCTGCTTCATTTACTAAAATTGATAATCAATTTCTCATTTTAAAATATTTAAATAGAAACATTTGACTGTGAAAATCTGATAACTTAGCTATTGTTTTAATTGAAAATGACATAGTTCATTCAATTGATGTAGACGACGTACTTGAAAGATTCGCAAAAATACCACCTCGCCAGGTCCTTTTCACATAGGTTAAATGTTAACCATTAGAATTATTATTTGGTAAAAAGCACTATATTTCAAAGATTTATAAAAAATAAGCAAAATTCTTTTCAACATATATTTTATTTATTTCAAAAAATCATTCCATCTTTTGATTACAAAAAGAAAAAAAAAACTCTTCCCTTCTATTTTCTTTCGCCCTGATATTTTTCATTACTAATAAAAATTAATTTTTAAAATGCTACAGAAAAAAATACATTTTTTATGCTCGATATTTGTAATTGTCTTTAATAAATTCTGAAATGATGTAAGCCCCACCAGTGGCTGAGAGGTTCTGCTCTCGAAGCTGGTAGACGGGAGGTGCTGGGTTCGATCCCAATCGCGCCCGTCGGTCTAATCGTTCGGAGTTTTCTTCGAGCCGTGGATTTATCCATGCGTAAATACGGGTTAGGTTCCCTTAGAAAGACCCCCACGAAGGCCACTCCTCCCCGGGCCTATATCCAAGTGCAGATAATTGGCCGTCAATATTCAACCCAACCCAACTGAAATGATGTAAAAAACATTCTTTAGATAAATAAAACATAATAATCGAAGATTATAATAAATTATATGAGCTTTCTATGGTTTGTTGTAACTATTCAGTTTTTTCGATGGCTATAATTTGTCAAAGTATTATTTAGACAAATTCTAAAGTGTTCTTTCTGAAAACAGTTACCGTAATATTTGCATTTGCTATTTAATAAAATTAAATATTAAAAAACCTTAAGACTCGGTAATTTCAGTTTCAAGTTTCTTCAAATGCATGTTAATGGCGTTTTATGTGCATGTTTGTCTAATTTTGCTAACTGAATAAAAGCTGCGCATAAAATTAAATATTTTCCTTTGCAGAATAAGAATCAAGGAAACAGGCAATTTTTAGTGTACAGTAAAATAAATAAATAATAATAATAATAATAATAATAATAATAAATAAATAAATAAATAAATTAATTAATTAATAAAATAAAAATGAAATTCGACATGACTACAGTCAAAGTTGCATATAAGATAAAGTGGTGACGCCTCTATGGAAGAACACTAGTAAACCAGCTTGACACTAGAAGTTCAAAAATTGCAGTTCCGTTCACAACAACCAAAAGCGCTTCAATCGCCTCGACAAGTGAAACTGCGCGCGCTTCCCCTCGAAAAAAATGTAAATGTTCGCGTTTTCTTCGCACTGATCTGTGCTGCACGTGGTGAAATTTCGGTAAGACTGTTTTCAGAGAATGTTCATTAATTTTGTTTTGTGAAATCCACTTTAATCTTAATTAAGTTAATTATTTTTGCATATATATTATTTCGTGCATGTTTAATCTCCTTATAAAATTTAATTTGCGTAGGTGTTTTCATTGTAAAAAAGACAATTGAAATTAGAAATATATGTTTCTGCAGCTTCATTAATATTTTTATTATTTAAGCTATGATATATAAGTGGCATATTTTTATATTCTTAAGTATTTTTAATTAATGCCTAATCTTTAAATGTAATTTTATTCTAATAATTACAGAATGACATTTGGTTATTATTTGTTTATTTTCTTATCCATTCGATGCTCCGCAATTTTAAAATACACATGTTAGGTAAGAAAGATAATAATAAGTCATGTTGTATATAGTTGTAATAAGTCATGTTGTATAAGAAAGTTCATATACTTAAAAAATCGTCAAAATTTTTTATTGTTTAATAATAATAATTTGTTTTATATAATATTTGAAATTTAACTTATTCAAAGTTCATTTATTTTTCAAATTATTTAAACCAATATTTTTTTTAGTATCCTAATATTTTTATGCCGTATAATTTTTCATTTAATAATACTATAAAGCAGCAGATAATTTTCTATGTGCAGTATTTAATTTATTAAATTTTTGCTGTACAGGTTGCTTTAAATATTTTGAAATTTTAAAATAATTACTGTTTTTATTTAACTTTTTTAATGCATTTTATTTCTATGAACTTTAAAATAAATTAATTTTGATTAAATCAATCTATTTAAACATTTGACATTTTAAATGTGCATAATAATATATATGAGAGATTTTGAAAATTCACATTTATATTTTTAAAAGAAATATTTGGAAAAAAATTTAAAGGAAAATGTAAAGTTATTAGATTTAAATAAAAATGAAATTATGGAGCATCAAGTTAGATATAATGTAAGATGCAAATGATTCTCAAAACTATTGTCCTTCTGTATAAATGAAAATATATTTAAAGAAATTAATACAAACTAAAACTAAGAAAATATGTAACATGTAGATCATATAAAAATATTTCTTAATAATTCTATAGAAATATATTTTTCTGATTTTGCCCAGGAATTACATAAACTCTAAATTTTGTTTATATATTTCTTAAAAAGAGATTAATCTTTACGAAATAAAATTATCCAGAAATATTTAACTTGCTTCAAATTTGCATAGGTTTAATAAAACTTAAACAAATGAGCATATTTTAACAGATTTACCAGCATTTTAAGAGACATTAAGAAAAAAAAAGGAATACCATACATAAATACATAAATAGGGTGCAGAATACACATTTTATCAATCCAAATAAATGCTTTTTATTTATTTATTTTATTTATTTTTTTTTGTCCCACCCATCAAAACATTTTGCTTTTAGTGTCAAGCCTTTTAAACATGATTTTGCATATTCCCAGAAATATTTGATTTTTATAAATAGTTTTACTGTTCACTTGTTATAATTGAAGAATACAAATGTTTTTGTAAAAAACTATGTTGTACATATTAACCTCATAATAAATATTCAATTGAATCAAATTGTTGAACACATTAAATTCCATATTTTAAAAATTATATATCCACTTTCATAAATTAATCTTTTAAAATATTCGTATTCTTCACGAAATAATAAATTATAAGGAGTAAACAGAAAATAACTAAGATTAAAAATTAAAAGAAATACATAATCTGATTAGTTCATTAAAAATTGAAATATTGCATCACTCTGAGTTTGTTTATTGACAGGACTGAAAATTTCTGATTGTCGTCACTGTCATACTATCGCGAAATAAACGAAAATTTCAATATTTACATTTCCGGCCATGAAAGCAGAACCAAAACACGAGTGTTCAGTTTCCCACCCACTTTAGTTCTCATCACAACCACTGCAACTACAGTGCCGCTACCTTGCGCTGTCTCCTAACAAGGGGGTGTCTTCCCTTTATTATATATGGAACTTTGACTACAGTTTCATTTGCAGTCTACATTTCGTTACTGTGCTGGCTTTCTAGCAACTGCTGATAGCCAGCTAACGTGAAGAAAATTTAACAAAATTTTAAGCAAAAGCATGAGCTATTAACAAAACATTTATAAAAATTAATGTTTCTTAATATATTTCTGGTATGCAAAATTTATTTCTAAAGTCTCCTTTAGGTTATTTTTTTACATCAGGTATTATTTTTTCTTTTATTTTTTAAAATATACAGACATGTTACTTTTATTTCATTAGTTGCAATAATAATACAGATTATATACAGAATTCTTCATGTAAATGGTTTTTTTTTTCATAATTTTATATCAAAGTATTAGAAATACACATAGCGAGAAATACTTTTTTATAATGGTTGTCAAGTTAAGGGCGAAATATAATTCTTTAGTCATCGTGAGTTAACTAATAATCCTATTGGTAATTATCCTATTAATGCCATTTGAATTAAATATAGAAAATACAACCGCTGGATTTGAAATTCCGAAATCCCACAATTCCAGCTCATTTCTAGTTCAGAAAATCCAGGTATTAATGTATGTCGAATACTGGGATTTTTAGGATTAAAAATTAAACGGTGTTATGAAAAATCTATTATTCCTTATTATCGAAGCTAAACAAAGAACTCTAAATAAGTAATAAGTAAATAGTAAACTATCCTACTTAATCCTCCGAGGAAGATCTTTCTGAAATAGTATATACTTTCCGTGAGTAAGATGAAAACCTATAAATTTGACTTCAAGCACTTGCTGTCCGAATGGACGCTAGCAATATGTTCTAACTGTAACAAGAAAGCTTGGATGACAAGTAATGTATTTATGACAAATAAAGGCTTCACAGTTTATTATATATATATCCTGGTGTGGGAAAAATTAAATAAAAGTTCTTTTCGCTCGGATGTAATAATGTAGTGAAACAACAACCATCAAAATTATTTTATTGATGCAAGATATCATCCCATATTTAAATGTACATGTCATTACATCGCAGAATCACAGTGTTATCCACTTCCCACTTGAAATTTTTGAAGTTATTTGAAAAAAAAAAAAAAAAAAAAACTTCAGCGGGAACTTGAGGGAGAAAAAGAAATGTGATATTTGGTTTTGTTTTTTAAATTATGTTAAGCAATAAACTGGCAGAAAATTCGGCCCAATATCGTCATATTACTTATTATTATTATTATTATTATTATTGAGGGGGAGGAGGGGAATGAAAGCAAAATACTTCACAGATACAAAAGAAGATATGTGCTGTTGTATGATGAGGCTACTTTTGACAACTTCACGTGTACCCTTAAGGTGCAAGAAATTTAGAAAATTTCGTGCAAACAATTTTTAGAGATGCATCGAACTCTAGACAACCCACTGACACGGCTGGCAATGATATATTGGCGCTAACTGAAAGCGGTCACACATACAAAAACTAGAGATCGTAAATATTCTTACAATCAAATACTCAACAGTATCAAGACGATTAAGTCAACTTATAATGCTTAGCAAGAAGTCCGTAGGAATAGAATGCATATAAGTTAATGCAGCATTGTTAGACCGATGTCCTGCTTACGATTCTCTATTGAATCGATTTGTTTTTAAAGCGAATGGATATAGGTGATGAAAAACGCTAACAAGTCAGCGGACAAATTTGATTTTCTAAAACTTTACCCTCTAAAATAAAATTGTCTATTCAATTTCTTTTTAATACACATTAAGTGACGCATTTACGTTCGGCTCATTTGCATTTAAAAGAAAGTTTTTTAATGCATTTTGTATTTAGATATGAATAATAATTTAGTAATATTTGTCTTCAATTATTTTTTAATTATTTTTCTTAAACGTAATATTACTTTAAATAGGTATACTTAATATTTGATTTAATTATTAAATGATTTTTCCTAATACGAATTTATTTTATACGAATTTAAAACTGTACTTTTAAAAACAGATTATTTATAATTATGTTTATTAAATATTTATTTCTATTTTTATATTATTATTTATTTATTTATTTATTTATTTATTTATTATAAATTTAATAATAATTCTTATTTTATTAAATTTTAATTATATTAACCATTAATTTTGTAATAGTTATTACTAAATATTAATAATTATAAATTGTTTATAGTTCTTTTAACTTATATTTCGCAATGAGATTATTTTTAATTAATAATAATAAATGATTACCTTATTTAACAATTTTTCTAAAAATATCAATATATATAGTCAAATTGTATGATCTAATGTGGTGTACGTATTAGCTAGTGTTCCTATACCAGTGTTCCTAGAAATAATACGAATATAATACCCTACACGAGATTTTGTTGCTGTTAATACTTTTCAGTGTTTTTTTTTCTTTTTTTTTTTTTTTTTTTACACAAGAATTCACTGATGTTTAACAAGAGCTCTAGAGAATGCTTCGCCCACTTTATATTGATATATTTTTACATCGAAGCAAATGAAAGCCAATTAAAATGCTGATGAACGGATTTTATACATAAGGGCAGTGAGAGATTAAGTAAAGTAACAAAGATGTTTTAATACTTTCCGGCAGATAACTAAAAGATTTACACCTACAAACATAAAAAAAAAAAGATAAAGTTAAGCCAAACTCTTCGACACATAAGCTGCCATTTCTTTCAGTACACTAATGTCTAAAAGAGATTGGAAACAGAAATTTAGAAATAACAGTTTTATCAACGATAAATACTGAAAATTTGTGCACATTTTTATTGATATATCAATGAACAAAAATTTATTAATATTCCTCATTTTCCGAATGGCTTGATTAATTATTCTGAATTTGATTTACGAATTTTACGTAAATGAAGTATCGACATAAGGCTGCATTTCTTATGAAAATTACCGTATTTAATACTTCTAACTCTGTTAAACTTCCAAATAAAATTTCCTAACGTTATACTAGCTATTGAATATACATTTTTTTCGTGAGCGATATAAATTTCAAAACAGAGATTCTTAAATGAACTTGTGGGAAATCAAAATGGGAGGTTGGACATAGGTCAAACCTCCTGTTTTCAATATAGTGTATTTTGTTACATTTTACAATTTTAATGACTGGATTTAAATTTATTTTTAAATTAAAAATTAACGTATTTCAGTAATTCACAGCATTATTTATACAAATATATAATTCTGATAACTGTAACTACATTTAAATTCAGATTGAATATGAGATATTCCGATTAAATAAATCACGTAAAAAATAAATTCGATCACAAACGTTTTCAAGTTCTGTACAAATTTTAATTCTCATTAAATGATGATCTCATTATATTTTCATAAACTGTTACAATGTTCCCATAAAAAAGATGAGGGAAAGATATTTTCGTTTCATATTTTTAATATGTGTGTGTGTATTTTCTTGCTGGTGAAGAGGAATTTCTATACTTCTATCAAGGACTGCATGCGCCGTCGCTAAAACAAAAAAGTAATCTGCTGTTAGCGATATTTGCGTTCTTCTAACGGAAAAGTGCCTATAAATGAAAAATAAAACAGTTATTGAATTGCGAACTGTAATATTGTTAAACGTGTTATACACTTGGAATTCGTAGTCAAATTATTGTTAAAATTTATGTTTATTTGCAGGTTTTAAAGTCTACATGTGGGAAATTTTAATTCGAGATTTTATTATTTTCAGAAAAATTGTATTTTTCAGTTTCCATATTCTACGAAAGCCCAATGAACATACTTATATTTTGGAGATTACAACCGGTCTTGTAAGTGAAAAACAACCAGGGTGAAATATTGTTTCCCTACTGTTAACATGTCATGAGTCAATGTTAACCAAGTATCACTGATTAAAGGCATGACTTTTACCTTACAAAAAATGCATTTATATCATAATGAACAAGGAAATCATATTCAACTAGGTAAATTATATTCATTGGTTGGAGTATCATAGTTGAGATTTTTTCCAACAGAGCGAAAATATGCCCGGATTAGGACTCGAACCTGGGTACTTTGGTTTGCCGTACCAATGCTCTTCCTACTGAGCTATCCCGACGATATCCTGGGCTGGCATATTTCACTCTTATTTGTTGGACAAGGCTGCAAACTGCAGCGCTAATTTCATTCGTCCCAGCTATAACTATAGTGTTTACATGATGAATCTTGAAATATCACGAAAACTTTTGTATACCATGCAATTAGGTCATAATGAACAAGGAAACTTTTCCTTGGAAAAGGAAAATTTTCCCTTTCCTCTGGAAACCTCCAAACTTTCCAAGGAAACCTTTTATTTTCCTTTGTTGAAAAAAATCTCAACTATGATACTCCAACCAATGAATGCATTTATATCATATCGCCCATTTTTGTTGCATATTATAAGAAACTTTACATTAAATCCATATATTTTAAGATAGTTATTGATGCATAAATTTGGAAAACAAATTTAAATAACCAATTAATGCTCGATATTTGAAATTGTCTTTAATAATAATAAATCCTGAAATAATGTAAAAAAAAATTCCTTAGACAATTAAAACATTATAATCGAAGATTGTAATAGTTTATATCAGCTTTCTATGGTCTTTGTAAGTGTTCAGTTCAGTTATTTCACTGGTTATAATTTGTCATTAAATTCTAAAAAGTTCTTTCTGAAAACAGTAACTGTAACATTTGCATTTGTTATTTAGTATATCTTTAAAAATTAAATATTAAAAAACCTGTAAGTATCGGTAATTCCAGTTTCAAGTTTCTTGAAATGCATGTAAATGGCGTTTTATGTGTATTTTTGTCTAATTTTACTAATTGAATAAAAGCTGCACATAAAAATTTACCTTTGCAGAATAAAAATCGGTCAATTTTTAGTGCATAGTAAAAATAATATTCCACATGACTAAAGTCTCGTTCCTTGCGGCTATCTTACCCCTTAAGTGTCGTCAGGCTATCAAAACCTGAGAGCTTATGTGCCCACCGCCGGTTCTGTATGTATGTATGTACGTACGTACGTATGTATGTACGTAACGCGATAACTCTTGATAGAAACAGACGGTTTGCTTCAAATTTTGTTTATAAGTTCATTGTGATAAGGCGCTTCCCTGATTAGTTTTGGGGATTCATTGGTTAAGTATAAAGGGGGGAACGGGGGGGCTAACACCCCCCCCCCCTTAAATTAGATAAATGGGTTTTTCATGCAGAATTATCTGATTTTCTTCCAATTTTGCATATAGGTTTATTGTGATAAACGCTTCCCTGATTACTTTTGGGGTTTCATTGGTTAATAATAAAAGGGGGGAACGGGGGGCTAACCCCCCTTTAATTTAGATAAATGTTTTTTTTTTTATGCAGAATTATCCCATTTTCTTCAAATTTTGTATATAGGTTTATTGTGATATACTGCTGCCCTGATTAATTTTGGAGGTTCATTGGTTAAATATAAAGGGGGGGGGACGGGGGGCTAACCCCCCCCCCCTCCTTAATTTAAATAAATGAGTTTTTCATGCAGACTTATCACATTTTCTTCAAATTTTGTATATAGGTTCATTGTGATAAGACACTGCCCTGATTAGTTTTGGTGGTTCATTAGTTAAGTATAAAGAGGGGAACGGGGGCTTACCCCCCTTAATTTAGATAAATGCGTTTTTCATGTAGAATTATCCGATTTTCTTCAAATTTTGTATATATGCTCATTGTGATAAGGGCCTACTCTGATTAGTTTTGGGGGTTTCATTGGTTAAGTATAAGGGAGGGGAGAAGGGGGACGATCCCCCTTAATATATTGTCAATTTCTTTATTTTTCGAGGGGCTTACTTCAAATTCTTTGAAATAAGAGTATAATATACAATTAATGTGAATAGCCTGTGAGCTCAATGTCCTCAGTTTAACTGGGCAGTTTTCTTTTTATTAAATAGTGTAATTGGCTTTATTCTGGCACTATTTTATCTGCCTTTAAATAAGGCGAATATTTCTACTTCAGAAAACTGGTGGCAATCTGAGTTTTTAAAAAGTAGCCTACACCTACGGGCGTGACGATTAAGGGGGTTAAGAGCCTACACTAGTCACGCGAAGAAACGCTCACGCTAATGTTAAGTCTATGGGAAGGTTATCCCGCGATTTCTTGCTCCCATTTTAATATTTTTAAATGATTTTTTTTTGCATAGGATAGCTGACGTCGATATCTATCGTTGTTAGTTTTTATTTTTTTGATTTTGGCTCCAGTTTTTTTATATAAGGGTACTTTCATTTTCAGAACCGGTTCCAACCGGTGCCAAAATTTAAAATGTCCGCTAATAAAAAAAGTTTAACCAAAATAAAAAAAGTAAAAACTAACAACGTTGAGGATCGACCTCAGCGATCATACGCAAAAAAATCATTTAAAAATATTAAAATGCGAGCGAGAAATCGTGGGATAACCTTCCCATAGACTTAACATTAGCGTGAGCGTTTCTTCGCGTGACTAGTGTATGCTCTTAACCTATAATTGGTTACTGTGCTGGCTTTCTAGCAGTTGCTGATAGCCAGCGTACGTGACGGTAAGGTCTTTATTATATTACACGGGCTGTGAAACAAAACATTTATAAAAAATAACTTATTTTAATATATTTGTGGTGTGAAAGATATATTTTTTAAGTACTTTTTATTTTATTCTTTTATAGATATAGCTTGATATAATCTAATATTTTTTAAATATGTATACATGTTATTTTATATTATTAATTGTAATAATCATAAAGGTTATATACAGAGTTTTTAATGCATTTTTTTTCATAATTTTCTATCAAAGTATTAGAAATGCACATAGCGAGAAATACTTTTAGGAATTTTTCGTAAGAAATACTACGTATTACATTCTCCCCTATGTTGGAATTTTTGAAAAATTTTTGCAGATCCACGCCGATTATGACTCCCAGAACCCAAAACCACCCACAGTTCAAAACTTTATCTATCTATGTCAGTTTATTATGGACCCAATTGCTCACATAATTCTGCACAAATCTCTTCCAAACTAATACATAAAATCAAGGGGCATAAAATCTCGGTCAAGTTCGTTAATGAGCAAAATCGGAGCAAGAGTGAGGGAGGAAAATGGGGAGACTTTTTGAAAAACAGAAAAAAACCCATAATTTCTTAATTATGATACGCATCGAATCCGTTTAAAGTTATTATTACTTCTAGGAAAAGGGCCGAAAATTTATGTATGACAGATTTTTGATATTATTAAAAATGGCCCCAAGGGAGGGAAAAAAGGGGGGGGGTTTAGAAGAAAAAAATTCATAACTTTGTCAATTCATAAGATATCAAATCCGTTTAAATTTATTATAAATCCTCTTAATATTATCTAAAACTTTTATACTAACAAATTTTTTATAGGACCAACCCTTATAGCTAAAAAAAAAAATCTCTGCCGGCTCCGTCTGCAAACGAGTTAGGTTTTTGTGGGCGTTTCCAAATGCCGCATCATGGCAAAAATGTCATTTCTTCCACAATTCCCAACAAACAGGCGCCCCACGGTCTGCGTCTACGAAATCTGCCGGTGCCTGTAGGCCGGGGCGTCAGGAAATTTTTTTTATAATGGTTGTCAAGTTAAGGTGGAATTGTATTTTTTCAGTCTTCGTGTGTCAATTAATAATCCTATTGCTACTGTTAAATTTAATGCCATTTCAATTAAATATAGAAAATACAACGGCGGAATTTGAAATTCTGAAATGCCACAATTCAGGCTGATGTATGTCGAATAAATGCATGTCGAATACTGGAATTTTCAGGATTAAAAATTAAACAGCGTTATGAAAAAGCTATTACTTCCTTATTATCAAAGCTAAACTAAGAACTCTAAACATACAAGTAAGCTATCCTACCCAATCCTCCGAGGAAGAGCAGTTTGAAATAGTATATTAGTCCAGTCAAATGGTAGGATGAGGTGTTTAATTGTTTTTAGTGGCTTACTTTGTTTTGGGGGTGCTAAAGAATCTGAAGTTGTCCGACAAAATTTCTCTCGGCAAAGATGAGGAATAATTAAAAAAATCAGGTTTTTTTTGTTTGCTTTAGCCTATAACTTCCAAAGTAAGTTTTTTACGCAAAACCTCATCCTATATTAAAATAATGACGACAAAATTACCTACAATTCATGTTCTTAGCATTTTTCTGTGCGCATATGGTTTCTGCAGATATGCGGAAAAATCGGTGAAAATCAGTTATTTCTGGAAACCTTCCTCTACGGAAACCATATGACATAAAAAAAAATTATATGAATATAAATTGTAGGTAATTTTCTTGTCTTTATTTTAATGTTGGATCACCTTTGTCTATAAACACTTACTTTGGAAGCTATGAGCCAAAGATAAACAGACGAAAAAAAGTGTGACTTTTTGTGGGTTTTTTCACGCTTTCTCATATTTGCCGAAAGAAATTTTGTCGGAAACTTCAGATTCGAGTTCAGCAACCCCAAAAACAAGTAAGCCACTAAAAACAATTACACCAGAATTTTCCACTCCAAGCTCTTTTTGAACATCATTTTACTGAACTATATTTTCAAAATTTAAAAAGTATTTATCTCATGTAATACTAATATGTACAGTCGATATTCAGTATATTTATCTATAGCTCAACAGCAACACGTAAATAAAAAATGAGTAAAATAGATTTGAGGTTGAAAATGGTGCGATATATATATTTAGGCTTAACCGGCATAGCAATACTCTTATGTTTCAAATTAAACTAGGTTTATTAAAAAAAAAAAAAAAAAAAAAAAAAAAAAAAAGAAAGAAAGAAAGAAAAAGTAAGAAAAAAGAAAAGAAACATAGTAATTAGTTAATAGTGTGTTCTATATTTATATACTATTGCAATTTTATGCTCTAAACCTATTTTTAGTTCAATTTCACTCCTTTTTAGATCATAATTATTGTTTATGTTTAACGAAACAAAACACTGATTACAGGAATTCAAAAAAAGAAAAAAAAATACCTATGCTTTATTAAAATTTTATGTAAAAATCCATCCACAGAACAAACATATATCCTAAAATTTTCAAAAACTTAAATGATACAGCTGTATTTCGTTGTTTATTTTTTATTTTATTTTATTTTATTTTATTTTATTTTATTTTATTTATTTATATTTTTGGCACGGTTTCTTCATAAAAGTAAGCGCCAAAAATTAATTAATTAGTCTCTCGTTATACAACTTCTGTCGGCAGATAAAATAAATATCGCGATATATCCGAATGCGCGATATGAACGGGAGTACTAAAAAATAAGAAAGATAAGAGTTTATAAATAAATGTTTCATATTTGTCTTCAAAACGGAAGTTTATAAGTGTAATACAATTTTCTTAATTAATAAAATCAACTACACGGAAATATATTTTTGTAACTCACATTCAACAAAACAGCAGTTCATATAGACCTTTCTTTTGTGAAGGAAGGGGCGGAGACAGGGAAGAAGGTAATATATGCCGATGAGCAGTGTAACGAAGCACCATAGAACAAGGAGTTGTGTTAGATAATTTTAGAAAATAAACAATTGAAATTTGAAAAATATAAAACTATTTTTTTTCCCAATATAATAAATGAAATATCACGTTTCATTATTACTATTTAAATGAATTTACGCATTCGAATTTTTTTTTTTTTTTTTCTATGGATCAAATATTTGTGCATAAAGCACATTTTGAAAGAAAAAATTTTGTTTTTATTTTTAGATCATAAAGTCTATATCTGGACAATCTTAATTCGAGATTTTATTATTTTCAGTGAAATTGTATATCTGTTTTATGAAAACCTGACGAATAACACATATATTTTGGAAACTGCAACCGGTCTTGCAAGTGAAAACCAAGTAGCGTTCAATATTGTTACCGCACTGTTAACTTGTCAACAGTTATAATGTTCACCACATATCATTGTCTAAAGGAATGACTTTCATCTTGCAGAAAATGCAGTTATATAATTTTGTGACTATTTTGTTAGATTATAAGAAATTTTACATTAAATCCATATATTTTAAGATATTTTCTAATGCATGAATTTGAAATAGAAATATAGATAACCAATTTAAGTAAGATTTTAAGAAGAAGGCGGAGCTTCTACTTTTTTAACTCTTTAAAAGGCGGCGAATATTATTTACGTCAATTGGTTGATACTCGTTTCGGCTGATTATCTTAGCAAGCTATATACGACGAAGGTAAGGGAGGTTACACACAGTAGGAAATGGGGTCTTTCTAAGGGACCCTAACCTCTCCGTCGCTGCTGGGCCATTGATTATGATTACCCACAGTCATCCGGTTTCTGCATATTAGAATTGGGTAACTGTTTTGGTTCTGTTATAATTTGAATATAAATCAATAATTGAGATATTCGTTATGTAAGAATGGTGTTTATTTTTAGACATTAATAAAATTAGTGTATTCCGCTTTATTTAAACACTTATATTTCAATCTTAGTTATTTTAATTTAGTGTGATACTGAGATCTT
This sequence comes from Maratus michaelseni, assembly GCA_963931845.1. Classification (NCBI taxonomy): domain Eukaryota; kingdom Metazoa; phylum Arthropoda; class Arachnida; order Araneae; family Salticidae; genus Maratus; species Maratus michaelseni. The sequence continues at coordinate 156,320,300 of OZ007600.1, read as the reverse complement.
CAGGTCTGCAAAATTATGCATCAGTCAAACTGCAATTAAAAGATGCTTTATCTTTCATGAAAAGAATTACTAGTTTCAATATCAAATGTAACGAGGTCTGGTGCCTAGTGTAGGAAAAAGTACAATGTACAAATGCAGATATATATTACTGTTAAACCTATGTGTATAATTTTCCATAAAACAAGAGAAAAATTAAAATGTTTTCCTAAAATTTAAAACCGTAAGCATTTAATATATAATTATAATAGTTTCATTGATTTTCTAACGATCAAATGCAATATTTGTTGTACTGGAAACAGGGAATTTCATTATCCAGATGTGATCCCCCTTTTGCAGATAATTATAAATTTATTTAATTTTTATTTGGGGAACTGTTACCATCAGATAACATAATAAATAGAACTAAAACACGGAAACAGCATTTGATCTGTTAAGTAAACAATATAATTTCTTCTTATTAACCAAAATTCTTTCATGAAACTTTGTCAAATATTTAAATTCTTGCTGTTGACCGTGACTTGGCAGATGATTTTGTTTCTGGAATCGGAACCTTAAGTATCTAAAGAAAGCTAATATTTTTCCATACTAAATCAAATAGTCTACAGCATTTTCATAAAACAAATATACCTTCTTTATATATATACTAGCAGATCCGCCCGGCGTAGCCCGGTTCCATCAAAAAATAATACAAAACGCGAAATCACTCTATGAATCGCTGCACGAAACCATTCCTCTGGTAACTTCGGACTTTCTGGTCTTTCGGAAATTAAATAGAGAGATTTACCCGAAGCAGAAGTAAATTTAATACCACCTCCTCAAATGTCTGGATCATTTGATTCCAAACGGGTCAGATTTTGGTCAAAATATTAAAAAAAATTACCTTCGGATTTTCACAAAATTTGCATTTTCGGAATCAGAAACATAAACTGTGAGTTTCGATTAAAATAATGCAATACTTTCCTTAATACTCGAGGATGAGTGAAAATCGAACTTTTTCGTTTTCTGGGATTATTAAATTGGTAACTTTCTTTTGCGGTTTCAATAAAAATAGTCAATTTTGGCGCTTGCGCAGGAAAATCTTTTAGTTCCACCGCCAGGGGATGTATTTTGTTCTAATCAAATTATCCGACACGTGTTCCCGCTGCCTACGATAACGTGTATAGCAGACGTGCTAGGCACGCGCTGCAAAATCTTTTACTTACAGTTTATAACAACAGGTGGAGCATTCTGTTCTAATTAAACCTATTTCCGAACGAAACTCCGGCCATCGTTCCTGCTACTTACGCGCAAAAAATCTGTTAGTCACACTTAGTAACAAATCTATGTCTTAAATAATTAGCTATATCTTAATTAGTTCATGTTAAGTTGAATGAACCGATTCCCGTTGAAATCGGACACACAGAACCCGAGAAAATAAATCACCCCCTGGATATTAATATTCATAAATGGTCGTAACCAAGGGCTGAAAAAATGATACCGAAGTTCATTCAGTACCCGGGAGAGCTCGGAAGAATGTCAGAAAAGATTTTGTTTGAATCGGACCAACTTTAAATGCAAAATCTTTTAGTTACGTTGCCCACGCCAAGGGGTGCACTCTGTTCTAAACAAACCTCTTTCCGATCGAAACTCCGGCAAGTGTCCCTGCTGCCTATGACACCGTATAGCAGGCGTGCTGTGCACGTGCTGCAAAATTTTTTAGTTCCATTTTCTACCTCCATGTGGCGCTAAATCTGTATCTTAATTAGTTATCTATACCTTAATTAATTCCTCTTAAGTTGAATGAACTAATTCTCATTGAAATTGGGCCCATAGAACCCGAGAAAAAACCCCTCCCTGGTCATTAATGTTCATAAATAATAATGACCAAGGGCTGAAAAAATTATACCGAAGTTTATCTAGTATCTGGAGACCTGAGAAAAGGTTTCGTTTGAATCGGAAAAATAATTAAATAGTTCTGATTTTGGAGGCAGGGGGAAAGGAGGGAGTTTCGATCAGAGCACTTACGCGATATTTAAACTACATACGAACACTCACCCCCACAGAATTTAACTAAAGACGTTAAAAAATTAGGAAATTATCATTAACTTTCTAAACAGAAACAGACTGACTTTTTTTTTACGTACAAAAACAGTAAGTTACCGTTGTTAATTTCTGAAATCAAATACATAAATGACGTATACATGAGAAAACTCTAAAAATCGCATAAAACAAATCGTAAAAATTAACAACTCGCTGTTTGAATTGCAATTAGCTGACGACCGAAGTTTTCATATGCCAATCACAACTGCCCTGTTGAATTTCAGCTGTGCCTACAATTCTATCCGCTACCAATTACAACTGCCCTCCAATAATGTTTGACTTGTAGTGGGAGATTTGTGACGTCATTTGAAACAAAAAACGCTGCAAAACATGAAAAGAATGCTACAAAATGCATAAAAAATGAAATCAAAAGAAAAAAAATAAAAATAAATCTGGATAATAAATAATACGCACTTCCCTTTTAAAGTTATGATTTTTTATCAAGAATTATCAACTTTCTCCAAGCTAAAAAAAAAAAAGATTCTGGGCGTATCTGAGGCTGAAATGGAAGCAACCACCGAACCAATCAAGCATTCTGGACAAAATTACTTAGTGTGGAAGGGAAAAAATTCGCCAAAAATCAAAAATCGCTGTACGAATTTCTTATAAACTTTATTGAAAAGAGGATAATTATCCACATTTTATAAAATGTACTATATTGGGCTAAAAGATTGGAACCGGATTCCGGTTACTAATGTGGGTAAATCGCAGCAAAACGTCAAAAAACACTAAGAATCGCATTTTTAAAATCGATTTTTTTATATGTAAAAAATTATCAACTTTCTCCAAGCTAAAAAGAGAAAAAAAATGACGATTCTGAGCTTATCTGAAGCTGAAATGGAAGCGCAACCACCGAACCAATCAAGCATTCTGGCAAAAATTCTTAGTGTCAAATGAAAAAATTCTCCAAAAATTCCAAAATCGCTTTACGAATTTCCCATAAACTTTATTGAAAAGAGGATAAAATGTACTATATTGGGCTAAAAGATTGGAACCGAATTCCCGCTACTAATGTGGAAAAATCGCAGCAAAACGTAAAAAACACTAAAAATCGCATTAAAAATTAAATTAAAAAAAATCTATTCAAAAAAATCCAAAATCTGGCTTCGAGGTGCAAAACTACATGCATAGAGGTACCTTCCCACCAAATTTTGTAGCTCTGTATGCAGCGGTCTTTTCAGAACACAACCGAGAAGCAGACAGACACACAAACTTCCATTTTTACTTACCCATCATACGTAGTATAGGGTAAGTCTTGTAATCGTTTTGAAAATCGAAAAATTTTTTTTGACGGATTTACACGTTTCAGACACTGGAGATTCCGAAAAACATATTTTTAGAAAAAAAATTTTGCCGTCCGTCTGTGTGTCTGTGTGTGTGTGTGTCTGTAAACGCTCTATCTCCCGAAAAAATTGAGATAGAGACTTGCAATTTGGGCTGTACTTAGTATGTAATAACGGGAAGAACCCTATTTCATTTCAATAACCTCGATTAACCGGAACAATTTTTTTCGGACTCTCGAAATATTCGTTCTGATGAAAGGTATATAAAAATTTTCGAAATTGTATATTTTAAGAAATGAATATAAAAGACAATAAAAAAACATAAATTTTGAATAAAGCATGAAGTCGATCGGATAATTAGTTGCTGAGATATTTGGAATCCTGTTTTCCACACTCTTCGATTTTTCATGACCCTGTATTTCATCCAAATTTCACTTCAAAGATATATTTTAATTAGAAATTTGACGCCTAATCAGATGCAATAAACCCCTAGTTAATAGGATTATTATTTTTAGAGTTATAAGGAAAAACCTCTTTCAAGCAATTCAGTAATCGAGCCTTTAAAGTTTGTGACGTCATCAAGCCACGATTTTATTTGAATTGCAATGCATTTTATAAGTAGTTTACACATTTTTGTTTTAATATTTTACATTATGCATATCCATGATGGGTAAGTATTACGGTGGCCCCCAACGACTAGTTTATTATAGTTGGAGATATATATATATTATCACCTCTCGTAATTCCTTAAATGAAACATACATCTGATTATTTTAACAACTTTTCACACTTTAATTTCTGTATAATACCAAAGAAAGTAGAATTTTTTTTTTAAGTCACAAAAATTATTAAAAATACCTAGACGATTCAGGCAATAAATATATTTATGTAAAACGCCTTGAAGTAGAATTTAAATTATTAATTCAAGAAATTAATAACTAAAATGGTCCAGGAATTCAGAAATGGATTAATAAATGCATCTTCAAAGGTAAATTTTAAGTAGTCTGATAAAATTCAGAACTAAACTTTACCTGCTTCATTTACTAAAATTGATAATCAATTTCTCATTTTAAAATATTTAAATAGAAACATTTGACTGTGAAAATCTGATAACTTAGCTATTGTTTTAATTGAAAATGACATAGTTCATTCAATTGATGTAGACGACGTACTTGAAAGATTCGCAAAAATACCACCTCGCCAGGTCCTTTTCACATAGGTTAAATGTTAACCATTAGAATTATTATTTGGTAAAAAGCACTATATTTCAAAGATTTATAAAAAATAAGCAAAATTCTTTTCAACATATATTTTATTTATTTCAAAAAATCATTCCATCTTTTGATTACAAAAAGAAAAAAAAAATTCTTCCCTTCTATATTCTTTCGCCCTGATATTTTTCATTACCATTAAAAATTAATTTTTAAAATGCTACAGAAAAAAATACATTTTTTATGCTCGATATTTGTAATTGTCTTTAATAATAATAAATTCTGAAATGATGTAAGCCCCACCAGTGGCTGAGAGGTTCTGCTCTCGAAGCTGGTAGACGGGAGGTGCTGGGTTCGATCCCAATCGCGCCCGTCGGTCTAATCGTTCGGAGTTTTCTTCGAGCCGTGGATTTATCCATGCGTAAATACGGGTTAGGTTCCCTTAGAAAGACCCCCACGAAGGCCACTCCTCCCCGGGCCTATATCCAAGTGCAGATAATTGGCCGTCAATATTCAACCCAACCCAACTGAAATGATGTAAAAAACATTCTTTAGATAAATAAAACATAATAATCGAAGATTATAATAAATTATATGAGATTTCTATGGTTTGTTGTAACTATTCAGTTTTTTCGATGGCTATAAATTGTCAAAGTATTATTTAGACAAATTCTAAAGTGTTCTTTCTGAAAACAGTTACCGTAATATTTGCATTTGCTATTTAATAAAATTAAATATTAAAAGACTCGGTAATTTCAGTTTCAAGTTTCTTCAAATGCATGTTAATGGCGTTTTATGTGCATGTTTGTCTAATTTTGCTAACTGAATAAAAGCTGCGCATAAAATTAAATATTTTCCTTTGCAAAATAAGAATCAAGGAAACAGGCAATTTTTAGTGTACAGTAAAATAAATAATAATAATAATAATAATAATAATAATAATAATAAATTAATTAATTAATTAATTAATTAATAAAATAAAAATGAAATTCGACATGACTACAGTCAAAGTTGCATATAAGATAAAGTGGTGACGCCTCTATGGAAGAACACTAGTAAACCAGCTTGACACTAGAAGTTCAAAAATTGCAGTTCCGTTCACAACAACCAAAAGCGCTTCAATCGCCTCGACAAGTGAAACTGCGCGCGCTTCCTCTCGAAAAAAATGTAAATGTTCGCCTTTTCTTCGCACTGATCTGTGCTGCACGTGGTGAAATTTCGGTAAGACTGTTTTCAGAAATTGTTCATTAATTTTGTTTTGTGAAATCCACTTTAATCTTAATTAAGTTAATTATTTTTGCATATATATTATTTCGTACATGTTTAATCTCTTTATAAAATTTAATTTGCGTAGGTGTTTTCATTGTAAAAAAGACAATTGAAATTAGAAATATATGTTTCTGCAGCTTCATTAATATTTTTATTATTTAAGCTATGATATATAAGTGGCATATTTTTATATTCTTAAGTATTTTTAATTAATGCCTAATCTTTAAATGTAATTTTATTCTAATAATTACAGAATGACATTTGGTTATTATTTGGTTATTTTCTTATCCATTCGATGCTCCGCAATTTTAAAATACACATGTTAGGTAAGAAAGATAATAAGTCATGTTGTATATAGTTGTAATAAGTCATGTTGTATAAGAAAGTTCATATACTTAAAAAATCGTCAAAATTTTTTATTGTTTAATAATAATAATTTGTTTTATATAATATTTGAAATTTAACTTATTCAAAGTTCATTTATTTTTCAAATTATTTAAACCAATATTTTTTTTAGTATCCTAATATTTTTATGCCGTATAATTTTTCATTTAATAATACTATAAAGCAGCAGATAATTTTCTATGTGCAGTATTTAATTTATTAAATTTTTGCTGTACAAGTTGCTTTAAATATTTTGAAATTTTAAAATAATTACTGTTTTTATTTAACTTTTTTAATGCATTTTATTTCTATGAACTTTAAAATAAATTAATTTTGATTAAATCAATCTATTTAAACATTTGACATTTTAAATGTGCATAATAATATATATGAGAGATTTTGAAAATTCACATTTATATTTTTAAAAGAAATATTTGGAAAAAAATTTAAAGGAAAATGTAAAGTTATTAGATTTAAATAAAAATGAAATTATGGAGCATCAAGTTAGATATAATGTAAGATGCAAATGATTCTCAAAACTATTGTCCTTCTGTATAAATGAAAATATATTTAAAGAAATTAATACAAACTAAAACTAAGAAAATATGTAACATGTAGATCATATAAAAATATTTCTTAATAATTCTATAGAAATATATGTTTCTGATTTTGCCCAGGAATTACATAAACTCTAAATTTTGTTTATATATTTCTTAAAAAGAGATTAATCTTTACGAAATAAAATTATCCAGAAATATTTAACTTGCTTCAAATTTGCATAGGTTTAATAAAACTTAAACAAATGAGCATATTTTAACAGATTTACCAGCATTTTAAGAGACATTAAGAAAAAAAAAGGAATACCATACATAAATACATAAATAGGGTGCAGAATACACATTTTATCAATCCAAATAAATGCTTTTTATTTATTTATTTTATTTTTTTTTTTTTTGTCCCACCCATCAAAACATTTTGCTTTTAGTGTCAAGCCTTTTAAACATGATTTTGCATATTCCCAGAAATATTTGATTTTTATAAATAGTTTTACTGTTCACTTGTTATAATTGAAGAATACAAATGTTTTTGTAAAAAACTATGTTGTACATATTAACCTCATAATAAATATTCAATTGAATCAAATTGTTGAACACATTAAATTCCATATTTTAAAAATTATATATCCACTTTCATAAATTAATCTTTTAAAATATTCGTATTCTTCACGAAATAATAAATTATAAGGAGTAAACAGAAAATAACTAAGATTAAAAATTAAAAGAAATACATAATCTGATTAGTTCATTAAAAATTGAAATATTGCATCACTCTGAGTTTGTTTATTGACAGGACTGAAAATTTCTGATTGTCGTCACTGTCATACTATCGCGAAATAAACGAAAATTTCAATATTTACATTTCCGGCCATGAAAGCAGAACCAAAACACGAATGTTCAGTTTCCCACCCACTTTAGTTCTCATCACAACCACTGCAACTACAGTGCCGCTACCTTGCGCTGTCTCCTAACAAGGGGGTGTCTTCCCTTTATTATATATGGAACTTTGACTACAGTTTCATTTGCAGTCTACATTTCGTTACTGTGCTGGCTTTCTAGCAACTGCTGATAGCCAGCTAACGTGAAGAAAATTTAACAAAATTTTAAGCAAAAGCATGAGCTATTAACAAAACATTTATAAAAATTAATGTTTCTTAATATATTTCTGGTATGCAAAATTTATTTCTAAAGTGTCCTTTAGGTTATTTTTTTACATCAGGTATTATTTTTTCTTTTATTTTTTAAAATATACAGACATGTTACTTTTATTTCATTAGTTGCAATAATAATACAGATTATATACAGAATTCTTCATGTAAATGGTTTTTTTTTTCATAATTTTATATCAAAGTATTAGAAATACACATAGCGAGAAATACTTTTTTATAATGGTTGTCAAGTTAAGGGCGAAATATAATTCTTTAGTCATCGTGAGTTAACTAATAATCCTATTGCTAATTATCCTATTAATGCCATTTGAATTAAATATAGAAAATACAACCGCTGGATTTGAAATTCCGAAATCCCACAATTCCAGCTCATTTCTAGTTCAGAAAATCCAGGTATTAATGTATGTCGAATACTGGGATTTTTAGGATTAAAAATTAAACGGTGTTATGAAAAATCTATTATTCCTTATTATCGAAGCTAAACAAAGAACTCTAAATAAGTAATAAGTAAATAGTAAACTATCCTACTTAATCCTCCGAGGAAGATCTTTCTGAAATAGTATATACTTTCCGTGAGTAAGATGAAAACCTATAAATTTGACTTCAAGCACTTGCTGTCCGAATGGACGCTAGCAATATGTTCTAACTGTAACAAGAAAGCTTGGATGACAAGTAATGTATTTATGACAAATAAAGGCTTCACAGTTTATTATATATATATCCTGGTGTGGGAAAAATTAAATAAAAGTTCTTTTCGCTCGGATGTAATAATGTAGTGAAACAACAACCATCAAAATTATTTTATTGATGCAAGATATCATCCCATATTTAAATGTACATGTCATTACATCGCAGAATCACAGTGTTATCCACTTCCCACTTGAAATTTTTGAAGTTATTTGAAAAAAAAAGAAAAAAAAACTTCAGCGGGAACTTGAGGGAGAAAAAGAAATGTGATATTTGGTTTTGTTTTTTAAATTATGTTAAGCAATAAACTGGCAGAAAATTCGGCCCAATATCGTCATATTACTTATTATTATTATTATTATTATTGAGGGGGAGGAGGGGAATGAAAGCAAAATACTTCACAGATACAAAAGAAGATATGTGCTGTTGTATGATGAGGCTACTTTTGACAACTTCACGTGTACCCGTAAGGTGCAAGAAATTTAGAAAATTTCGTGCAAACAATTTTTAGAGATGCATCGAACTCTAGACAACCCACTGACACGGCTGGCAATGATATATTGGCGCTAACTGAAAGCGGTCACACATACAAAAACTAGAGATCGTAAATATTCTTACAATCAAATACTCAACAGTATCAAGACGATTAAGTCAACTTATAATGCTTAGCAAGAAGTCCGTAGGAATAGAATGCATATAAGTTAATGCAGCATTGTTAGACCGATGTCCTGCTTACGATTCTCTATTGAATCGATTTGTTTTTAAAGCGAACGGATATAGGTGATGAAAAACGCTAACAAGTCAGCGGACAAATTTGATTTTTTAAAACTTTACCCTCTAAAATAAAATTGTCTATTCAATTTCTTTTTAATACACATTAAGTGACGCATTTACGTTCGGCTCATTTGCATTTAAAAGAAAGTTTTTTAATGCATTTTGTATTTAGATATGAATAATAATTTAGTAATATTTGTCTTCAATTATTTTTTAATTATTTTTATTAAACGTAAAATTACTTTAAATAGGTATACTTAATATTTGATTTAATTATTAAATGATTTTTCCTAATACGAATTTATTTTATACGAATTTAAAACTGTATTTTTAAAAACAGATTATTTATAATTATGTTTATTAAATATTTTTTTCTATTTTTATATTATTATTTATTTATTTATTTATTTATTATAAATTTAATAATAATTCTTATTTTATTAAATTTTAATTATATTAACCATTAATTTTGTAATAGTTATTACTAAATATTAATAATTATAAATTGTTTATAGTTCTTTTAACTTATATTTCGCAATGAGATTATTTTTAATTAATAATAATAAATGATTACCTTATTTAACAATTTTTCTAAAAATATCAATATATATAGTCAAATTGTATGATCTAATGTGGTGTACGTATTAGCTAGTGTTCCTATACCAGGGTTCCTAGAAATAAAACGAATATAATACCCTACACGGGATTTTGTTGCTGTTAATACTTTTCAGTGTTTTTTTTTTCTTTTTTTTTTTTTTTTTACACAAGAATTCACTGATGTTTAACAAGAGCTCTAGAGAATGCTTCGCCAACTTTATATTGATATATTTTTACATCGAAGCAAATGAAAGCCAATTAAAATGCTGATGAACGGATTTTATACATAAGGGCAGTGAGAGATTAAGTAAAGTAACAAAGATGTTTTAATACTTTCCAGCAGATAACTAAAAGATTTACACCTACAAACATAAATAAAAGATAAAGTTAAGCCAAACTCTTCGACACATAAGCTGCCATTTCTTTCAGTACACTAATGTCTAAAAGAGATTGGAAACAGAAATTTAGAAATAACAGTTTTATCAACGATAAATACTGAAAATTTGTGCACATTTTTATTGATATATCAATGAACAAAAATTTATTACTATTCATCATTTTTCGAATGGCTTGTTTAATTATTCTGAATTTGATTTACGAATTTTACGTAAATGAAGTATCGACATAAGGCCGCATTTCTTATGAAAATTACCGTATTTAATACTTCTAACTCTGTTAAACTTCCAAATAAAATTAACTAACGTTATTTTACTATTGAATATAGATTTTTTTCGTGAGCGATATAAATTTCAAAACAGAGATTCTTAAATGAACTTGTGGGAAATCAAAATGGGAGGTTGGACATAGGTCAAACCTCCTGTTTTCAATATAGTGTATTTTGTTACATTTTACAATTTTAATGACTGGATTTAAATTTATTTTTAAATTAAAAATTAACGTATTTCAGTAATTCACAGCATTATTTATACAAATATATAATTCTGATAACTGTAACTACATTTAAATTCAGATTGAATATGAGATATTCCGATTAAATAAATCACGTAAAAAATAAATTCGATCACAAACGTTTTCAAGTTCTGTACAAATTTTAATTCTCATTAAATGATGATCTCATTATATTTTCATAAACTGTTACATTGTTCCCATAAAAAAGATGAGGGAAAGATATTTTCGTTTCATATTTTTAATATGTGTGTGTGTATTTTCTTGCTGGTGAAGAGGAATTTCTATACTTCTATCAAGGACTGCATGCGCCGTCGCTAAAACAAAAAAGTAATCTGCTGTTAGCGATATTTGCGTTCTTCTAACGGAAAAGTGCCTATAAATGAAAAATAAAACAGTTATTGAATTGCGAACTGTAATATTGTTAAACGTGTTATACACTTGGAATTCGTAGTCAAATTATTGTTAAAATTTATGTTTATTTGCAGGTTTTAAAGTCTACATGTGGGAAATTTTAATTCGAGATTTTATTATTTTCAGAGAAAATGTATTTTTCAGTTTTCATATTCTACGAAAGCCCAATGAACATACTTATATTTTGGAGATTGCAACCGGTCTTGTAAGTGGAAAACAACCAGGGTGAAATATTGTTACCCTACTGTTAACATGTCATGAGTCAATGTTAACCAAGTATCACTCATTAAAGGCATGACTTTTACCTTACAAAAAATGCATTTATATCATAATGAACAAGGAAAGCATATTCAACTAGGTAAATTATATTCAATGGTTGGAGTATCATAGTTGAGATTTTTTCCAACAGAGCGAAAATATGCCCGGATCAGGACTCGAACCTGGGTACTTTGGTTTGCCGTACCAATGCTCTTCCTACTGAGCTATCCCGACGATATCCTGGGATGGCATATTTCACTCTTATTTGTTGGACAAGGCTGCAAACTGCAGCGCTAATTTCATTCGTCCCAGCTATAACTATAGCGTTTACATGATGAATCTTGAAATAGCACGAAAACTTTTGTATACCATGCAATTAGGTCATAATGAACAAGGAAACTTTTCCTTGGAAAAGGAAAATTTTCCCTTTCCTCTCGAAACCTCCAAACTTTCCAAGGAAACCTTTTATTTTCCTTTGTTGAAAAAAATCTCAACTATGATACTCCAACCAATGAATGCATTTATATCATATCGCCCATTTTTGTTGCATATTATAAGAAACTTTACATTAAATCCATATATTTTAAGATAGTTACTGATGCATAAATTTGAAAAACAAATTTAAATAACCAATTAATGCTCGATATTTGAAATTGTCTTTAATAATAATAAATCCTGAAATAATGTAAAAAAAAAAAAATCCTTAAAAAAAGCCGCGGGATAACCTTCCCATAGACTTAACATTAACGTGAGCGTTTCTTGGCGTGACTAGTGTAGGCTCTTAACCTATAACCCGTTACTGTGCTGGCTTTCTAGCAGTTGCTGATAGCCAGCGGACGTGATGGTAAGGTCTGTATATAACTACATGGTCTGTGAAACAAAACATTTATAAAAAATAACTTATTTTTATATATTTGTGGTGTGAAAGATATATTTTTTAAGTACTTTTTATTTTATTCTTTTATAGATATAGCTTGAGATAATCTAATTTTTTTTAAAATATGTATACATGTTACTTTATATTATTAATTGTAATAATCATAAAGGTTATATACAGAGTTTTTAATTTATTTTTTTTCATAATTTTGTATCTAAGTATTAGAAATGCACATAGCGAGAAATACTTTTAGGAATTTTTCGTAAGAAATACTACGTATTACATTCTCCCCTATGTTGGAATTTTTGAAAAATTTTTGCAGATCTACGCCGATCATGACTCCCAGAACCCAAAACCACCCACAGTTCAAAACTTTATCTATCTATGTCAGTTTATTATGGACCCGATAGCTCACATAATTCTGCACAAATCTCTTCCAAACTAATACATTAAAATAAAGGGGCATAAAATCTCGGTCAAGTTCGTTAATGAGCAAAATCGGAGCAAGGGTGAGGGAAAATGGGGGGACTTTTTGAAAAACAGAAAAAACCCCATAATTTCTTAATTATGATACTTATCGAATCCGTTTAAAGTTATTATTACTTCTAGGACAAGGGCCGAAAATTGATGTATGACAGATTTTTGATATCATTAAAAATGGCCCCAAGAGGGGGAAAAAAGTGGGGTTTTAGAAGAAAAAAATTCATAACTATGTCAATTCATAAGATATCAAATCCGTTTAAATTTATTATAAATCCTCTTAATATTATCTAAAACTTTTATACTAACAAGTTTTTTATAGGACCAACCCTTATAGCAAAAAAAAAAAAAAAATTAAAAAAAAAAAATCTCTGCCGGCTCCGTCTGCAAACGAGTTAGGTTTCGAAGTGGGCGTTTCCAAATGCCGCATCTTGGCAAAAATGTCATTTCTTCCACAATTCCCAACAAACAGGCGCCCCACGGTCTGCGTCTACGAAATCTGCCGGTGCCTGTAGGCCGGGGCGTCAGGAATTTTTTTTTTATAATGGTTGTCAAGTTAAGGTGGAATTGTATTTTTTCAGTCTTCGTGTGTCAATTAATAATCCTATTGTTACTGTTAAATTTAATGCCATTTCAATTAAATATAGAAAATAGAACGGCGTAATTTGAAATTCTGAAATGCCACAATTGAGGCTGATGTATGTCGAATAAATGCATGTCGAATACTGGAATTTTCAGGATTAAAAATTAAACAGCGTTATGAAAAAGCTATTATTCCTTATTATCAAAGCTAAACTAAGAACTCTAAACATACAAGTAAGCTATCCTACCCAATCCTCCGAGGAAGAGCAGTTTGAAATAGTATATTAGTCCAGTCAAATGGTAGGATGAGGTGTTTAATTGTTTTTAGTGGCTTACTTTGTTTTGGGGGTGCTAAAGAATCTGAAGTTGTCCCACAAAATTTCTCTCGGCAAAGATGAGGAATAATTAAAAAAATCAGGTTTTTTTTGTTTGTTTTAGCCTATAACTTCCAAAGTAAGTTTTTTTACGCAAAACCTCATCCTATATTAAAATAATGACGACAAAATTACCTACAATTCATGTTCTTAGCATTTTTCTGTGCACATATGGTTTCTGCAGATATGCGGAAAAATCGGTGAAAATCAGTTATTTCTGGAAACCTTGCTCTACGGAAACCATATGTCATAAAAAAAAATTGTATGAATATAAATTGTAGGTAATTTTCTTGTCTTTATTTTAATGTAGGATCACCTTTGTCTATAAACACTTACTTTGGAAGCTATGAGCCAAAATTCAAACAGACGAAAAAAAGTGTGACTTTTAGTGGGTTTTTTTCACGCTTTCTCATATTTGCCGAAAGAAATTTTGTCGGAAACTTCAGATTCGAGTTCAGCAACCCCAAAAACAAGTAAGCCACTAAAAACAATTACACCAGAATTTTCCACTCCAAGCTCTCTTTGAACATCATTTTACTGAACTATATTTTCAAAATTTAAAAAGTATTTATCTCATGTAATACTAATATCTACAGTCAATATTCAGTATATTTATCTATAGATCAACAGCAACACGTAAATAAAAAATGAGTAAAATGGATTTGAGGTTGAAAATGGTGCGATATATATATTTAGGCTTAACCGGCATAGCAATACTCTTATGTTTCAAATTAAACTAGGTTTATTAAAAAAAAAAAAAAAAGAAAAAAAAAAGAAAGAAAGAAAGAAAAAGAAAGAAAAAAGAAAAGAAACATAATAATTAGTTAATAGTATGTTCTATATTTATATACTATTGCAATTTTATGTTCTAATCCTATTTTTACTTCAATTTCACTCCTTTTTAGATCATAATTATTGTTTATGTTTAAAGAAACAAAACACTGATTACAGGAATTCAAAAAAAGAAAAAAAAAAAACCTATGCTTTATTAAAATTTTATGTAAAAATCCATCCACAGACCAAACATATATCCTAAGATTTTCAAAAACTTAAATGATACAGCTGTATTTCGTTGTTTATTTTTTATTTTATTTTATTTTATTTATTTATATTTTTGGCACGGTTTCTTCATAATAGTAAACGCCAAACATTAATTACTTTGTCCCTCGTTATACAACGCCTGTCGGCAGAAAAATAAATATCGCGATATGAACGAGAGTACTAAAAATAAGAATATAGTTTATAAATAAATGTTTCATATTAGTCTTCAAAACGTAAATTTATAAGTATATTAAAATTTTCTTAATAAAATCAACGACACGGAAATACAGTTTTTTAACTCGCATTCAACAAAAGTACAGTTTATATGGAGTTTTCTTTTGTGCAGGGAGGGTGCGGAGACAAGGGAAAGGCAATATATGCTGATGAGCAGTGTAACCAAGCACCATAGAACAAGGAGTTGTGTTAGATAATTTTAGAAAAGAAACAATTGAAATTTTAAAAATATAAAACTATTTTTTTTCAATATAATAAATGAAATTTTATAAAACACTTATACACCATTACAAATATCACGTTTCATTATTACTATTTAAATGAATTAACGCATTCGAATTTTTTTTTTCTTCTATGGATCAAATATTTGTACATAAAGCACATTTTGACAGAACAGATTTTGTTTTTATTTTTAGATCATAAAGTCTATGTCTGGACAATTTTAATTCGAGATTTTATTATTTTCAGTGAAATTGTATATCTCTTTTATGAAAACCTGACGAATAACACATATATTTTGGAAACTGCAACCGGCCTTGCAAGTGAAAAGCAAGTAGCGTTCAATATTGTTACCGCACTGTTAACTTGTCAAAAGTTATAATGTTCACCACATATCATTGACTAAAGGAATGGCTTTTACCTTACAGAAAATGCAGTTATATAATTTTGTGACTATTTTTTTAGATTATAAGAAATTTTACATTAAATCCATATATTTTAAGATATTTACTAATGCATGAATTTGAAATAGAAATATAGATAACCAATTTAAGTAAGATTTTAAAAAGAAGGCAGAGCTTCTACTTTTTTAACTCTTTAAAAGGCGGCGAATGTTATTTACGTTAATTGGTTGATGCTTGTTTCGCCTGATAATCTTAGCAAGCTATATACGACGAATGTAAGGATAGGGTCTTTCTAAGGGATCCTAACCTCTCCGTCGCTGTGGGGCCATTGATTATGATTACCCACAGTCATCCGGTTTCTGCATATTAGAATTGGATAACTGTTTTGGTTCTGTTATAATTTGAATATAAATCAATAATTGAGATTTTCGTTATGTAAGAATGGTGTTTATTTTTAGATATTAATAAAAATTAGTGTATTTCGCTTTATTAAACACTTATATTTCAATCTTAGTTATTTTAATTTAGTGTGATACTGAGATTTTCAGGTCTGTAAAATTATGCATCAGTCAAACTGCAATTAAAAGATGCTTTATCATTCAGGAGAAGAATTATTAGTTTCAATATCAAATGTAACGAGATCCGGTGCCTAGTGTAGAAAAATGTACAATGTACAAATGCAGATATATATTACTGTTAAACCTATGTCTATAATTTTCTATAAAACGAGAAAAATTAAAATGTTTTCCTAAATTTTGAAACCGTAAGCATTTAATATATAATTATAATAGTTTCATTGATTTTCTAAAGATCAAATGCAATGTATGTTGCACAGGAAACAGGGAATTTTATTATCCAGATGTGAGTCCCCTTTTGCAGATTATTATAAATTTATTTAATTTTTATTTGGGGAACTGTTACCATCAGATAACATAATAAATGGAACTAAAACACGGAAACAGCATTTGATCTGTTAAGTAAACAATATAATTTCTTCTTATTAACCAAAATTCTTTCATGAAACTTTTTCAAATATTTAAATTCTTGCTGTTGACGGTGACTTGGCAGATGATTTTGTTTCTTGAATCGGAAGCAGTATCTAAAGAAAGCTAATACTTTTCCATACTAAATCAAATAGTCTACAGCATTTCCATAAAACAAATATACCTTATTTATATATATATTAGCAGATCCGCCCGGCGTTGTCCGGTTCCATCAAAAAATAATACAAAACGCGAAATCACTCTAAAAATCGCTGCACGAAACCATTCCTCTTTTAACTCTGTCTTTCGGAAATTAAATAGAGAGATTTACCCGAAGCAGAAGTAAATTTAATACCACCTCCTCAAATGTCTGGATCATTTGATTCCAAACGGGTCAGATTTTGGTCAAAATATTAAAAAAAATTACCTTCGGATTTCACAAAATTTTCATTTTCGGAATCAGAAACATAAACTGTGAGTTTCGATTAAAATAATGCAATACTTTCCTTAATACTCGAGGATGAGTGAAAATGAAACTTTTTCGTTTTCTGGGATTATTAAATTGCTAACTTTCTTTTGCGGTTTCAACAAAAATAGTCAATTTTGGCGCATGTGCAGGAAAATCTTTTAGTTCCACCGCCAGGGGATGTATTTTGTTCTAATCAAATTATCCCACACGTGTTCCCGCTGCCTACGATAACGTGTATAGCAGACTTGCTAGGCACGCGCTGCAAAATCTTTTACTTACAGTTTATAACAACCGGTGGAGCATTCTGTTTTAATTAAACCTATTTCCGAACGAAACTCCGGCACTCGTTCCTGCTACTTACGCGGAAAAAATCTGTTAGTCACACTTAGTAACAAATCTATGTGTTAAATAATTAGCTATATCTTAATTAGTTCATGTTAAGTTGAATGAACCGATTCCCGTTGAAATCGGACACACATAACCCGAGAAAATAAATCACCCCCTGGATATTAATATTCATAAATGGTCGTAACCAAGGGCTGAAAAAATGATACCGAAGTTCATTCAGTACCCGGGAGAGCTCGGAAGAATGTCAGAAAAGATTTTGTTTGAATCGGACCAACTTTAAATGCAAAATCTTTTAGTTACGTTGCCCACCGCCAAGGGGTGCACTCTGTTCTAAACAAACCTCTTTCCGATCGAAACTCCGGCACGTGTCCCTGCTGCCTATGACACCGTATAGCAGGCGTGCTGTGCACGTGCTGCAAAATTTTTTAGTTCCATTTTCTACCTCCATGTGGCGCTAAATATGTATCTTAATTAGTTATCTATACCTTAATTAATACCTCTTAAGTTGAATGAACTAATTCTCATTGAAATTGGGCCCATAGAACCCGAGAAAAAAACCCTATCTGGTCATTAATGTTCATAAATAATGATGACCAAGGACTGAAAAAATTATACCGAAGTTTATCTAGTATCTGGAGACCTGAGAAAAGGTTTCGTTTGAATCAGAAAAATAATTAAATAGTTCTGATTTTGGAGGCAGGGGGAAAGGAGGGACTTTCGATCAGAGCACTTACGCGATATTTAAACTACATACGAACACTCACCCCCACAGAATTTAACTAAAGACGTTAAAAAATTAGGAAATTATCATTAACTTTCTAAACAGAAACAGACTGACTTTTTTTTTACGTACAAAAACAGTAAGTTACCGTTGTTAATTTCTGAAATCAAATACATAATTGACGTATACATGAGAAAACTCTAAAAATCGCATAAAACAAATCGCAAAAATTAACAACTCGCTGTTTGAATTGCAATCAGCTGACGACCGAAGTTTTCATATGCCAATAACAACTGCCCGGTTGAATTTCAGCTGTGCCTACAATTCTATCCGCTACCAATCACAACTGCCCTCCAATGATGTTTGACTTGTAGTGGGCGATTTGTGACGTCATTTGAAACAAAAAACGCTGCAAAACATGAAAAGAATGTTACAAAACGCATAAAAAATGAAATCAAAAGAAAAAAAAAAGAAAAAAATCTGGATAATAAATAATACGCACTTCCCTTTTAAAGTTATGATTTTTTATCAAGAATTATCAACTTTCTCCAAGCTAAAAAAAATTGCGATTCTGGGCGTATCTGAGGCTGAAATGGAAGCAACCACCGAACCAATCAAGCATTCTGGACAAAATTACTTAGTGTCGAAGGGAAAAAATTCATCAAAAATCACTGTACGAATTTCGTATAAACTTTATTGAAAAGAGGATAATTATCTACAATTTATAAAATGTACTATATTGGGCTAAAAGATTGGAACCGGATTCCGGTTACTAATGTGGGTAAATCGCAGCAAAACGTCAAAAAACACTAAAATTCGCATTTTTAAAATCATGATTTTTTTCTATATATGTAAAGAATTATCAACTTTCTCCAAGCTAAAAAGAGAAATAAAAATGACGATTCTGAGCTTATCTGAAGCTGAAATGGAAGCGCAACCACCGAACCAATCAAGCATTCTGACAAAATTTCTTAGTGTCAAAGGAAAAAAATTCTCCAAAAATTATAAAATTCGCTGTACGAATTTCCCATAAACTTTATTGAAAAGAGGATAAAATGTACTATATTGGGCTAAAAGATTGGAACCGAATTCCCGTTACTAATGTGGAAAAATCGCAGCAAAACGTAAAAAAACACTAAAAATAGCATTAAAAATTAAATTAAAAAAAAATCTATTCAAAAAATCCAAAATCTGGCTTCGAGGTGCAAAACTACATGCATAGAGGTACCTTCCCACCAAATTTTGTAGCTCTGTATGCAGCGGTCTTATCAGAACACAACCGAGAAGCAGACAGACACACAGACACACAAACTTCCATTTTTATTATAGTTGGAGATATATATCGTAATTCCTTAAATGAAACATACATCTGATTATTTTAACAACTTCTCACTTTTTAATTTCTGTATAATACCAAAGAAAGTAGATTTTTTTTTTAAGTTACAAAAATTATTAAAAATACCTAGACGATTCAGGCAATAAATATATTTATGTAACACGCCTTGAAGTAGAATTTAAATTATTAATTCAAGAAATTAATAACTAAAATGGTCCAGGAATTCAGAAATGGATTAATAAATGCACCTTCAAAGGTAAATTTTAAGTAGTCTGATAAAATTCAGAACTAAACTTTACCTGCTTCATTTACTAAAATTGATAATCAATTTCTCATTTTAAAATATTTAAATAGAAACATTTGACTGTGAAAACCTGATAACTTAGCTATTGTTTTAATTGAAAATGACATAGTTCATTCAATTTATGTAGACGACGAACTTGAAAGATTCGCAAAAATATCAGACCGCCATTTCCTTTTCACACAAGTAAAATGTTTCGATAAGGCTCGCAACCATTAGACTTATTATTTTGTAAAAAGCACTATATTTCAAAGATTTATAAAAAATAAGCAAAATTCTTTTCAACATATATTTTATTTATTTCAAAAAATTATTCCATCTTTTGATTACAAAAAGAAAAAAAAATTCTTCCCTTCTATTTTCTTTCGCCCTGATATTTTTCATTACCAATAAAAATTAATTTTTAAAATGCTACAGAAAAAAAATACATTTTTCATGCTCGATATTTGTAATTGTCTTTAATAATAATAAATTCTGAAATGATGTAAGCCCCACCAGTGGCTGAGAGGTTCTGCTCTCGAAGCTGGTAGACGGGAGGTGCTGGGTTCGATCCCAATCGCGCCCGTCGGCCTAATCGTTCGGAGTTTTCGTGGTTTTCTTCCAGCCGTGGATTTATCCATGCGTAAATACGGGTTAGGTTCCCTTAGAAAGACCCCCACGAAGGGCACTCCCCCCGATATCCAAGTGCAGATAATTGGCCGTCAATATTCAACCCAACCCAACTGAAATGATGTAAAAGCATTCTTTAGATAAGTAAAACATAATAATCGAAGATTATAATAAATTATATCAGCTTTCTATGGTTTGTTGTAACTATTCAGTTTTTTTTATGGCTATAATTTGTCAAAGCATTATTTATATAAATTCTAAAGTGTTCTTTCTGAAAACAGCTACCGTAATATTTGCATTTGCTATTTAATAAAATTAAATATTAAAAAACCTTAAGACTTGGTAATTTCAGTTTCAAGTTTCTTCAAATGCATGTTAATGGCGTTTTATATGCATGTTTGTCTAATTTTGCTAACTGAATAAAAGCTGCGCATAAAATTAAATATTTTCCTTTGCAGAATAAGAATCAAGGAAACAGGCAATTTTTAGTGTACAGTAAAATTAAATAATAATAATAATAATAATAATAATAATAATAATAAATAAATAAATAAATAAATTAATTAATTAATAAAATAAAAATGAAATTCGACATGACTATAGTCAAAGTTGCATATAAGATAAAGTGGTGACGCTTCTATGGAAGAACACTAGTAAACCAGCTTGACACTAGAAGTTCAAAAATTGCAGTTCCGTTCACAACAACCAAAAGCGCTTCAATCGCCTCGACAAGTGAAACTGCGCGCGCTTCCCCTCGAAAAAAATGTAAATGTTCGCGTTTTCTTCGCACTGATCTGTGCTGCACGTGGTGAAATTTCGGTAAGACTGTTTTCAGAGAATGTTCATTAATTTTGTTTTGTGAAATCCACTTTAATCTTAATTAAGTTAATTATTTTTGCATATATATTATTTCGTGCATGTTTAATCTCCTTATAAAATTTAATTTGCGTAGGTGTTTTCATTGTAAAAAAGACAATTGAAATTAGAAATATATGTTTCTGCAGCTTCATTAATATTTTTATTATTTAAGCTATGATATATAAGTGGCATATTTTTATATTCTTAATTATTTTTAATTAATGCCTAATCTTTAAACATAATTTTATTCAAATAATTACAGAATGACATTTGGTTATTATTTGTTTATTTTCTTATCCATTCGATGCTCCGCAATTTTAAAATACACATGTTAGGTAAGAAAGATAATAATAAGTCATGTTGTATATAGTTGTAATAAGTCATGTTGTATAAGAAAGTTCATATACTTAAAAAATCGTCAAAATTTTTTATTGTTTAATAATAATAATTTGTTTTATATAATATTTGAAATTTAACTTATTCAAAGTTCATTTATTTTTCAAATTATTTAAACCAATATTTTTTTTAGTATCCTAATATTTTTATGCCGTATATTTTTTCATTTAATAATACTATAAAGCAGCAGATAATTTTCTATGTGCAGTATTTAATTTATTAAATTTTTGCTGTACAAGTTGCTTTAAATATTTTGAAATTTTAAAATAATTATTGTTTTTATTTAACTTTTTTAATGCATTTTATTTCTATGAACTTTAAAATAAATTAATTTTGATTAAATCAATCTATTTAAATATTTGACATTTTAAATGTGCATAATAATATATATGAGATATTTTGAAAATTCACATTCATATTTTTAAAAGAAATATTTGGAAAAAAATTTAAAGAAAAATGTAAAGTTATTAGATTTAAATAAAAATGAAATTATGGAGCATCAAGTTAGATATAACGTAAGATGCAAATGATTCTCAAAACTATTGTCCTTCTGTATAAATGAAAATATATTTAAAGAAATTAATACAAACTAAAACTAAGAAAATATGTAACATGTAGATCATATAAAAATATTTTTTAATAATGCTATAGAAATATATTTTTCTGATTTTGCCCAGGAATTACATAAACTCTAAATTTTGTTTATATATTTCTTAAAAAGGAATTAATCTTTACGAAATAAAATTATCCAGAAATATTTAACTTGCTTCAAATTTTCATAGGTTTAATAAAACTTAAACAAATGAGCATATTTTAACAGATTTACCAGCATTTTAAGAGACATTAAGGAAAAAAAAAGGAATACCATACATAAATACATAAATAGGGTGCAGAATACACATTTTATCAATCCAAATAAATGCTTTTTATTTATTTATTTTTTTTGTCCCACCCATCAAGACATTTTGCTTTTAGTGTCAAGCCTTTTAAACATGATTTTGCATTTTCACAGAAATATTTGATTTTTATAAATAGTTTTACTGTTCACTTGTTATAATTGAAGAATACAAATGTGTTTGTAAAAAACTATGTTGTACATATTAAGCTCATAATAAATATTCAATTGAATCAAATTATTGAACACATTAAATTCCATATTTTAAAAATTATATATCCACTTTCATAAATTAATCTTTTAAAATATTCGTATTCTTCACGAAATAATAAATTATAAGGAGTAAACAGAAAACAACTAAGATTAAAAATTAAAAGAAATACATAATCTGATTAGTTCATTAAAAATTGAAATATTTCATCACTCTGAGTTTGTTTATTGACAGGACTGAAAATTTCTGATTGTCGTCACTGTCATACTACCGCGAAATAAACGAAAATTTCAATATTTACATTTCCGGCCATGAAAGCAGAACCAAAACACGAGTGTTCAGTTTCCCGCCCAATTTAGTTCTCATCACAACCACTGCAATTACAGTGCCGCCACCTTGCGCTGTCTCCTAACAAGGGGGTGTCTTCCCTTTATTATATATGGAACTTTGACTACAGTTTCATTTGCAGTCTACATTTCGTTACTGTGCTGGCTTTCTAGCAACTGCTGATAGCCAGCTAACGTGAAGAATAACAAAATTTTAAGCATGCGCTATTAATAAAACATTTATAAAAAATAATGTTTCTTAATATATTTCTGGTATGCAAAATTTATTTTTAAAGTGTCCTTTAGGTTATTTTTTTACATCAGGTATTATTTTTTCTTTTATTTTTTAAAATATACAGAAATGTTACTTTTATTTCATTAGTTGCAATAATAATACAGATTATATACAGAATTCTTCATGTAAATGGTTTTTTTTTTCATAATTTTATATCAAAGTATTAGAAATACACATAGGGAGAAATACTTTTTTATAATGGTTGTCAAGTTAAGGGCAAAATATAATTCTTTAGTCATCGTGAGTTAACTAATAATCCTATTGGTAATTATCCTATTAATGCCATTTGAATTAAATATAGAAAATACAACCGCTGGATTTGAAATTCCGAAATCCCACAATTCCAGCTCATTTCTAGTTCAGAAAATCCAGGTATTAATGTATGTCGAATACTGGGATTTTTAGGATTAAAAATTAAACGGTGTTATGAAAAATCTATTATTCCTTATTATCGAAGCTAAACAAAGAACTCTAAATAAGTAATAAGTAAATAGTAAACTATCCTACTTAATCCTCCGAGGAAGATCTTTCTGAAATAGTATATACTTTCCGTGAGTAAGATGAAAACCTATAAATTTGACTTCAAGCACTTGCTGTCCGAATGGACGCTAGCAATATGTTCTAATTGTAACAAGAAAGCTTGGATAACAAGTAATGAATTTATGACAAATAAAGGCTTCACAGTTTATTATATATATATCCTGGTGTCGTAAAATTTAAATAAAAATTCTTTTCGCTCGGATGTAATAATGTAGTGAAACAACAACCATCAAAATTATTTTATTGATGCAGGATATCATCCCATATTTAAATGTACATGTCATTACATCGCAGAATCACAGTGTTATCTACTTCCCACTTGAAATTTTTGAAGTTATTTGAAAAAAAAAAAAAAAAAAAAAGAAAAACTTCAGCGAGAACTTGAGGGAGAAAAAAAAATGTGATATTTGTTTTTTTTTTTAAATTATGTTAAGCAATAAACTGGCAGAAAATTCGGCACAATATCGTCATATTACTTATTATTATTATTATTATTGAGGGGGAGGAGGGGAATGAAAGCAAAATACTTCACAGATACAAAAGAAGATATGTGCTGTTGTATGATGAGGCTACTTTTGACAACTTCACGTGTACCCGTAAGGTGCAAGAAATTTAGAAAATTTCGTGCAAACAATTTTTAGAGATGCATCGAACTCTAGACAACCCACCCACTGACACGGCTGGCAATGATATATTGGCGCTAACTGAAAGCGGTCACACATACAAAAACTAGAGATCGTAAATATTCTTACAATCAAATACTCAACAGTATCAAGACGATTAAGTCAACTTATAATGCTTAGCAAGAAGTCCGTAGGAATAGAATGCATATAAGTTAATGCAGCATTGTTAGACCGATGTCCTGCTTACGATTCTCTATTGAATCGATTTGTTTTTAAAGCGAATGGATATAGGTGATGAAAAACGCTAACAAGTCAGCGGACAAATTTGATTTTTTTAAACTTTACCCTCTAAAACAGTGGTTCCCAAACTTTTGGGCTCGCGGAGCCCTTTTTGGGAAGAATTTCTCAGGTGGAGCCCCTTAACCCTACGGTACTCTATGATTTACAATTAATGTTTTTTTTAATGCCTGTGGAGCAGAAAAAGCTCTGCTAGAAAATTGTCCGAACCAGTAGTTTCCAACATGGGGCCAGTAGTTTCCAACATGGTTCTCAGTTTGGCCTTTTTCTTGATACAGAAATTCCGAAATCAAACTAGAAATTTTGAAAATCAAATTTTCTATTGTTTAACCCCTTAACAGTTTTATTTACTACTACTATTATTGGACACAATAAATTAAAAAATCGGACTAAAAACAACTTTTTTTTGTATTAAAATATCTGCCTTGTATAATAGAGATATGTCCGCCAAAAACAGCAAAAAATATAGTTAAAAATTTGTGGTTTCTGAAAGCTTTTAGTAACGAAGAAAACAAACTCTTCTTACCCAAGCGACGTTCTAGCAATACTGTTAAGGGGTTAATGACATACATTTTTAAAATAAAAAAATATTTTTTCAGAATTTCCAGTATGAACTCGGAATTAAAGATCAAAATGGTAACCCAGTCTGGGCCATACATTACATTGGGGATTACATGAAACTATTATTATTTATGGCGAAAACCACGCACACACAGAAAAAAGGTAAGTTGTACAGTTGTCATATACAAAGAGAGACTTCTGTATAATACCAATAGGCTACTCGCGAAAAGAAAGAAAATGCGTAGGCCCAGTCACCCATGAGCAATTATATAACAGGTTTTCGCTAGTCCCGCCCACCCGTAATAGAATCGTGTTATTACGGATTCTTTTTTCGTTCTTATTTACGTTTCTAGTACTTCTAAACATGCAACGGAAACGAATCGCCTCTAAGCTTCTTCTTTTGAACCATTTTTTAAAAATACATTTAGAAGCAGAACTTCGTTTGAGTGTTTAAGTGGGCGGGACAAAATGTATAACCTGAATTGTTAGGTGCAGCATTGTTCACTTTTTTTGGATGTTTCATTTGAAGTATTTAGCTATTAATTATAGTTTTGAAAGAAACTTTCTTTCACCATTGTTTTTGCCTCAAAATAGATATAAGATTAAAAACTACACATGTTAAAAGAACTGCAACAAGTAGAAAAACTTTACTAACAAAACGGGATATATGGGTGGGGTTAAATTTATATAAGGGCGGGTACTCATTGACGAAATGTCTAAGCAAGGGGTGGAGCTGAGCAAAAGTTTAGATTGTTTGTGTGATGACAAATGTAAAGAATCAATATATATTTTTAAATTGTTACAGCCTTATTTCTGATAGGAAAATGTGGCATCATAACGTAAGAATCTTAGCCAATGCCGAGACCAATTAAAACAAAATTCTAAAGAGGGGTTGTTAAGTGATACAAGATGTTAAAAAATGCATTTTAAGCAAGATACATTACTTTAAAAATTAAGTACAATTATGTAAAACAGCATAGAAAATTTAAATAACTAATAATTAATAAAAATGAAATAAACAGATTAAAGGAATTAAAGTTACAAAAAGAAAAAAGAGAACTATATACACAACGTATACAAAGATTAAATGAATCTAATGAAAGGTTCATTAAATGATACAAGATGTTACAAAAAAGAGGCGTTTTAATCGACAAACATTGTTTTACTATGAAAAACAGTATGGACAATTTAAATATACAAATAACATAAACAGATTAAAGAAATTAAAGTTACAAAAAAAAGAAGTATATACACACAATATACACAAATGTAAAATGAATCTAATGAGGGGCTTAGAGTGATACAAGATGTTCTAAGAAAGATGTTTTAAGCTACAAACAATGTTTTACTATGAAAAAAAGTATATAAAATTTAAATAACTAAAATAACACAAATAACATAAACAGCGTCTTTGCTCTTTCGATTCACGTTGTGCATTCGATACAGAATACTATTTCTTGTAGCTTATTTTAAATTGAATTTTTAAAACACATTAAATGCAGAAACATAAAATAAAGTAGTTCAAACCAAAAATATTATATAGAAAATAGATACATGTATAATGCAAATTTTTATATACAGGGTGTTTTTTTTTAAACTGACGCTATTCAGAGCCGCCTGTAGCTCGTTCTAATAACTGGATTGATACAAAATTTTGTGAATGGACTAAGAAAACCATGGGAAAAAAGATTCCAACAAAAAAAATTAGCTCCAATAACCGCCGATAGGGGGAAATGTGGCGCTGTCCATTGAAAAAAAACATCAGAAACAGACAAAATTAATAATTTGGATAAAATGCCATGTTTTATTCATCATTTACACTTTCCCTTTCGTTGATTGCAGTTGAAACATCCATTATCACTTTTTCTGCCACCGGTTTACGTCCTCTGCCTGACCGAACTGCTAGCGAGCCTGTTTCTTCGAATTTCATAATCATTGCTTTCAATACATTAACGGATATAGGTCCTTTGCGCAGTTTATGGCGTGTTCTAAGTAAACGAAGAGCGGCTGGTGCATTGCACTGGTTACAATAATAGAACTTCACAAGTAACGCGCGCTGCGGTAACGTGAGATTCATTTTCAACCTGAGCTGAAATTGTTTCTCGGTGTTTTTGCATGTATTTATAACTTAAACTATTGGCGCTACTGTCGCTTGCGTAAGTAAAAATTTGCATTTGCATTTATTGCCCGTATTTTATGCTAATTCTCAGTTGCATAAATAACCACAGCGCCACATTTACCCCTATCGGTGGTGATTGAAACTATTTTTTTTAATCTTTTTCCCATGGTTTTCATAGTCCATTCACAAAATTTTGTATCAATCCAGTTATTAGAACGAGCTACAGGCGGCTCTGAATAGCGTCAGTTAAAAAAAACACACCCTGTATATTAAAAAAATATATATTATAGTATTTTTCAACCCAATGATAGATGTAGTTATTTTTGACACATACACACAAATATTCCTACATGTTTTCGAAAACATTTTCCCTTGCAATATGCTAATTTCTTTCATGCTCTGTTGATTTTCCTGGAACGTCGCGGAGCCCCTGTAAAGTATAGGCGGAGCCCCAAGGTCTCCGCGGAGCACACTTTGGGAACCTCTGCTCTAAAATAAAATTGTTTATTTAATTTCTTTTTAATACACATTAAGTGACGCATTTACGTTCGGCTCATTTGCATTTAAAAGAAAGTTTTTTAATGCATTTTGTATCTAGATATGAATAATAATTTAGTAATATTTGTCTTCAATTATTTTTTAATTATTTTTCTTAAACGTAATATTACTTTGAATAGGTATACTTAATATTTGATTTAATTATTAAATGATTTTTCCTAATACGAATTTATTTTATACGAATTTAAAACTGTATTTTTAAAAACAGATTATTTATAATTATGTTTATTAAGTATTTCTTTCTATTTTTATATTATTATTATTTATTTATTTATTTATTTATTTATTTATTATAAATTTAATAATAATTCTTATTTTATTAAATTTTAATTATATTAACCATTAATTTTGTAATAGTTATTACTAAATATTAATAATTATAAATTGTTTATAGTTCTTTTAACTTATATTTGGCAATGAGATAATTTGTAATTAATAATAATAAATGATTACCTTATTTAACAATTTTTCTAAAAATATCAATATATATAGTCAAATTGTATGATCTAATGTGGTGTACGCATTAGCTAGTGTTCCTATACCAGGGTTCCTAGAAATAATACGAATATAATAC
The DNA here is from genome assembly GCA_963931845.1 of Maratus michaelseni. Classification (NCBI taxonomy): domain Eukaryota; kingdom Metazoa; phylum Arthropoda; class Arachnida; order Araneae; family Salticidae; genus Maratus; species Maratus michaelseni. The sequence continues at coordinate 156,291,481 of OZ007600.1, read as the reverse complement.
CCTACACGGGATTTTGTTGCTGTTAATACTTTTCAGTGTTTTTTTTTCTTTTTTTTTTTACACAAGAATTCACTGATGTTTAACAAGAGCTCTAGAGAATGCTTCGCCCACTTTATATTGATATATTTTTACATCGAAGTCTGTTTTGCAAATGAAAGCCAATTAAAATGCTGATGAACGGATTTTATACATAAGGGCAGTGAGAGATTAAGTAAAGTAACAAAGATGTTTTAATACTTTCCGGCAGATAACTAAAAGATTTACACCTACAAACATAAAAAAAGATAAAGTTAAGCCAAACTCTTCGACACATAAGCTGTCATTTCTTTAGCGTCTAAAAGAGATTGGAAACAGAAATTTAGAAATAACAGTTTTATCAACGATAAATACTGAAAATTTGTGCACATTTTTATTGATATATCAATGAACAAAAATTTATTAATATTCATCATTTTCCGAATGGCTTGTTTAATTATTCTGAATTTGATTTACGAATTTTACGTAAATGAAGTATCGACATAAGGCCGCATTTCTTATGAAAATTACCGTATTTAATACTTCTAACTCTGTTAAACTTCCAAATAAAATTAACTAACGTTATACTAACTATTGAATATAGATTTTTTTCGTGAGCGATATAAATTTCAAAACAGAGATTCTTAAATGAACTTGTGGGAAATCAAAATGGGAGGTTGGACATAGGTCAAACCTCCTGTTTTCAATATAGTGTATTTTGTTACATTTTACAATTTTAATGACTGGATTTAAATTTATTTTTAAATTAAAAATTAACGTATTTCAGTAATTCACAGCATTATTTATACAAATATATAATTCTGATAACTGTAACTACATTTAAATTCAGATTGAATATGAGATATTCCGATTAAATAAATCACGTAAAAAATAAATTCGATCACAAACGTTTTCAAGTTCTGTACAAATTTTAATTCTCATTAAATGATGATCTCATTATATTTTCATAAACTGTTACAATGTTCCCATAAAAAAGATGAGGGAAAGATATTTTCGTTTCATATTTTTAATGTGTGTGTGTGTATTTTCTTGCTGGTGAAGAGGAATTTCTATACTTCTATCAAGGACTGCATGCGCCGTCGCTAAAACAAAAAAGTAATCTGCTGTTAGCGATATTTGCGTTCTTCTAACGGAAAAGTGCCTATAAATGAAAAATAAAACAGTTATTGAATTGCGAACTGTAATATTGTTAAACGTGTTATACACTTGGAATTCGTAGTCAAATTATTGTTAAAATTTATGTTTATTTGCAGGTTTTAAAGTCTACATGTGGGAAATTTTAATTCGAGGTTTTATTATTTTCAGAGAAATTGTATTTTTCAGTTTTCATATTCTACGAAAGCCCAATGAACATACTTATATTTTGGAGATTGCAACCGGTCTTGTAAGTGGAAAACAACCAGGGTGAAATATTGTTACCCTACTGTTAACATGTCATGAGTCAATGTTAACCAAGTATCACTGATTAAAGGCATGACTTTTACCTTACAAAAAATGCATTTATATCATAATGAACAAGGAAAGCATATTCAACTAGGTAAATTATATTCAATGGTTGGAGTATCATAGTTGAGATTTTTTCCAACAGAGCGAAAATATGCCCGGATCAGGACTCGAACCTGGGTACTTTGGTTTGCCGTACCAATGCTCTTCCTACTGAGCTATCCCGACGATATCCTGGGATGGCATATTTCACTCTTATTTGTTGGACAAGGCTGCAAACTGCAGCGCTAATTTCATTCGTCCCAGCTATAACTATAGCGTTTACATGATGAATCTTGAAATAGCACGAAAACTTTTGTATACCATGCAATTAGGTCATAATGAACAAGGAAACTTTTCCTTGGAAAAGGAAAATTTTCCCTTTCCTCTCGAAACCTCCAAACTTTCCAAGGAAACCTTTTATTTTCCTTTGTTGAAAAAAATCTCAACTATGATACTCCAACCAATGAATGCATTTATATCATATCGCCCATTTTTGTTGCATATTATAAGAAACTTTACATTAAATCCATATATTTTAAGATAGTTATTGATGCATAAATTTGAAAAACAAATTTAAATAACCAATTAATGCTCGATATTTGAAATTGTCTTTAATAATAATAAATCCTGAAATAATGTAAAAAAAAATTCCTTAGACAATTAAAACATTATAATCGAAGATTGTAATAGTTTATATCAGCTTTCTATGGTCTTTGTAAGTGTTCAGTTCAGTTATTTCACTGGTTATAATTTGTCATTAAATTCTAAAAAGTTCTTTCTGAAAACAGTAACTGTAACATTTGCATTTGTTATTTAGTATATTTTTAAAAATTAAATATTAAAAAACCTGTAAGTATCGGTAATTCCAGTTTCAAGTTTCTTGAAATGCATGTAAATGGCATTTTATGTGTATTTTTGTCTAATGGACCTTACCCACGAGTGGCAACAACCCCACCTCTGAGGGTAATTTCCTTCAGGAAAAGACTGTTTATTGGACGAAGGGGAAGGTGTGTTAAAATGTTCTTCACGCCTATTGGTGTGTTTCTTCTCTTTACCCACAGATGACGTGATATGGGTAAAGTCCATTTTACTAATTGAATAAAAGCTGCACATAAAATTAAATATTTACCTTTGCAGAATAAAAATCGGTCAATTTTTAGTGCATAGTAAAAATAATATTCCACATGACTAAAGTCTCGTTCCTTGCGGCTATCTTACCCCTTAAGCGTCGTGCCCGAGACATTCAAAGGCAGTGTAGGCTACTTTTCATTCAAAATGTTTGATTCACATCCGTTTTTTTAGCTCACAGGCTATCAAAGCCTGAGAGCTTATGTGCCCGCCGCTGGTTCTGTATGTATGTATGTATGTATGTACGTACGTGTACGTATGTATGTACGTAACGCGATAACTCTTGATAGAAACAGACGGTTTGCTTCAAATTTTGTTTATAAGTTCATTGTGATAAGGCGCTTCCCTGATTAGTTTTGGGGATTCATTGGTTAAGTATAAAGGGGGGAACGGGGGGCTAACCCCCCCCCCCCCCTTAAATTAGATAAATGGGTTTTTCATGCAGAATTATCTGATTTTCTTCCAATTTTGCATATAGGTTTATTGTGATAAACGCTTCCCTGATTAGTTTTGGGGTTTCATTGGTTAATAATAAAAGGGGGGAACGGGGGGCTAACACCCCCCCCCTTAATTTAGATAAATGTTTTTTTTTATGCAGAATTATCCCATTTTCTTCAAATTTTGTATATAGGTTTATTGTGATATACTGCTGCCCTGATTAATTTTGGAGGTTCATTGATTAAATATAAAGGGGGGGGGGACGGGGGGCTAACCCCCCCCTTAATTTAAATAAATGAGTTTTTCATGCAGACTTATCAGATTTTCTTCAAATTTTGTATATAGGTTCATTGTGATAAGACACTTCCCTGATTAGTTTTGGTGGTTCATTAGTTAAGTATAAAGAGGGGAACGGGGGCTTACCCCCCTTAATTTAGATAAATGGGTTTTTCATGTAGAATTATCCGATTTTCTTCAAAATTTGTATATATGCTCATTGTGATAAGGCCCTACTCTGATTAGTTTTGGGGGTTTCATTGGTTAAGTATAAGGGAGGGGAGACGGGGGCTGATCCCCCTTAATATATTGTCAATTTCTTTATTTTTCGAGGGGCTTACTTCAAATTCTTTGAAATAAGAGTATAATATACAATTAATGTGAATAGCCTGTGAGCTCAATGTCCTCAGTTTAACTGGGCAGTTTTCTTTTTATTAAATAGTGTAATTGGCTTTATTCTGGCACTATTTTATCTGCCTTTAAATAAGGCGAATATTTCTACTTCAGAAAACTGGTGGCAATCTGAGTTTTTAAAAAGTAGCCTACACCTACGGGGCGTGACGATTAAGGGGGTTAAGAGCCTACACTAGTCACGCGAAGAAACGCTCACGCTAATGTTAAGTCTATGGGAAGGTTATCCCGCGATTTCTCGCTCCTATTTTAATATTTTTAAATGATTTTTTTTTTTGCATAGGATAGCTGACGTCGATATCTATCGTTGTTAGTTTTTATTTTTTTGATTTTGGCTCCAGTTTTTTTATATAAGGGTACTTTCATTTTCAGAACCGGTGCCAAAATTTAAAATGTCCGCTAATAAAAAAAGTTTAACCAAAATGAAAAAAGTAAAAACTAACAACGTTGAGGATCGACCTCAGCTATCATACGCAAAAAAATCATTTAAAAATATTAAAATGCGAGCGAGAAATCGTGGGATAACCTTCCCATAGACTTAACATTAGCGTGAGCGTTTCTTCGCGTGACTAGTGTAGGCTCTTAACCTATAATTCGTTACTGTGCTGGCTTTCTAGCAGTTGCTGAAAGCCAGCGGACGTGATGGTGAGGTCTGTATTTTATTACACGAGCTGTGAAACAAAACATTTATAAAAAATAACTTATTTTAATATATTTGTGGTGTGAAAGATATATTTTTTAAGTACTTTTTATTTTATTCTTTTATAGATATAGCTTGAGATAATCTAATTTTTTTTTAAATATGTATACATGTTACTTTATATTATTAATTGTAATAATCATAAAGGTTATATACAGAGTTTTTAATGCATTTTTTTTTTTTCATAATTTTGTATCAAAGTATTAGAAATACACATAGCGGAAAATACTTTTAGGAATTTTTCGTAAGAAATACTACGTATTACATTCTCCCCTATGTTGGAATTTTTGAAAAATTTTTGCAGATCTACGCTGATCATGACTCCCAGAACCCAAAACCACCCACAGTTCAAAACTTTATCTATCTATGTCAGTTTATTATGGACCCGATAGCTCACATAATTCTGCACAAATCTCTTCCAAACTAATGCATAAAATCAAGGGGCATAAAATCTCGGTCAAGTTCGTTAATGAGCAAAATCGGAGCAAGGGTGAGGGAAAATGGGGGGACTTTTTGAAAAACAGAAAAAAACCCATAATTTCTTAATTATGATACTTATCGAATCCGTTTAAAGTTATTATTACTTCTAGGACAAGGGCCGAAAATTGATGTATGACAGATTTTTGATATCATTAAAAATGGCCCCAAGAGGGGGAAAAAAGTGGGGTTTTAGAAGAAAAAAATTCATAACTTTGTCAATTCATAAGATATCAAATCCGTTTAAATTTATTATAAATCCTCTTAATATTATCTAAAACTTTTATACTAACAAGTTTTCTATAGGACCAACCCTTATAGCAAAAAAAAAAAAAATTAAAACAAAAAAATCTCTGCCGGGTCCGTCTGCAAACGAGTTAGGTTTCGAAGTGGGCGTTTCGAAATGCCGCATCATGGCAAAAATGTCATTTCTTCCACAATTCCCAACAAACAGGCGCCCCACGGTCTGCGTCTACGAAATCTGCCGGTGCCTGTAGGCCGGGGCGTCAGGAATTTTTTTTTATAATGGTTGTCAAGTTAAGGTGGAATTGTATTTTTTCAGTCTTCGTGTGTCAATTAATAATCCTATTGCTACTGTTAAATTTAATGCCATTTCAATTAAATATAGAAAATACAACGGCGGAATTTGAAATTCTGAAATGCCACAATTCAGGCTGATGTATGTCGAATAAATGCATGTCGAATACTGGAATTTTCAGGATTAAAAATTAAACAGCGTTATGAAAAAGCTATTATTCCTTATTATCAAAGCTAAACTAAGAACTCTAAACATACAAGTAAGCTATCCTACCCAATCCTCCGAGGAAGAGCAGTTTGAAATAGTATATTAGTCCAGTCAAATGGTAGGATGAGGTGTTTAATTGTTTTTAGTGGCTTACTTTGTTTTGGGGGTGCTAAAGAATCTGAAGTTGTCCGACAAAATTTCTCTCGGCAAAGTTGAGGAATAATTAAAAAATCAGGGTTTTTTTTGTTTGTTTTGGCCTATAACTTCCAAAGTAAGTTTTTTACGCAAAACCTCATCCTATATTAAAATAATGACGACAAAATTACCTACAATTCATATTCTTAGCATTTTTCTGTGCGCATATGGTTTCTGCAGATATGCGGAAAAATCGGTGAAAATCAGTTATTTCTGGAAACCTTCCTCTACGGAAACCATATGTCATAAAAAAAAAAATATATGAATATAAATTGTAGGTAATTTTTTTGTCTTTATTTTAATGTAGGATCACCTTTGTCTATAAACACTTACTTTGGAAGCTATGAGCCAAAGACAAACAAACGAAAAAAAGTGTGACTTTTAGTGGGTTTTTTCACGCTTTCTCATATTTGCCGAAAGCAATTTTGTCGGAAACTTCAGATTCGAGTTCAGCAACCCCAAAAACAATTAAGTAAGCCACTAAAAAGAATTACACCAGAATTTTCCACTCCAAGCTCTTTTTGAACATCATTTTACTGAACTATAGTGTTGTGCGCTCGGGGTTCGAAAGGATTGATGCCAATATAGAAGAACAATCAACAGGCTTTATTTACTCCAAACAGTTCGATAAGAACACCAATATCTTCTCAAAGACACAAATATTCAGTAATCTTCAAATCTAATAACAGCACAGCAAAATTTCACACAGAACAATATAGCGTATTGTTCAATTCGGCGAATCAAATACAAAATCGCTCAGACAAACACCGTCTCAATGCAAAGCCTCTCGTGCGTATTCAATCGCAGTTGACAGAGAACTAACTGAACTGAATTGGTGGAGATCCAAGCTGGCCCTTATATAGGCTTTAGAGATCATTCTAGAAATTTCGAGAGCTTCGGATGTCCAGAATTTACCAGAAATTACTTCAACTTTCGATAGAGAACCCAAGCGAGAAAGGATCCCAATGTATAGGTATAAAGGGGGGTTGGGGTGGTTGCACAAAAAGTCGCCAAATCCGTCGCGAACTTTGCGACATTTGGCGATATATCGCCAAAACTATCGCCAACTTGGCGATAAACCCATTCCTTGGCGATTTACCATAGAACTCCATTATAAAACGATGCTGTAAGGTTGTTTTTTTTGCATAGCACCTGAGACCTTTTGCATTGAGTTACATAATTTTCGACAGGAAAAACATTAAATAATGCTGCAATTTCACAATAAAAAAATTGGAATATGTACAAAATTCATAACAATATTTTCAAAATTAAAAAAAAAATTATCTCATATAATACTAATATGTACAGTGGATATTCAGTATATTTATCTATAGATCAACAGCAACAAGTAAATAGAAATAAGTAAAATAGATTTGAGGTTGAAAATGGTGCGATATATATATTTAGGCTTAACCGGCTTAGCCATACTCTTAAGTTTTAAATTAAACTAGGAAGAAAGAAATAAAGAAAGAAAAAGAAAGAAAAAAGAAAAGAAACATAATAATTAGTTAATAGTGTGTTCTGTATTTATATACTATTGCAGTTTTATGCTCTAAGCCTATTTTTAGTTCAATTTCACTCCTTTTTAGATCATAATTATTGTTTATGTTTAACGAAACAAAACACTGATTACAGGAATTCAAGAAAAGAAAAAAAATCTATGCTTTATTAAAATTTTATGTAAAAATCCATCCACAGAACAAACAATATCCTAAAAGTTTCAAAAACTTAAATGATACAGCTGTATTTCGTTGTTTATTTTTTATTTTATTTTATTTTATTTTATTTATTTATATTTTTGGCACGGTTTCTACAACGCCTGTCAGCAGAAAAATAAATATCGCGATATATTCGAATGCACGATATGAACGAGAGTACTAAAAAATAAGAAAGATAATAGTCTACAAATAAATGTTTCATATTTGTCTTCAAAACATAAGTTTATAAGTGTATTATAATTTTCTTAATAAAATCAACGACACGGAAATGCAGTTTTTGTAACTCACATTCATCAAAAGTACAGTTCATATAGAGCTTTCTTTTGTGAAGGGAGTTGGCGGAGACAGGGGAGAAGGCAATATATGCTGATGAGCAGTGTAACGAAGCACCATAGAACAAGGTATTGTGTTAGATAATTTTAGAAAAGAAATAATTGAAATTTTAAAAATATAACACTGTTTTTTTTTTTCAATATAATAAATGAAATTTTATTGAACACTTATACACCATTACAAATATCACGTTTCATTATTACTATTTAAATGAATTAACGCATTCGAACTTTTTTTCTTCTATGGATCCAATATTTGTGCATAAAGCACATTTTGACAGAACAAACTTTGTTTTTATTTTTAGATCATAAAGTCTATATCTGGACAATTTTAATTCCAGATTTTATTATTTTCAGTGAAATTGTATATCTCTTTTATGAAAACCTGACGAATAACACATATATTTTGAAACTGCAACCGGTCTTGCAAGTGAAAAGCAAGTAGCGTTCAATATTGTTACCGCACTATTAACTTGTCAAAAGTTATAATGTTCACCACATATCATTGTGTAAAGCAGGGATGGCCAACACGCGGCACGGGTGCCACAGTGTGGCACGGCGGAGTTTTAACAGTGGCACGCGAAGACTTATTGATTTTTTTTTTAATTAAAAATAATAGGCAGAAATCCAGATAGAAATGTTCTTTATTAACTGTCCAAAGTTAATTTTCGCAATAAACTTAAAAGAACTCACTACATTAATCTAATAAGCGCCTGAAATCATCAATAAAAAAACATTAACAGCGCTGCAGTGAATTTAATCTAAAAATATATAGGCACTCTACTCCACAAATCCCCCGTTTCGTCTGAATTCACGGTATTTCTTTTCCCGCACTCTTGATCAGCAAACGGCAAACGGAAGAATGAATTTTTCCTCATGCAGAAATTGGCAACAGTACTTCAGCGGGAAGCTAGTAGAACTGCCAAGCAAAGTGTTAAGTTTTTTTTTAAAAATTGTTTTTAAATTCTAGCCTCGGGCATAGTTGTTTTATAACTTTTTATTTTTTCATTATGTCTATGAGTAAATCTTCGACATCGAAAAGAAAATATGAAGACGATATTGCAATTCGTGATTTTAGAACTGTCTGGGAAGAACAATTTTTGTTTACGAATCAAAATACTTCCAAGCCTGTTTGTTTGATATGTGGAACTTGTGTAGCAGTGCCGAAAAAATTTAATCTGGAGCGGCATTTCACACAACTACATAGTGATTTTAATAGTAAATATTCTGTCGCATCACACTTGCGATTGGAATTTATCAACAAAAAAAGGAAAATTTTAGCCGACCAACAATCATTGTTCAAGAAGAGAAATGACGAAATGGAAAGTATGGTGAGGGCTTCTTATGAACTTTCTCTGTTGTTAGCCCGCAAGAAAAAAAACTATTCTGAGGGAGAGGAGATAATAAAAAATAGTCTTATTATATTTGCCCAAAATGTCGGCGATAAAAAGCTCAAAAATATGGTTGATAACATAGCCTTGTCTAGAAATACCGTCATGCGTCGTATAGATGACATGGGCCAGGATGTTGGTACACAGATTGTCTCTGGACTGCAATATTGCAAATACTTTTCATTAACTTTGGATGAAAGCTGCGACATCAGAGACAGTGCGCAGTTAAGTATATTTGTGCGTTACGCGAACGATAATTTTGATACTGTGGAAGAACTTCTTTATTTGCGCCAATTAGTTTTTACTATAGGTGAGGAAATTTTTAAAGAACTTAAAAATGTAATTGAAGTTAACAAAGTAGAGTGGACAAAATTAGATAGTGTTTGCACAGATGGAGCACGTTGCATGACTGGCAGGATAAAAGGTTTTGTTACATTGCTTGAAAATTATTTGGCAAGAAAAGTTTTTAAGTATCACTGTATTATTCATCAAGAAGCTCTTTGTGCCAAGGACTTAAATCTGTCTTCTGTTGTCGACCCTGTAGTGCGCTGTATCAACAAAATACAAGCTCGAGCTCTAAATAGACGACGATTTCGTGAGCTTTTCCCGGAAGAAACGGAAGAGGAAGGCGAGTTATTCCTTCACTGTAGTATTCGCTGGCTCTCCAAAGGAAGTGCACTCACGAGATTTTGGAAGTTGAAGGAGTGCGTTTTAAAATATCTGGATGAAAACAATGAATTACCCAGTGAGTGCTTTCTACTAAAAAATGCAGATTGGCTATGGGATTTAGCTGTTCTTACTGATATTATGGAACATTTAAATAATTTAAATTTAAGGTTACAGGGAAAACATTGTATTTTTCCTACTCTAGTTGGTCATATATCTTCTTTTGTAAACAAACTTTCGCTTTTTCATCTCGATTTTGGAGAAAAAAGATTAACACATTTCACATTAATGAAAGAACTAGCTACTAAAGTCAATAATTCTCCGAACTATGAGAGGTTTAAAAATTTAATATCTATTTTGCAGGATTCATTCAGTGCTAGGTTTGAGGATTTTTAAGCTGATAAAAAAAATGTGGATCTATTCACAAATCCCTTTTCAATTTCTCTGCAAGAAATTAATTATTACCCACCTGAAATCCAAATCGAAATTATTGACCTACAGAACCATGCTATACTGAAAAGCAAATATAAGGAACTTATTTCATCTGCAAGTGATCCAAATTATATTGAATATTGGAAATTTGTACCGGCAAGTAATTTTCCAAATTTACATGATTTGGCTGTCAGATATTGCTGTAGGTTTGGATCAACATATGTTTGTGAACAAATGTTTTCTATTATGAACATAATAAAATCAAAATATCGTTCAAGATTAACTGATATGCACCTAAAAAACCTAATTTTGTTAGCGTCTTCAAAAATTAATCCTGATATAGATGACTTAGTAAAAAAGCTAAAAATTCAAAAGCCACATTAAGTAAGTACTGACTATTTGTTTAATAATTATTTAGAATTAAATGTTTCAAGTTATTCATTTTTATTTAATACATAATCTGGCAGAACCTTTAAAAATGTTTATTAACAATAAAAACCTAAGTTTATATTTTTGTTTTATTTATATTATTTTTTAAATCTCCATTACTCAGACTTACAGGGAAAAAATGTGGTATTGGCGTAAAAATCACATAATCAGCTTATAAATAACATGATATCGCCTTTGGATATTTTAAGTATGTTGGAAAAATTGGAAGTGGCACGCATATTTTTTTTTCTTCAGATAGTGGCACTCTTCCCAAACAGGTTGGCCACCCCTGGTCTAAAGGAATGACTTTCATCTTGCAGAAAATGCAGTTATATAATTTTGTGACTATTTTGTTAGATTATAAGAAATTTTACATTAAATCCATACATTTTAAGATACTTACTAATGCATGAATTTGAAATAGAAATATAGATAACCAATTTAAGTAAGATTTTAAGAAGTCGGAGCTTCTACTTTTTAACACTTTCCAACCTATAGTTAAAGTGTTTATGACTTCGGTTTGTCCGGCCGTCTGGCCGTCTGCCGTCTGTCCGTGCTCTAACTCCCGTAAATATGCTCGGATTGCCTTGCAATTTTTATATGTTATTGTCGTTATCTATAGCACGTTCCCTATTTCAACTGAAGTGTGTTGCACTTATAGTTTTTTTACAGGGACACTTAAAAGAATTCCGTTACATTATGGTCTATGGGGAAAAATCATTTGCGGTTTATTTTAATGATGTTACACAGTTGCAAACACATAGTAATTCATATACAGTGTGATTTTTTTTAAAGTTGTGAAAGTAAAACCCTATAAAAAAGAATCACTGATACAAATGACCTAAAATTTCACCAGTATGCTCCCAAAGCAATGGGTATTTTTTAGGCGTGGTTAAAAAAAAACTTAAAATCGCACCGACAGATGGCGCTGTACATGCAGTAAAGTCGGGAGACAAACTTGTGCCCAGCACATGCACATTGGCAATAAAAACGTGTACGCACATCTCGTGTTCATTATTCTACGGAAATCCTCGCAATGACTGCGCCATTGACGATAATGACAGCGAATAATGACAGCGCAGCAACTGCTCTTAGGAGATTTAGGACACTTAAGAATTTAAGAAAAGGTCCAATGACGACAGAGGGTCTACGGAAGATGGTTTCTCAAAGTACCGTCCATTGTTTTCTTCCCACAGACGATATTCTTTGTTTCTGCTACCTTACAGCGCCATCTGTCGGTGCGATTTTAAGTTTTTTTTAACCATACCAAAAAATTCCCATTACTTTGGGAGCATACTGGTGAAATTTTAGGTCATTTGGATCAGTGGTTGTTTTGTTATAGTGTTTTACTTTCACAACTTTAAAAAAAAATCATCCTGTATATCACTAAGGTGTATTACAAGAAGCTTAATATGGAATAGGGTGTGGATAGCACCTATAGTTAATGTACAGGGACAGTCAAAAGAATTCCGTTACATTACATCTATGGACAAAAATCGTCTGCGGTTAATTTAAATAATGTTTCGCTATTTTAAACGCATTGAAATTTATCTATATTACTAAAGTGCATTACAAGAGGCTTACTACAGAATAGTGTGTGTATAGCAGTCATCGTTCATTTACAGGGACACACAAAATAATTCTCTACTGTCTGTTAACAATAATTCCTGGAAGTGCATTTTAAGCTACTGAACGCGATTTTAAATTTAACTCACTTTTTGTTTATTACGTGGTGTATATAAATTCTGTAGATCATATGCAGGGAAGCACAAAAGTTCGCGCACACATTTCCGTTTATTGACAGAAACTCCAGAAGGAGAATTTTAAACTGTGCTACGCGTTTTTTAACTGAACTAAAATTTAGCATCCTATGTAGTATATATACAAATCTATAGATGATATACAGGTCTGAATAAAAGTATTAGGATATTTTTCTGAATATTGTATACGATGGAAATTCCTGAAATTATGCTTTTAAATATGTTATGCTTTTTTCAAATTGTTTACTTAGATGTTATCTTTCAGCTTATTAAACGGTATGATTTGTAAAATTATTTTGGAAGCGTTGGAAAGTGTTACATAATCTATGCCTCACGCATGATTTTTCGTTCTTGTTTAACTCTTTAAAAGGCGGCGAATATTATTTACGTCAATTGGTTGATACTCGTTTCGGCTGATTATCTTAGCAAGCTATATACGACGAAGGTAAGGGACGATAGCCACAGTAGGAAATGGGGTCTTTCTAAGGGACCCTAACCTCTCCGTCGCTGTGGGGCCATTGATTATGATTACCCACAGTCATCCGGTTTCTGCATAGTAGAATTGGGTAACTGTTTTGGTTCTGTTATAATTTGAATATAAATCAATAATTGAGATATTCGTTATGTAAGAATGGTGTTTATTTTTTAACATTAATAAAATTAGTGTATTCCGCTTTATTTAAACACTTATATTTCAATCTTAGTTATTTTAATTTAGTGTGATACTGATATTTTTAGGTCTGTAAAATTATGCATCAGTCAAACTGCAATTAAAAGATGCTTTATCATTCATGAAAAGAATTACTAGTTTCAATATCAAATGTAACGAGGTCCGGTGCCTAGTGTAGGAAAATGTACAATGTACAAATGCAGATATATATTACTGTTAAACCTATGTGTATAATTTTCTATAAAACATGAGAAAAATTAAAACGTTTTCCTAAAATTTGAAACCGTAAGCATTTAATATATAATTATAATAGTTTCATTGATTTTCTAAAGATCAAATGCAATGTATGTTGCACAGGAAACGGGGAATTTTACTATCCAGATGTGAGTCCCCTTTTGCAGATTATTATAAATTTATTTAATTTATATTTAGCGAACTGTTACGATCAGATAACATCATAAATAGAACTAAACAACGGAAACAACATTTGATCTATTAAGTAAACAATATAATTTCTTCTTATTAACCAAAATTCTTTCATGAAACTTTTTCAAATATTTAAATTCTTGCTGTTGACCGAGACTTGGCAGATGATTTTGTTTCTGGAATCGGCAGCAGAATCTAAAGAAAGCTAATACTTTTCCATACTAAATAAAATAGTCTACAGCATTTTCATAAAAAATACACTTTCTTTATATATAAACTAGCAGATCCGCCCGGCGTTGCCCGGTACTGTCAAAAAATAATACAAAACGGGAAATCACTCTAAAAATTGCTGCACGAAACCATTCCTCTGGTAACTCTGTCTTTCGGAAATTAAATAGAGAGATTTACCCGAAGCGGAAGCATATTTAATACCACCTCCTCAAATGTCTGGATCATTTGGTTCAAAACGGTTCAGTTTTTGGTCAAAATATTTTTAAAAAATTACCTTCGAATTTTCACAAAATTTGCATTTTTGGAATCAGAAACATAAATTGTGAGTTTCGATTCAAATAATGCAATACTTTCCTTAATACTCGAGGATGAGTGAAAATGAAACTTTTTCGTTTTCTAGGATTATCAAATTGGTAACTTTCTTTTGCGGTTTCAATAAAAATAGTCAATTTTGGCGCATGCGCAGGAAATTCTTTTAGTTCCCCCGCCAGGGGATGCATTTTGTTCTAGTCGAATTATCCTACACGTGTTCCCGCTGCCTACGATACCGTGTATAAGAAACGTGCTAAACACGCGTTGCAAAATCTTTTACATCCAATTTCTACCAACAGGAGGAGCATTCTGTTTTAAATAAACCTATTTCCGAAAGAAACTCCGGCTCTCGTTCCTGCTACTTACGAGCGAGAAATCTGTTAGTTCCACTTTCCACCACGAGAGAGTAACAAATCTGTGTGTTAAATAATTAGCTATATCTTAATTAGTTCATGTTAAGTTGAATGAACTGATTCCCGTTGAAATCGGATCCACAAAATCCGAAAAAATAAATCACCCCCCTGGATATTAATATTCATAAATGGTCGTAACCAAGGGCTGAAAAAATGATACCGAAGTTTATTTAGTGCCTGGGAGGCTTCGGAAGAATGTCAGACAAGATTGTGTTTGAATCGGACCAACTTTAAATGCAAAATCTTTTAGTTACGTTGTCCACCGCCAGGGGGTGCACTCTGTTCAAAACAAACCTCTTTCCGATCGAAACTCCGGCACGTGTCCCTGCTGCCTATGACACCGTATAGCAGGCGTGCTGCGCACGAACTGCAAAATCTTTTAGTTCCATTTTCTACCTCCACGTGGCGCTAAATCTGTATCTTAATTAGTTATCTATACCTTAATTAATTCGTCTTAAGTTGAATGAACTAATTCTCATTGAAATTGGGCCCATAGAACCCGAGAAAATACCCCTCCCTGGTCATTAATGTTCAGAGATAGTGGTGACCAAGGGCTGAAAAAATTATACCGAAGTTTATCTAGTATCTGTAGACCTGAGAAAAGGTTTCGTTGGAATCGGACAAATAATTAAATAGTTCTGATTTTGGAGGCAGGGCGGGAGGAGGGAGTTTCGATCAGGCATTTACGCGATATTTAAACTACAAACGAACAATCACCCCCACAGAATTTAACCAAAGACTTTAAAAAATTAGGAATTATCATTGATTTTCCAAACAAACAATAGAAACAAAATGATTTTTTTTTTTACATACAAAAGCAGTAAGTTACCGTTGTTAATTTCTGAAATCAAATACATAAATGACGTGTACATGAGAAAACTCTAAAAATTGCATAAAACAAATCGCAAAAATTCACAACTTGCTGTTTGAATTGCAATCAGCTGACGACCGACGCTTTCATATGCCAATCACAACTGCCCGGTTGACTTTCAGCTGTGCCTACAATTCTATCCGCTACCAATCACAACTGCCCTCCAATGATGTTTGACTTGTAGTTGGCGATTTCTGACGTCATTTGAAACAAAAAACGCTGCAAAACATGAAAAAAATGTTACAAAACGCATAAAAAATGAAATTAAAAGAAAAAATATAATTAAAAAAAAATCGGGATAATCAATAAACGCCCTTCCCTTTTAAAATTATGATTTTTTATCTGTAAAGAATTATCAACTTTCTCTAAGCTAAAAAAATTACGATTCTGAGCGTATCTGAGGCTGAAATGGAAGCAACCACCGAAACAATCAAGCATTCTGGGCAAAATTACTTACAAGGGGACCGCTAAACATGACGCGGACAGATTTTGATGATTTTAAGGTATGTTGTAGGGGTCACACCTCAAGTGAAAGGTTTCCTTCAAATGGCCCTTAGTTTTTGAGAAATTCGGGGTTAAAGTTCAGCGCACGTTTGAAATACCTATTAGATTGCCATTCTGAACGTGCCCTCCGTGGTTCAGAGCTAGCGTTTGCGATTCCGGTACGGAATGTAAGGGTTCTGTCCCATCCTATACCCTCTTTTTTTATATATATAATTTTATATTTTTGGCGCGTTGTACGTTTTAAGCAGAAGCGTGAATTCTGCATCTTTGAACTTTTTTATATTTTCCTAATAAATTATACATTTTCGAATTTTTCATAAAAACTTTTAGTTTTTTTGCAATTCTTAAACTAATATTTCTGTCGACGAAAATCCAAGATAATTTATGTCTAGAAGTCCCGTCTTTTTTTAAAACTTATTATTATTGTTTGCATTTATGTTTATTTATTTATTTATTTATTTATCATAGATATAAAATAATGCATACTTTATTATGCTCGAATTTTCTATTTTAAAAAAAGTAATTGATTAGGAAAGCATCTACAAAATAATTATCCTAATAAAAATTAATTTTTAAAATGCTACAGAAAAAAAGGCATTTTTTATGCTCGATATTTGTAATTGTCTTTAATAATAATAAATCGTGAAATGATGTAAAAAACATTTTTTAGATAAGTAAAACATAATAATCGAAGATTGTAATAAATTATATCAGCTTTCTATGGTTTGTTCTAACTATTCAGTGTTTTCGATGGCTATAATTTGTCAAAGTATTATTTAGATAAATTCTAAAATGTTCTTTATGAAAACAATTAACGTAATATTTGCATTTGTAATTTAATAAAATTAAATATTAAAAAAACCTTAAGACTCGGTCATTTCAGTTTCAAGTTTTTTCAAATGCTGCACATAAAATTAAATATTTTCCTTTGCAGAATAAGAATCAAGAAAACAGCTAATTGTTAGTGTACAGTAAATAATAATAATAATAATAATAATAATAATAATAATAATAATAATAATAATAATAATAATAAATAAATAAATAAATAAAAATGAAATTCGACATGACTACAGTCAAAGTTGCATATAAGATAAAGTGGCGACGCCTCTATGGAAGAACACTAGTAATCTAGCTGGACACTAGAAGTTCAAAAATTGTAGTTTCGTTCACTACAACCAGAAGCGCTTCAAACGCCTCGACAAGTGAAACTGCGCGCTTCCCCTCGAAAAAAATGTAAATGTTCGAGTTTTCTTCACACTGATCTGTGCTGCACGTGGTGAAATTTAGGTAAGACTGTTTTCAGAGAATGTCCATTAATTTTGTTTTGTGAAATCCACTTTAATCTTAATTAAGTTAATTATTTTTGTATACAGTATGCCCACTAAAGTCCCTTGCCACCTTCTTAACTGCGGAACGGCTGCTGCTATATTCATAAAAAGTAGTATCTAGGTATAGTAAAGTAGCCATGCGCTACTCAATGAAACCGCCTACGGCGCCACCTGGTGGGATATTGCGGAGTTAGCATTCCTATCTCGAAAACGGAAAGAGATAGAGAAAAATAGTGGTTTACAAAGTTGTAGAGCATCATCGATTTAGTACGAAAAGACAGCTTGTGGACATTAATGCGAAGAATAGAACGGTTAAAACACGCATTTGTCTTTTCGTGATTTCCTACACTGTGACGTGACAAAACAATCTTTGAAAGAAAAAAAAAACTAGTTATAATAATATACCTTTATTTTAGATGTTCAAACTTCTCACCGTCAGCTGCAATGCATATTTGGATGCTTGTTTGAATTTCACGTTGCACACGTTGGAGCATAGATGGTTACACGTTGGTACAAGCGTCCGTAATAGCGTCGTTTAATGTCCTGCAATGTTTGTGAAAGGGTCGCACACACCTGCTGTTTCATAACTGGTTGTTTTTTTCTTTCTAAGATCGTTTTGTTACGTCACAGTGTAGTAAATCACAAAAAAAAAAAAAAAACTAGTCGTTGGGGGCCACCGTAATACTTACCCATCATGGATATGCATAATGTAAAATATTAAAATAAAACATGTGTAAACTACTTATAAAATGCATTGCAATTCAAATAAAATCGTGGCTTGATGACGTCACAAACTTTAAAGGCTCGATTACTGAATTGCTTGAAAGAGGTTTTTCCTTATAACTCCAAAAATAATAATCCTATTAACTAGCGGTTTATTGCATCTGATTAAGCGTCAAATTTCCAATTAAAATATATCTTTGAAGTGAAATTTGGATGAAATACAGGGTCATGAAAAATCGAAGAGTGTGGAAAATAGGATTCCAAATATCTCGGCAACTAATCATCCGATTGACTTCATGCTTTATTCAAAATTTATGTTTTTTTATTGTCTTTTATATTCATTTCTTAAAATAAACAATTTCGAAAATTTTTATATACCTTTCATCAGAACGAATATTTCGAGAGTCCGAAAAAAATTGTTCCGGTTAATCGAGGTTATTGAAATGAAATAGGCTTCTTCCCATTATTACATACTAAGTACATACCAAATTGCAAGTCTCTATCTCAATTTTTTCGGGAGATAGAGCGTTTACAGACACACACACACAGAGACACACAGACGGACGGCAAATTTTTTTTTCTAAAAATATGTTTTTCGGAATCTCCAGTGTCTGAAACGTGTAAATCCGTCAAAATTTTTTTTTCGATTTTCAAAACGATTACAAGACTTACCCTATACTACGTATGATGGGTAAGTAAAAATGCTCATTTTAACCGTTCTTTTCTTCGCATTAATGTCCACAAGGTGTCTTTTCGTACTAAATCGATGATACTCTAGAACTTTGTAAATCACTTTTTTCTCTATCTCTTTCCGTTTTCGAGATAGGAATGCTAACTCCGCAGCATTCCACCAGGTGGCATTGTAGGCGGTTTCATTGTGCAGCGCATGGTTACTCTACTATACCTAGACACCACTTTTATGAATATAGCAGCAGCCGTTCCGAAGTTGAGTGGGTGGCAAGGGACTTTAGTGGGCATACTGTATAGGGCAGTTGCAATTGACGTCAGGTTGGAGGTCACACACTACAAATAGGCAGTTCTGATTGGTGGAAGTACCCTGACCTCCAAGTGAAGTACAATGGTTGATCAGCTGATTGCAACTTTCCTATATGTTATTTCGTACATGTTTAAGCTCTTTATAAAATTTAATTTGCGTAGGTGTTTTCGTTGTGAAAAAGACGGTTGAAATTAGAAATATATGTTTCTGCAGCTTTCATTAATATTTTTATTATTTAAGCTATGATATCTGGC
Source organism: Maratus michaelseni (assembly GCA_963931845.1). NCBI lineage: Eukaryota > Metazoa > Arthropoda > Arachnida > Araneae > Salticidae > Maratus > Maratus michaelseni. The sequence goes on along the minus strand of OZ007600.1, from coordinate 156,272,130 downwards.
ATATTTTTATATTCTTAGTTCTTTCAATTAATGCGAATTCCTTAAACGTATTTTTATTCTAATAATTACAGAATGACTAAGAAAATGTGTAACCTGTATATCATATAAAAATATTTTTTAATAATGCTATAGAAATATATTTTTCTGATTTTGTCCAGGAATTACATAAACTCTAAATTTTGTTTGTATATTTCTTAAAAAGAGATTAATCTTTATGAAATAAAATTATAAAATTATCCAGAAATTTTTAACTTGCTTCAGATTTTCATAGGTTTAATAAAACTTAAACAAATGAGCATATTTTAACAGATTTACCAGCATTTTAAGAGACATTAAGGAAAAAAAAGGGAATACCATACATAAATACATAAATAGGGTGCAGAATACACCTTTTATCAATCCAAATAGATGCTTTTTTTTAAATATTTTTGTCCCACCCATCAAAACATTTTGCTTTTAGTGTCAAACCTTTTATACATGGTTTTGTATTTTCCCAGAAATATTTAATTTTTAGAAATAGTTTTACAGCAAGAGAAAAAATGTTTTTTTCATAATAAACAAACAAAATTTAAAATTACATGTCTAAATGTAATATGTTAGATTATGTTCGATTATTTTCTTAGTTTTAGTTTTTATTAAAATGCGTTTAACGTATCCTCCCAAAACAAATGTATTTACAGCACTTATAAGATTTTATAGGAATATAATAAGACAAAATCAGAAAAATATATTTCTATAGCATTATTAAAAAGTATTTTTATATGATGTACATGTTACATATTTTCTTAGTTTTAGTTTTTATTAAAATGTGTTTAACGTATCCTCACAAAACAAATATATTTACAGCACTTATAAGATTTTATAGGAATATAATATGAAAAACAAAAAAGCTTATTACATTTTTTTTAGAAAAAAAAGCTTTAGATTTTCTTATTAAAAAAAGTGTATTTTTTCTGATTTTGTCCATGAGTTATATAAAATCTAAATTTTGTTTTATGTTTCTTAAAAATGGGAATCTTATGATAAAAAAAGGTTATTCAAAAATATTTATTTAAACTAACGTGAGATCTTGACGTACTTGTCAGCTTTTTAAGAGGGAAAAAATTATTTTCAAATATTGCAATTATTTCATGCGTCTATAAGAAGGGTACAGAATACATTTTTAATTAGGTCATTTATGAAATTTTCGTTTATTTCGCGGCAGTATGACAGTAACGGCAATCGTGAAATTTCAATCCTGTCATTAAACTAGAGTAATTGAAAACTAATGAGATTTTTCTGTTTACTTGTTATAATTGAAGAATACAAATATATTTGTAAAAAACTATGTTGTACATATTAACCTCATAATAAATATTCAATTGAGTCAAATTGTTGAACACATTAAATTCCATATTTAAAAAAATAGATATCCTCTTCAGAAATTAATATTTTAAAATATTCGTATTCTTCACGAAATAATAAATTATAAGGAGTAAACAGAAAATAACTAAGATTAAAAATTAAAAGAAATACATAATTTGATTAGTTCATTAAAAATTGAAATATTTCATCACTCTGAGTTTGTTTATTGACAGGACTGAAAATTTCTGATTGTCGTCACTGTCATACTGCCGCGAAATAAATGAAAATTTCATAAATGACCTAATTAAAAATGTATTCTGTACCTTTGTTTGTTTATGTACTTTTGTTTGAAAAAGTGTTTTTTTTTTTCATGACAAACAAACAAAATGTAAAATTATATGTCTAAATGTAATATATAATAAAATGTGTTTAAGGTATCCTCACAAAACAAATGTATTTACAGCACTTATAAGATTTTATAGGAATATAATAAGAAAAACAAAAAAAACTTATTACCTTTTTTTTAGAAAAAAATATTGTCCATGAATTATATAAAATCTAAATTTTGTTTTATGTTTCCTAAAAAGGGAATCTTATGAAAAAAAAAAGTTATTCAAAAATATTTATTTAAACTAACGTGAGATCTTGATACATATTTATAACATACCTACTTGTCAACATTTTAAGAAGGAAAAAATTATTTTCAAAAATTGCAATTATTTCATGAGTCTATAAAAAGGGTACAGAATACATTTTTCATTAGGTCATTTATGAAATGATTTTCCTGTTCACTTGTTATAATTGAAGAATACAAATGTTTTTGTAAAAAACTATGTTGTACATATTAACCTCATAATAAATATTCAATTAAATCAAAATGTTGAACACATTAAATTCCATATTTAAAAATATATATATCCACTTTCATAAATTAATCTTTTAAAATATTCGTATTCTAAACGAAATAAAAAATTATAAATAGTAAACAGAAAATAACTAAGATTAAAAATTAAAAAAAATACATAATCTGATTAGTTCATTAAAAATTGAAATATTTCATCACTCTGAGTTTGTTTAATGACAGGATCGAAAATTTCTGATTGTCGTCACTGTCATACTGTCGCGAAATAAACGAAAATTTCATTATTTACATTTACGGCCATGAAAGCAGAACCAAAACATGAGTGTTGAGCTCCCCGCCCACTTTAGTTCTCATCACAACCACTGCAACTACAGTGCCACTACCTTGCGCTGTCTCCTAACAGGCACAGGGGAGTGTCTTCCCTTTATTATATATGGAACTTTGACTAGAGTCTCATTTGCAGTCTACATTTCGTTACTGTGCTGGCTTTCTAGCAGTTGCTGATAGCCAGCTAACGGGAGGCAGTTTCTATGAAATTTAAAGCATACTTGAACTTGAACTTGTGATAGGTTCAATGGGCTTCCAAGTTGTGAAGCAACTGCACACCCTGGCTTTGAGTAGGTGTATATCAAATCCTGAGAGAGCCATATGAAATGTCTAGCCGTAGTCGAATTGACTACATAAAATAGGATAGTGTTAAGTATATCTATAAAATAATGAAAATTTACTAGTTAAAGTATAAAAGTAAAAATAGTTCATAGTTCAAAAAAAAAAAAAAAAAAAAAAAAAAAAAAAAAATATGCCAGACGAGGTAAAGTAAAGATGTTAAGAGAAGTTTAGGAGAAAAGTCAAAATAAAATTATCAGTAAAAAATTATATAATAATATATATATATATATATATATATATAATTTTAATTAAAGAGAAAAATTTTGAGAGGGAAGAATTATAGCTCGGAAGGACTATTCATCAAGAATAGTGGAGTACCTTGGTTTTTTCCGGTTGGATGGACTGCAAGCATCGTAGTCAGGTAGCTCATAAATGAGTTCATTTGGTATGTGATTAATGTCATTGTAGAATTTTTTCGCAAGGTGTTTAATGCGATGTTTGAGTGAAGTCGTTTTCAGATCCTTGAGGATTGTGGAGTTTTTGAGGTATCTAGACCCGTTCCTGATGTAACGGAGCTGTTTGTAATGGGTACTAGAGAGGCTGTTCATACTGGTTTTGCAAGTGAAGCCCCAGATTGGACATGCATATGTGATAACAGAGAGAATGCAAGCATTATATATTAAGAGTTTGTTGTGTATGGAGAGTGAGTGACTGCGAAGAAGGGGGGCGAGGGTTTTGGAAATTCCGGCGACTTTACCGCGGATATTAAGAATATGCTTTTTAAAGGTAATGCGTTTGTCAATGGTAACTCCCAGGTACTTGGCATCGTCAGACCAGGGAATGGTAGTGTTATTGATGGTTAATCTATTAGGAGTGGAGAAGGTTCTAGAGAAGTAAACAGCAGTAGTTTTAGATTCGTTTATCTTAATGCGCCATTGATCATACCATTCCATGAAGATGTTGAGGTGGTGTTGTAGATTTTTGTAAAGATTGTATGGGTGATGTGCAGTGCCATAGAGAACAGTGTCGTCCGCATAGAGTGCGAGTGATGTGAAGAGTGTGCGTAGAAGAAACAAAAAATTTTTAGATTTTAATGTTTCTTAATATATTTGTGGTGTGAAAGATATATTTTCAAACTGTTCTTTATGTATGTGTTTTTTTTTTACATGAGGTAATCTTTTTTCTTTTATTTTTTAAAACATACAAACATGTTACTTTCATTTCATTAATTGTAATAATTATGCAGCTTATATACTGAATTCTTCATGTAATTTTTTTTTTCATAATTTTATATCAAAGTATTAGAAATACACATAGCGAGAAATACATTTTTCTTATAATGGTTGTCAAGTTAAGGACGAAATATAATTTTTTAGTCATCGTGAGTTAACTAATAATCCTATTGGTAATTATCCTATTAATGCCATTTGAATTAAATATAGAAAATACAACCGCTGGATTTTAAATTCCGAAATCCCACAATTCCAGCTCATTTCTAGTTCAGAAAATCCAGGTATTATTGTATGTCGAATACTGGGATTTTTAGGATTAAAAATTAAACGGTGTTATGAAAAATCTATTATTCCTTATTATCGAAGCTAAACAAAGAACTCTAAATAAGTAATAAGTAAATAGTAAGCTATCCTACTTAACCCCTTAAGTGGTTTGCCCGTACATCGTACGTGCACAAAGAGTTTGCTTGTTCTGTTATCCAAATCATTTGGCCACCACTAATTTTTAAACGCAAAATTCGATTTATTTTTAGAAAATCTTTTATTAGAAAGTTTTCGATTATACAAGGTAAATATTTTGTTTGGGAAAAGTGGTTTTTGTCCATATTTTTTGTTTATTGTATCAAAAAAAAAAAAAAAAAAAAAAAAAAAGAACCTGTTAAGGGGTTAATCCTCCGAGGAAGATCTGTTTGAAATAGTATATACTTTGGTCCGTAAGTAAGATGAAAATCCGTTTATAATTTGACTTTGATTACAATCACTTGCTGTCCGAATGGACGCTAGCAATATGTTCCAATTGTAACAAAAAAGCCTGGATGACAAGTAATGAAATTATGACAAATAAAGGCTTCACAATTTATTATATATATATCCTGGTGTATTCCAATTGTAACAAAAAAGCCTGGATGACAAGTAATGAAATTATGACAAATAAAGGCTTCACAATTTATTATATATATATCCTGGTGTGGGAAAATTTAAAAAAAAGTTCTTTTCGCTCGGATGTAATAATGTAGTGAAAGAAAAACCATCAAAATTATTTTATTGATGCAGGATATCATTCCATATTTAAATGTACATGTCATTACATCGCAGAATCATAGTGTTATCTACTTCCCACTTGAAATTTTTGAAGTTATTTGAAAAAAAAAAAAAAAAAAAAAAACTTCAGCGAGAACTTGAAGGAGAAAAAAAAATGTGATATTTGGTTTTGTTTTTAAAATTATGTTAAGCAATAAACTGGCAGAAAATTCGGCACAATATCGCCATATTACTTATTATTATTATTATTATTATTATTGAGGGGGAGGAGGGGAATGAAAGAAAAATACTTCACAGATACAAAAGAAGATATGTGCTGTGTATGATGAGGCTACTTTTGATAACTTCACGTGTACCCGTAAGGTGCAAGAAATTTAGAAAACTTCGTGCAAACAATTTTTAGAGGTGCATCGAAATCTAGACAACCCACTGACACGGGTGGCAATGATATATTGGCGCTAACTGAAAGCGGTCACACATACAAAAACTAGAGATCGTAAGTATTCTTAGAATCAAATACTCAACAGTATCAAGACAATTATGTCAACTTATAATGCTTAGCAAGAAGTCCGTATGAATAGAACGCCATATAAGTTAATGCAGCATTGTTAGACCGATGTCTTGCTTACGATTCTCTATTAAATCGATTTGTTTCTAAAGCGAATGGATACAGGTGATGAAAAACGGTTTGTACTTTATAATGCGAAGTGTTATTAGAGATCATGGTTAAATGCAGAAGTTGCTCTTTACACAAACGCAAAAGTGAGCATACAACCGAAGAAATATATTCTATGGATTTGGTGCGAATGGAAAATAAACGTTTATTATTGGCTGTTAGGTGAAAACCTAACCTTTAAGTTGGAAAATACTGCCCTCAACTAAGGGAATTAGCAAGCAATCGACCAGAAACGGCCTGAATTAGCCAACAGAAGGGGCATTGAGTTCCATGAAGACAGTGCTGGACCAGTTATGTCTTTGTTAATTCGACACAAACTTACTTACAGATCCTGTCTGAGATATTTTGCTGAGGTACTCTCCTGAACCACAGATTAAAGAACTATCTCCCTCCCTAGACGTCGGACCAGGACTTTTAGCTATTTAGGCACAATATCCGACCAACGTTTGCATATGCGCTGCCAACAAGTCAGCGGACAAACTTGATTTTTTCTAACTTTACCCTCTAAAATAAAATTGTTTATTTAATTTCTTTTTAATACACATTAAGTGATGTTGTTGGACGTATTCAGTAGAAAATGTGACGTATTCAGTACAATATAATTTTACACACAAAAAAAAAACTATTTTTTTCGTTTTTGCACTTTTTATAAATAAAAATTATTCGAAGTTCATAACTTCTTCCAAAGACAAAAAAAAATATATATATATAAACTGTGCCGCTTTATTTTATAATGAATATTTATCTGTCAAATAAAAAACAGAAGAAAAAAAAATAATGATACTGCGAAATTGTACTTTATCTGCATCCGAAAATTAATATTACATACTAAAATGTAAAATCTCAGTTAAATTGACATTAAAGCAGCAAAGAAAATCAATAAATAATAATAATAATAATAATAATAAAACACAGAAGTAAAATGTTTCTCTTTCTTTCCTTTATTTAGCACCCAATATTGAATTTTGAAATCTGTTTCATGAACAACATGAAAAGACCATTCAGTTACAAATTCAGGGTGTGGTTAAGCGGATTACCCCACCTCATTATCCCAGGAAGATTCCCGATTTTATGTATTTTGATGATTTAAAAATGCAAAAAAAAAAAAAAAAAATTTTTTTTTTTTTTTTTTTTTTTTTTTTTTTTTTTTTTTTTGTGAGCTCATCGTTTCAAAACAAATTATTTTAATTATAAATAACAATGTTTTTCTTAAACATAAATAACTAGAATGTCCCCAGGATAAGATTTCACCCTTCTAAGTTTCCAATTTTTTTTTCGGAATTTGTTCTTGGACAACATTTGCATCTTATAAGTAACTACCATGCCAAATTTCAAGTTTCAGCTCCTTCGGTATAAAAAAAAATCGAATTTTTAGAACGTTTTCCGCTTTTGCACCCCTTGAAAGTAGTAGCACCAACATGAAATATAGCCTATGTTACAGCAGGAGCTGTCAACATCGATTTGCCGCCATCACTTTTGAAAACGGTTCTGTAGTTCCAGAGATTCTGTAAGAAATTGTAATTTAGAAGGTTTTTAGAACGCATTTCGCAGATTTCACCCTTTTAAATTGCGATTTTTTTTTATTTTTTAGAATTTGTTCTTCGACAGCATTTACATCTTATAAGTACTATACCAAATGTCAAGTTTCTAGCTCCTTCAGTATCGAAAAAATCGCAATTTTAGAACATTTTTCGCTCTTGCACATCCTGGGGCTAGTGGCCTGACATAAAATATAGCTGCCTATGTTACAGCAGGAACTGTCACCATCAATTTACCACCATCACTTTGGAAAACAGTTCTGTAATTCCAGAAATTCCATAGAAATTGTAATTTAGAATGTTTTTAGAACGCGTTTAGCTCATTTCACCCTTTTAAATTTTGAATTTTTTAGAAACTGTACTTAGAGAGCATTTATATCTTATAGTAACTACCATTTCAAATTTCTAGCCCCTTCAGTATTACAATTTTTTTAATTTTAGAACATTTTTCACTGCCACACCCTTCTGGAATAGTGACACTGACATAAAATATATCCTATGTTAGAGCAGGGACTGTCACCATCAATTTACCAACATTATGTTTGAAATCGCTTCAGTAGTTTCAGAGATTCAATAGAAATTGCAATTTAGAATGTTTTTAGAACGCTTTTCGCAGATTTCACCCTTTTAAATTTCGATTAAAAAAAAAAAATTGTTCTTAGAAAGCATTTACATTTCATAAGTAACTCCATGCCAAATTTCAAGTTTCTAGCTCCTACAGTACCGCAAAAATCGCAGTTTTAGAATGGGTTTTGCTTCTGCATCCCCTGGGGTAGTGGTACCGACATAAAATATAGCCTATGTTACAGCAGGGACTGTCACCATCAATTTGCCACCATCACTTTTGAAAACGGTTCTGTAGTTCCAGAGATTCCGTAGAAATTTTATTTTAGAATGTTTTTAGAACACTTTTCGCTCGTTTCACCCTTTTAAATTTCGATTTTTTATTTAGAATATGTTCTTAGAGAGCAGGGGTGGCAAAAATCTAGGCGCCAATGGGCTGATTCCCACCACTAAATTCTATTAGTATTCTTCCTCAAATTTTATTAGTATACTTCGCCTAAATTTTATCAGTATTCTTATTAGGCGAAGAATACTAAAAATTTAGTGGTGGGAGTCGGTCCATTGGTGCCTAGAATTTTGCACCCCTGTTAGAAAGCATTTACATCTTGTAAGTAAGTACCATGCAAATTTCAAGTTTCTAGCTCCTTACAGTATAAAATAAATCGCAATTTTAGAACGTTTTTCGCTCCTGCACCACCTTGTGGTTAATAGTAACGACATAAAATATAGCCTATGTTGGAGCAGGAATTTTCGTGTCACCATCAGAGACGGATCTAGACTAAATTCTAGCCGGGGCAAGCTTGTAGATTTGCGCCCCCCCCCCCTGCTCTCAAGAATATCAGAATAAAATATGCGTAAACACTTGCTTAAGGGAGTAATATTAATACTGAATACTCAAAATCTGTATTTTTACTATGCATTTTTTCTATATAAAAAGTACAATATTACACAATACAAAAATTACAGAAAATATACCAGTTTTAACATCTACAACACCTATTAATGATTTACACTAGATTAATTTTAACTCAATTTTTCAAATTGATAAAGAAATCATATGAGTTGTAATTTTAACCAGGATATCTCAGTTGGTAGAGCATGGTAACTTCAGCCAAGAGATCCCCGGTTCGAATCCTGGCCCAGACATTTTTCGTCCAGTTGGAAAATTACAACTCATATTATTGATTTACTTTGCAAGCTTTCTTTGATGCAAAAGTTTTTATTGTCGTCATAAGGTAATTTGCAAGCTATCTCATTTTCTAATTTTATTATACACAAATTGGATAATCGTTGTTCCTTTGTTAAATTTCTTAGATATCTTTTAATCAATTTTAATTTACAGAAACTTCTTTCATAAGAAGCGACGGATACAGGTAGTGTTATGAATATTTTTAGAAAAGTAGTTAGATTTGGATAAGCATCCTGAAGTCCATATAAATTTATCATTCTTAGCAGTTCAATAGCCGAATTTGACTTCATCTTTTGGTCTAACTTCAGTGAAGGATATTTGAAGCTTTCAACTTCCAGAAGAAGTTCTTCTTTATCTATATCGTTTTTATACATACTTGCCAACTGATCAGTTTGTGCTTGTAATTCTTCTTTTGACATTTTTAGGAAATCCCTTCCATGAAGAAAACTAAACATGCCATTGAGATTTTGAATAGTTTCAAATCTGTTTCTTAATTCAGTTAGGATTCCTGTCCACTACTTCAACGATCTCAAATTTTGCCTCAATACCAATATCAGTAGCAATACCATTTGCATCCTGTATTGCATTAATTGCAATACTTTCCTTTCTGAATCTAACATTTTAATGAGATCATTTAAGCTGTCAGCTGTCATGTGTTCCCTTTGAAAAAGTTTATTCACTTTATCGAGTTGAGTCAGCACTTTATGCCAGAAGCTTGTCATCACTATGAATTCAAATTTGGTAATATTAAAGAGTAGGAAGAAGCTTCTGTTTTTGTTTCAGGAGTTGCTAATGGAATGGGTCAGTTTGTAATTCCTTTAGAACATTTATGATCTTTCCAATATGTTTATAAATAGCTGCTACAGCTTCACGTTTTGATGACCACTGAGTAGTACTTTGTACTTTTAGTGAAAGAGGAACATGTTTTCTTAGAATGTCCCATCTACTAGTTGAGACACTAAAATATTTGTAAAGGCAATTTAAGATACCGAATAATCTCAGCTTCTGGTAAATTTTTGGCAGCATTTACATCAACAAGATAGAGGGTATGAGCAGAGCAAGGAACAAAAAATGCTAAATCATTTGCTTGCAATATTCGAGTTTGGACTCCTTTATATTTTCCGGACATACTGGAGCCATTGTCGTAGGATTGGCCCCTACAGTTATTTATATCTAGACCAGTGGTTCCCAAACTTTTGGGCTCGCGGAGCCCTTTTTGAGAAGAATTTTTAAGGCGGAGCCCCTTAACACCACGGTACTCTATGGTTTACAAATTAATGTTTTTTTTATACCTATGGAGCAGAGAAAGATCTGCTGGATAAGAGTCCGAACCAGTAGTTTCCAACATGGGGCCAATATTCTCAGTTTGGTCCTTTTCTTGATACAGAAATTCTGAATTCACACTAGAAATGTTTTTTAATCAAATTTTCTATTATTTAACCTCTTAACAGTTTTATTTAATATTACTATTATTGGACGCAATAAATTAAAAAAAAATAAGGACTAAAAACCACTTAAAAAAAATATCTGTCTTGTATAATCGAGATATGTACGCCAAATACAGCAAAAATTATAGTTAAAAATTTGTGGTTTCTGAAAGCTTTTAGTTACGAAGAAAACAAACTCTTCTCATCCGAACGACGTTCGAGCAATACTGTTAAGGGGTTAATGACATCCATTTTTAAGATAAAAAATATTCTTTCGGGATTTCCAGTATGAACTCGGAATTAAAGATCAAACCGGTAGCCCTGTCTGGGTCATGTATTGCATTGGGGCTTACCGGAAACTATTATTGCTTATAGCAAAAACCAGACACACACAGTAAAAAAGGTAAGTCGTACAGTTTTCGTTTACAAAGAGAGACTTATGTATAATCCCAATAGGCTACTCGCGAAAGAAAGAAAATGCATAGGCCCAGTCCCACATGAGTAATTATGTAACACGTCTTCGGTAGTCCCGCTCACCCGTAATAGAATCATGCGATTACGGATTCTTTTTTCGTTCTTCTGTACGTTTCTAGTACTTCTAAACATGCAACGAAAACGAATCGCCTCTGAGCTTCTTCTTTTGAACCATTTTTTTAAAAATACATTTAGAAGCAGATCATCGTTTTAGTGTTTAAGTGGGCGGACAAAGTCTATAACCTGTATTGTTGCGTGCAGCATCGTTTACTTTTTTGGTTGTTTTATTTGAAGTATTTAGCTATTAATTACAGTTTTTATACACACTTTCTTTCACCATTGTTTTTTCCTCAAAATAGATATATGGTTAAAAACTACACATGTTAAAAGAACTCCAACTAGTAGAAAAACTTTACTAAGAAAACCGATATATAGGTGGGGTTAAATCTGTATCAGGGCGGGTAATCATTGACGAAAAGTCTAAGCAAGGAGTGGAGCTGAGCAAAAGTTTAGATTGTTAGTGTGATGACAAATGTAAAGAGCCAATATATATTTTTTAATTGCTACAGCCTTATTTCTGATAGGAAAATGTAGCATCATAACATAAGAATCTTACCGTATACTGTGATATACTGTCATCCTAAAATAAATAATCAATGATGACTTTATAAAGATTTTACGCAATTTCTAGACTTCTTGAATTATGCAGATTAATTCACTATTTATAATAATCTATTTTGGCAAAAATAGACTTAACAAGAGCATTTTAAGTCTATACTTAAAGTTATCGGATGATCAGTTAACGTTTAACAAAGAAATATTCCCAATTATTATTACTCTGCTTTTTAAAACATATTAATAATAATTAAAAAAATAACTAAAAAAATATTCAAAATATACAGACAAATCAAAAGTTATCAGTCTAGAACTCTTATGAAGAAAAAGAAAAACTAGAACTCTTGAGACTATATAAGTAAGTGTAAAACAAAGGTTTTTTTCCCTTTCTTTCTAAAACATAAATAACTACCATAAGCAAAATGCTCGGCTCAATATAACTGCTAATTAGAACAGAAATGTTTCTCAGAAATGTGTCTTCAATTAAATGTTACAGTAAAATTCGAACTATCTGGTGTTGAGGCGATATTATTGAAATCACCAAGAACAACTAAATAATGTTAAAATTATTAATAGGACATTGTAAAGTTAAAATAAAAACACAAAGTATTACAGTAATAAAAATGTTGGAATAAATTATAAGTTACAAGAGTAATTTGACTACAAATTTTAACTATAAAATAAATTTTACAGCTCAAGCAATTATGAAAATGAAAATTAATATTTATTTCGTAAATACATATATTCCATCTGCGCGAACAGGGTGTCAAAATTAATTACAACTTTTGAAAAACTAAATAGGATAAAAAAAATTGAAGCAGTTTTGAATTTTAAACTGAAATAGAACATGGGATTTGAAATTAAACCACTTAAATTAAAATATTAACGAAAGACGAAAACCAATTATAAGTTTATCACTGAAACAATCAAAGCTTAACTAACACGTTTCTCAGTAAATATAGCAAGAAATGAGTATAAAATACCCCATTTTACAGATCGAAAAGAGAGAAGCGAAAGAAAATAAACAATGGGAGACACACTTATCTCATTAGGAAGTTAGAACCTGGTTACTAAGCAAAAAAGCACTGAGTATAAACATATGAATAGGCGGAATTCCAAAGAACAAAGCTGTTTTCCCTATTGTTCGGCATGCAGAGATAATAGCACTGGCGCGCCTTTGCTCTTTCGATTCACGTTGTGCATTCAATTCGCAATACTATTTATTGTAGCTTATTTTGAATCAAATTTTTAAAATACATTAAATGCAGAAAAATAAAATAAAGTAGTTCAAACCAAACATATTATATAGAAAATGGATACATGCATAATGCAAATTTTTATATTATTTAATTACTATTATATACTTATATTATTTTCTCCTATTCCTAAACCATCCTGCAATCTTAATGACCCAACTAATTTCCGTCCCATCAGTCTTCTCTCCTGTCTAAGTAAAGTCATCGAACGCGTCATTAGATCACAGCTCAATGACTTCCTTCACAACAACAACATTCTTATGCCTGAACAATTCGGCTTCAGAGCCAAGCACTCCACCCAACACCAACTTCTTCGATTTGTGGAATTCTTAACTGAAAACTTCAACGAGAAGAAGCCTACTGCTGCCATATTTCTTGATGTCGCCACGGCCTTTGACAAAGTCTGGCACGCGGGCCTCATTCACAAATTAATTCGGCTTAAGTTCCCGTCTGGACTTATCCATTTAATACACTCTTACCTTGGTGATCGTGACTTCTATGTCCGTGTAAACAACTCACTTTCTCTACTACACATAATACTCTGTGGTATTATTCAGGGTTCAGTCATTGGCCCTATTTTATTCATAATATACTTTAATGACATTCCACGCACACTCTTCACATCACTCGCACTCTATGCGGACGACACTGTTCTCTATGGCACTGCACATCACCCATACAATCTTTACAAAAATCTACAACACCACCTCAACATCTTCATGGAATGGTGTGATCAATGGCGCATTAAGATAAACGAATCTAAAACTACTGCTGTTTACTTCTCTAGAACCTTCTCCACTCCTAATAGATTAACCATCAATAACACTACCATTCCCTGGTCTGACGATGCCAAGTACCTGGGAGTTACCATTGACAAACGCATTACCTTTAAAAAGCATATTCTTAATATCCGCGGTAAAGTCGCCGGAATTTCCAAAACCCTCGCCCCCCTTCTTCGCAGTCACTCACGCTCCATACACAACAAACTCTTAATATATAATGCTTGCATTCTCTCTGTTATCACATATGCATGTCCAATCTGGGGCTTCACTTGCAAAACCAGTATGAACAGCCTCTCTAGTACCCATTACAAACAGCTCCGTTACATCAGGAACGGGTCTAGATACCTCAAAAACTCCACTATCCTCAAGGATCTGAAAACGACTTCACTCAAACATCGCATTAAACACCTTGCGAAAAAATTCTACAATGACATTAATCACATTCCAAATGAACTCATTTATGAGCTACCTGACTACGATGCTTGCAGTCCATCCAACCGGAAAAAACCAAGGTACTCCACTATTCTTGATGAATAGTCCTTCCGAGCTATAATTCTTACCTCAAAATTTTTCTCTTTAATTAAAAAAAAATATATATATATATTATTATATAATTTTTTACTGATAATTTTATATTGACTTTTCTCCTAAACTTCTCTTAACATCTTTACTTTACCTCGTCTGGCATATTTTTGTTTTTTTTTAACTATGAACTATTTTTACTTTTATACTTTAACTAGTAAATTTTCATTATTTTATAGATATACTTAACACTATCCTATTTTATGTAGTCAATTGGACTATGGGCTAGACATTTCATATGGCTCTCTCAGGATTTGATATACACCTACTCAAAGCCAGGGTGTGCAGTTGCTTCGCAACTTGGAAGCCCATTGAACCTATCACAAGTTCAAGTATTATTTAAAAGAAATATATTACAGTATTTTTCAACCCAGTGATAGATGTATTTATTTTTGACACACATGCACAAAAAATTCCTACATACGTTCGAACAAATTTCCCCTTGCAATATGCTAATTTCTTTCATGTTTTGTTTATTTTCGTGGAACGCCGCGGAGCCTCTGAAAAGTATAGGCGGAGCCCCATGGGCTCCGCGGAGCACACTTTGGGAACCTCTGATCTAGACCATCATTTTCTAATTTCTGTAAAATGAGTTCAGTAAGGGCCTCTCCAGTTTTCTGGCTGACATTGAAGAAGTCAATAAAACTTTCGATTATTTCAGGACCATTTTCACTCATCTTCAGATATCTAACAACCTGTGACATTTGATCTAAATGGCTTACATCAGGAGTAGATTCGAACATGATGGAGAAGTATTTTGCTTCTTTGATGTCACTAAAAATATGTTCTCTTATTTTCGCAGCAATAATCTCTAGAAATTCATTTTGAATGCCATGTGAAAAGTAACTAACCTTTCTTATGACGGTTAATATGATCGCAAAGATCTGCATGATAATGTGATACTAGCTGAATTATATTTAAGAAATTCCCGCATTTAGGATTAGAGAAATCAAGATTTTGATGTGATCCTCTTATAGAGCAACCTGTCTTTGCCAAATACATTATTACATCAACAATTAGGGGAAACAAAGTGGTCACCAAATATAATGGCGTCACCAGAGCGCTAGCATTGCGTGGTTCATGGTAAAACTATTTCGTTTGAAGGCAGTGAGTAAAAAGACAATCAATCGTTAAACAATGTGGTTCCATACTTTATAATTTTAGAGTGGGTTTTCCAGTTTTTGAAGTTTGTGATCTAAGGTAAGTGACTTATATTACATACAATTAACAATAACTTGTTGTACTTGCAATTATTTAATGAATATGTAAAGAAAGAACATGTTTTCAGCTTCACATTGATGGGTGAGTGGTCGCTGACTGTTCATTATTTTCCACTGTAGAACGTATTTTCTGTCATGGCTCCCAAACGGGCAAAGTGGTCATTGATTGGATCAGGTTATGAAGGTTGGATCACGTGCAATGTTTGTCACCTCTCGGCTCATGACACCTGTTCACTTCGCGAAGAAGATGACGTGGAGTTCATTTGCGAAAAATGCAGTGTTTGAGTCTGATTTATAATTATTTCTATGGGTTTGTCAACTCTTATTAGATTTTCATACCATTTTCAATCTTTCATTATATTTCATACGATTTGTTATGACAATAAAAATGTTTTAATCATTTAAATAGTGTTTTCAATCTTTTTACACCTGTAGGGCAAAATGGACATGGAGTGACCACTTTTCCCGACCTAGATGGGCAAAGTGGTCATTTTGACCTTTTTTGGAAAAAAACAAATTCTCGCTTCTACATTGTTACCTTGTAAAAATTATAAATACTCTTACACTTCTAAGTAGTCACTCTAGTTCAATGCAAATTGTCAGTTATGTATATGTATTTTAAGGGGCAACAAAAAATCCCCAAACCTTAGGGTGACCACTTTGCCCGGCCTTCCACTACATACAGAACAAAGTTCCAATGTGTCTCCTCTTCCAAAATTTTATTTTGAAAATCTTTATCAATACCACCAACTTCAGAAAGTGAATTTTTGAGCGTTTTCTACGAGTAAAAGTTTCTTTTATAAAACAAAGATTTTTCGTGCTGGGGAATTCTCTCACTAAGTTTTTTCCACTTAGTAAACCCTTCTTCTTTTTCTCAAAATGACAATTTATGCTCAGATAACACGCTTGGAAATAATTTACATGGAATACAAAACAATGAATTTTTACTGGTGCTGTATAACAGCCAAGATAACAACAAGCTGTGAAGCCTCCTCTTCTCTTTTTTCAGCCTTCTTTCTGTAATAATCACCCGAATGTCTTTTAGATATAAATGAAATAAAATACTGCACACGCTGTAAAACAACAATGAACAGTGTCGGAAAAAGGGATGACGCAAAATCTCTGAATTTTAAATAAACAAAAATTTCATTAAAATACTGTTGGCAATGCGATATTTTATGTAATGTAATATAATTTTTTTTTTTTTCTGATCCTTATGCAATGAAAGTAAACAGCCGTTTAACAAAATAAAATTGAATATATTTTCATGTGAATTTTTAATTTTCCTTTTTTCTTAATCTTTCATGATTCCTCATTTTTGCGCCCTTCCAAGTCTTGCACCCGGGGCAGCTGCCCCGGCTAACCCCCCCTTAGATCCGTCACTGGTCACCATCAATTTGCCACCATCACTTTTGAAATCGGTTCGGTAGTTCCAGAGATTACCCCCATCAAACAAACAAAGGTTACTTCTTTATAATATTAGTATAGATATATTTTGTTTTAATAATTTGTATTTTAAATAATATTTAAAATTTATGAAACAGTCTTCATTTTAAAGGGTTAAAAAAATGTTTTAGTATGGAAATAATTCAGGTTTGTTTCCGACAGGTATTTTTGGAATTATTTTGAGTATAGAAAGTATTACTTTCATTATCTAAAAATGAAAAATAATTTATTCGAATCAAACTTTTGTAGCGTAAGAAATGAAATATCAATAAACAAAAATACGCGCATGTGCAAACGGTGGTCGGCCGTTGGGCCTAAATAGCTAAAAGTCCAATTGGTCGGATGTTCAGCTACTTGCAACAAATTTTTTTCACTTAAAGAAAAATAAAACAGTTTTAAGGGGCAATATATAATAGTGTACGCGAAACCAAAGGTCAGATGTTTGCAACGTTCTAATTCTTCGAATGACGCATCTGTTCTGAAAAACTGAAGGAACCTGTCTATGTAGTTTCAACGAAGCGAGAAAATAAAAGGAATGGATTTATGAAATTCTATAGAAAATTTAAGACAAGAAAATAAATTAATTTTCTTCACAGTAATAAAATATTTTTAAAAGCACTTTACAAATTCATTGGCGACAACTTTACGTATCTAACTTAAACAATTATATTTATTTATTTATTTAGTTTGGTTCTGGTTAGAGAATACTTATTCCCACGTTTTCTAATGATAGACATTTTGCTAACACGCCCATTTTTTTTTCTTTAATGCTCCTCCTCCCTCACTTGAAATGGGAAAACCTTTCTCTATCACGTGATTGTTGACTGTTACTTTGGCTTAAGGAAAGATGTTTGGACAAAAGCACACGGCTTATGGAAGAAAGAAACTTGGCTTGAATTACCACAAGAAATGATCGTCCAATCTTTCAAAAAATGTTGCATCAGCAATACTATAGATGGAACTGAGGATGATGCGATTTTTGAAGAAGCGGGCGATGATGATGATGAATTTGACACTGACGATATTCACCCTGGTATACCTATGAAAGAAAGCGATTTTAAGGATATGCTTGAAGATTCTGATACTGGTTTGGATCAGGCCCGTAGCCAGAATTTCCCTTCGGAGGGGGGGGGGGGGGGCTCAATCTTGGAAAAAAATTTTTGATCAGACAGTAGTAATTTCATAACTTAAAGTGTAAATTACAAAAAAAAAATAAACAAAGCAAGTCAAAGTATATTCCTACATAGGATACTTGATGTCCATGTCAAAAATTGTTATTTCGTATTTTTTCGATTTCGGTTCAATTTTTGCTTTCAAGAGCACTTCTAGTTTCCAAGCCGGTTCGGAAACCGGAAGCATTTTTAGGGGGGGGGGGGAGACTGCAACGAAAAAAACAAAAGCCAAAAGCACAAACTAACAATGTTTGAGATGAGTCTCATGTATCCTAAGAGAAAAAAAAAACGTTAAAAAATATTGAAATGGAAACATGTAATTTGAAAATTTA
This sequence comes from Maratus michaelseni, assembly GCA_963931845.1. Lineage (NCBI taxonomy): Eukaryota > Metazoa > Arthropoda > Arachnida > Araneae > Salticidae > Maratus > Maratus michaelseni. Next base: position 156,253,769 of record OZ007600.1, on the reverse strand, counting down.
AAACACAGGATTAATATTAGCTTACGAGCCTCGCATTAGGAGCGCCGGGGCTTAAAATGATTAATTCATAGATGAAATTAATTACACATATTATTTTTTTCGAAAGAAAAAATTAAATACTACAGATATATGTAATCATAAAAATTATATTGATACTTCACATTCTCTAATTACAATAATTATAAATGCATACATTAAATATCCTTAGTACATTAAATTTACTAGTACTACAGCTATAGAAGCAATCTTCGTGATTTTTTCTCAGCCATGAGGGTGGTTACCTTATCTGGATCTACTGTTATGTCCCAATGAATAGAAATCATTGAAAGACTACTCAGTCTCTCATCGGTCATAACGCTTCGAGGTAAAGATTTAATTCTTTTCAATGTTGAAAAGGATTATCACTATTTTAAACATATTGAAACTGATATATATCACTAAGGAGCAATACAAGAGTTTTACTATAGAATATTTTTTGTATAATATTCATCGTTCCTTTACAGGGACACACAAAAGAATTCGGTACAGTCTGTTAGCAATATTTGCTGGAAGTGTTTTTTTTTTTTTTTTTTTTTTTTTTTTTTAGTTTCTGAACATTTTTTAATTTAACTCATTATTTGTATAGTAAGTTGTGTAATAAATTCTATAGATCACATACAGGGCAGCACAAAAGTTCTCGAGTACATTTACGTTTATTGATGGGAAATTCTTGAAGGGTAATTTTAAACTGTGCTACGCAATTTCCTAACCGAACTTTAATTTAGCATCCTATGTAGTATATACAAATCTATAGTTCATATACAGGGTTGCATAAAAGAGTTCGGATATTTTTTCCGAATATTGTTGGTAATTCTTGAAATGTTTAAATATTTTATGCGTTTTCCAAAATATCATCTTTCACTTTGTTAAAATTTAAGAATTTCTAAAATTATTTTGGAAGTTTTAGAAAGTGTTACATAATCTATATTTTACGCATGATTTTTCGTTCTTGTTTTTATTTGCCTCATGATATGGCGATTCTAATAATTTTTTATGTGCCCCTTTTGGCCCCTTAAGATTTAAAGTTTTAAAAATTCATGCATTTCCCTCCAAAATACATATATGTTCAGATTTTTAATTCTCTAAGTTAAAATAAAGTAGACGGAAATTGACTCTGAATATTTGAATACCACCAAATGCCACAATATAGAACATAATTGTAAGTTAATAGAAAGCAAAGTTCGCAATAAAAAGAATATTTCTTTTCAATAACAACAATAACAACAACAACAACAATAATAATAATAATAATAAAGCCTTACTTACCAATTTCATCATTTCTTTTAAGCTTCTTATTAAATAATGATTCAATGGTAGGCTGAACTTTTTTTAACCGTTTCATTTTTGTGATTGCTTTGTCACTCTTAAACAATGCTCTATCAAAAGACAGGCGTTTCCAATTAAATTTTTATTATGCTCCTACACACAGCTCAAAATGTCCCTATATCTACTCTAAAAGCAGCGGTGAAAAACTGCCAAAAAATCCCTACATAGATGTATCCATCCCTAAGGTTGATAATTCTACAAAAGACAAAGAAAATTTCCCAGACAAACAGACTACTCTTAGTACACTTTCTTTCTAATATTCATATGCAAACAAAAACAAAACAATTTAAAGCTAAGTTGTTCAATGAAGAGCCTGGGGGACGCCGCCATGGCGCCTTTGACGATTTCTCGATGACCTATCAATTTTTTTTTCTTATCGAACAAATTCCTTTTCAATATTTCTTGCTACTATTTTTTTTAAGTAAAAAACTTTTTACAGTTATAACACAATTTTCAAAGATACTTTCTTTAAAATAATTAATTTTCACACGAATTTACATTATAGATAGCTATTAAAGATTTTGACTCCTTTTTCTACAAAATATTTTAACATTGACCACTCTAAGTTTTCATTGTGATTCCTAAAGTTAACGTATATGCCATATGCATATTACACTTACTTTTTCTTAGTCAAATTAATAATACAGAATTACACATACCGAATTTTACTGTGCATAAAGATAGTCAAAATTGTGTTTTAAGAACTTATATTCTTAGTGGTATATACCAATAAAAAACACTATATCCGAATGAACAATATAACGAGGATTACTGTAAGTGTAAATGAATAATTTTATATTTTTTCAAACGAAATGTGCGTAGGTTTAATGTAACGGAAGATAAAAACAAAAACATTGTCAAATTTTATCATTAAAGATAATTTTGCAAAATCTTTTTTAATTTTCGGGGGAGGCTTCAGCCTGGTTTGGATAATGAATGATGTTTGGCGACTTTTTTCAATCTAAAAGAATTAAGTATTTTTAGAAATTTGTAAGAATGCTTCGTTTCGGCAATTATAATTCTAGCCTATGAAGAAGTGAATGAAAAATCGGGTTTTTAAATTTCCTCTTTACGTGGAAAAACAAAGTTAAATTAAACAAAAGAGGGTAAAAACATAAAAATTGCGTGACGTAATTAATATAGGATCCATCTTCACCTTATTTAATCGCAAATTTCTTTCTTTAAATAAGGTAAATATTGCTTTTCAAAATTAGTTACACGAATCCTGAATATATAGTCTGTAGAGTCCTTCAAATCCGCCACTCTAAAATACGGAACGCCTAAAATCCACGTATGGTTGCAGATGTAAACAGTGAAACTTACAGTTAAGTGGAAAAAATAAAATTAAAGATGGCGCTAAAATCAGCGGCGATCGCAATGTTTATTTATTTATTTATGGGGTTTTTTTTTATTATTATTATTTTGCAAGTTTTTTTGTTAATTATGTTCTTTTGGCTATAACAGCTGGTTAATTACTAAATAAAATTTATTTACTTATGATTTTGATGTAAATTAACGTATCTAAAGCAAAAATCCAGCATATTGTATCCTGCACAATATTGGCAACTGTAAACTGTAACCGAATTGTTTGTTTATTACTTTCTCTTATCTATAATAGAAGAAAGTATTGTAATCGAAATTTTTTCGACCTCCGTTTACACGTTTTAGGGATCAGAGATTCCGAAAAACATGTTTTTACAAAATGTCTGTCTGTTCGTCTGTCTGTCCTCATTGTATCATCGAAAAGTGTATGAAGTTTTGCTTCAAATTGAACCAATTTTTTTTCCTATGTTTTTGGTTATGGTCAGCAGGTCCTACTTGAATTTGGGGATATTTAGACGAAAGGGAGCGCTGCGATCGCGATTTTTGTTCGATTTTCACTATTGTATCATCGAAAACAAGAACAAGACAGTAGAATTCATCCATAAACGGGTTTAATTTATGAGTTTTGTTTAACATGGTTTCGGTAAATTTTCTTTCCTTGTTGTAACCATTGTTCCTATTCTTATATGCTTAACACTATATATTTATATTCGCCAACGTCAAATTCTCGCCAAGCTGGGCGACAGCTAGCGAAATATCGTCAAATTTGGCGACAAAAATAGGTTGCCATAAATGAAGCCAACTTGGCAATAGAGGACTAATTTGGCGATATTCTCATTCAAATTCAATGTTGACGAGAACTGGGAATGAATCTTCTTTAATTGGGTTTCACACATTTTAGCTTCGTGTTTTTTAGTAAAATTAGCTATAATCGTAAAACCAAGTAATAGGGAGGCTATCTGTTCCGGTCGGTACAGGCCAGAAGGACTTTTCGTAGTTAGTTTAGTATGTATCAGTTGATCGCATCCCGGTAACCCGACGATTCGCAAGCAGCTGACGTACAACAGAATGACGAAAAATATTGATTTTATTGGCGATGTGATAGCGAATTTTGAAGTATTAACATGACTGAGATAGAAGAAAGTTTTGGGATTGGCACATTCGACTAGCTTTTCTTGCATTCATTTCCCCGTGATTCAATATTTGTTTTTAGCTTTTCATTATTATGTACGCATTTTGTTATGTAATCATGGTTAATATGGCCGAACTCGAGCTTTTGCATGAAGAAAATATGATTTTTCTTTCGAAAAAATTAAAAATGGCACTAATATAGTGGCGATCGTGATCTTTTTTCGAAGACAATTTTTAAATTATCAAGATTTTTTGTTTACTAAATCTGCATAAACATGAAATAAAATTTCGTTATTTTAAGATTCTGATGCAAATTATTTTCGTATCTAAGGTTAAAAACGGCGTAACAGTAATCACACTTTGCATCGATATTTAATTTCAGTTTTAATCTTTAATGATTTTTATTTTTTCGCGATTTCGTACGTAATTTTGATTAATACGACTAAATTAAACAAGAAGGATTGATATTTCATCATTATTAAGCATACTAGCTGGCTTCGCCCGCTAGCGGGCCCTTAATTTACATCGGTGCCTCGAAAGTTTTGTATTCTCCGGCTCGCATCCCCCTCGATCCGAACGAACCTCCGACCCGGCTCCCCGCTGCCTTCGGCACCGTATACCGGTCGTGCTACGCACGCACCGGATAATCCCTTAAATTGCACATCGAATAGTATAAACCTCTAACTGAACGAACCTCTGGCTCGGGTCCCCGCTGCCTGCGGCACCGTATAGCAGTCGCGCTGCGCACGCGCTGCACTATACGTTAGTTCCACCTTACGCCACCAGGTGGCGCAATCCGTTTGTATGATCATAACTGAAATCGTTAAGACTTTCGATGTCGAGTTGAATGAGCCATACCCCGTCGTTTTCATGCCCGTAGAAACGAAGATAGGAAAGCGCCCCTAGTGGTGAAAAAACGAAATAAAATCGGTAAGTTCTATCGATGTCGAGTCGAATGAGCCATACCCCGTCGTGATCCTTCCCATAGAAACAGAGATAGGAAAGCGCCCCCTGGTGGTGAGAGTCAGAGCAAAAATCGATAAGCTGTAGTATCCTCTATCGACGTTGAGTCGAATGAGCCATACCCCGTCGTGATCCGGGCCATAGAAACAGAGATAAGTAAACGCTCCCTGGTGGTGAAAAACGAACTAAAACCGATAAGCTCTAGTCGAATAGTATAAACCTCTAACTGAACGAACCTCCGGTTCGGGTCCCCGCTGCCTGCGGCACCGTATAGCATTCGTGCTGCGCACGCTCTGCAGTATACGTTAGTTCCACCTTCCACCACCAGGAGGCACAAACTGTTTATACGATCATAACTGAAATCGTTGAGGCTTTCGATGTCGAGTCAAATGAGCCATACCCCGTCGTAATCCGGGCCATAACAGAGATAATAAAACGCCCCCTGGTGGTGAAAAACGAACTAAAACCGATAAGCTCTAGTATCCTCTATCGACGTCGAGTCGATTGAGCCAAACCGCGTCGTGATGTGACCCATAGAACCCGAGTTGGCTGAAAAATCCTTTGATTACACCTTCCACCACCAGGGGGCGCAATGTGTTCTATACGAATGTTATAGAGGGTCCTTATTACTTTAATTCTGATGTTTGGAATCAGTTTGGGGGAAATTCGTAACATAGTTTCTGAGTTATAGAAACGGACCACAGTTAAGATAAAAAAAACTTGAAGGGGGGGGGGGGGTGAGTCGAAAATAATGGTAATTTTTCTATACATATAAACAATCAAACGTTTAAAAATGTTAAATTTGTTGAAATATAATTGGTTTCCTCAAAAATAATACAAATGTACAAATATGTCTTAATTACGTCAACCGTCCCGATTCGATAACGGGCGAAGCCCGCTTTTCCTTATCATAATATCTGGTTGCCACTGTAAAAGAAAAACTTAAAATACTCGTCATGCAGTTTTTGGACGCGACCTACTTCTTAAACTCGTAATATCTAGCGGGGCCTGTGATGGAAATCTTTCTTTTGCGTTAATTATACGAATGTTGATTAATTATACAATTAAATAATATATCGGCTCGTAATGGAGATATGAGAATAATTTTTAGATATTCTGAAAGCAGAATCAATTTTGCGTCGTCCTGTAAAAGTTAGGAATTACTGTGCCCCTTAGATTCTGAGATTGGGCCCCCCTCTGAAAAAAACCACTTGAACGTCACGTGACCTCCGTCAAAGGAAATGCTCCTCGCCTCTGGAAAATCGATCCAGACAATCATCTGGCCACGTGTCTGCCTTCTGGCATTCGCAGCACGGAAAGAAATGAAAAATTATTTTTTATCCATCGATTTTTAAAGAATTTTTTCGGTTCTAACTGTCGTAGTGAAATGATTTTTCGAATTTATGAAAGCAAATGCTCTCCTGAATCTGTCTGTCCGATTTCCGAATTTCTGGCCCCCCGACTTCCGTAGATCCGGGTCGGTTTAAAAAACCCTACTGCGGTTTGGAGCTTAATTTGCTCCGCGGCCACCCTGCATTCTCCCAAACCGAGAGACCGGCAACCCCTTTCGGAGGCGAAAGTTTGTGGTTTTCGATTCTTTTTCAAGTTCGGTTTCGGTCCGTAATTAAAACAGTTTTGTCAATTAATAACTCCCCGGGTCCGGGTCGGACTCCCGACCCGGTCCAAACTTGACATCCGCGCCTTTTTTCCGAGTTTTTCGGTCCGCGTCCGCCGCCGTCCGTGCATCGATTTGTCCCGGAGCCTTTGAGTGTACAGACCGGGAATGCACAGACACACTCACTCACTCACAGACGTTCACGGACATTAATAATTATAGGATTTAGTACTGCATCATTAATTATTATTTACTTGACATTTAAATATTTAATATATTTAATATTCTTAATTTTTATTATTTTACTTAATTATTTTAACATTTTACTTATTGTATATATAATTTAAAATGACTTATTGATTTTCCAAACCCTACAGTCAAATTACTGTTTAAAAAATGTAAACAAAACTTGACCAGAAATCAACAAAATTCTAAAATCCGCACAACCTCTGGTCCCAAGTTGTGCGGATTTAAGGGAGTCTACTGTATTAACAGGATATTCTGCCAAGCGGAGGAAACGAGTTAATAGGGTAAATGTACCAATAGTCGGCCACTTAACTGTTTTTTTTGTATATAAACCATAACGTAGAATTTTTAAAAAACGACACAACATTTTTAACAGTGATATATGTTAAAACATACGTTTCTTATTATGTTTCAGCAATTATTTTTAAAAAACGCGGTAATAGTTTTTTTTTAGACAAAGTTAAGTTCAAAAAGGGCAAGTTCTCCAATAGTCGGCCACTTTAAAGCTAATGTTCGGCCATCACTGCACCAATAGTCGGCCACTTCAGAATTTTGTCACTTTCTTCTATCTTTACAAGAAGAAAGTATTGGATTCATGAAAATTTTCGACTTCTGGTTTTAGACGGATTTATACGTTTTAGAAGGTCCTGAACACGATTTGACTGTTTTTAGAAAATGTCTGTCTGTGACTCTGTCTGTCTGTCTGTATGTGACAACAATTTTGTGGGCGCTCTATCTCAAGAACTAATACTCGGAATTTAATAAAACATTAGATTCAGTTAGTCCCTGATATAAATTGGTGCTGATTAGTTTTTGGTAAAAATCGCCCGGCAGGTGGCGCTGCTATGCAGCATTTTTCGCGATTTCCGCAATAGCTCTATTTTAAGATCTAATTCTCGGAATTTAATAAAACTTTAGATTCAGTTAGTCCCTGATATAAATTGGTGCTGATTAGTTTTTGGTAAAAATCGCCCGGCAGGTGGCGCTGCTATGCAGCATTTTTCGCGATTTCCGCAATAGCTCTATCTCACGAACTAATACTCGGAATTTAGTAAAACCTTATATTCAGTTAGTCTCTGATGTAAATTGGTGCTGATTAGTTTTTGGTACAAATCGACCAGCAGGTGGCGCTGCTATGGAGCATTTTGCAGGATTTACACGATTTTAGCGATAGTCATATATCAAGAAATAATGCACAGAATTTATTAAAACTTGAGCTTCAGTTAGACCTTGATATAAATTGGTGCTGATTCATTTTAGTGTATGCGAAACCTGTGTGAGATAGAAGAAAGATTTGGGATTGACACATCCAACTAGTTTTACCTGGAAAACGACGCTAACAAATTTTACTGAATTTTGCATTCTACCATTTTCGGTTATAAGAAGGTGATTGAGCTATCTCACATGTTCGAGAAAATTAAATTAGTGTGTCATTTAGGGTCACTGCGGGTAAAGCTAATTTTATTTTATCTGCTAAATGGCTTTAACGATTTGGACTATTTTTTGTATCCTATATTTTTGGGATACAATAAGACCATTGTACTGGGTCGCATGTTCGAGAAAATTTCATTAGTAGGTCATATGATATGGGGGTCACTATGGGTTAAATAAATTTTATCTAAAAAACGGCTCTAACGATTTTGACTAAATTTTGCATTCTACCGTTTTGGGGTACGAAAAGACCATTGGTTGTGTCACATGTTTGAGAAAATTCGATTAGTGGGTCATTTTAGGGTCACTACGGGTCAAACTAATTTTATCTAAAAACGACAAAAGAGTTTGACTAAATTTTGTATCCTACCGATTTGGTGTACGAAAAGACTAATGGGCTGGGTCACAAGTTAAGGTCCAAGGTATTTTTATCTTATCTAATAAATGTCTTTAACGATTTTAACTACGTTTTGTGTCCTAACTTTTTGGGATACAAGAAAACCATTTGGCTGGGTCACATGTTCGAGAAAATTCGATTAGTGGGTCATTTGGCGGTCACTATGGGTCAAACAAATTGCATTTAAAAACGGTTTAAGCGATTTTGACTAAATTTTGTATGCTACAGTCGACTGCAAAAAAAAAAAAAATAATAATAATAAATATAAATAAATAAACGCTGGTACCCCTTCTGGTCGCTCTCAAATTGAAGTTAGATTAAAGTGGGTTTTGAATCGAATTATGCATTTTGAATCCCGCAGTGGAAAAGCGAAGGGAGGGGCAGTCCCAACTGCCGCAATCCAATCTAGTTGTTTTAACACTTTTCAACAGAATTGAAAAGCAAATAATGGGGGTACCAACTGCCGCATCTAATCGAGTTGCTTTTAACACTTTTCAACATAGTTGAAAAGCAAATATGCATACATTCGTGCATCAGCGAAGGGGCGATCCCAATTGCCGCATCACGGCATTCCAAAAAAGTTGTTTTAACACTTTTAAGCATTTTGAGCATGAAATATATTTAGTATGTAGTTTATTAGTATACGAGTTCATTTTGAACCCCGCAGTGGAAAAGCGTAGGGAGGGGCGGTCCCAACTGCCGCATTCCAATCTAGTTGTTTGAACACTTTTCAACAGAATTGAAAAGCAAATAATGGGGGTACCAACTGCCGCATCTAATCGAATTGCTTTTAACACTTTTCAACATAGTTGAAAAGCAAATATGCATACATTCGTGCATCAGCGAAGGGGCGGTCCCAACTGCTGCATCACGTCATTCCGATCTAGTTGTTTTAACACTTTTATGCATTTTGAACATGAAATATATTTAGTATGTAGTTATTAGTACACGAGTTCATTTGGAACCCCGCAGTGGAAAAGCGTAGGGAGGGGCGGTCCCAACTGCCGCATTCCAATCTAGTTGTTTTAATACTTTTCAACAGACTTGAAAAGCAAATAATGAGGGTACCAACTGCCGCATCTAATCTAGTTTAAGAAAAAGCTACTGTGTACGAGCATTTGCGACTTTAAAATAACCCCGATATCGAATATCAGTTTTCTATCCCTATTAATTCTAAATAAATCATAATTTAGAATGATAAACAACAATTACTGATAATTTCAATTTTTTAAATTTCGAATTTTATAGAAACCATTCTTTGCGAGAGCTTACATCTTAAAAGAAACCCCCATGCAAAATTTGAAGTTTCAAAGCCACAGAAATTGCAATTAAAAAAAAATTTTAGTTGCTTTTAAATTTCTAATTTTTTAGAAACTGTTCGGCTACGGTCAGACCACTTACGTATGGAAAAGGTTATCCATGTCTAATTTCAAGTTTCTACTCTAAACTTTATTAAAAAAAACATAATTCAGAACATTTTCCTCTCATTTCAGCATTCTAAATTTCCAAATTTTTAGAAGCCTTTCTGAGCCGGTTGTTTATATCTTAAAATTGACCACCATGCCAAATTTTAAGTTTCCAGCAACAAAACTATCACAGATTTTGAAACTTTAGAACGTTTATTTGGTTCTGTACCCTTTGAAATTCCGTTTTTTTAAGAAACTATTTCGTACCAGCGTTTACATATTAAAAATGACAGAATTAGGAAATTTTAAATTTCTCTCCCTAGTAATTCCATATAAATCGTAATTTAGAATGTTTTTAGAATATTCACTGTTTTTTTCATTTTCTAAAATTCCCCCTTTTTTTAATTGCCTTGATCCAGAATTTACCTCTTAAAAGTAACAGACATGTTAAATTTCAAGTTTATATTCCTAACAATTCTACATGAATTGTAATTTAGAACTTTTTCCACTCATTTCACACTTTTAAATTTCGAATTTTTTAGAAAACAAAAACCATGCCAACTTTCAAGAGGGCAAAAAGGGCACGTTTGGAATGTTTGTTGCTCATCCATCTACTTACGAAAAGTGGCCCTGACGTAAAATATAGTCTATGTCGGAGCAGAGACTGCCACCTTTACTTTTGAAATTATTTTGGTAGTTCTAGTAGTTTCCCGTACAAACAAACAAACAAGCACGTAAAAAAAGATTTTTTTTATATAAAATTATTTTAGATGTAGAGATAAAGTTATATCTATCAAACAAAAAAAAAAAAAAAAGTGGCACTCCGGGAGTGCCGACAGAAGTGAAAACTTGAACAATTACGTGTGTATTTTTTGAATCATCAGGAAATGTTTTATTGTGCAGGAAATACTTTTAAATCAAGTGTTTTTTTACTCATTATTATAAACTACTACTACAAAAATTATATTACAATTTTCATTTAATGCGCTATTGTACATGAAAAATCATGCATATTATTTTACATACAAAAATTTCGGGAACCAGACTTCAGTCGCACTATACCGCTCACATTTTTCTGCGTTATTATACCGTTTGCTATACCGCTTACTATACCGCTTCTATACCACTTACTATACAGCTTACTATACCGCTTACTATAACGCTTACTATACCGCTTACATTTTTCTGCGCTTACTATACCGCTTACTATACTGCTTACATTTTTCTGCGCTTCCTATACCTTACTATACCTCTTACATTTTTCTACGTTTACTATACCGCTAACTATACCACTTACATTTTTCTGCGTTTACTATACCGCTTACTATACCACTTACATTTTTTCTGTGTTACTATACCGCTTACTATACAGCTTACTATACCGCTTACTATACAGCCTACTATACCGCTTACTATGCCGCTTACATTTTTCTGCGTTACTATACCGCGTACTATAACGCTTACATTTTTCTGCGCTTACTATACTGCTTACTATACCACTTACATTTTTCTGCGTTTACTATACCGCTTACATTTTTTCTGTTTTACTATACCGCTTACATTTTTCTGCGCTTACTATACCGCTTCTACAGCATTTACTATACAGCTTACTATACCGCTTACTATACCGCTTACATTTTTCTGCGTTACTATACCGCGTACTATACCGCTTACAATTTTCTGCGCTTACTATACCGCTTACTATACCGCTTCTATACCACTTACTATACAGCTTACTATACCGCTTACTATAACGCTTACATTTTTCTGCGCTTACTATACCGCTTACTATACTGCTTACATTTTTCTGCGCTTCCTATACCTTACTATACCTCTTACATTTTTCTACGTTTACTATACCGCTTACTATACCACTTAGATTTTCCTGCGTTTACTATACCGCTTACATTTTTTCTGTTTTACTATACCGCTTACATTTTTCAGCGCTTACTATACCGCTTCTACAGCATTTACTATACAGCTTACTATAACGCTTACTATACCGCTTACATTTTTCTGCGTTACTATACCGCGTACTATACCGCTTACAATTTTCTGCGCTTACTATACCGCTTCTATACCACTTACTATACAGCTTACTATACAGCTTACTATACCGCTTACTATAACACTTAATATACCGCTTACATTTTTCTGCGCTTACTATACTGCTTACATTTTTCTGCGCTTCCTATACCTTACTATACCTCTTACATTTTTCTACGTTTACTATACCGCTAACTATACCGCTTACTATACCGCTTACATTTTTCTGCGTTACTATAACGCGTACTATACCGCTTACAATTTTCTGCGCTTACTATACCGCTTACTATAACGCTTACTATACCGCATACATTTTTCTGCGCTTACTATACCGCTTACTATACTGCTTACATTTTTCTGCGCTTCCTATACCTTACTATACCTCTTACATTTTTCTACGTTTACTATACCGCTAACTATACCACTTACATTTTTCTGCGTTTACTATACCGCTTACTATACCACTTACATTTTTTCTGTGTTACTATACCGCTTACTATACCGCTTACATTTTTCTGCGTTACTATACCGCGTACTATACCGCTTACATTTTTCTGCGCTTCCTCTACCTTACTATACCGCTTACATTTTCTACGTTATTATACCACTTACATATTTCTGCTTTACTATACCGCTTACTATGTCGCGTACTATACCGCTTACATTTTTCTGCGTTACTATACCGCGTACTATACCGCGTACTATACCGCTTACATTTTTCTGCGTTACTATACCGCGTACAATACCGCTTACATTTTTCTGCGTTACTATACCGCTTACATTTTTCTGCGTTACTATACCGCTTACATTTTTCTGCGCTTACTATACCGCTTACTATGCCGCTTACATTTTTCTGCGCTTACTATACCGCTTACATTTTTCTGCGTTTACTATACCGCTTCCTATACCACTTGCATTTTTTTTGCGTTTACTATACCGCTTACTATACCGCTTACATTTTTTCTGTGTTACTATACCGCTTACATTTTTCTGCGCTTAACATACCGCTTCTATACCGCTTACTATACCGCTTACATTTTTTCTGTGTTACTATACCGCTTACATTTTTCTGCGCTTAACATACCGCTTCTATACCGCTTACTATACCGCTTACATTTTTCTGTGCTTACTATACCACTTACATTTTTCTGCGCTTACTATAACGCTTACTATACAGCGGTGCAATAGCGCACAGGCAAGCTTGCGCCGCGCCCGTCCCGTCCTAGATCATACCTAACTATACACAATAACATGCACATACTTATATACAGAGGTGTCGGTTACAGTAACAGTGTCGCGAGTTCAATGGTTTTTTCCCATTTCAAAAAATGCCCAACGCGCCTAAAGAAGTTTTCACTTCAATAAACTCAAAAAAGTACAATAAGTTATGTATTCATTATTCAGCTCCTGGTGGCCGACTTTTGGATATGTAAGTAAAATTAATACCCAATGGTCGGCCACATTAAAATTAATTAAAAGCAACAAATTTATTTACTTTTTATAATCAAAAACATTAGTTTATTTACCCTGCTAATATTCTAGCCTTATAATTTTAGAAAAAAATAAAAAATTAATTAATACTTGCCTTTTAAAATAATTGCCATCTGTTAACAAAAAAATAGGGAAAATGGCGATTTGACCTCAATCTTGAAAAAAAAAGGCTGATTACAAATTCAATAAAAGTACCCATAATTCTTTGGTGATGGTTTATGACTTATGAAAGATGTTTGCATGTAACCAAATTGTAATATTTCATTTAGAACCAAAAATAAGCTATGCGTAAGGCATTGTATCTCAATGTGGCCGACTATTGGTACATTTACCCTATATGTTGAAAATTTTAATATTTTCACAAATGTCGTATTATATACGTCAAAGCATTTTAGCTAAGTCATTATTATTGTTTATTTAAGACACCGTATATTTTTCATTAGACCATCTTTCAGTGAAAAACAAAAATGTTTATCTTAAGAAAGATCACTTTAAACACGTTATTTTCCATGACGTGGGAATAAAATTTATATTGCATATTCCTTAAATGTGTTTAGTCAGCAGTATCTTTATGATAACTATCGCTTCACTCCATATTTCAACTTTTTTTCCTATCGGAAGAAAAATTTATTTATTTGAAAATCTTACTTCACCCAAATAAAGTCTCACAAGTTTTACACAGAAGTACATCACTGTCTCTACCTGTTGTAATTCTGACGCATCTATTTAACAAAGAATTTTTTTTTTCACTGTAATTGACAGACAGGGAAATTGGGAACTCTGGAACTTTGTGTCTGAAAAAAACAAAAAAAAAAAAAACAGTAAAAGGTAAGTGCATTGTTATAATTAATTTTCAAATACAGTATCTTTATTATTCTAACCTCGTGAACCAGTGATATGTCGGATTTTCTATCTGCATAAACATTAAACTAAATGAAGTAAACGTAAAATAAATATAAGAGTAAAATATATATATTTTTAAAAATGTACTATTACTTACCCATCATACGTAGTATAGGGTAAGTCTTGTAATCGTTTTGAAAATTGAAAAAAAAAAATTGACGGATTTACACGTTTCAGACACTGGAGATTCCGAAAAACATATTTTTAGAAAAAAAAATTTTGCCGTCCGTCTGTGTGTCTGTAAACGCTCTAGTTCCCGATAAAATTGAGATAGAGACTTGAAATTTGGTATATACTTAGTATGTAATAATGGGAAGAAGCTTATTGAATATCAGTAACTTCGATTATCCGGAACTATTTTTTTCGGACTCTTGAAATATTCGTTCTGATAAAAGGTATTTGAAATTTTTCGAAATTGTTTATTTTAAGGAGTGAATATAAAAGATAATAAAAAACATAAATTTTGCATATAGCATGAAGTCGATCGGATCATGAGTTGGCGAGATATTTGTAATCCTATTTACCACACTCTTCGATTTTTCATGACCCTCTATTTCAACCAAATTTCAATTCAAAGCTATATTTTAATTGGAAATGAGACGCTTAATCAGATGCAATAAACCGCTAGTTAATAGGATTATCGTTTTTGGATTTATAAGGATGTTTCTCTTACGCAATTCAGTAATAGAGCATTTAAAGTTTATGACGTCATCAAGCCACGATGTTATTCGAATTGCAATGCATTTTATAAGTAGTTTACACATGTTTTATTTTAATATTTTATATTATGCATATCCATGATGGGTAAGTATTACGGTGGCCCCCCAACGACTAGTTTTATAAGCATTCAATATTTGAGGGAGTTAGAATGACAATGGTGTAAGTGATTTGAGAAATGCAGGGTTTTAGTGAAACTTGCCGTAACCCGTTGCATTAAGTGGTCCAACTAGTTCTGCCAATTAGCGACTGCATAAGTGAACTATGACTTATTTCACTGTCACACTGAACAGAAATTAATATACTTTCAGTAAAAATATGATTATCAAGATTTTCAAAATTTTCGACTTACTCCACTGTCATTCTAACTCCCTCATTTATCTTGAAAATCACGTCTAGTTTCATGACTGAAATTTATGTAGTTCCGAAAAAAATTCGTTACAGCATTTTAATGTTAGCGAGGGATACGATTTGGGAAATTTCGTCATTTGATTTACGCATGGTGGAAAGCGTGATCGTGTGAATTTTTTAATATGTATATTTATATGAGATACTTAAGTATTGTCCGGAACAGGACAACTGCACTAATTAAATTAATCACAGTAACCTTCGTTTTTTGACAACTATATAGTTTATTTATTTATTATAACTCATAATTCATTTTTTTTATTATAGCTTATATTTTTTTGGTTATTTATTTATTATTGTTCATATAATATATTTTATTTATTTATTCTTTTTAGCTCACAGGCTATCAAAGCCTGAGAGCTTATGTGCCCGCCGGTTCTGTATGTACGTACGTATGTATGTATGTATGTACGTAACGCGATAACTCTTGATAGAACTAACCGTTTACCTTCAAATTTGTTTATAGGTTCACTGTGTTAAGGCGCTTCCCTGATTAGTTTTCGGGATTGATTGGTTAAGTATAAAGGGGGGGGGGGACGGGGGGGTAATCCCCCCACTTAATTTATATAAATGGGTTTATCATGCAGAATTATTCAGTTTTCCTTCAAATTTTGTTTATAGAGGCGCTTCCCTGATTAGTTTTCGGGATTGATTGGTTAAGTATAAAGGGGGAAACGGGGGGTAATCCCCCCTTAATTTAGATAAATGGGTTTTTCATGCAGAATTATTCGATTTTCTTCATATTTTGTATATATATTCATTGTAATTAGAGACTTCCCTGATTAGTTTAAGGGGTTCATTAGTTAACGATGAGGGGGGGGGGTAACGGGGGGAATGACCCCCCTTAATATATTGTTGATTTCTTTATTTTTCGAGGGGCTTATTTCAAATTCTTTGAAATAAGAGTATAATATACAATTACTGTGAATAGCCTGTGAGCTCAATGACCTCAGTTTAACTGGGCAGTTTTCTTTTTTATTTAAATTCCTACTATTAGCTCACAATCTCTCTCTATATATATTGTTCAAATTTTCAATCGTTAATAAAATATTTTCTATTCATCCACTCAAGTTCAAATAAAAAAAAATTAACTTGTAGTGGATGACATTTTATGTTAATATAGTTTTTTCAAATATTAATTCATTCATTAAATTTAATTATTTAATTTTAATTTTTAAATGGGAGAAAAAAATTCCTTCCATTGTTTTCATAAATGAAATGAAAGATTTATCTCAAATGAGTGATGCCAACAAAAAATAAAATACCGCAACGATGATTATGAAAAAATGTTCAATAAAGATAACGTGGGACATGAATGCTGCACGGGTTTATTTTATATATTTATGATTAAAAAGTAGGATTTGACTTATTTTTTTTTTTTTATATTACTTGTTATACTAGCAAATCCCGCGGCTTTCCCGTGTAATTGTTGAATTATGCCAAGTGGTATTCGTAGATCTATTTTTATTAGAGGAAACTATACTGCTACGGATAATTCTAAAATTACTAATTAAGCCACATTTTCAGTAAACTTCATTCTTATACTGCATTAAGCGAACATGAGACTTAAATGAATAAGAGTTAAAATTAATTCCAAATATATAGTAATTTAGAATGTATTTTGAAGGTTTTCTGCTCATTTCAGTTTTTATTTGAAATTTAGAAATTTTTAAAAACTGTTCTAAGGGATTACTTACATCTTAAAAATAAGCACCATGCCAAATTCCAAGATTCTAGTTAAACAAACTTCTATAACAACTATATCACAGAAATCGCAATTTTACTACTTTTTTGTTCCTGCACACATTAAAATTTCTAATTTTTTAAAAACTGTTCTGTGGATGAATTCATGTCTTTAACGTAATAGGGTAATGTAAAATCAAGTCTCTGTCCCTAACAATTTCAGACAAATCATAGTTTAGTAGGTTTTTAGAACATTTATCGCTCATTTCACACTTTTAAATTTCAAATTTTTTTAGAAGCCGTTCTTAGCGAGCACTGAAATCTTAAAAATAGCCACCATGCCAAATTTCAAGTTTCTAGACCAGAAGCATCATTAAAATGCAATTTTAGAACGCTTTTTGCTTCTGCACCTTTTTAACTTTCGAATTTTGTAAAAGCTGTTCTATGCGAGCATTTACGTATAAAAAATAACAGACATGTCAAATTTCAAGTTTCTATCCCTAACAATTCTGAATAAAGATAATTAAGAACATTTTCCGCTCATTTTACACCATTAAATTTAGAAGTTTTAATAAACTGTTTATACCGAGTGTCTGCATCTTAAAATTTATCACTGTACTAAATTTCAAGTTTCTAACCCGAATAAATCCAACTAAATCATTTAGAACGTTTTCCGCTCATTTCATCCTTTTACGTTTGGAATTTTTTAGAAACCGTTCTTTGCGAGCATTTGCATTTTAAAAGTAACCACTAAGCCAAATACCAAGTTTCTATGCCAACTGTACCACATAAATTGCAGTTTTGGGATTTTTTTTCTCCTGCATCCTTTTAATCCTTTTTTTGCTCCTGTATCATTTTAATCATTTTTTGCTTCTGTATCATTTTAATCATTTTTTGCTCATGCGTCCTTTTAATCCCTTTTTTGCTCATGCATCCTTTTAATCCTTTTTTGCTCGTGCATCCTTCCTCGCATTTTTAGGAAATTGTTCTGAGTGAGCATTTATGTCTCTAGAGTAACAGCTATGCCCAATTTCAAGTTTCTAGCTTTAACAGTTCCAAATAAATCGTAATTTAGAACGTTTTTAGAACACTTTTCGTGCATTTCAGTCTTTTATATTTAGTTTTTTTTTTTTTTTTTTTTTTTTGTTCTGTGCGATTAATTATGTCTGAAAAGTAACCGCTATGTCCAATTTTAAGTTTCTATCCCTAATAATTAAATAGAAATCGTAATTAAGAAGGCTTTCCGCTCATTTCACCCTTTTAAATTGCGAATTTCTTTAAAATCTTACAATCTTATCTCTTCCTTACTTTCTTGCGAATTTCTGTAGTTAGCGAGCATTTGTATCTTAAAAGTAGCCAGCCACGCCAAATTTCAAGTTTCTGTCCTTAACTGTGTCAAATCAACTTATATCAAGTTACTGTACAATTTATGTCGGTACAACACAACACCGACATAAATTATAGCCTATATTAGAGCAGGGACTGTCCCCATAAATTTACCGCTATTATTTTTGAAATCGGTTTGGTTAGTTCCAGAGATTCCATAGAAATTGTAATTTAGAATGTTTTTAAAACGCTTTTCGCTAATTTCACCCTTTTAAATTTCGAATTTTTTTAGAAATTGCTCCTAGAGAGCATTAATTTTCACCATAAATTTGCCACCATTACGTATGAAATCGGTTCGGTAATTCCAGAGGTACCATGCCAAATTTCAAGTTTCTAGGCAATTCAGTATCACAAAAATCACAATTTTAAAACATTTTTCGCTCCTGCATCTCCTGGGGATAGTGGCACTGACATAAAATATAGTCTATGTTGGAGCAGGGACTGTCACCATCAATTTGTCATCATCACTTTTGAAATCAGTTCGGTACTTCCAGAGATTACCCCTACAAACAAACAAACAAACAAACAAAAAAAGCGTTACTTCTTTATAACACTAGTATAGATTATTTACCACTTTTAACAATGTTATGTATTTAATAATGTTAAATTACTGTTTTGAACATGATTGGCAACGATAAACAAGATTGGCAATTGACAACGATTTTTAGCGATCTATCCCCTGGCCCTGTTTATACGCATATATTGTTTTCTTTTATAATACTCGTTTATAACAACAGGAATTTAAAAATAATAGTAATAATAATAATAATAATAAACTATCTATTCAGGATTGCTGAATTGATTTCTCAACGTATAATCATAATAAACATTAAATAATTAATTGATTAAAGCGTATTTTTAAAAGTATATATTACATTCTTTATTGTTTAAAAGTTGTCGTCGTTACAAAATGCTTCGGCTGCTTCATAGCTGGTTGGGCTTAAATGAAAGATTTTTCTGAAATTATTGTTGCCGCCAAAATAAAATACCGCAACAATGATTATATATATAAAAAAAATGTTCAGTAAAGATCAAGTGCGACATAGTTACTGCACGGGTTTATTTTATATTTATGATTAAAAAGCAACATTTAAATATTCAATTCATTTTTCTTTATCAAAACAGATGATGTCATCCTCTAATGCAGTTAAAATACGTTTTTTTTTTTTTTTTTTCTTTTTGCGTTTGCTATTTTCGGCCAGTTTCTACTGCAACTTTAATAGAATAAATGAGATGATATTCTGGCTTGACTAATGTTTTTTGTGGATAGGTTTAGTCCTTAATTTTTTAGAAGTTTATACCTGCATCTAAGAAATATTAGATATTGCTGAAAAACATTAAACTGCAGTGCGAAATCTTCTCACGCCACGGGTCCACTGGTTAAAATTTATAAATCTTAATGACACCTTTCAATCGTCGTAAGATACATTAAAATTAATCAATTAGCTCATGAGTATTTTGTGTCTTGAAAGATTCGTTGATGCATTGATTCTTTCGGCTTTTTCCGGTTTTCTCAAAGACTGTTTTATATGAGGGGATTAGAATGACAGTAGAGTAAGTCAATATTTAGTAATTCGGAAAATGAAGGGTTTTGTGAAACTTGTCGTATTGCCGTTGCATTAAGTGGTGCAACTTGTTTTGCCCTGTAGCGGCTCCCAAAGTGAACTATGGCTTATTTGACTGTCGCACTGAATAGAAATTAGTATACGTTCAGTGAAAATAGGGTTATCAAGATTTTTCAAATTTTTGACTTACTCCATTGTCATTCTAACCCCCTCATATATCGCGATGCGACAAACTGCAGATTGTACCTAGAAACTTTCTCTCAGACTCCCTGACAAGTTCCTATTCCGGACAAACCAACCGACGAAACCGACTTATCTTTTTTGAATTAAGATATTTTTTTTTACATTTTTATTTATTAATTAATTAATTTTCTTTTGACCAACATGCTATCCCAAATCCCAAGCTAAACTCGGATTTTGTTTCACAAAACTAGTTAGAAATAAATATTGGGTTGGCAAATAAGTTCGTTCGGTTAATGATCTCTACACACATCGTATATTTTAATGAAGTATGTATTGACCGTTATTATTGATGACCTTTTACCATTTTTCCACCAACTCCATAATGTCGCTTTCGTAGAACGTATGTGACTTATCGGTGAAATACATCTCCATATGCGTTTTTACAGCCTTCTCGTCAGCGTGGATGAAGTCATTCAAAGAATTTTGCGGAGATAATCCAAGCGGTAATCGGATGGCGCCATGTCCGGTGAATATGGAGGATTAAGCAAAACACACAAGTCAAAACTCTAGAATTTCTATCAGGTGATTAATTACACAAAGGACAGCAGCATCTTTACGATTAACAAATTCTGTCTGTTCTTGGTGTAAAGCGTTGTTCAGTTTATTTAATTGCGAGCAGTATACAATCGAATCAATGATTCTGCCTGCTGATAATAAAGCACACCCTTGAAATCCCTCACACGGAGATAAATGCTTCTTGGGATATGCTGTTACGCCTTTGAAGTTGCTTGCGATTGCTCGTTGCTTTGTCCCCACAATCTTTTTCGCATTACATTATTCTAGATGATCTATTTTTCATTTCCAGCCGCCATTATTTCAAACGAGTTTCCTTCTTCTGACGTTTCAGCAGGGAATCGCAAATGGAAATGCGATTGATCGAATTCGCCTTGGTCAATTTATCCGGCATCCAAATATCGAGACGGGAGACGTATCCCAGTTGGCGCAAATGATTTTTCACGCTTGTATGGGAAATATTTAACACTGTAGCAATCTTCCGCTGTTTGGGATAGATTACCATCAACAATTGTTTTGCCATCGCTCGAATCAATCTCAGTCGGGCGACCGAAGCATGACGCATTATTGATGTTAAAATCTCCATAACGAAAGTTGGTAAACCACTTTCGACACACGCGTTCTTGTAAGGCATCATCCTTGTACATATTGCCTATCTTTCTTCGAGACGCCACCGCTCGTTTGACTTTTTTGAAAGAATGCAACAAAATATGACAATTAGGCACATTTTTCGCGTCTATTTTCATAGCTAGGCCCGCACGTTATACAAACGTTTACGAAACAAAACATTCACTGGCAGATTCCGTGAAACATTATCTTTCAATCGCACAGTTGAGTTGCGCAGTGGTGCCAAGAAAGGGAAGGCGAAAACGAAATGAACGATAACCCGATGAAAGATCGAACGAACTTATTTGTCGATCCATAGGAATAGAATTTTTAATTTTCTTTGCAATAATACACTTCTTTATTAGTTTCTATAGCTAATAGTTCAATTTAGATCAATAACTGTTCTAAAAACAATTACAAAAAATTAGAACACATATTGAAAAGAAAAAAAAGAGGAAGTTTAGAAGTTTAAAGAACGAGTTAGAAATTTTACAGAACGATTTTAGAATCAGTGTTTCGCGACAAAGCTATTGATAACATTATTTTTATTTGATTATAATTTATCTTTGATGATAAGTCAAATTGCTAAGATTTGTCAAAAGCCAGAAAGAACCATTGCAGGGGGGTGATCCCCCCCTCCCCCCGTTCAAGACTGTACATATGTCAGGGAAGTTTGGTAATAATGCGATGATTCAAAAATTTATTACTTAGTATAACAGACCTTTATTTTTTCCAGCTCTTTTAAATCTGAAAAATGAAAACAGATGCAGGTGTCGATGAGAAATTGTTCTCAACAACTCCCATCTCCTTGAAGCAAAAGCTCGACATGGCTGAAATAACTGGACGAGATGGTTTTTGGCAACGGCGAATTTTCCTGATTATCGCCTTCCTTCACATACCTTGTGCTTTTCACATTTACTCCATGTCTTTCTTAGCTCCGAATATCGACCACTGGTGCGCTCGCCCTCCTGAAGCCAAGAACGTGAGCGTAGAAGAATGGAGAATTTTAGCCATACCTCCGGATAATCAGCATTGTTCCAGGTCAGTTGATGTTTGCTGTTAGACTGAGTAATTTCCATTTTCTTTATGACATGTAATTTGGGTAAGTAGTTAAATGAGGGGGCTAGAATGACAGTGGAGTGAGTCAATATTTGCCGAAACGTCAGTTGAGGCTGATTGTGGAGACGCGAAAAGTTTTTGTTTTCTGTTTGTTTGTCTGTCTGTCTGTTCCGCGATAACTGCCGCAAAAATTATCCGAATAGGTTGATTTTTGGTAGGTATGTTGCCGAGATACCCGGAATTAGTTGTATAGTTTTTGGTTAAATTTGGTTCATTCGTTCGAAAAATATAGAACATTTCTTTTTAGGTCATAATGCTTTCCTATGGGAATGCAGACGATTTTCAAATTTCATTTTTAACTGAAATGAAAATCGCATATTTGAATAATAGATTCAAACGTGGAATTATTAATGCTAAATTTTCGATTTGGAGGTTTTAAATATATCCAATGGCTTTAAAAATTTGCTGATACATTCATTAGAATTTAGAAATTTATTGTTTAAATTATTGGAAACATTTTTGTATCTGTTCGAGAAATATAAAACATTTTATTTTCCTATTTTTTACAAATTTTAAAATGCATTTCTTTATACTTTGCTCTTTAATTTATTTGTTGCTTAGCAACCCCATTTCAAAGAATATCAAAATAATAAAATTCAAGTAACTCGCACTATTTTGCTGCAAGATTTTAATATCAAAATAAATTATTTTTGTATTTTATTGACATAAATGAAGAATTTATTTTAATACAAGTTTTTTCTTCTTTTTTTTTAATCTAAAAAGTTACATGAATAAGAAGTTCATAAGAATTTCAGAATATCATTGCATAAACCGTGTTTAATTGAACGCTTCTAATTTCTGAAACCTCCGAAGTATTTTATACGCTTATAAATATGTATGTAATATAAAAAAATTAAATTGTGGATTATAAGATGCTAAATAGTAGGAAAAGTGAGATTAAAAACCAATGACTTTTAAGAGCTGACGTTGAGGCTCCTGATCTGCAGATTTACCAGTTAATAATTTGAGAAATGAAGGGTTTTGTGAAATTTGTCGTATCGCCGTTGCATTAAGTGGTCCAACTTGTTTTGTCCTCTAGCGACTCTCTAAGTAAACTATGACTTATTTGAATGTCACACTGAACAGAAATTAATATACGTGCAGTGAAAATAGGGTTATCTAAATTTTTCAAATTTTTGACTTACTCCACTGTCATTCTAATCCCCTAAAATGAGTCATTCTCCTAGAAATGTACAAAATCATGTCTCAGAATCTCTCTACTTTTCTATTTAAAAAAAATAAGTAACGCTGTCGCCGCAGCTGCTGTAAATAAAATTTTGTGACCGGAGGTCTTTCTCGGCTAATATTAAAAAAAAAAAAAAAAATCTTGCATATAAAAATATGAAAATTGGTAGTTTTATAGAGAAATATTCCGTAAACACGCTGAAGCTGACAATTTTTAAATCGAATAATTATATGAAGAGCTATTTAATGTTGAAGTTAGTCAAAAGTGTTCGATTCCAAAAGTTTTATCGAAACAAAAACTATACAGTTTAACCATATTTTGCAGGGACATACTTAACAAGCCTGTGATGTGCAATATGTAATCGTTTCTTTTTTTAATTTGACTAATTTTTTTAGAGAAGTTTTTTTTTTTCAATTTTTCATTCAAATTTTCATTATTTCAATACAGATTTATTTCCCCCTTTTTTTTTTTTTTTTTTTTCTTTTTTTTTTGCCAAATTAATAATAATATTTCCTTTTAATTAAAAAATGCATTTGCGTCGCTAAAGACATTAAAAACAGAAAAAAAATAGATCACGTGTTAAAAGCAGGAAATGGGGAAAATTATGTCATAAAAATTTATTTACACGTAAATATTAAAAAGAGAAAGAAAACTTTAAATTAATGATTAAATTATTACGCGTAAATAGCAATAAATGACGAAATTACATCAGATTTAAAATGACCAAACTAACCAAACTGACCAAATATTGCCAAACAGTTTCATTTCAAAAATATATTCACACGAGAGATCTATTTCTTATTTCGAAAAGTCTTTTTACCTATTATTGCCAATTTTAAAATGCGTAAATAATAATATTTTCTTGCAATTAAAAAATGTATTATTGCCTGAATATTAAAGAGAGAAAGAAAACTTTTGTGAAAATTACGTCATATTTAAAACTTTTCCTATTAAACATCTTTTTTAAAACAATTCATGTAAAACGTCTTATTTAAGACAATTATCTTCTAGTGTCGTTATAAAATTCCGGGGGCCAGCAAGATTGTTTACTTAGTCATTTTATACAAGTTAATTTTAAAATGTTTAATTGGTCGCATTAAATCAATCTCGAAAACAATCGTTAACTGTCACGACAGCAGTTGATTCGACTTTAAAATCCCTCAGTCAAAGTCAAACGAATCGAAAACTGATTACAGAAGATCGCCAGTGGTAGTTTAATTATAATTCAATCTTCTGTAATCTTTTAAAACAAAAAATTAGCGTGTTTTTAGCGACCGTGGTGACTGAACGGGGGTTGGCGAGAATAGCTTGCAGGGGGCAGAGCCCCCTAGGGTTCATTAAAAAAGTAATTGCAATTGAGAAAATGATATTGGAAATGTGGTGTGGTATAACCAAGCAATACATGTAAATAATTAAATGTGAAGAGAACGTGCAACACCTCAACTCCGTTATTGATGTAAAAAAGGCACGAGCTAATATGAAAGGAGAGGATGTCATGATTTGAACACTATTAGGGGAGTTTCATTAAAAAAAACCTGTAACATGTGGCTGGCTGATATTTGATAAGGGAGATTTTGAGTACTTCTCTGTAATATTATTTCTGTAAATTGGGCACAAAGTCATTTTGAGTTGTGTTAGCTTATCGTTTAACTGCCTGCTGCTTATTTTCTTATGTGCTTTGTGTTGATTAAATGTTTGTGTTCGTTTTTTA
The DNA here is from genome assembly GCA_963931845.1 of Maratus michaelseni. NCBI lineage: Eukaryota > Metazoa > Arthropoda > Arachnida > Araneae > Salticidae > Maratus > Maratus michaelseni. Next base: position 156,228,315 of record OZ007600.1, on the reverse strand, counting down.
ATCCAATGTAGTCAATTGAAATATTTTGTGATGAAGTCATCTTGCTTATCTAGTAATCGCACATATAAATATGAAAAAAATAATTTTTCATACTAATAATGTGACCTAAGTGCCTGACAAATCATGTCCGTGGTCTTTCACAGTACTAGTTTGTACCACTCACTGGATCTAAAAGATTGATATAATACACTTCAGTAGGATAAATTACTTATTTTTAATCCAATGCTTTATACAGCTAATCTCCGGTTCAATTTCTAAGCGTAATTTTGTGTATTTATAGTTTTATTTAATAAAAAAAGACTGTCATAAGTAATTGAATCATGTCCGTGGACAGAGATTAAAACTTCTAACGTAAATAGTTCACTAGATGGCAGTAAAAAAACTTTACTGTGAAAGAGAAGCTTGTTAATCATTTTAAATGTACTAAAATCATTTTAAATGTACTTGTATCATTTTAAATGTCATTATAAATGTCATTATAAATTTTTATCTGCGTAAAATATATATATTTTTTAATGATAAAATCACGAATGTACTAATCGCACTACGAGATCCGTGTACAAGGTGTAAACAGGATATATAAAATTAAATACAACAGCATGTAATATTAACTGCAGAAAACTTAACTCAGCAATAACATTCAACTCAGCCGAATATTTAGCGTGCTACAAATAATTTACATAAAAGAAATCAGGTCTGTGGATATAGGATATAACGTAGTGTAGCCAAATCTAACGGATTTTTATTCAGAAATTTCGAATTCTCACCAGAAAATGTCAATAGTTATTATTGCTTCATAAAATGATAGACATTCCAGTGTTGTCAGATTGGGAATTTTGTCTCCATTTTGGGGGATTTTGAACCTGTAGGACAGAGGTTCCCAAAGTGTGAGCCCTTGGGGCTCCGCCTATACTTTCCAGGGGCTCCGCGGCGTTCTATGAAAATAAACAAAACAGAAAGAAATTAGAATATTGCAAGGAACAATTTTTCGAAAGTATGTAGGAATTTTTGAGTGTGTGTGTGTCAAAAATAAATACATCTATCACTGGGTTGCAAAATACTATAATATATGTTTTAAAATCATATAAAAAATTTGCTTTATACATGTATTTTCTATATAATATTTTTGGTTTTAACTACTTTATGTTTCTGCATTTAATGTCTTTTAAAAATTCGATTCAAAATAAGTTACAAGAAATAGTATTCTGAATCGAATGCACAACGTGAATCGAAAGAGCAAATGCGCGCCAATGCTGTTATCTCTGTTTACCGAACAAAAGGGAGAACAGTTTTGTTCTTTGGAGCTAGCTCCGCCTAGTCATATGTTTATAATTATATATATATATATATATATTTTTTTTTTGGGGGGGGGGGGGGTGTTAGTAACCAGTGCAAAACAATTCAACCACCATTTTTCACGCTAAACTCTTATACGTTATTGCTCGTCACACTTTGTGCAAAATAAAAAAAAGTTCTATTAGCATTTAATATTTGCATATATTGTATATTGTATTATTTTTATTTTTGGAATTTTAATTTCCTTAAACTGTTTATTTTAATTTTTATTAAATTTTAATTGTTTAAATCTCTTATCCTATTTTTCATGTATTTAATTTTTAAAACAATGTTTGTCGCTTAAAATGTTTTTTTTTTTTTTTTTTTTATAAAATCTTGTATCATTTAAAGTCCCTCACTAGATTCATTTTACATTTGTGTATATATATTTCTTTTTCTTTTTATAAACTTTGATTTCTTTAATATGTTTATGTTATTTGTATTAATTTTTAGTTATTTAAATTTTCTGTACTGTTTTCCATAGTAAAACAATGTTTGTCGCTTAAAACATCTTTTTTATAACATCTTGTATCATTTAGAGCCCCTTATTAGATTCATTTTACATTTGTGCATATTGTGTACATACGGGGTGTCCGAAAAGTCTCAAAACGGTCGAATAACTCGAGAAATATACATCGGATTGAAAAACGGAGAAATGCATGTTCAATATTTTTGAAAAATCTATCTAGGGATATCAAAGTTGCTCCCCAACTCTACCCCCCCCCATGGGGGGAAAGGGGGGCAAATTTGAAATCTTAAATAACAACCCCCTTTTTTACTGCAGATTTAGATTCTGCGGGGGGAAAATACGTAACTTTCGTATTGAACATTTTCATTGGAGAATCGTAGATGGCGCTGCAATTGAGTACAATGCAGTGAGAATCATTTACATTGAAAAGTCTGGAAACGGTCGAATAACTCGAGAAATATACATCGGATTGAAAAACGGAAAACTGCATGTTCAATAGTTTTGAAAAATATATTTAGGGATATCAAAGTTTGACCGCCCCAACTCTGCCCCCCCCCCTCTTTTGTATTGCAGATTCGGATTCTACGGGAAAAAATACGTAACTTTTGTATTTATAATTTTCTTCGAAACATCGTATATGGTGCTGTAATCGAGTAAAATGCGGTGAGAATCGTTTCCATTGCATTGCAATGTCTGGAAACGGTCGAATAACTCGAGAAATATACATCGGATTGAAAAAAGGAAAAATACATGTTCAATATTTTAGAACAATCTATTTAGGGATATAAAAGTGCCATTTTTCTAAAATACTGAACACTTATTTTTTCGTTTTTCAATATGATGTATATTTCTCGAATCATTCGAGCTTTTCCAGACATTGCAATGGTAACGATTCTCACTGTATTTTACTCTATTACAGCGCCATCTACGATGTTTCAAAGAAAATATTAAATACAAAAGTTACGTATTTCTTTCCGTAGAATCCGAAACTGCAATAAAAAAGGGGGGGGGGGTTATTACTTAAGATTCCAAAGCTGCCCCCCTTTCCCCCAGGAGGGCAGAGTTGGGGGGGCAACTTTGATATCCCTAAGTAGATTTTTCAAAGCTATTGAACATGCAGTTTTCCGTTTTTCAATATGATGTATATTTATCGAATTATTCGACCGTTTCCAGACTTTTCAATGGAAACGATTCTCACTGCATTGTACTCGATTACAGCGCCATCTACGATTTTCGGAAGAAAATGTTCAATACGAAAGTTACGTATTTTTCCCGTAGAATCTGAATCTGGAATAAACAAATGGGGTTATTATTTAAGATTTCAAAGTTTCCCTCTTCCCCCCAGGGGGGCAGAGTTGGGGGTGGTAACTTTGATATCCCTAAATAGATTTTTCCGATGTATATTTCTCGAGTTATTCGACCGTTTCCATACTTTTCGGACGCCCTGTATATTTCTTTTTTTTTTTATAACTTTAATTTCTTTAATCTGTTTATGTTATTTGTATATTTAAATTTTCTATACTGTTTTTCATAGTAAAACAGTGTTTGTCGATTAAAACGCTTCTTTTTTGTAACATCTTGTAACATTTAATAAACCCCTCATTAGATTCATTTAATATTTGTATGCGTTGTGTATATAGTTTTCTTTTTTCTTTTTGTAACTTTTATTCCTTTAATCTGTTTATTGTATTTTTATTAATTCTTAGTTATTTAAATTTTCTATGCTGTTTTACATAATTGTACTTAATTTTTAAAGCAATGTATGTTACTAAACACGCATTTTTAACTACTTTTATCACTTAACAACCCCTCTTTAAAATTTTGTTTTAATTGGTCTCGACATTGGCTAAGACTCTTATGTTATGATGCTACATTTTCCTATCAAAAATAAGGCTGTAGCAATTAAAAAATATATATATTTGTTCTTTACATTTGTCATCACACTAACAATCTAAACTTTTGCTCAGTTCCATCCCTTGCTTAGACTTTTCGTTAAAGAGTATCCGCCCTGATATAAATTTAATCTCACCCATATATCCCGTTTTGTTAGTAAAGTTATTCTACTAGTTGTAGTTCTTTTAACATGTGTAGATTTTAACCGTATATCTATTATGAGGCAAAAAGAATAGCGAAAGAAAGTTTCTTTCAAAACTATAGTTAATAGTTAAACAGTTCAAATTAAACATCCAAAAAAAGTGAACGATGCTTCGCCTAACAATACAGGTTATAGATTTTTGCCCCGCCCACTGAAACACTAAAACGATTATTTGCTTCTAAATGTATTTTTTTTAAATGGTTCAAAAGAAGAAGCTCAGAGGCGATTCGTTTTCGTTGCATGTTTAGAAGTACTAGAAACGTAAAGAAGAATGAAAAAAGAATCCGTAATCGCATGACTCTATTATGGGTGGGCGGGACTAGCGATAACGTCGTATATAATTACTCATGGGAGACTGGGCTTACGCATTTTCTTTCTTTTTGCGAGTAGCCTATTGGGGATTATACAGAAGTCTCTCTTTGTAAACGAAAACTGTAACACATACCTTGTTTTCTGTGTGTGTGTGGTTTTCGCCATTAATAATGATAGTTTCACGTAGGCCCCAATGCAATGCATAACTCAGACAGGGTTACCATTTTGATCTTTAATTCCGAGTTCATACCTGAAATCCTGAAAGAATATTTTTATTTTAAAAATGGATGTCATTAACCCCTTAACAGTATTGCTCGAACGTCGCTCGGGTAAGAAGAGTTTGTTTTCTTCGTTACTAAAAGCTTTCAGAAACCACAAATTTTTAACTATAATTTTTGCTGTATTTGGCGGACATATCTCGATTATACAAGGCAGATATTTTAATGCAAAAAAGTTGTTTGTAGTTCTTATTTTAATTTATTGTGTCCAATAATAGTAATATTAAATAAAACTGTTAAGAAGTTAAATAATAGAAAATTTGATTTTTGAAATATCTAGTATGAATTCAGAATTTCTGTATCAAGAAAAGGGCAAACTGAGAACCTTGGCCATGTTGGAAACTACTGGTTCGGATTCTTATCCAGCAGATCTTTCTCTGCTCCATAGGCATATTAATTTGTAAACGATCGAGTACCGTGGGGTTAAGGGGCTCCGCCTTAGAAATTCTTCCCCAAAAGGGCTCCGCGAGCCCGAAAGTTTGCGAACCACTGCTGTAGGGGATTATTTTGGGGACTATCAATATTTTTGGGGAAAAACTTGGGGAGTTTTTTTCATCATTTCACGTAAAGCTTACTTTTAGTCATTTAGAAAAACTGGATCTGTCTCGAACTCAATTTTGATTCGGAAAATGAAATTGATGAAGATAGAGTATCTACTTTTTATCTTCATGATGGAAATAAAATTCGGAAATCGGAAATATCAATCATTATTCTCGTGGTCGTGCTCGTCGTTTATAGCATTACAGCTTACACGTTTCTTTGCATCATTTTCAACCATTTGTGTACGTTTTTAACGCTGTGACAACGGAAGTTCTATTATTACTTTTTATATCAGGTTTTTTGTATTTCTTTTCTTTTTTTAATAATTAAAATCTTAAAACATTGTTGTTGTTCTTTTCCTAAACTAAATGTCATTTTAAATATAATATTTTTTTGTATTTTCATCAAAACAAATTGTAACGGGAGTACATAAGATTTTGATTTAAATATTTGGTAAACATAAATAAAGATATGACTGGACGACTTTCAATCTTAAATTGCTAAAGATTCAGAAACTATGCTCAATAAATTACGTAGATGGAATATTTTACGATAGTCAATTAAATATAATTTTAAATGTTTATTTTTTGTGAATGGGGAATTCTTTCAAAAAAAAAAAAAGCTTGATTTGGGGAAAATTTTTGAACTGAAATTTGTTAAATATTTTTTTATAGTGATAATTAAAAATTAAAAATTTACATTTTTGAGAAAAACTTTGTAGGGGAACAAGCTTGATTCAAATGTTCCATTCTTCCTTGATTCAAATGTTCCATTTGACTCAATTATGTAACACATATTTATTTTTTTGCTGTTTGTATTTATGAAAGTTTTCTCCTGAAGATGGTTATAAAGAATAACCGAAACGTCGAGAATTGTTTATATATGTAGTTTTAAAGTAACTCATATTAAATATAAACGAAATATACGTTGGAAGCAAATGTTTGATGTTAGTATTAACTTAAACTATTCAAAATTTTCTGGCATGAATTCGGAATTTCTTAATAAAATATCCCATCACTGAATATACAAATGATACAAATATATGAAAAAAATGTAATTTTAATAAAATATTTCTCACAATCTGGGAAAACACTGGCATGATGTTAAGTAAATCCAAAGCAATACAAAAACACATTCTTTCTTAATCTTTGAATATATATTGTTGTGAGCTCGGGGTTCGAAAGGACTGATGCCAATATATAAGAACAATAAAAAGGCTTTATTCACTATAAACAGTGCAATACGATCACAAATATCTTCTGAAAATTACAAGATATTCAGTAATCTTCAAATCCAATAAAAGCGCAGCAAAAAATTTCACACAGAAACAATGCGTTCAATACGACGTATCAACGACAAAATCGATCCGAGTAACACAGTTCTCAATGCAAAGCCTCTCGTATGAATTCAATCGCAGTTGACAGACAACTAACTGAACTGAACTGATGGAGGTCCTTATATAGGTTTCAGAGATCTTTCCAGATTATTCCAGAGCCTTCAGATGCTAGAAATTACCAGAAAGTGCTTTAACTTTCGATAGAGAACCCAAACAAGAAAGGATCCCAATGTATAGGTATAAGGGGGGTGTGGTTGCACAAAAACTCGCCAAATCCGTCGCCAACTTGGCGACATTTGGCGATATATCGCGAAATTTGGCGACAAAAATAAGTCGCCAAAACCATCGCCAACTTAGCGAAAAACCCATTCCTTGGTGATTTTCCAATAGAACTCCATTATAAAACCGATGCTGTAAGGTTGTTTTCCTTGCAAACCACCTGAGGCCTTTAGCATTGAGTTACATGATGCTCAATACGAAATACATTAATAATACTGCAATTTTCACAATAATAAAATAGAATAAATTTAAACAAATGGAATATTTACAGATATATACAGAATTCATAACATTGCCCCCCTCTCAAGGACTGCACGTCCCGGGCAGTTCAACCTTTGATCGGAAAGCAAACCCGTTACCAGCAAATGCTATACTATTCAAAACACATTCATAATGCTGAATTATACAAAATATACACTTATTTAAAAATAAAATTAAATTAAAGCATAGACATTATTACATACAAGTATTTAAATAATAACAATAATAATGATAATGCTAAGCAAAATAAATAATTACATTAACTTATATACAAGACCATGGTCATACTAATTTACATTATTTACATTACACTATTTACAATCAATGAACTAAATACTATGTGAACTATGTACTATGGCCATAGTATGGAGCTAGCCTGTCGTAATGAACGACTCTAGGCTTCGAATTTGGTGACTTTCGGATCCGAATTACGACATCGTTCAGTCTGTTTAGGACTGTATAAGGACCGTCCCAGTGCGGTTGCAGTTTGGGAGAAAGTCCTTTACGTCGAGTCGGATTATAAAACCAAACCTTGTCACCTTCTTTGAATTGATGTCCCGTGGCTTTCGTGTCGTACTTGGTCTTCATCTTCTCCGTCTGTATATTGATCCGCTCTCGAGCCAAGTTGTGGACGTCTTCAAATCGTGCCTGGAGATTCTGCACGTATCCCTCTGGCGATGAAGGCGCATCTGGAGGACGACCAAAAATCAGATCACAAGGTAGACGAAGATCACGACCGAAAAGCATCTGAGACGGGGAATAGCCGGTTGTTTCGTGGACGGCGCTGCGATAGGCGAGAAGAAACAAGGGAAGTTTTTGGTCCCAGTCTTGTTGGTTTCTTGAGACTAGCAGTGAGAGATTGTTGAGGATGGTACGATTAAATCTCTCAACCATGCCATCCGACTGTGGATGTAAAGGCGTCGTCCTAATTTTGTCCATTCCGAGAAGTTGACAGAGACCCTCAATCACAGCAGAGATAAAATTTCTCCCCTGGTCCGAATGCATTTGGAGAGGGACTCCATACCTTGATACCCACTGGTGTACCAAGGCATCCGCAACCGTAGAAGCTTCTTGATCAGGGATGGCATAAACTTCAGGCCATTTTGTGAAATAGTCCATGACAACAAGGAGGTATTTGTTGCCATCAGCACTTCTTGGCAGAGGACCTAGGATGTCAAGGGCGATACGTTCAAAAGGTGCTCCTACATTGCAGAGATGTAGTCTTCCTCGGCTACGTTTCTTTGGTCCTTTCCGAGCTGCACATGCATCGCAAGATTTGCACCATTGTTCGACGTCAGCTCTCGCTTTTCCCCAGAAGAAGCGCTCTCGGACTCTGTGTAATGTTTTCATGACTCCAAAATGGCCACCAGTGGGACTGCCATGTAATTCTTCGAGGACCTCTGGGATTCGAGATCGAGGAAGTACCAACTGCCACCGAGATGTTTTCCCATCTTCCGATTCGAATTTTCGGAACAGGACACCATTCTTGACGTGGAGGGAGTTCCAAAGAGCCCAATATTGCTTTGTCGTAGGACTGTAAGTCGAGATGTCTTTCCAACTGGGCTTCGTGCTAGAAGATTCTAATAACTCCAAGATTGGTTTGATGTCAGAGTCTGCCATTTGATCTTCTCGAATCTTCTCATCACTCTAGGGATCTGGTGGCGTCAATAGTGAAGTCTTCGTCTGGCGTATGACATATTCGGGATTATACTTGCTCTCCGCTCTGGAACAATAGCGACATCTCTCGGGACACGGTCTTCTTGATAGGGCATCGGCGTTTCCATGCGATGAGCCTCTGCGATGCCTGATGTCAAAGTCGTATTCCTGGAGTCGTTGTATCCATCTGGCTACTTGGCCCTCTGGGTTCTTAAAATTCATCAGCCATGTTAGGGATGCGTGTTCAGTACGAAGGAGAAATTTCCTGCCATAGAGATAGTGATGGAAGTGTTCTATGGCTTTCACTATAGCTAATAACTCCTTACGAGTGACGCAATAATTCCGCTCTGGTTTCGACAAACATTTGCTCCAGTATGCTACGACTCGTTCTTGGCCATCTATTTCTTGGGAAAGTACAGCGCCGACACTTTCATGACTGGCATCCGTGTCCACAATGAACTGTTTCTCGGGGTGCGGAGAGGTAAGGACTGGAGAGGATGTGAGAGCTTCTTTCAGCCGCTGGAAGGAATTGTCGCATTCTTGTGTCCATAGAAACTTCTGCTTACTTTCAGTGAGCCTATGCAATGGTCTTGCGATGTTGGAGAACCCCTGGACAAACTTTCTGTAATAAGTGCATAGTCCCAGAAAGCTTCGCAACTGATGGACGTTTTCCGGACGCTTCCAGTTCTTTACTGTAGACACTTTTTCAGGATCTGTTCGAACACCTTCAGCTGAAATGATGTGTCCTAGATAATTTACTTCCCGTTGGAAGAACTTGCATTTCAAAGGGTTCAGCTTTAAATTCGCCGCTCTTAGCTTCGTTAACACTTTTCGAATATTTTCTAGATGTTCTTCAAACGTGCGGCCACCAATGATGACGTCGTCTAGGTAGATGAGACAAGCTTCAAAAGTCAGGCCTTTTAACACAGTCTCCATGGGGCGCTCGAACGTTGCTGGAGCATTGCAGAGCCCGAACGGCATAACTTTGAATTGCCAAAGTCCTTGTCCAGTAGTAAATGCAGTCTTCTCTTTGTCATCAGGATGGATCTCTACCTGCCAATATCCACTCTTCAAATCCAGTGTGGAAAACCATTTATGTCCTGAAAGAGTATCTAGCGTGTCGTCTATTCTTGGTAGAGGATAGATGTCCTTCTTCGTGATATCGTTAAGTTTACGATAATCCACACAAAATCTTGTGGAGCCATCTTTCTTTCGGACCAACACGATGGGAGAGGCCCACGGACTTGATGACGGTTCGATGATGTCACTATCCTGCATCTGTTGTAAGAGCTTAGACACCTCTTCTTGTTTAGCGAACGGCAAACGTCTGGGATGCTGTTTAATCGGTGGATGGCCGGCAGTATCAATTCTATGCCGTGTCAGTGAAGTGCGACCAATATCACTCTCGTTTTGAGAAAACACATCCTTAAATTCCTGGAACAGTCTTTCTGCTGCATGTCTCTGTTCAGGAGATAAATTTTCATTTCGTCCAATTTCAGGTGTTAAACTTGTAGGCGGCTCCGACAACATCAAGCTTGGGTCTTTGCATACACAGGTGACTGGAGCACAGGTTGCAAGCACTTCACCCTTCTGGATAATTCTAGACTTTTCACTTACGTTTGCAATTCTCACGGGTATCACATCTCTCGACAGATCTACCAGCGCTGATGCTATTAGCACTCCCTTTGGGCACTTCTCAGAATATCCAGTCAAGCCATACTGGAAAATTCTTTCGTTTCCAGTTACTCCAGGTATCATCATTTCGGTTCGAGGAGGGATGATAACATCTGCCTTGGCTGTGATCCGTTGAATGGACCCGGACTCATTTCCAAGTTTAAAAATAGTGACATCTTCTTGAGCAGAGCGTAACTCATTATTCTTAAAATCCAGTGTAAATCCATGCTCTTTTAAAAAGTCCAGTCCGAGTATGAAAGGATCTGAAATATCGGCCACATAGACTGTATGATGGTAAGCGGCGTTCCCAAACTTTATTTCCAGTGTCATTCTTCCAAATATGTCGATCTTATCTCCGGTCACAGTTTGAAGGATAACACGTGGCGGGGTCCAGGAGAGTTTTTCTTTCAGCCGCTGAGCTAGATCTTTCCGAATGATGGTCACATTGGCTCCTGTATCGATGATCATATTACAGGGCAAATCATTCACACTTCCGACTAGAAAAACTCCGTTTTCGCCGCAACTTCTTGCAGAAATTTCACATACTTAAAAATGAGGCTTCTTAAGATCTGGCAACCTCCACCCCGTGAGATGACCATTAATCAGTTTTCCTGCTCCTCCGTTCGCGGGTGAGCTATTACCTTCAGTGCTGGGTCGTCTTGGGCAGTCGATTTGATATGGCCTTCTCCACCGCATTTCCAGCACTTGATCTTCCTGTAAGGCTTGTTGGCCATTAAGGAGTTCATCTGTCTCATTATGTCCTTCATCTGCTGCTGTAAGCGCTCCACAGCTCTATCCGACGTCTCAGGCAGGTTGGCTGCTCGCACAAAGTGTCGATCTTTCCTAGTAGCTTGCTGGGCTGCCTCGAATTTCAGAGCGTAAACCAAAGCCCCTTTTAGATAATTGAGATCTGCAATCCGGAGTGCTGTCTGGATCTCAGGGTCACGCACACCATCGATAAAATGTTGCAGAGCTAAACTTTCTCTAATTTCAGTCGGACAGCCAGGATAAGCAAGGTGGGAAAGTCTCTCGACATCCGTAGCAAGCTCTTGCAGGGATTCAGTGGATTTCTGCTGTCGAGATTTGAGCTGGAGTCTGCTATATTCCTTCATGCATTTCTCGCCAAAGCGTAATTCTAAGGTACTGACGAGCGTTTCAAAATCCAGCGGTTCGTTAGCAGGCAAAGTCTGTAGGACGTCGGCAGCATCAGCTCGTAGAGAAGCAGCTAACTGGCAAGCCTTTGTCTGGGAATCCCATCCATTGGCGTCCGCTACGATCCCAAATTGTGTCTTAAAAACTGGCCATGAGGATTTTCCGTCATAGGTCGAGAGTTTAATACAGGAACGAGGAAGCATAGATTGATACTTGACATCTTCGGTATAGCTTCCGGCAGTTATCTTCTGTTTCTTGACTTTTTCCAAATCTTTTTTTACATTCTCTATGCTTTCTTCGACGGTCTTGGCGATCTTTTGAACTTTTTCTTCTACTCTTTCTTCAACGGTCTCGGCGATCTTTTGAACTTTTTCTTCTACTCTTTCTTCTACGGTACTGGCTGTCCTTTGAATTTCTTCTACCTTTCCTTCTATTTCTTGAAATCTTCCTTCAACTTTGTTTTCCACACCGTCAATTCTGTCATTTAAAGATGTTATTTTATCCTCTATTAAGTCTTTCAACTCTCCAAGGTTGGTTGACATATCCTTCTTCATTTCATCTTTTAAGTCGCCAAGGTTGGCAGTCATTTTCTCATCTATCGCTGACATTTCCTTCTTCATTTCTGCCGACATTTCCTTCATTTCAGCCTGGTTCGCAGTCATTTTCTCATCCATCGCTGACATATCTTTCTTCATTTCTTCTTTCAACTCGCCAAGGTTGGCAGTCATTTTTTCATCCATAGCTCCTAATTTCTCCAATAATTTGTTCAGTTGCTCCTCCATTGCTCTTGTAATCGGCATTCAACCCCACTCCTGACACCAAATGTTGTGAGCTCGGGGTTCGAAAGGACTGATGCCAATATATAAGAACAATAAAAAGGCTTTATTCACTATAAACAGTGCAATACGATCACAAATATCTTCTGAAAATTACAAGATATTCAGTAATCTTCAAATCCAATAAAAGCGCAGCAAAAAATTTCACACAGAAACAATGCGTTCAATACGACGTATCAACGACAAAATCGATCCGAGTAACACAGTTCTCAATGCAAAGCCTCTCGTATGAATTCAATCGCAGTTGACAGACAACTAACTGAACTGAACTGATGGAGGTCCTTATATAGGTTTCAGAGATCTTTCCAGATTATTCCAGAGCCTTCAGATGCTAGAAATTACCAGAAAGTGCTTTAACTTTCGATAGAGAACCCAAGCAAGAAAGGATCCCAATGTATAGGTATAAGGGGGGTGTGGTTGCACAAAAACTCGCCAAATCCGTCGCCAACTTGGCGACATTTGGCGATATATCGCCAAATTTGGCGACAAAAATAAGTCGCCAAAACCATCGCCAACTTGGCGAAAAACCCATTCCTTGGCGATTTTCCAATAGAACTCCATTATAAAACCGATGCTGTAAGGTTGTTTTCCTTGCAAACCACCTGAGGCCTTTAGCATTGAGTTACATGATGCTCAATAGGAAATACATTAATAATACTGCAATTTTCACAACAATAAAATAGAATAAATTTAAACAAATGGAATATTTACAGATATATACAGAATTCATAACAATATATATATTTTTTTTATTTCGCATTGAAAATGTACATTTAAGAGCCTACATCAGTCATGCGAAAAAACGCGCAAGCTAATGTTAAGTCTATGGGAAGGTTCTTGCTCGATTTCTCGCTCGCATTTTAATATTTTAAAGTGATTTCTTTTGCACAGGATAGCTGAGGTGGATCTCTAACGTTGTTAGTTTTTACTTTTTAGATTTTGGTTCCAGTTTTTTATATAAGGGTACTTTCACTTTCAGAACCGGTTCCAACCGGTTCCAAAATTTAAAATATTCGCTTATAAAAAAACTGTAACCAAAATCAAAAAAGTAAAAACTAACAACGTTAGAGATCATCCTCAGCTATCCTATGCGAAAAAAATCATTTAACAATATTAAAATGCAAGCGAAAGAGCCTACGCTAGTCACGTGAATCAACGCTCAAGCTAATGTTAAGTCTATGGAAAGGTTCTTGCGCGATTATTCGCTCGCATTTTAATATTTTTAAATGCTTTTTTTTTTTTTGCATACGATAGCTGAGGACGATCTCTAAGGTTGTTAGTTTTTAGTTTTTTGATTTTGATTCCAGTTTTTTTATAAGCGCACATTTTCAATTTTGGAACCGGTTCTGAAAGTGAAAGTACCCTTTTATAAAAAAACAGGAACCAAAATCGAAAAAGTAAAAACTAACAACGTTGGAGATTGACCTCAGCTATCCTATGCAAAAAAAAAAAAAAAAAAAAAAAAAAAAAAAAAACATTTAAAAATATTAAAATGCGAGCGTGAAATCGTGCTAGAACCATCCCATAGACTTAACATTAGCTTGAGCGTTTTTTCGCGTGACTAGCGTAGGCTCTTAAGGGAGAACTATTCAAATAACAAATAATATTCTTAAAACAGGGCTCCCAAATGGTCCGCTAACTGAATACAAATATTTTTTAACAGAAAATTTCATGGTAGGTTTCTACAACACCTCCGCAAAAATTTACCTCCGAAGGTGGTTTCTGCGAAATTTGCAAGAAAAATCTAAAAAGAAAATTTTTTAAAGAAAGTACCGGTATTCAAAAAGCGGACCATTTGGGAGCCCTTTTAAAACAAATTCTAGACCAGACTAGCTGTTTCATGTATTTTCTGTAATAAATTTTAAATTATTTATTTGATTAAAATTTTATGAAATTGAATGCTGATATTCTGCTTTTCTCGCATCTTTATTTTAGGTACAAATACATAAACCTCACTCATTCATTGCGGAACAGGACTAACATAAGCGAGCAAGCAACCATCCCTTGTGAGGCGTGGGAATATGACACAGCACTGTATCGCTCCACCCTCCTCAGTCAAGTAATAAATAGTAAAAAATAATCAATAGCATGTTTTTTTTTCTTTCTGAAAATTACGAACAATTGATTTTAAAAATCATTATCATGACCGACCTTAAAAATTCAAAATACCTTCTGAATGGGTCAGGTACCCTTCGAACTCACAAAATACATGAAAAAGGGACCTCTATAAGAATTACAGTAACTCTTTAGCTAATTGACTTTTAATTAAAAATGTAAAACACATATTAATAAAGGTTTATTTTATCAATTAAAATTCTCAAAAATGTATATACTCACTCATATAAAACTTTTTAATTTACTTTGACATATAATATACTTTTTACGAAAGAATTATTCTCGTATGCATTGCACGGATGATTTTTCACATTTGAATTGTTAAATCCAGCCCAATTTTTTTAATGTGTACGAATAGAATGTGTTCTCAAAGTAACATACCATGAAAAAAAGTAAAACGTGTAGATCCTGATAAAAGAATTTTTTTTAGAGGAATTCCAAATATGGAGGGTTTTTTTTATGCAAAAGTAGTCACGAACAAATCTATAAATAAATAAAACAAGTATATAAATAAATAAAACTCATCGTTATAAGAATAATTTCTGCTATAGAGAATCTAGCACAGTCAGTTCCACTGTTACAAGTACAGTACTTGTAAAAAAAAAAAAAAAAAAAAAAAAAAAAAAATCAGATTATTTGGTTGCCACTATGTTTTTCAACTAGAAAGATTCGCCTCATTTTATGACAGATTAAGTAAGATGTAAAAAAAAAAAAAAAAAAAAAAGAAAAAAAGATCAGATTATTTGGTTGCCACTATGTTTTTCAAATAGAAAGATTCGCCTCATTTTATGACAGATTAAGTAAGATGTAAAAAAAAAAAAAAAAAAAAAAAGAAAGAAAGAAAAAAAGATCAGATTATTTGGTTGCCACTATGTTTTTCAAATAGAAAGATGCGCCTCATTTTATGACAGATTAAGTAAGATGTAAAAAAAAAAAAAAAAAAAAAAAAAAGAAAGAAAAAAAGATCAGATTATTTGGTTGCCACTATGTTTTTCAAATAGAAAGATTCGCCTCATTTTATGACAGATTAAGTAAGATGTAAAAAAAAAAAAAAAAAAAAAAAAAGAAAAAAAGATCAGATTATTTGGTTGCCACTATGTTTTTCAAATAGAAAGATTCGCCTCATTTTATGACAGATTAAGTAAGATGTAAAAAAAAAAAAAAAAAAAACAGATTATTTGGTTGCCACTATGTTTTTCAAATAGAAAGATTCGCCTCATTTTATGACAGATTAAGTAAGATGTAAAAAAAAAAAAAAAAAAAAAAAAAAAAAAGAAAAAAAGATCAGATTATTTGGTTGCCACTATGTTTTTCAAATAGAAAGATTCGCCTCATTTTATGACAGATTAAGTAAGATGTAAAAAAAAAAAAAAAAAAAAAAAAAAAAAAGATCAGATTATTTGGTTGCCACTAAGTTTTTCAAATAAAAAGATTCGCCTCATTTTATGACAGATTAAGTAAGATGTAAAAAAAAAAAAAAAAAAAAAAAACAGATTATTTGGTTGCCACTATGTTTTTCAAATAGAAAGATTCGCCTCATTTTATGACAGATTAAGTAAGATGTAAAAAAAAAAAAAAAAAAAAAAAAGAAAGAAAGAAAGAAAGATCAGATTATTTGGTTGCCACTATGTTTTTCAAATAGAAAGATTCGCCTCATTTTATGACAGATTAAGTAAGATGTAAAAAAAAAAAAAAAAAAAAAAAAAAAAAAAAAAAAAAAAAAAAAACAGATTATTTGGTTGCCACTATGTTTTTCAAATAGAAAGATTCGCCTCATTTTATGACAGATTAAGTAAGATGTAAAAAAAAAAAAAAAAAAAAAAAAAAAAAAAAAAGAAAGAAAAAAAGATCAGATTATTTGGTTGCCACTATGTTTTTCAAATAGAAAGATTCGCCTCATTTTATGACAGATTAAGTAAGATGTAAAAAAAAGAAAAAAAAAAAAAGATCAGATTATTTGGTTGCCACTATGTTTTTCAAATAGAAAGATTCGCCTCATTTTATGACAGATTAAGTAAGATGTAAAAAAAAAAAAAAAAAAACAGATTATTTGGTTGCCACTATGTTTTTCAAATAGAAAGATTCGCCTCATTTTATGACAGATTAAGTAAGATGTAAAAAAAAAAAAAAAGAAAGAAAAAAAGATCAGATTATTTGGTTGCCACTATGTTTTTCAAATAGAAAGATTCGCCTCATTTTATGACAGATTAAGTAAGATGTAAAAAAAAAAAAAAAAAAAAAAAACAGATTATTTGGTTGCCACTATGTTTTTCAAATAGAAAGATTCGCCTCATTTTATGGCAGATTAAGTAAGATGTAATAATAAAAAAAAAATCAGATTATTTGGTTGCCACTATGTTTTTCAAATAGAAAGATTCGCCTCATTTTATAACAGATTAAGTAAGATGTAAAAAAAAAAAAAAAAAAAGAATATTACGATTTCAAAAAAGTGGTAGCATTCAAGTTGCTATCTGGATAATCAGGAGAAGTAGCGGAATGACAACACTGGTCAACTCTGTAATAGTTGTTGCTACTTTATAATACTTTCCAACATAATAGTTGAAAAGTGTTTATGAATTCGGTTTCTTTGTCTGTCCTCTGTCTGTCTGTCCGTACTCTAATTCGCTTAAATATACTCGGAATTACATGTAATTGAGCTTTGCTATGGCATGTTCACTATTGGAAATGGAACGTGTAGCATTTATAGTTCGTTTCCGGGAACATTCAAAAGAATTCCGTTGCACGAAGTTCAATGGGGAAAATCATTTGGTGGGCATTTTGATGATGTTACACTATTTCAAACATATTGAAATTGGTAATCATTGAGTTTTATTAGAAGACGCTTGCTGTAGAATATGATGTGTATAGCATTTATAGTTCATTTACAGGGATACACAAAAGATTTCGGTTACAGTACTACCCATTAAAGATAATTGCTGAAAGTGCGTTTTCAATAGTGGTACGCGTTTTTATATTTAATTAATTTGTACATATTACTTGGTGTGTATGAAATCTTTAGATCATAAACAGGGTTGACAAAATAATTCGAGTACATTTCCATGGTGGACTCATATTGCTCAAGGGGAATGTTTAACTGTGCTATGCGTTTCGTAACTGAACTAAATTTTTGCATACTATGAAGTTTATATACATATTTATAAATCATATACAGAGGGTGCACAAACAAATTCATATATTTTCCGACTATATATAATAATTCCTGAAATTGGGTTTTCAAATGTGTTATGCGTTTTCCAAATTTGTTACTTACACATCATCTTTCACCTTATTAAAAAGCGAAGTTTTGTTAAAGTATTAACCCCTTGAGGGGCACCGGTACATAATATATACCACTTTTTAATATATAACTTTGCCAGCAGTATTATTAAAAAATATATTTATTATTGCTTTTTGCAGATCGCGAAGGTAAAAATTCATTACTTAAAATTACCGGTGTCAAAACATCGCAAAACTTAGCATTTTTAGACCACGTGCTTGCCCTTCAAGGGGTTAAGGACGTGTTTGAATGTGTTTCATAAACTATGCTTGACGCATGATTTTTCTCTCTTGTTATTCTCTCTATATCAAGTTTATTTTTTTTTTACAAATGCCGTTATTTCTTTGTAGTTTGATCTGGTGTGTGACCGGAAATGGCTAATTTCTTTAGCAAAGTCTGTTTACATAGGCGGGATGTCTTTGTCTGTCGTCGTTTTCGGGCATCTATCTGACAGGTGAGTAGAATCAATATTATTTCATTGATTTTTGCGCAAAGGAATGGGATCGATTAGACCGGAAATCGATCCCTTTCAATGGTGCACATAGAAAGTTGCTTCTAAAAAAAATTTTATACATTTTGTTTTTGTTTATTATATCTATTCAATATTGTATAGTATTTAGGTTCGCTGCAATTACTAAATATATGTGTTTTTAGGTCTCCAAAGTTGACTATTATTTACGGTTTTACTAATTTATCCATACTGTATTTATTTATTTATTTATTTTTATTTTTATTTATTTTTTATCACACAGAACGAAGAAGGGACCATTTTGATTTTGATATATGTTTATGTTGGAGGTATAAAGATTTACAACACATCAAAATACATTTGGTCCCTCATTTCGCTCTTAATTCAAGAAATTATTTTGAACTCTTTTATTTATTACATTCTTTTATTTAACTCAACTTGGTTTTGTATGTAAAGATGAAATTTTGTAATCCATTTTTAACTCATTTCCTGATAGGCTAGAATTATAAAAATTACGTACAAAGGTATGTTTCCAATAACAGTGAAAGTGAAATTAAAGTTCACTAAAGCTTTCATCTCTTCGAGATCGATAAAATTAGTGCCAAGCGTACTCCGGAACTAAATACTGGAGCTGTACTTCTGGCTGACTACTAGACCGGGACATATATTATACAGGGTGCCCCAAAACATTAACCTCTGTTTTTATTCCTTACATATTGATCATAGACGTATATAATAACGTACAAAGTTACGTAAAAAAGAGTACAGAATTTCATAAAAATTTTCAGGGGATTAAATTTGAAGAAATACAAAATTAAAATTTGTATACGGCTCCTATCCAAAAAATTTCCCTAATGAGTAAAATGTGCCCCCATACACTAATAAGTTCATGTACAAAATTTCAGCATTTTATCATAAAAAGTCGCAGAGATATATTTAAACAAAGTTGGTGAGGGGTTAATCATAAATTAAAATGTAAATATTTATACCTAGAGTGCAGATGACGCGACGCAGAAGTGCAGCATAAACAATTAAAGTAGGGCTTTTACCTTTAGTTTTATTTACAGATTTTCTAAACTATGATTCCTGAAAATACCTAAAAATTTTACACGATGAATTACAGAATAAAACTTGGAAATGGCACAGAAGTGCACATAAGTGTTATCAGACAAATGGAGCTCTGTATTAGCATGGATGGAAGACATTTTGAACAAACTTTGTAATCTTTGCGTAAGACTAATGCGGGTGTTTAAAAAAAACGCGGCACCCATCCACTACTGGACATTGCCCCCCTTTTTCACTCTATGGATGCCTGAATCGGTGAGATTCGTAACCCCTTTCATGGGTACGAGAGTGGCCGGACAGGCTCGGTTCATGAGCGACAGTCCGTAACATCCTCGACGCCGGGCTTGTCTGGAAAGCTCATAGGAGCAACCAGGGCCCAGGTCTTTGCGTAAAGTTATTATTTCTACACAGTATAGATACTTTAGCACTAATAAATAACACAATTATATTCATTTATGCAATCATTGTTTTCTTTCGTAATTTGTGTACGACCTCTGAAACGTGATCATCCGAAATGATTTTTCCTCTTTACGAACTCATATCCATGCATCAAAAAGTGGTTTAAGTCAGTATTTATGTATTTTCATATCTCTGCAACTTTTAGGTAGCTTTCAATACAAAAAAGTATAAAGCTACCTATTGCAGCCGTTTGGCGGAAAGCAATTCCAGAAAATTTCGGTATATTTTCACCGATCATGACCCCCAGACCCCAAAACCAATCTCCGTTCAAATGTTGATTTATATATATATATATATATATATATATATATATATATATATATATATATATATATATATATATGAAATTAATTGTGCGTATTAAGCTCACCAATGTCTCGACCGAGTTCGTTGACCAGCTTGGTCCGCCATCTTGTTTCAAAATAGCGGCCACTACAAAATTTAAAACTAAAATAAACATACAAAAAGTTAAAAATTCAAATTTATTTTCTGCTTAAGTGTTAGGCTTTGATACAAGGATTCCGGAGCATTTTTTGTTTTACATCTATCTTAAAAAATGGCTGAGATGGAACAGTTTGAAAATCTAGGGTTGCTGACATTTTTAACAAGACGGCACATTGCAAAAAACCAACGATAAATTTATAAGCTTTAGTGAACGCGATTTCTTGCAAATTATTATCTTTCAATGTTGTAATCATTTTCCCAATCATACGCATAAAACTATATATTCATGTCCGTTAGCCGCAAATTCTCGCCAAACTTGGCGACAATTGGTAAAATATCGCAAAATTTGACGAACAAAAATAATTCTTCATAAATGAAGCCAACTTGGCTATAGTTGACTAATTTGAGAAATTTCTTATTTAAATTCAGTACTAACGAAGCTTCTGTAATCGGGTTCCTTGCATTTTAGCTTGCTGTTTCGAGTAACATTAGCTAAAATTTCGTAACGAAGATATAGGAAAGCTACCTTTTCCACTCGCTACAGGCCGGAAGGACTTTTTTTGATAAAATGCTGAAATTTTGTACATGACCTTATTAATGCGTGGGGCACATTTTACTGATTGGGAAATTTTTTGTACGGGAGTTGTGTAAAAATTTTAATTTTGAATTTCTTCTAATTTAATCCCCTGAAAATTTTAATCTATTTAATAAAATTCTATGCTTTTGTTTACGACGTAACTTTGCAATTTATACTATATGTATATGATCAGTATTTGAGGAATAAAAGCCGAGAAGTCGATTTTTCGGGACACCCTGTATATGTATGACCGCCTCATGTCCTCTGGTCAAAAAAGTGGAGTTCGGGACCGCCGGGAATGATTTTTGATGTATTACAGCGCCATGGAGTTTCGTTTTAGTTTTAGGTATTATAATAAAAATCCATGTTTTCAAATACAAGATAGCCGTAATTAAGCTGTCAGTACTCAGCTTGTTCTGTAGCGCGATCCAGTTGCGAGAATGGAACCAATTTTTGTAGGATGATTAAACAAGACGGAGAAAGGAGGAGGGCGAAAGATTCGGCGGCAAAAATTTAATTCCAAAAGTCACCGCTAAGGAAATATGTGGCGCTGTTTTAGGTAGCTTTCATTACAAAAAGTGAAAAGCTACCTATTGCAGCCGTTCGGAGAAAAGCAATTCCGGAAAATTTCGGTATATTTTCACCGATCATGACCCCCAGACCCCAAAACCACCCTCCGTTCAAATGTTGATTTATATATACTATATATATATATATATATATATATATAATATATCTGATCTATGTCATACGATAACACTCGTATTTCTAAACCCGTTTGGATGAAACTAAGCGTGTGTATTAAGCTCACCAATATCTCGACCGAGTTCGTTGGCCAGCTTGGTCCACCATCATGTTTCAATATGGAGACTACTAAAAGATTTAAAATTAAACAATGTATACAAAAAATTAGAAAATCAAATTTATTTTTTTTTAAGTGTTAGATCTTGATACAAGGATTCCGGAGGATTTTTGGTTTTGCCTCTATTTAAAAAAAATGGTTGAGATATAGCAGTTTGAAATTCTGATGTGGCTGACATTTTGAAACAACACAGCAGATTACAAAAATCAGGGATTAATTTAAGAGTCTTTGTGACCGCGATTTCTCAGAAATTGTTATCTTTCATTGTTGTAATAATTTTCCCAATTATACGAATAAAACTATATTCATATCCGTTAGCGTCCACCATTGTTCCTATTCTTATATGCTTAACACTATATATTTATATTCGCCAACGTCAAATTCTCGCCAAGTTTGGTGATACTTGACGAAATATCGCCAAATTTGGCGACCAAAATAAGTTTTCATAAATGAAACTAACTTGACTAGAAAACACAAAAAATAAAACTCACAAATTTAGCCAATTTCTTATTCAAATTCAGTGTTAACGAATCTTCTGTAATTGGGTTCTTTGCATTTTAGCTTGCTGGTTTCGAGTAACATTAGCTAAAATCTTAAAACGAAGATATAGCAAAGCTACCTTTTCCTCCTGGTACAGGCCGAAAGGACATTTTTTTTTTTTTTTTTTTTTTTTTTTTTGTGGAATCTTTCGTTCTCTGTCTTGTTTAATCATCCTACAAAATATAGCTCCGTTCTCGAAATTAGTTCGTGCTAAAGAATGCGCTGAGTACTGTCAGTTTACCCTGCTAGTAACATTGGGGTTGTTTATTGACCCCATTACTTTTTACCCGACTGCCAAGAAGGCTTTATGTGTTTGACGCATATCTGGGTATGTGAATTTATTTATACCCTCGAAACATCCCAACGGCTGGATGAATTTTAATGAATGAGGTCTCTATCAATTTGTCTTAACCGTCTAATGGTTATAGGCTCGGTTTTGTTTTCATAAATTCAAAATGGCGGTCGTAAAATACAAAATGGCGGGAGCGACGAAAAAAAAAATTACGCACCATATTGAGTGGCATATCATCGGATAGGTCTTTCAAAATGAAGACGATGTTTCCTAGACTATTTTACAGTCAGAAGCTCCGTTTTTAGTTCGCTTTTTACGCAGTTGGGTTTTTTGATTTTTTAAATTTAATTCGTTCTTGTTGTTTTAAATGTTTACCTGTTTCAAACCAGAAAAAAAATTATAAATTGAACTTAATCAATAAAATCAAATCGACACCTCGTAGGAAGAAGCCTTATTTAGTACAATTAAATTTCTGGTTCGAATCGTGCAAAACTAAGAATGTTCATCAAAAATTAAAATCTGGTACTAGGAATGTTAATTATAACCACCTTGTATATGTTTGTAAATAGAAAGTTTTTCATTTACATTCTAAAATGGTAAGTAACTTTTGAGGGTCTTTATAATTAGTCAAAATATCTCTTATTTCTAATTCTGCAATTAGGTTTATTTTTGACCATTGGGAAAATGGTTGTTGCTTTCGGTAGAGAATGGACCAAATGATGTTCGCACTTTACTATTTTAACCGTTTTTAACGAAATTCTGTAACTTTAGAAGAATTTTTTAAGCGTTTTTAACGAAATTCTGTAACTTAGAAGAATTTATCTTTGAATAGGAAATAGAAATGCATAAAATCGTTACAAAAATGTTAAAGTTACAAAAAGGATAGATGCCCAGATATGAAAAATAAAGTAGAATTTTTTTACTTTCGTGTTATAGCGGCCCCCAAGGATGAAATATTTTTGTTTCTGTTTTCATTAATATATTGTAAATTTGGTACTTTCGTGTAATAGCGGCCCCCAAGGATGAATCGCCAAGCGACCAAGATTTATCGCCAAATTATAAAGCATGTATCACATTATAATAATATATGATTTGTATATAATATTTCTTGACGTATGTGGTCAAGTTATAGTCATATAGGCTGCATATATGATGTATCTATATGACATATGTATATGATGTATATACGGCACATAAGACGTAAATAATATGTGTATAATGACGTATATGGCACATATAGGAGAGTTTGGAATATATATATGCGTATATAGGATGCATATTATAAGCTTTGCGATGATCTTGGCGAAAAAAATCATAACTGCAACCTTGGCATAATCATAATTGTGGTAGCCGCTATAACACAAAAATACGGTTTTTTTTTTTTTTTTTTTTTTTTTTTTTTTTTTAAAGCTTTTGGAACATTTTTCCAATGATTATTGTAATTTGCTAAATTATAATTATTTTATTTTATTTTATTGGTATCGTTACATGTGTTTCTTTTTCTTTTATCAGGATTGGAAGAAAACCCGTCATCATTATTTCTGGCGTCATCACCATTTTTTCTGTTGTCTTCGCAGCTTTTTCAACTTCATTTGGCACTTTTTTAGTCGCCCGTTTCTTCATCGCATTTGGTGTCACTGTACTCTTCAACACACCGTTTGTACTCCGTAAGTAGATTTAATTTCTAATTTTAGCAATCATGTATATTATTTCTGTTGTCAGCATCCCTTTTCCTATGCATTTACAAAACGCACAACAAATGAATGAGGAATTGAAAATTGAATAAATGAAATTGAATGAATGAAATGAAATTCGTGGAATTTAGACAGAATTATCAAGTCCCAAATGCCTAAATACCACAAATAAAATGAGTGGTTTCATCATCATATTAGCCATAACATTCGATAGGTTTTTGAACCTGGCATAGTAAAAGATCACATACAGAGCTACACAAAAGAATTCTGATATTTTTCCTACTATCTATCTATCTATCTATATTATAAAGGACAAACTTATCCGTGCGTAACGCTGACGTCATTTTGCAAATGGCAACACTTGACGATGAAATTTTGGCTTAGCGATTTTTGCTGCTGCAATTTTTTTAATTTTTAAACATCACACATTTTAAATATTTTTAACCGTTATATAGGAAAAAATCTACTTTCAAATGCAATTTGTTTGAAAACTGTATCTTAATTGACTGATTTATTATAGCATTTAAGTCAAATTTCAAGACTGATTTTAAAAAAATCTATCTCTATCGCTTGCAGACGATTACAAAATATTAAATTCGTTTGCCCTTTAAACAATATAAAAAGGTTCAGAATTTGTTTCCAGCTAATATTCTATAACGAAATTAAAACTCCATTAAGCAATAAATAAAATAGTATAAATAAAACACAAATTTAACAGACATATAATGGAAATAATCGCTTAAAACGGCTGAAATTATCACAATAAAACAAACTGCTGTAGATCAATAAATTTTTAACGATTTCTTCGGCTATTAACTTCTGGCACGAGGCCAATACTAAAAAGTACTTCTTTTAATAAATTTCAAAATTTTATTTGAATATATAATTGACATATTTCATATAAAAATGCTCTTTGGTGTTATTACAGGGCAATCTGAAAGAATATATATATTAGGGTGGATCGAAAAGTATACAAAAAAATTTTTTTTTCGAGATTACTTTTGGCGCGGGGTGCAAAAGTTGCCTTTTATGTATATTAGTTTACACGTTTTTTTATTATTGAAATCCATTCATATCTTCCGGTGCCCCAAGCGCCCCCAAAATAGTTAAAAATTGAAATTTTTATGAAAACTTATATATTTTTTTGTTTTTTTTTATTTGTTTTAAATTACTTTTGGCGCGGGGTGTGAAAGTTGTCTTTTATTTATATTAGTTTGCATGTTTTTTTAAATCGAAATCCATTCATATCTTCAGGTGCCCCAAGCGTCCCAAAAGTAGTTAAAAATTGAAGGTTTTATGAAAATTTATAATTTTTTTGTTTTTTAATTTAAAAAAAAAATTCTATTTGGCGTCGTGTGAGAAAGTTGTGTATTGGGTGTATTACATAATTCTGTAGTTTACATATGTATATATATTTTTTTTTATCGAAATCCATTCATATCTGCCGGTGCCCCAAGTATAGTTAAATATTGAAATTTTTAAGAAAATGTCTTACAAATTTGGCAAAGTGTTTAATTAATAAAGATAAACTTATAAATAATAATAATTTTATAATAATACAGGAAGTATAAATTTAAAAATCAAAGCACTAAATCATAAAAATTATAAAAATTAACCTTACGTAGCAAATTGTTTACTTTTAATTTGGAGATTTACATATTTCTAAAGTTTGTAATCCTTTTTGGGATTAAAATGTTTGATATGGCGTCTTGATTTTATTCAATTCAATGTGAAACCGAGTCTCTTTTCTTGTGCAGATACACTTTCTGATGCCTCAGGCACTAGGTGAATGCATCTTTTATCATCTTGTGTATGGCATTGATATTTTGACCATTCCTCCGTTTTTCCTACATTTACCATGGCCTCAATTTATTCGTAAGGCACATTCGTCAAAAGAGGTGGTTCGATATGTCCAACTCATTGCCAGTCAATAAGTTGACAATAATACTTTGCTTTGAAGTGTATTTTTGGTACTTGAAAAATTCTTACTTCTGGTAATCCTCTATTTTTATTTCTAGCACAAAATAGTTTTCGTATTATTAAATACCTGATAGGCTCTGTGTTATCTCAGAGCATAGATAATTAAAAAAAAATTCAGGATGACAAAAGAAGCTATATAGTTGAACAACAGCGTCTACAAACTTTTTTAGATTGGGGTAAAATGTGATAAGTTTCCAAATATACCGCTTACCTCCTATTATGGAGGGCTTTGTTTTGATATGGAGCCATATAGGTCCATACTTTCATAAGATATTTTCTAAGAATAATGAGATTCTAAGATGGATTTTCTGTGGCCACCTACAACCTTAACTTTCTACCTGCAGTCGTTAGCCATCTTGAGTAAACAACTGGAACAGGTTTTTTTAAATGCCCGGTCAGAGCCACTTTCACCAAGTGATATTTCTACGCAAATATCATATAAATATTGTTGATCATTGCTGAGAACCATTCCACCTATATTATCTAGCATATTATCCACACTTATTGAAGAAAAGGAAACTACAGATAGCTCCTCTCAGGTTTTGATTGATGTACCAATTGGCCCACAAAAAGGCTTTAGTACCAGTTGTTGCACATCTAAAGAATGTAGTAAATGTTGTAAAGACCTTTAGCTTCTTCTGTTACAAATGTAACGTGTCCAATATGCAGTGAGTCAGGTTCCTTTACAAGAGAATAATGTTCCTCCTTTGTGATCTTTGTGTAGCACATTGTGCTCTTCATCACTAGCATTTTTGTATTGTCTTTTTCCCATCGGAAAATAATACGGTTAAAATAGACAGAGGCACAGCTAAATTGCTCGTCTCTGCAACTAAATATCGAGCCTTTGTACACTATCGACGAATTTTGTTGCGATCTACTAAATTCGAAGTCCCTTTATTGTGTACAATTCCAATATCTTGTAAAACAGCACTGGCAAATTGAAGCAACTGCTCTGTTCAAAACTTCGTACATAACAGTATAGAATTAAAAATTATACATTTAATATAAACGATTAACGATTTGTCATCCCCTGGATAATTACGCTATACAAAAGATTATTTAACTGTTATTTTTACTTATAATTTTAAGTTCAAGATTTGCATAAAAATCGATTTTCGGCCAGTATTTAAGTGTCTTGGGATACCCGGAAGACATTTATTGAAGTTAAAAATGTTTTGCATGTGTGCTAGTAGGCTTAAAATACAACTTTCGCACCCCGCGCTAAAAGTAATTAAAGAAAGGAATAAAGAATAAAACAAAAACAAAAAAATTATAAATTTTCACAAAACTTTCAATTTTTAACTATTTTTGGGGCGCTTGGGGCACCGGAAAATATGAATGGATTTCAATTTTAAAAAAACATGTAAACTAACATGCATAAAAGATAACTTTTGCACCCCGCACCAAAAGTAATTTTTAAAAATAATAAAAATAATAAAATAAGTAAATTTTCATAAAATTTTCATTTTTTAACTATTTTTGGGGCGCTTGGGGCACCGGAAGTTATGAATAGATTTCAATAAAAAAACAGATGTAAACTAATATACACAAAAGACAACTTTTGTACCCCGCGCCGATTCGATTATCCACATTTCGATTTTTCGATCCACCCTAATATATATATATATATATATATATATATATATATATATATATATATATATATATATATATATATATATATAAAACTTTAAGTAAAATGATATATATATATATATATATAAAACCATAAATGAAACATTACCATAACACCAACTTAAACTATGAAATAATGATTAAGTATGTAATAATTAGTTGACAATGAAAGTATTCCCCAACACACTGAATATAGATACCAAAAACTTATTTAAAAGAAGAAGAAATTAAATTAATAATTTATCTAAAATAAGGGGGGAGGATTAACTCCCCGTTACCCCCTTTATACTTAACCTATGAACCCCCAAAACTAATCAGGAAAGAACCTTATCACAATGAACCTATATACAAAATTTGAAGAAAATTGGATAATTCTGCATGAAAAAACCATTTATCCAAATTAAGGGGGGTTAGCCCCCCGTTCCCCCCCCCTTTATAGTTAACCAATCAATCCCCAAAACTAATCAGGGAAGCGACTTATCACAAGGAACCTATAAACAAAAGTGGAAGAAAATCGTATAACTCTGCATGAAAAATTCATTTATTTAAATTAAGGGGGAGGATTCCCCCCCCCGTTAGCCCCTTTATACTTAACCTATGAACCCCCAAAACTAATCAGGAAAGAACCTTAATGCCTAAGTGGGGCAGATCGGTCTGAGACAGACCGTAGACCTGTAGCGCCCCACCCGGGATGGAAAGAACCTTATCACAATGAACCTATATACAAAATTTGAAGAAAATTGGACAATTCTGCATGAAAAAACCATTTATCTTAATTAAGGGGGGTTGGCCCCCCGTTCCCCCCTTTATAGTTGAACAATCAATCCCCAAAACTAATCAGGGAAGCGCCTTATCACAAGGAACCTATAAACAAAATTGGAAGCAAAACGGTTATTTCTGTCAAGAGTTATCGCGTTACGTACGTACATACGTACATACATACATACATACATACAGAACGGGCGGGCACATAAGCTCTCAGGCTTTGATAGCCTGTGAGCTAAAAATTGAATAAATGAAATTGAATGAATGAAATGAAATTCGTGGAATTTAGACAGAATTATCAAGTCCCAAATGCCTAAATACCACAAATAAAATGAGTGGTTTCATCATCATATTAGCCATAACATTGCTAAAGAATATGATTTTGGGACTACCACTCATAAACAATGAATCAAACCTGTGAAAAAATAAAATATTAAAAAGGAAAGAAACCATACCTATAGTATACAGATAAAACTTGAAATAGAGTCATAAAGTACATAATCCATTTGGATTAAAAAAAATACCTGTGCACCACATGAACCACACATGAACACAACCAAACAGGGGGAATGAATTGCAAAAAATCATTACATGTTGCCAAATTTAGTTTTAGAGAATGATTTACCATGTTGCCAGAATAGATGTTAGAATAATATGAATATTATTGTAAAGCAACAGAAACCATGGTGCTGCCATCTATTAGGGTAAAAAGTGAATATACGCTGAATAAAAATAGCATTGGGTGAAAATTAATATTCAAAAATTAAACCATATACTATCAAAAGATGATAGCAATTAGTTAAATAAGAAATTAATGAAATTAATTAATAAATGATAAATCGAATATCCAATTACATTAAAGTAATGGATGTATTAATGAATAATTCTATGTTAAAAATACGATGGAAGATGGAAAAATTAATAATTAAAGCAACATAAAAATATATGTACCATGAAATGACATAGCAACTATTAAATAGCTGTGCCAAAAATGCAACATCACAAAAATTAAATTAAATTAAAATACTAAATATTTGAATTAAGATACAAAGGATTTAAAATTAATAATAATTAAATATTGAAATATATATATATATATATATATATTAAATATAAAAATCTATTACAGTTTTCAATAAAAAAAATAAATGGTTTTCAGATATTTTCTCTATCACGGGAAACCTGGGTTGGATGTCCTAATAGAGGGTAATTGCTGAAAATGGATTTTCAAATGTGTTATGCGGTTTCTAAGTTGATTACTTAGATGTCATCGTTCACCTTATTAAACGGTGAAGTTTCGTTACAGTATTCTGAATGTGTTGGAAAGTGTTTCATAATCTATGCTTGACCCAAGATTTTTCTTTCTTGTTTTTGTTACAAAAGTCCAGGAACACCCTCTTTACAAACAAACTTATAAGCAATGCAAAATTACTTAAAGTTTGTAATTCAATACTTTTTGGGTGCGTTCGTAATTATATAAATACGTAGCACCTATAGTCGTCGTCTGGTCCGTCCGTCCGCATACAACAGCGTAAAAACTACCCACCCGAATGGTTTGAAATACAATATATACCGGGTTATTCTAAATGATGGACCCATTTAAAATATATATATATATATATTAAAGTACAAATCCAAAATGAACAATCTTTATACCAATGAAAATAGGAAGTTTCAAAGTTTTTTAGCTCACAGGCTATCAAAGCGTGAGAGCTTATGTGCCCGCCCGTTCTGTATGTATGTATGTATGTACGTATGTACGTAACGCGATAACTCTTGATAGAAATAACCGTTTTGCTTCAAACTTTGTTTATAGGTTCATTGTGATAAGGCGCTTCCCTGATTCATTTTGGGGGTTCATTGGTTAAGAATAAAAGGGGGGGGAACGGGGGGCTAACCCCCCTTAATTTAGATTAATGGGTTTTTCATGCAGAATTATCCCATTTTCTTCGAATTTTGTATATAGATTCATTTTGATAATGCGCTTCTGTGAATAGTTTTGGGGGTTCATTGGTTAAGTATAAAGGGGGAAAGGGGGTATAATCCCCCCCTTAATTTAGATAAATGAGTTTTTCATGCAGAATTATCCGATTTTCTTCAAATTTTGTATACAGGTTCATTGTGATAATGCGTTTCCCTGATTAGTTTAGGGGTTCATTGGTTACGTATAAAGGGGGAAAGGGGGGCTAATCCCCCCCTTAATTTAGGTAAATGGGTTTTTCATGCAGAATTATCCCATTTTCTTCAAATTTTGTATGTAGGTTCATTGTGATAATGCGCTTCTCTGAATAGTTTTGAGGGTTCATTGGTTAAGGGGGGAAGAGGGGGGTCTAATCCCCCTTAATTTAGATAAATGGGTTTTTCATGCAGAATTATTAGATTTTCTTCAAATTTTGTATATATATTCATTGTAATTACAGGATTCCCTGATTTGTTTAAGGGCTCATTAGTTAACTATGAGGGGGGTAAAGTGGGGATGACCCCTCCCCTCTTAATATATTGTCGATTTCTTTATTTTTCGAGGGGCTTATTTCAAATTCTTTGAAATAAGAGTATAATATACATTTAGTGTGAATAGCCTTTGAGCTCAATGCCCTCAGTTTAACTGGGAAGTTTTCTTTTTATTTTAATACCGAATTTGGTACGAAATGGCCGCTGCACTGCAATTTGCGATTCACTTCTTGCGAACTCAAGAACACAGAAAACCTTGTGCTCCACAGTAGCCATCTCCACTCACAACTGACTGTGAAACGAAATCGTGGCCCTTTGCCGCGCGACCTCTACCGCGCGCTTCTGGAACCATCACCGCTTTGAAAGCCGTGCACTCAGTAACAACAGATACGCTTTCTCGTGTGTGGGACGAATTTGGCTATCGAGTGGATGTTTGCCGTGTAGCAAACGGTGGACACATTGAACATTTATAATGTCTTAAAAAAACTTTGAAACTTCCTCTTTTCATTGGCATAAAGATTGTTCATTTTGGACTTTAACAAATACAATTTTTTGAAAATGTGTCCATCATTTAGAATAACTCTGTATTATTGTTGCAGAATTTTGTCGAGTCATTTCAAATTTTATGAAAATTGAATCAAAACTTGATATTAATAAAAGTTTTCTTTATTCTATTAAATCGTATCGTTCGTACTATATAATAAAAGCGCAAATCATGTGACTGAGGAAAACAAATACTGGCAAAACACTTCTTTTTCACATGCGAGGCGGCCATTTTTATTCAAAATCATTTTTTCGAATGAAATTGTATAAAACTTACATTTTTAGAAAGATCGTTCCAAAAAAATGTTTTATTGAGAGAGGAGTTACATTAAAAAATGTATAGATTCTGAGATAACTTCAGTGGAAATTAGGTTAACAGACAAGTATATCAATCCATTAGAGTAAATAAACACAAGTGATTCGTTCATTATGAGTCATAAAAATATTCAACCATGGAGGTAATCATTCACAAAGCAAGATCTCCATGGTGCATTTTGCAGCGCTGTCTGGTATAGACAAAAATCACATTTGTAAACGTGGCATACGTAATAAGAAAAAAAAAAGGCATGCGTATTTTGCTCATAGCAGACGATATAATTCCTTTCACTGAAATAATAAGGATGATTTTTTTTACATTGTGAAACTAGTTATAAAACCAACGCAGTCACGTTTAACGTGCAATTTCCAACTTTTTCTTTCAGTGATGGAAATAGTTGCTCCTGAATATCGAAATAGATATGGCATCGGAGTTCAACTAGGTTGGAGTCTCGGCATGGTTACACTTCCATTAGTAGCTTGGCTTATCAGGGACTCATTTTGGATTCAGATAGCGATTACTTCACCTTGCCTCATGCTTTTGGCTATTCGGTGGTAAGTTCTTCTATTCAATGTTATCGAAAATAATTCTTCATCCGGTTTGGCACTGTATCGTCAGCCTCTCACTTAGCGGAATTTGTGTGCATACGTAGTTGTTTATTAATGTTACAAACTGTTGTTCATGTGACTTGAATAATGAATATACAGTACGATTATAAATGAGGGGGTCGGGGCAAGAGAGCGCCAAGCCACATTTTTGAACTTCTGAGATATTTCAATTTGAAAATTGGATCCAATACTCAAATCAAGATATATAACATAAAGTATTTTAGCCAATGCCTAAGTAACACTTGAGATATTCTGAGTACCAATAGGGCATTACTTTAATGATATTACTATTACATTTTCTGTAAATTAGCTATCTTCATTGGAGGCATAAACATCTGATGCCAAAACGAAACCTGGGACATAGGCTGCCATCAAGTGACATTAGAAACAAATTATATGTAGGATATTTTAATTTACAATGTTAAGAAACAGATTACAGTGTTAGATTTATTTCACAAAAAATGTGGCTTGGCCCTTTCTTGCCCCGACCCCTTCAATTGTATTAGTCCCACTTTCAAAATCCTGTAAAAAAGAACCACTGGTCAAAATGACTTCAAATTTGAACTGAATATACTGGAAGAAAGGGGAAACGGTATGGCATAAGAAAGAAAAAGTTCCAAAGTGTATCAATAGATGGTGCTGTAAGCGGCATACTATTCAAATTAAAAGACACTCATGCAAAATTTTAAAAAAAAATCATTATGTGATTTTTATGCGGTTTCTGGTCCAAGGACAGTTAAAAACCGATTTTTCCCATCCAATGTGGTACGACCTTGCCGTGGGGGATGGGCTTTCCACAAACAATACCACAACTGTTGACTGACTTGGCAGTCATTTTTTCCCGTCAAACAGCCGGAATACTCATGCACATTGAACAATACGGTTGGTTTACTGTGCAACTCATGCCAAAGCAGTCGTATTTCGATTAAAAATGTCACTTGTAGCCGAATACACTTTCGTTATACCGCTTACAGCGCCATCTATTGATACACTTTGGAACTTTTTCTTTCTTCTGCCATACCGTTCCCCTTTCTTCCAGTATATTCAGTTCAAAGTTGAAGTCATTCTGACCAGTGGTTCCTTCTTTACAACATTTTGAAAGTGGGACTTTAATTATATTCACCCTGTTCTTGCTTTGAATGTAATTAAAAATTCTGTAAATAGCATATAAAAACTGTCAATAATATGTATACTATATCTGTATTAACACATATTAGTATAATAACACATGTACTATGAGAAATGGATATGCCCAGACTAGATATGAGTCTGAGCTCTTTTTACGGAACACGAGCCCGACGATTTGAAAACCAAGCCTGCCCGAACTCAAAAAATTGTGTGTCATCAGAGCTCAAGTCAACCCGTCTCACATACCGAAAGTACGTATTAGAAATTGTTAATGACATTTTTGAATTGTTTCAAGATTAAATTTCTCATTTAAAAATATATTCTTACATAGAGATGAGTATTAATTATAAATACTTCTTTATGACAACGTTTCGTAGTTTTCATGCCTCTGTTTAAAATAGAAAATTTGTTGTTTATATGGAACCACTAGTAGAAATCCACAAAAGTCACAATTCTTATTCTTTTAAAATATCATTTTGCAAGTACGGCAGAAAGGCGTGACTTCTGTTTACCACTAATTGTAGAAAAGAACATCAAACTGAAAGCGAGGACAGACAAGAGACATTTCAAGAGTTTTTTATGTTATTAACACTGACCGCCTATGGACACTAGGCTAGGCGGTCAGTGTTAGTGAAATAAACAGAACACTAATTTCAGTCTTTTTCGGGTAAGCTAAGTGGTTCAGTAGTAGAGCGTTTTCCTCCTAACCAAAAGGTTCCGGGTTCTGTTCTCGACGACGGAAGTTGAAATTTGTGATTTTTATGTATCATTGCCCGAGGGATTTAATTAAAAGCACTTTCGTATTTTCTTGCCATTTTAATGGTTTCATTTTTTATATTAGCTAAAATTAAATCAATAATTAAATATACTTTTCTGATATACAAATATATGCTGTTACAATTTCTAAAAGGCAGTTCTTTAATATTTTTAATTTGATTTAGAAATAGCTTTCTCCTGTTATTATTTCATTATTAAATTTAATGGTGCTACCATCTATGTCCTTATTGATAAAGTGTATTGATAAATGATAAGGATAATTATAAATTAAAGATTTGTATTTATTAATTAAAGGATAAAGTGTTTTGAAAGGGATATTAAACGAAACCAACCCTTTGTGAGATCTTCGATCACACTTAAGCACTTGTTTATTGGATGCACGCAGTAGCAAAACGTTACCGCGTTGCATTTTAATTGGACGAGAAATTACGTTTCAGTTGACGAAGATTTCAGTTAACGATTGTAACTCCTGGACGAATTACATCCGTTAGCCGAAATATCACTGCATTAAAATTAAACAATACAGTGTAGACTAGCATGGCCCATGCGTAAGGAGATGATTCAAAATATCACATACAGTATACCCTGCTTAATGTAACATCTGTTTAAATAATTATGAAAAATTTTATATTTAATTTTAGGATTCCCGAATCTCCACGCTGGCTGTTAAGCCACGGGAAAGAAACAGAAGCTGAAAAATTATTATTGAGAGCGGCAAAGATCAATGGAGTGAAACATACAGATGAAGATAAAGAAGCACTGAGATCGATATTATCCAAAGGAATTGAGGTATGTTATTTCTGTTCTGCATTTGCTCTTGTAGCGTATACCGGGGTAACTAAATGCTTATTGGAGTAATTTGGTGTCATGGGCATTTTTTGAATAAAAGCAATCCCCAGGCGTTCTCAATGCCCGTAAAAGAGCGACCGAACCTCGTTTGGGAAACAGACTTCTGCAATAGGCTGAAAAAAATAAGTTTAGTTATTTATTGCTAATTTATCAGAGGTGTTGAATACAAACCAACATTTTTGTATGTTTGTTTGTTTACTATTTATTCTGTGATAAGTACAAAAAAGAAACTTTGATGGGAGAAAAAGGGCCACCTTGTTTAGTGGAAGGAAGTGGTAAATAGTCATCTGTGTTTTTTTTTTTTTTTTTTTCATTTGCATTTTGACTATTTTTAGTTGTTTTTATTTGTTGGGAGTGACCAGAGTCTCTGGATGTTCTTTAGTATAAAATGCAACAAATTAAAGAAAAAAGAGATTGCGGATTTGTAGGTGCTGAAATAAGTACCAACAAATTGTAAGTGAATTGGTAAATTTTATTTTCTACATTGTTTTTTAAATTCAAGTTTTTAAGAAAATTTCCTGTATCTTTTGTCATATTTAAAAAAGCTATTCTTTCTTTTAAAATAATTTTTCTTTTAAAGTGCCTTTGGTATGGTGCAATGCTTAGGAATGATTTTTATCGTTCTTGTTGTTTTGTTGTTTAATTGTTCCCGCCAACCGCTTGTTTTTTTTTTTCTAGTTTATAGGCACATTTTGCCGTTTTATTTTTTAAAAAATTTGGACGTTTTTCAAGTTTGTTATGAATGGTTTGAAAAAAATCTTTTTTAAAAACATTTTTGTTTTTATCCCTTTCTAAGTTTTTTAATAATAGTTTTAACATTATAAAATAGAATATATATTCAAATATAGTGTAACATTGAATTCTGTTGAGTGGCAAGTTATCACGATGCGTTTCTAATATGTTTCAAAGGAGAAAACAGGTATGGCACTAAGTCACAACGATCAACGGGGTAAATAGATGCCACAAAAAAAAAATCCTTTTTACCCTTTTATTTTAACTAAATATTTTTAAAACCTATAAACGGAAAGTTGAGACATATGACTATATTTTATTAATAATTTGGCCCAATATATTAAGTATTAAAGGAAATGGCACATGAAAACTTCAAAATGTGGCACTTTGTCACCCTGTTTACTGTAAGTTTTAAGTATTATGTACACTGCAACGTAACAGACCACGCGTCGAACTTGAGCTGACTGACGAACGCTAAAATAGTATTCAGCGATATTTACAACAAACATATTCATTAATTTAAATTAAAAAAGTATGCTTGAAAATTATTTTTAAAATAATCAAAAATCGGCAAATCCAGTTTCAGTTTTAAAACAAATTTTATTTGAAAATTATTTGAAAATTTATTTGAAAATTTATTATTGTTCTATGCGATGCAGTCAAGATTGAAAATAACGATATTACGAAGCAAATATATGTGCAATCAAAAATCCAGAAAAAATCTCTCCAAAGTTAAATTTTGGAAAATCGAATTACATTTAAAAAAAAGTTTCTTAAACGTGTTCTCACTTCCCTTTTCCTGGAGTACTTTCGCGCCAAATTTCGTACCAATGGCCTTCCCGTTTTTTGTAATGTTGCACGACACGCAGCCTCGCAGACAAACACACAACCTATTTAATTTATTAACAGCAGTAGAATACCCGTTCTTAGATGGGTGCGCACCCTTTGTATTTCTTGTAATTATCGATAGATGACAGTCAGACTCACAGTATAGGTGCGCAATGAGATTACTTTAACCAGTGTACAGCGTGAATTCCATTTAGATGTTTACTTGTAGCTGTACAATCCTTATTTTGAGGTAAAGGCATGATTTCAGTATCCAAATTTTTAAACATATTATGCTTAAATACTTTTTATACGCTAATTACGAAATGCATGCACGATTTCGAAGTCAAAACAAAGTGTAGCGTCTGTATAGAGTACTCTGTGTATGGTTACGCTATTTTCCTATGCAGGCAACTGTGATGTGCGACGTCTGTACCGTACAAAATGGGATACATGCCGCACTGCGATCCGGTATACATGCCGCAGTTTCTTTTGTACGGAATGCCGCGATTAATAAAATTCAGTTCATCAGACATTGATGAATTTTCAAACAGTATGAAGTTTACTACACTTAAGGAGAAAAAGGGAAAAATAAAAAGTAAAGAAGGCGAAGAAAGGTGCAAGTCAAGATGATAATAATGAAAAGTTGGATCACACATGTGACGCAGGCTTTTTTTCCAAGGAATGTGCAGAAAACTACTCCAAAACTAAGAGGAAGTGTGGTTGGCTTCGTTGCATCATGCGTCAAACATGGTTAAATGAAGACTGTACTACTTTTGTCACTTTTTGTGCAGATTGTGGTCGAAAAAACAGGTCTGTTAACAAATAAAACGATGTAAACATCATTTTACTGTTTTCTTTTCCCTCTCTAATACACTGATGTTACGTCGTTGTTGAAAAAACAATTAAAATCCAATCTTTAAAAAAAAAGTAGATAATTTTAGTAGTAAACAAAGTAGATAGATTAATATTGATCTGTAGCTTATTAGTACGTTTCATTGTACTTATTTAGCTTCTTTTTGTTCTTACATAGTTAATTATAGTGCAGATATGAATATTTGTTTGAATATTTTTAATTTATAGTTTCATTCTGTTCTCGTGACAAGCGCGCCATAACTCCCGCGCAAGTGCAGCGTCTCACCCTGAATATACGGGTGACGCGCTGCAGTGTAATGTTTTAGTTTTTTTTTTTTAATATTAATTATTTTTTATATATTTTGTGTCGCAGTACACATGTTGTATATTTAACATTAAATAGCGCAGCATAATTTTTAGGTAGATTTCGTAAGAAATACACACAAATACAGTGGAACTTCCCTTTAACGAAGTCCCTATTTAACGAAGTTTTCTACTTAACGAATTTTTCTGCAGAACTTTGACTTTAAACACCATTAGTATGTAAATTAATCTCCATATTACGAAAAAAATATTCTATATAACGAAGTTTATTCCACTTTTGTGCGTGTTCAGAATTCAAACTAAGAGGTTGTTGTTACGATGGATATGCGAGTTTATTTCAGCGGATTGTATGAAAATTAACACATTTAAATAATTTCCATTCTGTTTGGTGCTAAATAAAACAATTGTTTTTCACACTAAGAGAAACACTTGTTATCATTACTCTCCCACACCGAGACTCCAGCGCTGACAGTTGAGGGAAGTCAAAATTCCCTTTTTACATTCAATGATATAGAAGATGCAGTGACGCAATGGTAGTAAAAGCAGTGACGTCAGATGCATTGAACAAAAAATATCAATTAGAGTCAGACAGTTACCATTCTGAACTTCCATTGCTGATAGACAATTGCTTTGAACATCTACAAGAATGTGCTACAAAATGCAAAGCGAAGAACATCAAAGTTATTTTTGTTTCTTTCCACTGCAACTTTGCTTAAATTTCAGCCATTAGTCTAAGGAATAATAACAAATATTGAAGTACATTATCAAAAAAGACAATATAGTGAAAACATTAGTTTGAGAACTTGCGTATCAGAGCTGATGAAAGCTTGAGGCAAAGTTAGGAAATGTGACGTGATCTCATCGACCGTACACAACTGTTTTGTAAAAGACGGCTTCATAATTAAAACTGAATCAAATGCTTCAGAATCCAATACCTGTTTGTCATATCTGAAGAAAAAATTTCACGAATTTAAGTTGATTTCTATTTAACGAATTTTCTTCACAACGAAGTTTTTAAGTGTAACGATGAGACTTCGTTAAATGGAAGTTCCACTGTATTCACAAATACAAATATTCACAAGACAATACTATTACATTCTCACCTAAGTTGGAAATTTTGAAAATTTTTTGCAGATCTACGCCGATCATGACTCCCAGAACCCCAAAACACCCCCAGTTCAAAACTTTATCTATCTATTTATCTATCTATCTATCTATCTATCTATCTATCTATCTATCTATGTCACTTTTTTCTGACCACGATAACTGGAAAAATTCTGCATAAATCTCTTCCAAACTGATACATAAAATCAAGGGTCATAAAATCTCGGTCAAGTTCGTTAATGGGCAAAATCGAACCAGGGGGGGGGGGGGAAATGGGGGGGGGGTTGTGAAAACAGAAAAACCCTCATAATTTCTTTATTGTTATACGTATCAAATCCGTTTCAAGTTATTATTACTTCTAGGAAAAGGGCCGAAAATTTATGTATGACAGATTTTTGATATAATTAAAAATGGCCCCAAGGGTGGGGGGGAAAGGGGGGTTTCAGAAGAAAAAAGTCGTATCTTCGTCAATTCACAAGATATCAAATCCGCGTAAATTTATTATTAATCCTCTTAGTATTATCTAAAACTTTTATATTGACAAGTTTTTTATAGGACCAACCGTTATAGTAAAAAAAATTAAAAACAAAAAAATCCCTGCCGGCTCCGCCTGCAAACAAGGTATTTTTCAAAGTAAGCGGTTCCAACTCCCGCATCTTTTCGAAACTGATACATAAAATCAAGGGGCATAAATCTCGGTCAAGTTCGTTAATGTGCAAAATCGAAACAGGGGGTGGGGGGGGGGGTATGGGGGGGCTTTTTGTGAAAACAGAAAAAACCCATAATTTCTTAATTATGATACGTATCGAATCCGTTTAAAGTTATTATTACTTCTAGGAACACGGCCAAAAACTTATGTATGACAGATTTTTGATATAATTAAAAATTGCCTTAAGGAGGGAGGGAAAGGGGGTTTTAGAAGAAAAAAAAATCATAATTTCGTCAATTCCCAAGATTTCAAATCCGCTTAAATTTATTATAAATCCTCTTAATATTATCTAAAACTTTTATATTGACAAGTTTTTTACAGGACCAACCGTTATAGCAAAAAAAAAAAAAAAAAAATTAAAAAAAAAAAAATCCCTGCCGGCTCCGCCTGCAAACAAGTTTTTTTTCGAAGTAGGTGGTTCCAACTCCCGCATCTTTTCGAAACTGATACATAAAATCAAGGGGCATAATATCTCGGTCAAGTTCGTTAATGGGCAAAATCGAACCAAGGGGGGGGTGGGGGGGGACTTTTTGTGAAAACAGAAAAAAAAACATAAATTCTTAATTATGATACGTATCGAATCCGTTTGAAGTTATTATTACTTCTAGGAGAAGGGCCGAAAATTTATGTATGACAGATTTTTGATATAATTAAAAATTGCCTTAAGAGGGGGTGGAAGGGGGGTTTTAGAAGAAAAAAATTCATAACTTCGTCAATTCCCAAGATTTCAAATCCGCTTAAATTTATCATAAATCCTCTTAATATTATCTAAAAACTTTATATTGACATGTTTTTTCTAGGACCAACTCTTATAGCAAAAAAAAAAAAAAAAAAAAAAAATCCTTGTTGGCTCCGCCTGCAAACAAGTTAGGTTTCGAAGTAGGCGGTTCCAACTGCCGCATCATCGCAAAAAGGTCATTTCTTCCGCAATTCCCGACAAACAGGCGCCCCACTGTATGCGTCTTCGAAATCTACCTGTGCCTGTAGGCCGAGCCGTCAGGGATTTTTTTAGTTAATATGTGCAATGGAATTTTATACACAAATTCAAAAAAAAATATCTTTCCCGGAATTATTCTATACTTTATTGTTTTCTAAAGTTTCCTGTTTAATTATATGGATCTCCCGGTTCCTGACTACACGCATACGTCTGTTATGTGAGTTTTCTCAGAAGGTTGTTACATTGTGAGAAGGGAGGGCGATTGACGTTTAAAAACACGGGTGGTTTGTAGTAACATAAAGACAAGGGTGGCGTACTCTATGCTATATTATTTTTACAAATCAATATTTACTGTTAAATGACGTGTTCATAGATTAAAAAATTACCTTTCTGTAAATAATTTAAAATTTATCAAAAAGTTTAGTTATTGTTTTCAGATAAACTTTATTTGAAAATCTATATTTTGCTCTATTTATTTAAAATTTATCAAAATTGGGTATATTTGTAAAAGTACATGCTTTTGTTCTATTCGTTATGTAAGCAAAATTTAGAGTAATTGTGATATTTAGAATCGAAGATATATGTAATCAAAATTTAAACGATAGCTCAGGTTAACATATGGTGTTAATTTTAACATATAGTGTTAATTTGAACATAGAGTGTTAATTTGAACATAGAGTGTTAATTTGAACATATAGTGTTAATTTGAATTTAGAATTACTGACGGACACGGTTATGCTTCATATAATACAGATAGATTATTTAATTAACTTTTTGTTCTCTTTTTTTACAGGTTTACAAATCTGGTGGCAGCAAAGGCAATGTTTTGGATCTATTAAGAACTCCTGGTTTATGGCAAATTACCTTAAATGTATATTTTAATTGGTATGAAATATTGAAAGTAGTATTTAAAAGATGGACATTTGGTTAGATTGGTGTCGATGAATTTTAATCAAAATTACCCATACGTTTTTTTCTCTAACTGAACCTATTATAGCAACGAAAAGTTTAAAGTTGGCAAACTAGCTACGACGATATTAACAGATTTTTTTTTTAATGAAAACTACCTGTTAAAGTTGTATTATTTTCAAAGTAATTTGTTTGCAGACAATAATATTGTAAACTACGATAAATACAAGGAGAAAAACGATGGGAGATCGCATCTAAGACAATTTTAATATTTTTTAATCTTTTTAGTACATAAAACGGATACATTAGTCTATTAGGTAGCTTTCAATACAAAAAAGTATAAAGCTACCTATTGCAGCCGTTCGGAGGAAAGCAGTTCCTGAAAATTTCGATATATTTTCACCGCTCATGACCCCTACACCCCAAAACCACCCTCCGTTCAAATGTTGATTTATATATATATATATATATATATATATATATATATGATATATATATATATATATATATATATATATATATATATATATATATATATCTGACCTATGTCATACGATAACGCTCGTATTTATAAATCAATTTGGATGAAACTAATTGTGTGTATTAAGCTCATCAATGTCTCGACCGAGCTCGTTGGCCAGCTTGGTCCGCCATTTTGTTTCAAGATGGCGGCCACTTAAAAATTTAAAAGTAAAATAAATATACAAAAAAACTTAAAAATTCAAATTTATTTTTTGCTTAAGTGTTAGGCCTTGATACGAGGATTCCAGAGCAATTTTTATTTTACCTCTATCTTAAAAAATGGCTGAGATAGAGCAGTTTGAAATTCTAGGGTGGCTGACATTTTGAAACAAAACAGCACATTACAAAAATTTTCATTGTTGTAATAATTTTCCCAATCATACGCATAAAACTATATATTCATATCCATTAGCGCCAAATTCTCGCCAAACTTGGCGACATTTGGCGAAATATCGCCAAATTTGGCGACCAAAATAAGTCTTCATAAATGAAGCCAATTTGGCTATTGCTCAATAATTTGGCGAATTTCTTATTCAAATTCAGTACTAACGAATCTTTTGTAAACATTTTTTTTGCATTTTAACTTGCTGTTTTCGTGTAACATTAGTTAAAATTTTAAAACGAAGATATAGGAAAGCTACCTTTCCTCCCGATACAGGCCGGAAGGACTTTTTTATATTTCATAACATAAAAATTCGAAAATACTCTTATTACCAGAAAAATTGTATAAAAAGTATGTAAGAAAAGCTAAAATTTCATGTTAAATAATCTAAAATTTTTCCGGTTTCAAAACGAATAAAAATTAGTCGAAGAGCTTTAAGAAACCAGCTTTCAGAGAGCTCCTGAATATCCACAGCCCATAGCTATTTAAAAGATGTTTCTTTAATAAGTTTCAAAGTATTTTTTTTTAATCAAACTACTGTAGAAATAAAGATAGTATTGAAGTACTTTACAAATAAAGATGCCGTTTCATATGCAGTAAAATTTTTCGAGTACATTTTGAAATAATTCTGGTTACAAAAGTTCTATGGTCCTCAGAACAGATACAGACGACAAGACAGTAATAAGTCTGCAATATTCTTGACCCATAAATGGAGAAATAATTGCTAAATTAAAAAAAAAAAAAGACGTAAGTTTTCCACTTTTTGAAAAACTGAAACATCCTCAAGCTTTTCTAACGCACAAACAATCTCAAACAACTTGCGATAGAAAAGCTGAAATAAAAATACTTAAAATAAAAGTACACACAAAAACATGTGATTCCATTATCTAAAATATGACTAAAACCTTTATTTAGATCTTAAAACATTAAAATAAATCAAGCACTTTCGGCTGTGAACCAAGCCTTCAACAGGATTTATAATTAAAACTAGTGTTAAAACAAACGTCCAGATTACATTCTTGTAAACAGTATGTCAAACAGAGACATACTGTTTACAAGAATGTGATCTGGACGTTTGTTTTAACACCAGTTTTAATTATAAATCCTGATGAAGGCTGGGTTCACAGCCAAAAGTGCTTGATTTATTTTAATGTTTTAAGATCTAAATAAATGTTTTAGTCATCTTTTAGATAATGGAATAACATGTTTTTGTGTGTACTTTTATTTTAATTTGACAAAGATGAATTTAAGCATTCCGAACTTGTTTTATATGTAAAAATACTTATTACATTGGAATGTTTGGTTTAATAGGTCATTCTATAGGATATAAAAATAATATTGCCGGATGATTACATGTGTCGGACTTTTTTTATCGCTCTTTACGATGAGCAAGTTGTTGTAATGCACGATCGTTATACCGAGCACTTACTATAAATGTACTGTGGAGTTGTACTTTGTTCGAAAGTGTGTAAATCCATCCTTACGTACAAACCTCACTCCTCTATCCTTGAAAACTATCTAGATCTGCCCTTAGTCGCACACTGAAAATTTCGATTTTTATCTTTAGATACCACCGCCGAAAGGTTCACCTAAAATATAACATGAAATAGACAACACAAATGTTTCTAAATTTTTAGCAGTATTATATTTCTCTCTCTCTCTCTTTTGTAAATATAATAATATCAGTAAGGGACTAAAATGCAGCTTTCCATTATCCACATAGAACATC
Source organism: Maratus michaelseni (assembly GCA_963931845.1). Classification (NCBI taxonomy): domain Eukaryota; kingdom Metazoa; phylum Arthropoda; class Arachnida; order Araneae; family Salticidae; genus Maratus; species Maratus michaelseni. The sequence goes on along the minus strand of OZ007600.1, from coordinate 156,184,218 downwards.
CTGTACAATGTAACTACACCAAATTCGATTAATGATTTTTACCTTTTCTGTAAAAGAGGCAAGGATCTAAAAATTAAAAAAAGGTTTTAAAAGTTAACAATAATATGCCCCTCTTTTATTGTTGTTGTCCAAAAAAATCAGAATTTATAAAAAAAAAAAAATTCCTTTAAAAATGTCTATAAATTTTATAATTCAATACATGCAGCTTAATGTTTAGTTTATTTTCCACAGCATACAGGGAGAGTGCACGCGTAATTGACTATTTACTAGAAACTTCTTCAAGTTTAATTTTTTGACACTTTAGACTTCTTACATTATCATTTTTTTTTTCACATTGTCACTTTTTTTAAATTTTACAGAAATTAACGAACTTTTTAAATTGTATAGAAATTAACGAACTTTTGAGTGTACCTTCCGAAGGTACGTTAGTTTCACCAACATTTCTACAAGTACCTATACGAAAATTCCCAAAACCCATTTAACCCTTTCAGGGGCAAGCAATTTTGTTCCTGTAACTTCGAACTCACACCGGTATTTACGAAAGAATTTAGTTCAAAATAAGGAAAGGCAATTTTTCAACTTTTTCCGTCAAAGTTAAAAAAGTAAAATATAATTAAAAGTTTCTGGTTTGAATCGGATTAAAATTAGGTGGGTATATAATATATACCACCGCCCCTCAAAGGGTTAATATTTTTAATAAACGCCTATCAAACACAAATATTCGTTACTTAAATTTTTCTAGCCATTTTAAAGCAAATAATACGAAATAAGTTGGAAATTCTACGTTAAACGTGACAAATTCGCACTATAACTAGTTTTACAATGTATAGCAAAAATTATCGTTATTATTTCAGTGAAATGAATTACATCATCTGTTATGAGCAAAATGATCATGCCTCTTCTCTTATAACGTATGCCACGTTTACAGATACACATTTTTTTTCAACACCAGACAGCTCTGCAAAATTCACCATGGAGATCTTGCTTTGCGATTATCTTCATGGTTTAATATTTCTATGACTCACGATAAACGAATCTCTTGTGTTTATTTAATTTAATGTATTAGGATATTGGGCTGACAACCTAATTGCAACTGAAGTTATCTTAGAATCTATACATATTTGAATGTAACTCATCTATTTTTAATACTTGGAAATTTTTTCATAGAAAATTTCTCACGCCTTGCATTCCTAATATTCAAATTTTAATTGCTTAAAAGGCGTATAGCCAACATAGTGAAAAAGTATCCAAGCCGGGACTCGAACACGGATCATCAGTATAGCGCACTGACGTTCTACCAACTGAACCACTTGGAACGACACCCAGCTTGGCACTTCTCACTATACTCACGAAAAGAAAAATATTCCATCTTGTGCTGCGTTTGTAGTCTTGCAAACATGTTATAGTGCTGGGTGTCAAAGCTGGGTGTCGTTCCAAGTGGTTCAATTGGTAGAACGTCAGTGCGCTATACTGATGACCCGAGTTCGAGTCCCGGCTTGGATCCTTTTTCACTATGTTGGCTATACGCCTTTTCAGCAATTAAAAATGGAATATTGTAAGTCATCTCTCAAATAAACAGTTATTTTAACGCTCTTTCTAAAAATGTAAGTTTTATGCAATTTTATTCGAAAAAATAATTTTGAATAAAAATGGCCGCCTGGACTATGAAAAAAGAAGTGGTTAGCCCGTATTGGTTTTCCTCAGTCATATGACTTGCGCTTTTATTATATAGATTACATATGATGGGATTTAATAGAATGAAGAAAATTTTTATTAATATCTTTTTAAGTTTTGATTTGATTTTCATAATATCTGAAATGACTCGACAAAATTCTGCAGCGATTATATATATATATATTAAACTTAAAACCATTCGATTGGGTAATTTTTGCCCTGTTATAAGCGGACGATGGACCAGACGACGACTATAGGTGCTACGTATTTATATAATTAAGAACGCACCAAAAAATCGCAATTTATGTTCGTTTTTCCAGATGCCTGGCCTAAGGTGCAATTATTGATAACACTTCGCAATCAACCATGAACGTGTAGTTAGTTTTCTTAATAAGAAAAGGATATGTTTACAAACAAGCACTTCCGGTAATCAACCTACCTACTTGTTTATTGCCTTACTCATTACCGTCTAAATTGTTAATTCCTAACAACTGGTTTTGAGACGTCACAAATGAAGATTACCAACTGCATATGATTTTTCCGCTATATTCACCCATAAAAGCATTACCAGGATTGTCTCTTCATTTGAAAGGACATATTTTACTGTGGACATGCAGTTTTATAAAAGGCGAAAAAATATTTTTTTTAATACGTTTGTTTTTTATTTTTCACTGAAATATTGTTAAAGTATTCTAGTATTCAAAATAGTACGTTTTAAAATAAAGTCATGGTATATTATCATGCTAAATATTACCCAAATTTAACATACAATATTTTTTTAGGTGAGAGCGACAGAGAAGGTAAAATATTTATGAGATGTACGAAGATTCGGCATATAAATGGTATATTTTAAACGTTTCGTAAAACAAGATAATCCATTAAAATTTTATTTTCTTCTTTTTTTTTCTCGCTTAGTGGGAGGTTCTACTTCTATGGCCTAAAATTCACGTGATTTTTACTTTTTTTTCACACAGGAAATTCACACTGGAAGTGAGCTTATATCTCTTCTCTGTACCCACTTTGACTACGCAACCGTATCACTTTTCCCTTGCAACAAGAAATAGTATATAGTATCTTATTTGAAATTTTCGCTTTTAATGATTAAGCTAGTTTTTTTTTTTTTAGTTTCTAGCCTAAGTATTTCTAGAGAAATCCTGATGAAACGTGATTTTCACAAATTTTCATTAGAAGTTTAAATTTAATTTAAACTGTCTTTAACTTTACAATGACTTTTTTCTGTAATTCAAAATTAAGTTTGGCCTGTTTGACAAAGACTCTACGTTCGGGACTATGAGCGCGTAGCCCTCTGTTTTTAAGACTACACCACTGGCATCGGCCGACCCAATAGGTCGAGAAAGTCTTTCGAGGGTGAGAGAGAGAACAAACAAGAGCTTTATCAGCCGATTGGATCTGCCGGAGATCAAATCAACTGACGTCATGAATTCCGGTGTAAGGGGAGAGAAACAAACAAGAGCTTTCTCGGCCGGTACTGAAGTTGGCCGTCACAGAAGACGTTATAAATCGAAATGTCTTCGAGATGATTATACACGACTTAATGCTGAGTACTTTTAAGGGCTGTAGGGTTAACCTTTTGAAGGATGATGTTTATTATTTAAACTACTTAATTTTAATGAAATTTTATACGATCTTGAATTAAATCTTGCTTTTATCATTTACATGAAAAATATGAAGGATCCTTCAGTTTTTTATTTCAATTTTTATTTCAGGTTTGCGATTTGTTTCGTTTATTATGGACTGTCCATCAACACAAACGAACTAGCAGGTAATCCTTTTGTGAATTTCGCTTTGGCCGGAGTTGTCGAAATTCCAGCGTATTTGTTGACTATACTTATTCTTGGATCAGTGAGCAAAAAAAAGTTACTCATAGCAAATATGGTAATCAGTGGATTTGCTTGTTTTACTTCCCATCTGCTACCAACGGGTAAGTATAAGCAGGGAGTCCGTTCTTATCGTTAACTAATTTCTAATTCTTAAACCGTTAAGCTGCTATCAGATTCAACAATTTTTCGAGCAACCAACTTTTCAGCCGATTTTAACTCCAACTTTTTGCCGTGTAGAGTGAAAAGAGGGTTAGAATTGTTGTTGAAAAGTTGGAGGAAAAACCGGTTATTACTATTACGAGTGATTATTTTTTATCGCACGAATCGGAACGAATTTTTATAAAGTTGTTATCAGATTCAACAACTTTTCAAGCAATTTTTAAGCCAACTCTTGATTTGAGCCGATTTTCTGCGAGAAATTACCTCAACACCCGGTGTAATAGCAATCTGCAATATCCCTATTTTTTTAGGCACAGTTATAAAAACTCGTTCCTAGCAGCAGGTTTTCATCCAATTTCTCCCCCGATAACCCAATCAGAGATAGGCGTTTTGGAACGTCAACGAAATAGCGATAAACAGTAATCACTGGTAATAGTAATAACCAGTTTTCCTCCAACTTTTGCAATAACAGTTGTAAACCTTGATTAATTTTAACACAATTATTCAAATTGATGAAGAAATCATATGAGTTGTAATTTTCCAACTGGACGAAATTTTTCCGGGCCAGGATTCGAACCTGGGATCTTCTTGGCTGAAGCTGCCATCGCTCTACCAACGAAGTGGCGAAGAAGTTTACTTACTAAATATTTGATAAAGGTCGTAACTTTTATTAAACGATTTCTTTAGGTTATCTGAAATAGACATGGATGACTTGAAGCTTACCAGCGACTTAAAAGTACGAAATTTACTTACTAAACATTTCATAAAGGTCGTAACTTTTATTAAACGTTTTCTTTTGGTTATCTGAAATAGACATGGATGACTGGAAGCTTATACCAGCGATTTAAAAGTGCGAAATTTACTTACTAAATATTTGATAAAGGTCGTAACTTTTATTAAACGATTTCTTTTGCTTATCTGAAATAGATATATATGACTGGAAGCTTACCAGCGATTTAAAAGTACGAAATTTACTTACTAAACATTTGATAAAGGTCGTAACCTTTATTAAACGATTTCTTTTGCTTATCTGAAATAGATATGGATGACTGGAAGCTTATAGCAGCGATTTAAAAGTACGAAATTTACTTACTAAACATTTGATAAAGGTCGTAACTTTTATTAACCCTTTCCGGCACAGTTGTCCCACTCCGGGCACACCTAATTTTAATTCCAAACTTGCATACGGCACCAAGAATATTTTAAGAAAATTGTGTTTCTATAATGAAAGCTTAAAATAAGGAGTTCTTATTTTCTAAAAAAGTCGTTTGTAAATTCCATTTCTCATTTTACGAACAGACTTTGTCTGTACTGGAAAGGGTTAAACGATTTCTTTTGGTTATCTGAAATAGACATCGATGACTGAAAGCTTATACCAGCGATTTAAAAGTACGAAATTTACTTAATTAATATTTGATAAAGGTCGTAACTTTTATTAAACGATTTCTTTTGCTTATCTGAAATAGATATGGTTGACTGGAAGGTTACCAGCGACTTAATTATAGGCGAAAACAGGAATTCCGAAAATTTAATTAGATATTTTTCGTTTTTTCTAGATTGATAAGGAACATTTCCGTTTGTCTGTCTTGGAAGGGTTGTTTTTGTTTTTAACATTCAAGGAGTAAGGATAAGAAGGAAATTTTCCCGTTTATTCCAAGAAAATGCAAGATTTCCACTCAAAACAAAAATTTTCCGGTAAAAAACAAGCATTTCGCATGAAATCGCCAATTTGTTTTAAGCGTATAGCATCGGGATTTTTTTTGTTTTTTTGTTTTTAAAGCGTATAGTTAGTTCTGAGGGCTGCACTTAATTTTTATTGTGCTAAGTTTGAGAACTTGTATTTTGACTTGTGTGTGGAAATATGAATTTGACTATCATAAGATATGAAGCCGTGGGTCTTCAGCTAATTTCAAACAATATTTATGTCAATATCGATGTTAATTCTAATATGATATGCAGAGGCGTAGCGTCAAGGGGGGCACGGATCACTTTACTACCAGTATTTTTATATACTATATTTGGCTAGTTTTAATTCATACCGTTCAAAGATTAAATAAGGCTAAATGTAGTATATAATTTTACTGGTAGTAAAATGATAGTGCCCCCCCTGACGCTACGCCACTGATGATATGTGATAATTGTTATGTATCATTTTCAGATCTTTGGTGGTTAACTGTTACGATATCTTCGATCGGTAAATTCGCAATAACAGCTGCCTTTGGAATTATCTATATTTATTCCAGTGAACTATTTCCCACAGTAGTTCGAAATATTGGCATGGGATCAGCATCTCTCTGGGCAAGACTTGGGTCCATTACAGCCCCTTTTATGAGAGAACTTGTGAGTGTAATTTATTCTCTCTTTATTCTGCCATAAGTTAAAAGATTCATTACGATATAACCAAGTCTTAAATTCTAACAAAAAAGTATCGCAGCTGTAATATTCTGCAGTAATAACAACAGTATCCCGCATATTTACATTTCATACATTATTTGCAAAATTAAAAAAAAAAATTTCATCTTCAGCAAAAGAAAATTTTTAAGGGGTCTCGGGAGTCTTACTTTTCCTCCGAAGATGCAAGTTTGCATCATGTCACATTTTATTTTACTTCTGATTTCATATAACACACAATAAAATGAAATTTTTACCACTAATAGGTCAATATCTGCTTGATTTAACATAATTATTTCAATGTTGTACAATTAATATTTAATTATTTTTAAAAAGTTATTAAAAAATAAGTAAAATAAAATAAAAAACTTTTTCGCCTGGTACCCTCTGCGCGCAAGGTTGTAGAAAAAATATTGCATCAAAAATAACAAACAAAACTGATAATGATGTAAAATTGATGTATCTTGAACGTATACTTCAATTTCAAGCAATTATTATTATTATTATTATTTTAATTGGCATTTTTTCTACAAAAAATGATTTTTTTTAAACATTTTACAATTTAAATTTAAATAAAAAAAAATATATATATTTTTTAATTGCTTGAAAGTGAAGTTCAAGATACATCAATTTTACATCATTATCAGTTTTGTTTGTTATTTTTGAAGCAATATTTTTTCTACACCCTTGCGCGCAGTGGATACCAGGCGAAAAATTTCTTTATTTTACTTAAAAAAAATAACTTTTTTTAAAATAATTAAATATGAATTGTACAACATTGAAATAATTATGTTAAATCAAGCTGATATTCAAATATTAGTGGTAAAAATTTCATTTTATTGTGTGTTATATGAAATCAGAAATAAAATAAAATGTGACATGATGCAAACTTGCATCTTCGGAGGAAAAGTAAGACTCCTGAGACCACTTAATATATTTTGACTATATGTATATGGCATATATAGATAATAAAATTTAATAAATCAACAGAACAAAAAAATATTAAATCAGGAGTGGAGAATATTCAGAAAACACTACTCGCCAAGGATCTCTTTGTATCAACTAGAGCTCCTATAATATATAGGCTGACTAGTCAGGCATTTTTATTCCCGCTGGACTGGTTCACGTAATGTGTTTCAATGGCGTTGAATTGGTTTCTGTCTATTTTTTAACTTTAAAGGTTTAATTATGGGTAGTTGTTCTGCTATTAATTCTACGAATCATTCAAGAAAGTATCCCTGCATGCTTCAATTTCCTCGTAAACATGAAAAATTGCCAATTTTAACTATTAATTGTAGATTTTATTCTTCCCGAAATGTTTTGTTCGCCAGCTTGGCGGTAACGGCGATTTCAAGGGCGTAGCGCCATCATGTTCATATTCGGGAAAACGATGTTTATTTCCACCTTTTTTTTTTTTTTTTTTTTTTTTTCAAAAGCACAAAATTAAATTTGAAATTTTATGGAAAACTTAAGAATATTAATATATAATTAAAATTTATGAGGGTTTTCGAAAGAACCATAATATAAAATAGAATATTTTTAAAGAAATTTACTTTTAAAACGTACAGATTTCTTTTCTTTTTCTTTCTCTTTTTTTTTACATATTCATTTTCATCAAATAAATGGGTTCCATTTTGAATTTCGAAAAACAAAAATCCCTAAATTTGCTTAAAGATAATTTTAATATTAATATTTCATCAAAATACAGTTATATTTAAGAAAATATATAAATAAATATTTTAAACAATTTTCATTAAGAAATGGAGTATATTTTTATTGTAACTTTAAGATATAAATTTGTTTAAGATAACGAAGGATATCTGAATACTGTGAAGGATCATTACATTTTCCTCTTGGAAAGAACATTTCTCATATTATTAAAGTAATAAAAAATTGCTACACATGAAAACTTTTTAAAAATTACTTTAAATAGAAGTTTTTAAATTTTTATCACAAAGTAAAAGCTGAAATTATATTTTTAATATTATTTTTCTTCAATTATACTTTTACATCAGAAATTAATTATAATAGTTTTTCATTACACTGTTAAATAAAGAACACTCAGAAATGCAACATACACTAAAAAAAAAATGATTATTTTTTGGAAAAAAGTACACTTGAAGAATAAATTTTAATTGTTAAATATTTTGCTTTTTAATGTAACTCTTTTTTTTAGTAACAAAATTCTTAAAAAGATTAAATGCAAAAGATAGCACCAGTGAAACATGCATATACTTACTAAAAATAATAAAAGTTTTTTTGCTTTCAAATTGAAAATACATAATGATAAAAACGATCAATCTACCCCCCCCTCCCCTTCTAAGAAATAAGTTTGGCTAAAAGGAGGGGGGGGGTAGGTGCGCTTCTGGACCATTAAAAAACAAAATCTTCCGCGGTTATATCTCGCCCCCTTCCCCCCCCCTCCTCGGGTAACTCCCTAAATAAAAGCCTTTTTTTTTAAGACTGAAAACACATAATGATAAAAACGATCAAACGACTCCCCCTCCACTTCTAAGAAATACGTTTGGATCAAAGGGGGGGGGGCACTTCTAGACCATTAGAAAACAAAATCTTTCGTGTGTGTTTCACACCCCCTCTCCCCCCTTGTCACTCCATGAATTCAACACTGCTTGTATCGCGTGTATAATTAATTAGTGAAAAGATTGTTCATTGTAAAACCAAAGTAATAAAAGTAAATAAGTTCTTAATAAAAGTAAATAAGTTCTTAATAAAAGTAAATAAATTTATTGCTAATTTTATTGAACAATAAATAACATGCAGGCTACAATTTGCAATGAAAATCAATGATCAAGAATACGTATTTTATTCGAAACTTTCATTCCCTATAGTACTTTTTGATAAATTCTGCAAAGCAACTAAGAAGGCGATAAATGCGCCAAATGAGTCCTACAGGAAAAACTAGCGCCAACGCTTTCCCACTTGGGAATATTAATGTCGGACGATGCGCCAGCTCTCTAGTATAGAAGCCTTAGTATCAACTAGCAAAACACAACACACGGCGTTGTTCTGTTGGGCTCCGGAGTGCAATATTTATGAGCTCTGGTGAATTTCGACCAATAGCAAATTAAGCACTGGATGTAAGTTTATAATGGAACAAAATTTTTTATCTATAAACTGAGAAGTAATGAAAACTAAGAGATAATTCATAATTATTAGTAATTCTATATCGGAAGCATTCAGAGCCCGACTCAGACAATTCGGGGCCCAAGGCACATCAGGAATTTTGTCCCGCCCACTTCTAATTTACTTGTCAGTTGGATGCTATTTAATGATGGGCGTAAGTTATTTTGATATTCGAATTAATCATTCGGGCCAGTGTTGCAAGTGGTCTACTTTATTTTAATTCAGTTTTCTTGATTGCTACCAGTTTTTTGAGAAGGTAAAATTCGCCTTATTTATTGAGACAGACTAAATAAGGCGAATTATACCATTTCAAAAAAATAGTGCAAAACAAGCAATATGAATAAAAAAAAAAATTAACCCGCTGGCGACACTGATTCGGACATGCGCAAAAGCATAGCTGCAAGCTTCTTTTTAATCCATTAAAACACCAGACATTTTGTAATAAGATATCTGAAAGAAAAGGGGGAATTAAATAGAAATTCGTGTAATGTATTTTTGTTCTTGTTTATTTTTACAAAATTTCTGCTTTCAATTGATTAAAAAGAATCATGAAAAGATTGCTTGTTTTTAATTCTTATTTTACTCACCGAAAGTAAAATTAGCATAGTATTATTTTAAGTCCAAGAAGTATTATTATATATTAAGTAGTGTTATTTTAAGTTTTATATTAACTTAAAATAGTATTTATCTTCAAATGGTAATTGAGTTTCTACATGTACAGCCATTTTGTGTCAGCCTTTTAAAACAGAGCAAATTCTCGTGTTTTTAGAGATCGCGGAGTCTGAATGGGGAATAGCGAGCGTAGCTCATAAGGGGCAGATTCCCCTAGTCTTTGTACAAAAATGCTCGCAAAGAAATTCAGCTGCACTTTATAAGATATTCGAGTGGTTGGAATTTCTGGGTGAAGAAATGAATCTAAATGACACATGCGTGGTTTGCAAAAAACTTACGTGCTTACTGCAAACAACGTTAAAATTTCACCTGTAGCAAAATCACGTGTGTTGTTTTTTCGGTTTGTTAGTCGCTTTTTATTTTTATTTTGCACTGGTTACATGTTTTATATATATATATAACATCACAACTGATGTACTTTATTCAGGTTCTTTTCGTTTTTTCACGTTCGTTTTCACATACCACTTATTCATCGTAGCATGGAGATAATTGTTATGTTAATCTTATATTTAACCCTCCAGCCGCGGCTAACGCTCCTATCGCGTTTCACTTATTCTATACAATTCTGCGTGGAACGCTATTTTGACGTTCCGTATAAATTTTATAGTACTTAACAGTGTTGAATCCAGGGGGTGGCCCGGAGGGAATGTCCCCCCGGAAGATTTGAAATTTTATGTTTTCAATGGTCAAAAAGTGGAATTTCCCCCCCGGAGCCACAGAAATCCCTCCCGGAGAAAAGTGTCTGAATTCAACACTGGTACTTAAGCATCGGGAGATTTTATTTCTTCGTTGAATCTTTCTTTTATTTTGAAATAGAGAGATTCGTTTACAAATTATAATATATTTATCATTTATTTATTAGGTCATTCTGAAAGTTCTGAGGTTTTTGAAATATTTTGAATTCATAAATGCGACATTGCCACCGGAATTTTGAAATAAAACTTTGCTTTTATAATGTACATGCAGAAACTGCTTTTATTTATTTCGAAATAAATCTGTTTGTAAATTCCGGTGACATTCAATCCTTATAACTATTATAAGTGACGAATAAAAATAGGCCGCGGTTTTATATAAGAAAATGGAAACATCGTCCGCGGCTAGAGGGTTAATGTACTTTGTTTAAAAAAACATACAGACAGACAGAAATTGAAAAAAAAACTGATTATTTTAATTTGTTTTTAGGGTTATTCTACTCATCCCATACTTCCACAGATCATTTTTGGTATTCTAGCCATGGTGTGTGCTCTTCTTGTTATTCTTTTACCAGAAACTAAAAACAGTACCGTACCAGACACAATGGAAGAGGCTGCTCAGTTTTCCAGGTGCGTAAATGTTTCGGGTCATATTCTTATACTTAATTGGTAAATTGCAATTTGTGCTTGGTCAAAAAGTTCCTCATTTATTACACACGAACTACGTGGAGCTCGCAATGCTTGTGGGGAATTTCTCGTATTTGATTGGCTATTGGCTAAGACTTGTGAGGAAAATCGGAACGTTATATAAAAGAAAAACGCGAATGTTACGTTGGATGACGTAAGAAATTCTCGTAGTCCATTCTTGAATTTTTCCAATTTTTATGTCATTTCTTTCGTATCGGGCTACATTAAAGTCAAAGAGTCGATAAATATAAAAGTGGTTATCAAAATAATGGAAACATCCAGTAACTCAACAGCTTTCTTTATTAACGTCTTGACTAACGACAACTCACGTTGCGTTGAAAATATCCAGGTCTTGTACGATCTTTTAATTTCAACACCAGTATTTATTTATAGTAATATTTTACTTATTTAATGACAAAAACTCTGCAATTAAATAGCACAAAAGTTACTACATCACTTTGTAATAATATATTTCTTTTAAATGCTAAAAGGTGTAAACTAAAAACATAATATACAGTAAAATAACTTTTATTAGATTGCTGACATGTTTCGGCTCACTCCCAGCCATTATCAAAAACAAATGAGAATATTCTAGAATTGGATGGTCTTTGAAATTATTATTTGAAATGCTATCATTTAATTTCAAGTACTTTTTATAAATTACGCAAGTTATTTTTTATTTTTACTTGGTTGTTTATTTCCATATTTGTAAGCATGGAGTAACTCGAGCCACAATTTCGATAAATTAAAAGATGCTGCATCGTTACATATTGTACTCAATCAAGTAAAAATAAAAAATAACGTGCATAATTTTTTTTTTAAAGTACATGAAAATTAAATGATAGCATTTCAAATAATTATCTTCAAAGACCGTGCAATTATAGAATATTCTCATTTGTTTTTGATAATGGCTCGAAGTGAATCGAAACAAGTCAACAATCTAATAAAATTTACTTTACTGTATGACAGATTTTTGATATCATTAAAAATGGCATCAAGGGGCGAAAAAAATAGGGTTTTAATAAGAAAAAAAATCACAACTTCGTTAATTCACAAGATATCAAATCCGTTTGAATTTATTATAAATCTTTTTAATATTATCTACAACTTCTATACTGACAAGGTTTTTTATCAAACCAACTGTTACAGCAAAATAAATAAATAAATAAATAAAATGAAATAAAATAAAATAAAAATAAATAAATAAATAAAATAAAATAAAAATAAATAAATAAATAAAAATTAAAATAAAAAATAATTTAAAAAAAAAAAAAGATAGCAAATCCGCTTAAATTTATTATAAATCTTTTTAATATTATCTACAGTTTTTATTTTGACACGTTTTTGATAACACGAACTCTTACAGGGAGGAAAAAATTAAAAACAAAAAGATGTAACGCGAAACAGCCTCTCCCCCTCCCAATAAAAATAGACTTTCCCAGCGCAGCGCATCACGTGAAATTAGTACTTAACTTCGAAATCTGCCTGTGCCTGTAGGCCGAGCCGGGAGGGATTTTTTATCTTCAAGAGACTCCCACTTTTAGCTTTAAAATGAATAACATTGATACATTTTATAATTCATATTAGTGACTTATTAAGAATTGGTGGAAAAGTTTTAGGCACTAAGTTTGTTTTTCTATGAATAACACAATACACAACAAGCATTCCAAGATTATAATCTTTATCAATTGGATGTGTAAACGTTTCTTCATGTGTCATATAGCAGCGCGAATAGAAATACAAGGTTCATTCAATAAATCAAAAAAGTTGCAAAAAATTATAAAATACATTTCAACCAGAAAAATTATGGAGAATTTTCATAATAGAGAAAAGAAAAAGGGTGTTTTTAAATGTTTATATAATTATTCTGGTATACATTTTATTTCAATCTTTTGATTAGGAACTTTTTTACCATTCAACAGAAAAAAAAAAATTATTTTGCATGTATTACTTTTATTTATAGTTTACAACATAAAAAAAAAAAAAGACAGAGACAGAGAATGCGTGAGTAACGTATTTGGAATTGCTCCACATTGAGAATCACTGATTTAGATTAATAATAACTGCTCTAAAAACAATTGCAAAAAATTTGGAACATGTATTGAAAAAGAAAAGGAGGATATGTTAGGGAGTTTAAAGATCGATTGTAGAATGCACGTTTCACAACGAACCTATTTTAACATTATTTTCATTTCGCTGTAGTTTTTCTTTAAGGTGGTTCGCAAAAAAATACTTTTTTCCGCTCAACGACGCGAATCTTTCTAACATATTTACGAAATCATTTTTGGCACTTGCAGGCCTGACGGATTCGGAATCGAATCGTATTTTCCATCTTTTCATAAATGAATTACGCATGAAGTTAAAAACGATTGTTGTCACGTGACGACAAACCTTTTCTCCTTTCCCATGCTATCGCGGCCAGAAATTTGCTTCAAAACACCAAATTTGATAGTATTTTCTGAAAGACGACCTTTACCAAAAACAATGGAAAAAAAAAACATTCCAACACATAGCTACTGAATAAGAACACCTGCCAATTTTATCGGTTTTCTGAACAAAAATGGATTCAGAAATGTGTCAGAAACTAGCTCCTTTGGATTTGAGATTTAGATTTGAGCCTTAATGATTAGCTAAATTGCTGAGGTTAGTCAAAAGCAAGTGAGAATCCTGTTGAAAAGTTAGTTTTTATCCTCAACACAAATTAATAAAACAAGTTGGAAATTGTACGTTAAACGTGACAAATGAAGTGCGTTCGTATTATAACTAGTTTTGCAGTGTAAAAAAATAAAATCATCCTTATTATTTCAGTGAAATGAATTATATCGTCTGCTATGAACGAAATCAGTGTGTATTTTTTTATTTCCTTATTACGTATGCCACGTTCACAGATGCGAATTTTTTTTTTCGCCACCAGACAGCGTTACAAATTTCATCTTGGAGATCTTGCTTTGCGAATGATTATCTCCATGGTTTAATATTTTTATGACTCATAATGAACGAATTTCTTGTGTTTATTTACTTTAATGGATTGAGATATTGGGCTGTCAACCTAATATCAACTGAAGTTACCTCGGAATCCATACATTTTTTAATGTAACTCATCGCTCAAGCAAACATTTTTTTTAACTATCTTTCTAAAAATGTAACTTTTATGTAATTTTATTAAAAAAAAATAATTTTGAACAAAAATGGCCGCCTAGCATATGAAAAGAAGTGGTTTGACCGTATTTGTTTTCCTCAGTCACATGACTTGCGCTTTTATTCAGTGCGTTCGTAATTATATAAGTACGTAAGCACCTATAGTCGTCGTCTGGTCCGTCCGTCCGCACATAACAGCGCAGAAACTACCCAACCGAATGGTTTGAAATTTAATATATATTATCGCTGCAGAATTTTGTTGGGTCATTTCAAATTTTATGTAAAGAGACTCAAAACTTAAAAAGATATTAATAAAAGTTTTCTTTATTCTATGAAATCCTATCGTACGTAATCTATATAATAAAAGCGCAAGTCATGTGACTGAGGAAAACAAATACGGGCAAACTACTTCGTTTTTCATAGGCAAGGCGGTCATTTTTTTTTCAAAATTATTTTTTGGAATAAAATTGCATAAAAGTTACATTTTTAGAAAGATCGTTCAAAAAAAAATGTTTCCTTGAAAGACGAGTTACATTAAAAAATGTATAGATTCTGAGATAACTTCAGTGGAAATTAGGTTAACAATCGAATATCCATTAGAGTAAATAATCACAGGAGATTCGCTCATTATGAGTCATAAAAATATTAAACCATGGAGGTAATCATTCGGAAAGTAAGATCTCCATGGTAAATTTTGCATTGCTGTCTGGTGTTGAAAAAATATCGCATTTGTAAACGTAGCATGCGTAATACGAAAAACAAACAAACAAACAAAACAAAAAAAAAATATTTTTCTCTTAGCAGACGATATAATTCATTTCACTAAAATATTTCTTTTTACATTGTAAAACTAGCTATAAAACGAACGCACCTCCTTTGTCACGTTTTTTACAGTTTACATTTTGTTATATGGATTACGTACGAAAGGATCTTTTTTACACTTTCCAACCTAGTTGAAAAGTGTTTATGACTTCAGTTTGTCTGGCCGTCTGTCCGTGCTCTAACTCCGGTAAATATGCTCGGATTGCAATTTTTATATGTGCAATTTTTATATGTTATAATCGTTATCTATAGCATGTTCCCTATTTCAACGGAAGTGTGTAGCACTTATAGTTTTTTTACAGGGACACTCAAAAGAATTCCGTTACATTGCGGTCTATGGGGAAAAATCATTTGCGGTTTATTTAAATAATGTTTCACTATTTTTAACGCATTGAAATTTATATATATCACTAAGGTGCATTAGAAGAAGCTTAATATGGAATAGGGTGTGCATAGCACTTATACTTACTTTACAGGGACAGTCAAAAGAATTCCGTTACATTACGTCTATGGAGAAAAATCGTCTGCGGTTTATTTAAATAATGTTTCCCTATTTTAAACGCATTGAAATTTATATAAGGTTCATTACAAGAGACTTACTACAGAATATTGTGTGTATAGCAGTCATCGTTCATTTACAGGGACACACAAAAAATTCTCTACTGTATGTTAACAATAATTCCTGGAAGTGCGTTTTAAGTTACTGAACGCGATTTTAATTTTAAATCGCTTTTTGTATATTACGTGGTGTGTATAAATTCTGTAGATCCTATACAGGGAAGCACAAAAGTTCGGGAACACATTTCCGTATTATTTAACTCCAGACGGAGAATTTTAAACTGTGCTACGTGTTTCCTAACTGAACTAAAATTTAGCATCCTATGTAGTATATATACAAATCTATAGATCCTATACAGGGCTGAATAAAAGTATTCGGATTACTTAGATGTCATCTTTTAGCTTATTAAAAAGTATGATTCGTAAAATTATTTTGGAAGCGTTGGAAAGTGTTACATAATCTATGCTTGACGCATGATTTTTCGTTCTTGTTATGTTTTGATTCGATTTTCATAAAATTTGAAATGACTCGACAAAATTCTGCAACGATTATATATATTAAATTGCAAACCATTCGGTTGGGTAGTTTTTGCGCTGTTATATGCGGACAGACGGACGGACCAGACGACGACTATAGGTGCTACGTATTTATATAATTATGAACACACCTAATAAAAAAGAAAAGAAAAAGAAAAGAAAAAAGATAAAACAGATCAAAATACAGAGACAAAATGTAATAAAAAATTTACTTTTAGCTTAATTAGATAGCTTTTCTTAAAACACCACAAAACACGAAATTCTGCACTTATGCGGTTTCTGAAATAAACGATTCAATTGAGATTTATAATAATTTATTTTTGTATATTTTATTTTTCAGAATGAAAAACTTTAAGAAAGTGAAAGAAATAAAAGAAAGTGGCATTAAAGTGAAACTGGCAGAAGTTGGTGAACAAGATGCTGATGCTACTGAACAGGATGCTACGAGTTGTTTAATTACCAAAACTACATCTTCAGTTTAAATATATATCTTATACTAATAAAAGAAAGTTTCGCTCTGTGTGTTTGTTTGTCTGCGATGGCTAGGAAAATCTGGCGCACCTAGAAGTATGAAAAATTAGATTTAGGTAATCCAAATTCTCTCCTAGTGCACCTGAGTCTCAGAATTTTAATATCTTAAAAATTAGAATAGTTATTAATTAAAAACTGATCAAAGATCACAAGTAAAAAATCCCTCTTTCGAAATCCACGCGCGCATGCTCAGAAGCCCTTTACCCGTATCTTCCGTGAATAGAAGAAACAAAACACGAGTCACCCGTTTCTTTTTAAGTTTTTCTAAATTCGCCATGGGCGAACGGCCGGAAATGCGAAAAACCATCTACATATTCTCGAAAAACGTATTTTTACGTCTGGAACGATCCGGTTGGTTCGAAAAAATTTCACATTTAACTAAAAACGGAAAAGAATGTTTTTGTCCCCGATAAGGTACGGCTCTGAAAATACTTAAATATTGTATTGTTATCGACAGTGAACTAGTTCGCAAAATTAGAGAAAAATGATCCATTAGCTATTTGATTTCAACTAAAAACGTAAAAGAATGTTTTTGTCCCCGAAGAAGTGCGGTTCTGAAAATACTTAAATATTATATTGTCATCAACATTGAACTTGTTCCCAAAATTAGATGAAAAATGATCCATTAGATATTTGATTGCAACTAAAAACGTAGAAGAATGTTTTTGGCCCCGAAGAGGTACGGTTCTGAAAATATTTAAATATTGTACTATTGTCATCGACATTGAACTTGTTCCCAAAATTAGATGAAAAATGATCCATTAGATATTTGATTTCAACTAAAAACGTAGAAGAATGTTTTTGTCCCCGAAGAGGTACGGTTCTGAAAATATTTAAATATTGTACTATTGTCATCGACATTGAACTTGTTCCCAAAATTAGAGAAAAATGATCCATTAGATATTTGATTTCAACTAAAAACGTAGAAGAATGTTTTTGTCCCCCGAAGAGGTACGGTTCTGAAAATATTTAAATATTGTACTATTGTCATCGACATTGAACTTATTCCCAAAATTAGTGAAAAATGATCCATCAGATATTTGATTTCAACTAAAAACGTAGAAAAATGTTTTTGTCCCCGAAGAAGTACGGTTCTGAAAATATTTAAATATTGTACTATTGTCATCGACATTGAACTTATTCCCAAAATTAGTGAAAAATGATCCATCAGATATTTGATTTCAACTAAAAACGTAGAAAAATGTTTTTGTCCCCGAAGAAGTACGGTTCTGAAAATATTTAAATATTGTACTATTGTCATCGACATTGAACTTATTCCCAAAATTAGTGAAAAATGATCCATTAGATATTTGATTTGAACTAAAAACGTAAAAGAATGTTTTTGTCCCCGAAGAGGTACGGTTCTGAAAATATTTAAATATTGTACTATTGTCATCGACATTGAACTTGTTCCCAAAATTAGAGAAAAATGATCCATTAGATATTTGATTTCAACTAAAAACGTAAAAGAATGTTTTTGTCCCCGAAGAGGTACGGTTCTGAAAATATTTAAATATTGTACTATTGTCATCGACAGTGAATTTGTACGCAAAATTTCAGCAAAATCTTTTGTTAGATATTTAATATCAACGAAAACATAAAAGAATGTTAATCCCTTGAGGACGTACGGCCCCGAAAATATTTAAATATTGCAGAATCATCTAAACTGAATTTGCACGCAAATTTTTAGCAAAATCATTCCTTAAATACTTTATTTCAAACACCAATGTAAAAGAATGTTTTTGACCGTGATGAGATACGGCCCCATTCTGTTACTTATTTTTATTATTCAGATTGCTTGATTAGCACCGCTTTTTTTAAAGAGTAGTATAATTAGACTTATTTAATCTCTCATTAAATAAGACGAATAATCTTATTTAAAAGATGTGGTAGCTATCAAGCAATCTATATATATATTACGCTATCGTACGTGGCACAGAAATCGCGATTATTTAGCATTTACCGATGGCAACGGAGATGTTTGTTTTCACTAATTTGCGAATATTAAGAAAAGTATTTGAGGTATCAATTTAAAAGTCACCACACATATGTAGAAATTTTTTTTGCATCCGAAAATACAATTTTTGTAAAAATTAGCCTGTAATTTTTCTTATTCATTTTTAAAAAAAACTAGCTACTTTCTAAAAAGGAAAGAAAATAAAGTGCGAAATCAAACCAAGAAACGCGCCATTTTGTTATTAATTAAAACATTAACTCGATTGTTCTACCTTATGCAGTTTAACCTCATTGTTGTCCGCATTGTTATGACGTCAATGTTACGGATGCACATATTTGTTATTTATAATATAGGTTGAGTAATAATAAATAAATAATAATAATAAATGAATAAAATAATCTTATTGGGTGAAGATTTCCATCAAGTCAGTCCTACCTGTCATTTTTAGAGGTTCAAGACCACTAACAGTTTGCATAAAGAAGAGAAGATTTTATATTATGCAATTTACAGAAAATATGCGTGCCCTTCAAACAGAGAGAGAGCTAGCAAGTTGA
Source organism: Maratus michaelseni (assembly GCA_963931845.1). Classification (NCBI taxonomy): domain Eukaryota; kingdom Metazoa; phylum Arthropoda; class Arachnida; order Araneae; family Salticidae; genus Maratus; species Maratus michaelseni. The sequence goes on along the minus strand of OZ007600.1, from coordinate 156,164,861 downwards.
CTGTTACAGGATGGTGAATGTCAAAGTGGAGAAACTATTAAATTGCCCCCAATATGCTATCCCGATATACAAGATCCAGTGCGGCAACTTTTCAGTAATATTGATTTTTTAACGGTGACACCTCAAAAGCTTAAAGGACGAGCTATACTAACAGTGCCAAACAATTTGTCAATTGAAATTAATAATATCTTCGAGTTCTGAAATTTAAAATTGTGTATATAAAGACGTTTTCGATGCAGAAAATTAAAAACAAGTGGGAAAACATGACCGAAGATCGAACGAAGGGTTTCGTTTAATATTCCTTTCAAAACCCTTTATTTTTTCTTTAATAAATCCAAATAAATTTAATTTTCCAAAAAAAAAAAAAAAAAGCGTGTTTTTTATAAAGTAAAAATTTACCTGTATATTTTTTCGTTTTTTCAAATATCTGAACCAGCTCGATAGCAGGTTGCGTCCGCTATCGGACTATCCGTAGCATCCCGCTATCCGACCGGTTCAGATTTTCCCGGAGTGATTCAGTCTTTCTTCCTGGTTCGGACCGGTTCAGACCTTCAAAATGTTAAAATATACCAATATTTCCATAATCGGGTTTTTATCATGATTAAATACGTTCCTCAAACTCATATGACGTTATAATCACTTGCTGATGTCCTATCTATTTGCTTTCTCTATTACTCATATTGATACTCTCTTTGTATTATTCTCAAACATTTGAAAAAGTCTGTTAAACTTCCAATAGGACGTCGGATTAATTTTCTTTGTAATTCTCTAATTACGTCATATTAAGCTGCTTTCTGTATTTACACATAACTCATACTCCTTATATTATTGAGAAATGTTTGAAATTTTCGTTTTATTACCAATGTGACGTCATATTAATTTTTTTTTTCAATTGGTGAAACTTTTTATTTCATTTTCATATTTCACGTGGAAATCTTTTAATAGAAAATTAATTATTGTAGAAAGAAATTTATTGTGGATTTTTAATTGTTGGCAACTGCTATAACGAAAAATGTTTAAATTTAATTGGAAAAGGCTGTTAGATTTGTGGTTTTTTTATCTCTCTATATTAAAATAATACTTTTTTTTTTTTTCAAATTTTACGATTTTGAGCTTCATAGTAGGTATTCAGCTATAAGTGCATAAAATTTCATGTCTGTAAGTTATATAGTTTCTGAGAACCGACTGTGTGACGGACAGACAACGTAGCGGGACGAATAAGGTTTCGTGAGATGAACGAAATCCTTAAAAAAGATAAAAAACATTTTCATAATTGTGAATGCTGTAAATATTTTCAATATAATATGTATACACTTTTTAATTTTAAAGAGTATCCAGCAACTATTGTGTGCATGCAAAGGTTTTTATATGCACGATGCTGAAAAAATACCTCTTTTCATATTTCTAAATGGTGTCCATATCTTATGATGTGTATATATTTTTTTATTTTAAAGTACCCAGTCTTAAATGGAGAAGTTTTTATGTATGATATTTATACATTTGATGCTGAAATTCGTGCATTCTAAGATGCATATAGTATTTAAAAGAGTAGACACTAGAGTGCAGATACTCTGCGCGGGATCGGCTAGTATGATTATAAAAAAAAAAAAAAAAAAAAAAAAAAAAAAAAGCAACAGACAGGCAACACTGCCCTGAAAATCATATATATTATTTCTGTTGCCAAAATCCTTTTCTATGAATTTACAAAACGCACAACAATGAAGGAGGTATCATTCGAAAGATTTTTGAACAGGCTTCTGACATAGTACACTCATTTTTCGTTACAACTTTTTTTAATTAAAAATTGCAATTCATTAAAAATTAAATCAGCATTGTTTTCATAAATGAAATAAAAGGTTTTTCCCAAATCAGTGTTGCCACAAAAATAAAATACCGCATTATATGTGCTCAACAATGATTATAAATAATAAATAGTAAAAAAAGATAAAATATGACTTCTCCACACGGGTTTATTTCATATTTATGATTAAAAATCAAAATTGAAATGCTTAGAAAATAAGACACCACTGATCGATCGAAGCATTGGTATTTTAATTTCACGTTTAGCCTAAAAGGTATGCTTTGTTGTATTATATTAATTTGTGTTTTATACGTAATCAATTTATTTTTCTTTGTCCCATGTTTTTTTTCACGAAGCGGATAAAGTCATCTTCTAATGCAGTTAAAATACGATTATTATTTTCTTTTCCTCCCGCGTGTTTTTTTCTATCTTCGATCAGTTTTCACTGACACTTTGATGGACTAAAATGAAATGATATTCTGACTTGACTAATGTTGTTTGCAGATATTTTCATCCTTAAATTTTTGTTTAGAAGTTTAAACCTGCTTCTAAAAAATATTGGATATTGCTGAAAAATAATTAGACTGTAGTGCGAAATCCTCGTACTGACAGTATATATTATTTCTGTTGTCAACATCAGGGCCTGATTACACAAAAGTCGCGTGAAGCACATGCATGAAAAATTGCCGATAATTAAAAAATAAAACAGCATTGTTTTCACAAGTGAAATGAAAGATTTTTCTCAAATCCATGTTGCCAGAAAAATAAAATATCTCATTATATTATGCACAACGATTACAAATAAATAAATAGCTCAAAAAAGATAGTGTGCATCTCTGCACAAGTTTATTTTATATTTATGGTTAAAAAGCAAAATTGAAATTGCAATGTTTAGGAGAAAATGACACCATGGATGGATCGAAGCAGTGGTGTTTCACGGGTAGTCTAAAAGGTATTCTTTATTTATGTATTCAATTTATTTTTCTTTGTTCCATGTTTTTTCAAAGGCGGATGAGATCATTCTCAAATACGATTACTACTTTTTTTTTTTTTTTTTTTTTTTTCTCGCGCGAGTTTCAATCAGTTTTTTTCAGGTTCCACTCTATTGTAACTTTGATGCAGAGATGCCAAGTTCCCACTAATCTTCCGTAATATGTGGTTTAATCTGACTCAGTTTAACAGCACTTCGAACCAGAAAAATTATTGAATGAATCTTTATTCATTTAATTTTAGGTTTCTATGTCGAAATCATTTAATTTAATTTCTTTAAAAAAATTCTGTTGCGAAACGTTTTAAACCTGGGTCAAATTAACCCACAGAAGATTAATGAGAGCTTGGCACCTCTGTTGATGGAATAAATAAGATGGTATTCTGGCTAGACTAATGTTGTTTGCAGATGTTTTTTATCCTTATGTTTTTTTTAGAAGTTTAAATCTGCAACTAAAAAAATATTAGATATTGCTAAAAATATATACATTAGATTGCAGTGGGAAGACCTCGCACAGATCTACTGGCATAAATTATTTATTTCTGTTATCCTTTTTTCTATGAATAAAGAAAACGTACAACAACGAATGGGGTATCATTAGAAAGGTTTTTGAAGCGGCTTCTGACATAGTACACTGACATTTCGTTAAAACATGTTTTTTGATTAAAAATTGCTGTATTTAAAAATTAAATCAGCATTGTTTTCATAAATGAAATGAAAAGTTTTTCTCAAATTAGAGTTCCACAAAAATAAATACAGCACTATATGATGCTCAACAATGATAAAAATAAATAGTACAAAAAAGATAAAGTATGATTTCTCCACACAAGATTTATTTCATATTTATTGTTAAAAAGAAAAATTAAAGAAAAAGACGTCATCGATCGATCGAAGCAGTTGTATTTTGCGTGTAAAATAAAAAAATATGCCTTGTTATATTTGATTAAAATGTATTTTAAATGCATTCAGTTTTTCTTCTTCTTCTTTTTTTTTTTTTTTTTTTTTTTGTTTTAACCTTATGTTTTTCAAGAAGCGATTCTAATGCAGTTAAAATACGATTGTTATTTTTTTTTTTTTTTCGCGAGTGCCTTTTGCTATCTTTAATAGTTTTTACCGTAACTCTGTTGTTTGGAGGTATTTTTATCGTTAATTTTTCTTCAGAAGTTTAAACCTGCAGCTAAAAAAATATTAGAAATTGGTAAAAATTATTAGACTGCAGTGCGAAATTCACGCACGTGTCCACTGGTACTTACTTATATATTGCATTATCATCGACAGTGAACTTGTTCGCAAGTTTTCGACCGCAGGCACATCTGTACAAATATTTTGTCCTTCCCTGTTTTTCCTTCTGCTGGCATGTATCTCGCTTTTTCAATGTTAAAATGTTTCACAGTAAATCATATTATTTTGACCACGAAAGTGAAAATGAAGAACTTTCTCCAAGATGAAAGTCATTCATTCACTTTTGAAAGTAAATCGTAAACTTAAAAATTAACAACAATGTATGTGTTAAAAGTGTTGTTTTTCAATTGTTCAAACTAACAAAAAACATGTGAAACGATTCGTATTTTCGCAAAATGTCAGATCGCTTCACAACACTACATTTACAAAAAGCAATAAAAAGACAAAGATTTAAATGAAAAAAAATAATAATAATAACTCATTTGATAATTTTAATTAATCATACAAAACTGCTTACCAAAATATAAAGTAATTTTATTATAAACATACAATCTATCAAATTTTGTATTTTGCATTCACCATAATAAAAAGAGAAAATAAGCTATTTACAACATGCAGTTGAAGGATCAGGGAGAAAAACGATGATAGTCTATTTTGTGAGATTGGAGGTTGTTAGTTTGAAAGACGTACTATCGTTTAATAACATGTATCGAGAAAAAAAAATAAAGGTAGTCCTTTAAAAAATACAGCTAGATATAAAGGGGAAATAATGATGAAAGTCCACGCATTTAACGGAAAGAACGATAAATAATTGGTATGAATTTTTTCTTTTTGTGACAATGGTGTACTATTTAATACCATTGGATAACGGAAGGGGTTGCGGGGGGGTTCATTGGGGGGATATCATTGTTTATCCCACTGACCCTTTAATTGAATATCGCATACGTTTTTCTTTATTTTTCCCTTTCCGCGTGTTAAATTAGAGAGAATTCTTGTTTTATATCTGTATGTATTTTCTGCACATGTTTCTTCAAGTTAGACTTTTGATCAAAATTTCTACCGCAGATTTCACACTCATAGGGTTTTTCTCCCGTATGAGTTAGGCGGTGCTTTTTCAGAATGCAAGAATCTCCAAATTTTTTATCACACAGTTCGCAAGCAAATGGTTTCTCACCGGTGTGCCTTCGGCGATGTCTATTTAGAACTTGTTGCATGGTGAATTTTTTATTGCAAACGTCACATGCATATGGTTTTTCTCCTGTATGGTTCCGCTGATGTGCCACGAGCTGGCACTTCAAAGCGTAACTTTTGTCGCATGTGTCACAAGAATAGGGTTTTTCTCCAGTGTGAATCCGAAGATGTCTAGTCAAATCACTAGCAGCTACAAACGCTTTGAGACAGATATTACACTCGAATGTTTTTTCTCCAGTGTGAATCTGAAAATGTCTCATCATGTTCCTCCTACTAGTGAAATTTTTATTACACACTTCGCATGAAAAAGTTGTCTCGCCAGTGTGAATTCGCATGTGAGCGGTGCGTGAACTCCGTGATGTAAAACCTTTGTTGCACACTTCGCACACATATGGTTTTTCACCAGTGTGTATGCGACGGCGATGATCTACTAAATTATAAACATTTGAAAATCGTCTATCGCACATTTCACACGCAAAATTCTTTATATGAGTTCGAAGATGACTGTCTAAACTACGCTTGCGTATGAAGATTTTGCCGCAGAATTCACAAACCAGAGGTTTTTGTTCTGTATGATGTATGCGTTGGTGATCTTCCAAAGTTTGCTGAGCTGTGAATTTTTGACAGCACATTTCACCTGAGAAAGGTTCACTTTTTACATCCGTTGTGTCTTCTTCTGAATCACTCATTATTGCAGATTCTACGGAACGAACCACATATAAAAAATATATTTACCTGGAGTAACCTTTCAGATGTCTTTTAAAGTTTAATTGAGAGCAAAAATTTTCCAAATTTAACGTCCTCTAAGGAACGAAAATTATTTTAACCTAAAAAACACATTTAGCTGAGTAATTTTTTTTTTTTAAATTTCCATTCAAATACCCTTTTCTCATATGGCTGATGTTTCGCTTTCGTGCACTTATTCAGTTTTTCAGAAGAAAAAATAAAAATAAATAAAATAAATATTTCAAAAAAAAAAAATGTACGCACACTTTATATGTCAATAATTTTAAAATTTTATTTATCTTTTTAAAATGAAATTTGGTCTTAATTATAATTAAAGACAAACTTATATTTGAACAATGGAAAATTGTAGATCATGCTGAATTTGAGGCAATGAATGAAGTCCAGAAACATTGGAAATTTCAAGCAGAATCTTCACTATTAATTTCCATTTCGCAAATTTATTGTATTTATAAATTGATGGTTCCTTTTTTAAAAGGTACTCAAGGAACAATACGAAAGAGCTTGGAACAATACGCTAAGGGAATTATCACAACATGATGTCTAAAATTTTACATTTTTTATTTTACCCTGGTATTACAAAATTACCAAGGATTAATTAACTTATAATTAACTTAAAATATTAGCATCACAATATATCGTTGACTTCGATTAACTAGTGTTTTATTGAATGATAGATTGATTTTAAGACATTACGATCAGTTTTTTTCATTTAAAAAGGTACAATACTTACATTAAAAACATATGATGTTAAACTATTTCAAAGAAATACAATAAATGCCATTAATTATTAAAAGTATATTTATGATACAGCAATATAACTTCGCAATAAAAAGTATAAGTTTTTTATCATTTTTATCAAACAAAGTGCGCGTGCATTTTTCTTTTCACTCAGTATCAGTATAAAAGTTGTCTATGAATAACCTATTAGCCCCATTTTCGAAAATCTCAAAAAAGATGCTTACAAATATAACTGAAGTAATTATCAGATGACTGTTAATATTATCATGATATGATTCTTCAGAAGCCTTGATAAAAAAAAATATGCGCAGATAAATCCAATTTACTGACTTAAGCACATATATAGGGAATGAAGATTATCAGCCTTGAGACAACATGATTTTCTGGATGCGAGCACCTGAAAAGAAAAAAAAACAGATCGTTGTAAGTAATATAATAAAGCTCATACAAGATTCGCATATCACTTAAAATTTCATGAGCCAGCCTGACTCGCTGATAACAAAACTGTGAGTCAGTCTATAAAAAAACAAGAACGAAAAATCATGCGTCAAGTATAGATTATAAAACACTTTCCAGCACATTCAGAATAGTGCAACAAAATTTCACAGTTTAATAAGTAAACAATTTGGAAACGCATGACACATTTGAAAACCCAATTTCAGCAATTACTACCAACAGTCAAACAAAATATCCGAATTCTTTGGTGCAGCCCTGTATATGGTCTATAGATTTGTATATATACTACACAGCTAACATTTACTTCAATTAGTAAATATATAGCACGATTGAAAATTCCGCTTCAGCAATTTTCGTAAATAAATGGAACTGCACGAGATCTTTTGAGAAGCCATGTATATGGTCTATAGAATTTATATTCACCAATTAATATTCAAAGAATAAGTTGCATTTAAAAACGCCTACCACAACTGGAAACGTGCTACCAGCAATTATTGTTCATAGACAGTACTGTGAACAAAGACTTTTGAGTGTCCCCGTAAATGAACGATACATTCTATGCACACCATATTCTACGGTAAGCGCCTTGTAAGTGCTCAGTGATATGTATCAATTTGAATATGTCTAAAATAGCGTAACATCATTAAAATACGCTGCAAACTATTTTTATCCCATAGACCGTATAATATAATGGAATTCTTTTGAGTGTCCCTGTAAATGAAAGACACATTCTATTTACAGCATATTCTAAAGTGTGCTCCTCAGTGATACGTATCAATTTGAATATGTCTAAAATAGTGTAACATCATTAAAATACGCCGCAAAAGCTTTCTCCCCATAGACCGTAATGTAAAGGAATTATTTTGACTGTCCCTGTAAAAGAATCGTAATTGCTATACACTTCATTTTGAATACTAAACATGTCATAGTAAATCCCAATAACATACATTAATTTCAAGGCAATCCGAGTATATTTACATGAGTTAGAACACAGACAGGCGGCCAGACAAATCAAATTCATAAGCACTTTTTAACTATGTTGGAAAGTGTTAAAAATGCGAGTTAATTCAGAGAAAATGAGTAAAACACACGTATCAGTTTTAACCAAAAAAATGAGAAATATTTATTAGAACAATAACATATTACACACATAACATATTACTGCTGTAACTGGAGCCTTTCAGTAGCAACTACTATATATTTATTATATGTACATATATAATTTACATTTAGATTTTATCTCATCCAACTGAACAACTGAAGCAACCCATTTGTCAATTATTTTTACCGGTGCCGGAAAAGAGAGTGGTAATATGAAAAAGCTTTAGAGAACATATATTAACACCGATACTTGCAAAAACAGTATTTTAATTACTTATTGATTCATTTATTTTAGAGGAGATCTAGAGTAAAAACTTGTGATTTATTGTTGACTTACTGTTGTAAAATTTGTGAGAATGAAACAATTTTCTTCACTTTACAATCACATAAATAAAGATACTTAAGAATCACATGCTTCCAAAACTGAAATAGAAATTAAAGGTGGCCCGTTTCATAGAAAACTATACATACGCAGATTGTTTACAATAAAATCATAACAACTATTTCATGAGACTCTTACTTTCTTCTATCTTTACAAGAATAAAGTATTGGATTAGTGACGGATTTATACGTTTAAAATTCGACGGATATATACGTTTTAGAAGGTCTTGAACACAATCTAATTGTTTTTAGAAAATGTCCGACCATTCCGGGAGGGTACCACCACCTCAAAAATAGCAATCAAAGATATCTTACATATCCGACGCAAACAGGGTATAATTAGCGTCTATTTATCTCAAGGTCTAACAGAATATGAAGTTAGATTAAATTCCGTGCATTAGTTCTTGCATTAGCACGCCCAAAAAATTTATTTTAGAGACAGATATTATACCTGTTCACACCGCAAAACTCATCTAAGATAACTCACTGAACGTCACTTCCTCAGTGAGTTTGGCGGTCTAAGACATCTTAAATATCCGATCTGAACCGGGTATTATACCCTGTTCACATCGGACATTTAAGATATCTTAGACCACCATTTTTGAGGTGGTACCCTCCCGGAATGTAATACCTGTCCACACCGCAAAACTCATCTAAGATAACTCAATGAACATCACCGTGTACGAGATCTGAACAAACATAAAATGTGCGCATGCGCATATGTAAAAGGCAACCTCAACAGCCAATCGGCCTCCAGAGCCAATCAAAGTGAATGGTACTAGCAATAGAAAGTTCGAACTCACTAAGGAAGTTTCTGGAACTCCCTCAGTGAGTTCGGCGGTCTAAGATATCTTAACTATCCGATCTGAACGTAGTATTAGGCTTGGGTGTAAACAGTCCAACAGGTGCTGCTTCTATGCTGTGTATATCCCGATTTCCGCGATATGATAGAACCTTAAGAACTAATTTAAAGAATTTCATCATACTTCGTATTCTGTTAGATTATGAGATAAATAGATCCTAGCTTGGTTTGGGTGTATACCGCCCAACACGTGTCGCTGATATGCTGCTTTTTCACGATTACTGCGATAGCTACTATATCTCAAGAACGAATAGATCGTCATTTAATTTTGGTTACAGACAATTCGATTTATACAGAAGAAAATTAATTTTATGATAGATGGCCACAACATACTAGTATTAATATAAATGTTTTTTTTTCCATAAGGGGGCGTCTTAAAAATTGTATCAATTTTCATTTACAGTGCTTACATGTTACAGTGTTCTAAATCTGCATTTTTGAAAAATATTTTTATGCACCATCATTCCACTGGCTAAGACAATATTAAAAATTTCATTCCCATGGAAGAAGTTTTTAAAATTATATGTATTTTCATCACTGATATCACCTGTACAAAATTTACTTTTAACAATAATTTTGAAATAAAAATTAAATGTTTTTCATGTTTTATAAAATTGTAGTATTAACTAGTGAAATATGCCTTTTTCCAATGAATGACGCAACCCTTAAATTTTTTTTTATAATTCTATGAAGATTTAAGAAAAAAAAAATTATTTTTATTTCATATATACAGTGGGTGATCGGTTAACGAACTTAATCCGTCCCAAAACAAAGTTCGCTAACTGAATTGTTCGTTAACCGATCATAGACTTAGTATAGATTTGTATGGGAATTCAATTAATTCGTTCTTAAAAGCTAAATAATATATAAAAATTAATAATAAATTCTCCCTAAATTTATTTAAATGTAATAATAATAAAACACGCATTGCATATATACAGTGTTGTCCTTCCTTCAGTCATGCTGTTTTTGAGTTTGGGAGGCATTAAATATTTGACAAAAGCTTATTTTTTCTTTCTGGAGTTTTCAATCTTCCCATTTTAATAGGGCTAATATACGTCCGTATTTAATATGGACAGATCGCAGTTTCATAACTTTGGCCATGTCGTTCCGTACTTAAAATAAATCATATAAGTTTATTACTTTGACCTATCAAAAACTTCATTAATTCTCTAAAAGATTGTGTTTACTGCACAGCCCGATAAATCTCCAGTGGAGCCTAGAGCCTGTTAATAATTTAGGAACTAAATTTCAGCTAAAATAATTAGCTTGCAATTAAAAATATTTCTTTAAAAAGGGACACAAAGTATAAAAATTAATGTTTTTGTATTCTTCATTCTAATCTGAGGGCTCTAAAATATAGGTCCTAGACACCCAGGTGCCCTTGAATAAATTAGACCATAAGTATACAACTGTTAAAATGTTCTCTAAGTCGATAATAGTAGATGAAATTAAATACAGCTCTGCAAATCTGAAACACAGCATTGCTTCTTCTTGGCTTTGTTTTGTTAGGTGTTCGTTATCCGAACATAAAATTCTCTTGCGAAAGTGTTCGTTAACCGATCTGTTCGTAAACCGAACAGTTCGTTAACCGATCACCCACAGTATTTTTTTATTTCATTATCATTTTTCAAGTAAAAATCTTTCAATAGAAAATTAATTACTGTAGAAGGAATTTTATTGTGGATTTTTAATTGTTGGCAATCGCTATAACGAAAAATGTTTAAATTTAATAGGAAAAGGCTGTTAGATTTTTGGTTTTTTATCTCTATATTAAAATAATACGATTTTTTTTTTCAAAATTTTATTATTTTCAGCGTGACAGTAGGTATTCAACTGTACGTACACAAAATTTCAAGTCTAAGTTACACAGTTTCTGAGAACCGGCTCTGTGACGAACAGACAGAGAAGCGGGACGAATTGGGTTTCGTGAGATGAAGGAAACCCTAAAAATGTAGTTAATTCCTATTTCAAAAATTGCATTCATATTTCGAAAGAAGGTATTACTCAAAGTCTAGTGACACCTTTGTTGTGTTCTTATTGTAAACGACCAGTTAATAAAGTTGGGTGTGTCGTTTTCCTATGACCTGGGCTGTACAGAGTACATTTGCTATTTGACCGCCATTGCTTAGAAGGAGAATTAGATAAGAGGTACACTTCCATTTTTTAAGATAGATTTCGTAATAAAATACTACCTATTACATTCTCCCCTATGTTGTAATTTCTGAAAAATTTTTGCAGATCTACGCCGATCATGACTCCCAGAACCCAAAACCACCTCCCAGTTCAAAACTTTATCTATCTATCTATATCACTTTTTTAATGACACAATAACTTCCATAATTCTGCACAAATCTCTTCCAAACTGATACATAAAATCAAGGGGTATAAAATCTCTGTCAAGTTCGTTAATGGGCAAAATTGGAATAGGGGGGGGGGGGATTTTTTTTTTTTTTTTTTGAAAACAACAACAAAAAAAAAATTTCTTAATTATGATACATATCGAATTCGTTTAAAAAATATTACTACTATTAGGAAAAGGACCAAAAATTTATGTATGACATATTTTTGATATCATTAAAAATGACCTCAAGAGGGGAGGGGGGGGAGGATAAGGGTTTAAGAAGAAAAAAATTCACAACTTCATCAATTCACAAAATATCAAATCCGCTTAAATTTATTATAAATCTTCTTAATATTATATACAGCTTTTATATTGACAAGTTTTGTATAAGACCAACTCTTACAGCAAAATAATAATATAATAATAATAAAATAAATCCCTGCCGGCTTTGTCTACAGGCTCAGGTAGATTTCGAAGTGAGCAGTCCCAACTGCCGCATCATGGCAAAAATGTCCATCTTCTGCAATTCCCAATAAACAGGTGCCTCACTGTCTGCGTCTTCGAAATCTACTTGTGTCTGTAGGCCGATCCTTCAGGAATTTTTTTCTTTCTTTACTTTTTTTTTTATAGTTTTGGTGGTTTGATGGTCCTACCTAGGTTTAAAAATCCTGTATTAAATTTGGGCTGATATGTAAATTTTAGCCAATTGAATTTTTCAGTATTTTAGCATTTTAGGACTTTTACACGTACGCCGCACAGTTAAACAAATACTGTAAAAATTTGATCATTAATAAAAATTCTATTTATTTATTTTTAGTTGTATTACCATATTCAACATGCAATGTTTATAATTGGAATTATTCTCTAGGTCGCAGCTAGAATTGATATATATTTTTTTCAAACTAAAATGCAACCAGATTAAAGTACCAAAGAATAAAATTTTGGCAAATTTAAACATTTCAAGTAACTATCTTCCTCAATGTCATTCCAGGATTGAAAATGAATAATTGTTAAAAGTAGTTTTTAAAGATTTTGATTTAACATGTATGCCATTGAAACCAGAATCTACCATCATTCCATTAAGCTAAAAATTTGAGGAGAAAACTTCTGATAAGACCATAGTGTTTTTTGGGTACATTACGTGCTTAAAAACAACCTTCTATGGTAATACAACCAAAAATAAAAATTCAAATAGTCATCAATATCCAGTTTTATTTTCAGTGTTTGTTTCACTGTGCGACGTACCTTTTTCCACAGAAATAATAGTCTCGCTTTTATTATAATGTGTCATATGACATTACATTGGTGTTCCTTCATTAAACCTGTTGTTAATTGGTGATATCTCTAAAATATTTTGTGCTATACAGGGTATCCACTCTTACCGTTGTCCAATAGCTAAGTTGGCGCAGTATGTCCCTTGGGGGACTTAGCGCCATAAAACCTCATACAATCAACCAACCAATAGCTAAGTCCTAAAACATAAACCAATGCTATATTAATTTTAACACAATTATTCAAATTTGTAAAGAAATCATATGAGTTGTAATTTTCAAACTGGATGAAAAATGTCTAGGCCAGAGAATGGGATTTAAACCTGGGTTTGGCTGAAACTGCTTGGCTGAACTACTTGGCTGAAACTGCCAGTGCTCTACCAACTGAGCCATCACGGTCAAGTCTGGAGATCCTAATTCATCCGAGGATGTCTGTGGGAGTTTGGTGGTTCTCTGGCGCCTGGCGGCGCAGCTTACTTTTATCCCATGTTAAACTGTCAGAAAATGGCACTAAGTTGAAACCAGTTTTCTGATTTAAAGTTATTTTAAAGAAGCAGATAGCACAATAAAGCGCTTTGCTGAAATTGCCACATACTGTGAGGTGAAAAAGTGATTGAATAATTACTGTAAATGAAACAGTGTGGGTAAAGAGTTTTCACCATTGAATACACAAGTTGTCATAATCCAGTTCTATTTTTATTTGATGAAAAAGTTCTCAACATACGATATACAGATAACACAGTCCAGTTTTAGAAAGTTCAGCATAACAAGTATTTGGATATCTTTAAACAATAAGTAATAGCCAGCATCATAATCAAAAACAAACTAAACTTAAATAAGACATTATACTTATCAAAATGAGTGGAAAGCTGCAGAGTTTTATAGCGACACATAATACTTAAGACAAACGGCACATTCCATCACCACAGCCGACTCTAAAATTAAGATCGACCGTCTACGTGAAGATCAAAAACATAAACCGAATCGCGGTTTGAGAAGCGAAGCTCTGCGTATAAATACCTGGCCACCTGCCAATAACAATGCAGTTCTAGAACCGTCACAGAAGTGACGCGTGGCTGACGGCATGAATAATTACGGAACAGGCAAATCAGATAATAACTTATCTGTCGCCATCTATCATAGAGCAAGCAAACTACGCTAATCGATTATTCGATTCCTGTCTTAATCGAATATCGCTGTATGTTATGACTGGAAAGGCTGTAGCGTGGTGTTTAAATGTTTATAAAGTAAATTGAAATTAACAACTATTGTAAAGCGAAATTTACTGTTTTTAATAAATAAAATATAAGTAATAAACGAAGAATTAAAGAAATATGGGTAAGTTAAACATATAATAATTACTGAAATTATGTTTTTATGATAAAAATATGCTGATGAAATATACTGTTTATGAGCTTTATACTGTGATTTAATGAGTGTAAATAAAGATGAAATATGGATGAAAGTTAATGAATGCATGTGTTAAAAGTGTATCTGAGGCAGTAAGACAAAACTATTGAATGAAGGCTTGTTTTTACAACAAAACCACACGTGACGTTCAATAATGCTTGTGAAATACAGTAATAGATGGCAAGACCACTTTCTTTTTAAAGATTCTATTTGTAAATCCACCTTACACAAATTTGTTTCTGTTCTGCACGAGAGAAGATTTTCTCAAAAAAATTCTGCTCTTGGATCTAAACAAGAACATGATTTCTTTTTTCATTTTTAACTTTCTAGTTTGTGTGTATACAAAGTTTAAGTTATCAGAAAAACTATTTAATAACTCAATAATTTTTTGGTACTTTTAAACATTCTATGAGGTTTGTCTTATATTTTTGTAATAAATGTGAGATTTTTAAAAATTCAATATTGTCCATCCTTAACCCATTAAACGCCGCTGTATGAACCATGTTAAATAAATATAATTATTTTTATTTTTTAATACACATTTGATGTCTCTATTATCTCACTTGATTTTTTTCAAAAAGTGTAACCGTTTAGAAAATCCGACATGTTCCCGCAGCGGGAGCTTTGGCGTCTTGTAGGGGGAAAACGTTCCCTTGATTTTTCTTCTACTTCGAAGAAGTAATGTTTTTAATTATTTTACAAAAAGTGGAATTTTTCTTTTTTTTTTGCATGCAATAAAAAAATGTTTAAAACAGTTAATTTATTATATATGCAGGTATAAAGAATTTAATACTGAATTAAGAATCATTTTTAAATTTGAATTTTTAAATTTAAAGAAGAAAAATACTATTAACAAATAAATTTTAAACATAGAAAAGCTTACCTTTTTAATTATTTTATTTTACAATTTTTTAAAGGCCTGTAAGTACTTAAAATATATCTAGGAGATTCACACCTCCCATACACTTATTATATGATGAAATTATCTTCGGTTGAGGTAAATCAATTTTGTTTTTTTTAGAGCACCACTTTTTACCTGACCTAAGGGAGTCTCTTTGCTAAAATTAGATGCCAAACACACAATCTTGTTGTCTCTCCATTTTACTACACACAGATGTTCTATGACAATGGATTCAAAAGTTCCTCTTTCATTTTTTTCCAATTGTTTATATTTACTTAGACAGCAATCTTCCAACCTATTTTCTCTGATTGTGCCTGTCATACGAAAACTCCGCTTTCACATTTCTTCTAATAATTCCAGAGATGTAAAAAAATGTCCATATAAACCGTAGTATGTTTTGGGGGATCGTCAATGCATTTAAATCAGTCCAAAC
Source organism: Maratus michaelseni (assembly GCA_963931845.1). Classification (NCBI taxonomy): domain Eukaryota; kingdom Metazoa; phylum Arthropoda; class Arachnida; order Araneae; family Salticidae; genus Maratus; species Maratus michaelseni. Next base: position 156,149,055 of record OZ007600.1, on the reverse strand, counting down.
CTCCCTTGTTCGAAAGGCCTGAGTTTCTATTTCATTTTTTTCTTCAAATGTATTTTTATTTTTTCCCATATAAACTTGTAAATTTAGTGGATAACCTTCAGAATCAGAGTCCAGTGTATCGAAATATTCCAAGACTTGTTTTACTGTTAAAAATTTAACATGCATCTTCACATATATCGAATCTTTTTTTTTAAATTTATCTATACTCTATTACTTATCGACTGCCAAATGATTCAAATATACTAAGCTTTTCAAAATAACAAACTAAAATGCAGTAAAACACAACTGTATTTCACTGTATTGTTTCTGCGAATGTCGGAACTAAAAATTTTCTTTTATCTCTTTAAATGGTTACTTTATATCTTTCCTCCTAGGGGCGCATTCTTTTCTTTGTGAAAGTGCCATCTCAGACACAGGGGAGGGGAAATGCTATTAGAAAACGCCAACGCCCCCAGAGTGGGAACATTCCAAAAAAATCTTTCTATCGTTGCTTTAACTAAATCTATTTACTTTGGGTTTTGAATATGTTGTTACTTGAAATTTTGGTTTTAAAACCTGACTATAGTTGAACAAATTTTAAGAATTTTTTTCTCTTTTTAACGAATTTTACTTGAAATGGTCAGAAAACCAAAAATTCTCTTTTTTTAAAAATCTACAAAAAATAGAAAAAAGGAAAATATTATTTTGGAAAAAATATATTTTATACTCCATACTAATAACTTTTCTATAAAAAGATTTCTTCTTAAATAGCTAAAAAATATTTTTTGAGAAAAAAAATATCTACATGTTTCCGCAATGGGAGGGTTGGCGTTTAATGGGCTAATAATCCATTTTAAATTTATTTTAAGCGCTAAATTTTTATTTTATCCATTTTTTAACATGATTCATACGCAAGAGGATTAAATTAGCGACCAGAATCAAAAATTAGTAAAACCTAGTTTTTCTTTACCCTTGTGCATTAATCACGAGGTGGAGTTGTGTAAAGCAAACTAGGGATCCACTATGGGAACTATGGATCCTAGGGATCCATGGTGCAGCATCCATAAAATTTTCTCACTTTGTTGCCACCAACTTAAAATGATATATTTATGGTAGACCTCTACTGCAGATGCTAAAGTAATCTAATATGAAGACTTTTGATTTGAAATAGTGTTAAGAAAAGTAGAAAAATTTAAGAATGCTGTGAGGCCTGAGTAAACTTTGTGAATCAATCCTGAATGTGAGATGTTAATTAGTAAACTATGTACTGACAGACAGACAGTGCCCACTCTAAAGACCAGCTTTTGGCTAATGGCCAGGACGAACCCCTAAGCCTCAGAAATATTGCGGTTTTCACAGAAATGCTTAGAAACATGTCTGATTTTTGTTTATAATGAAAAAAAATAGTTACATTATTGGCCAACAGGCGGCATTACAGTACAATGTTATTATTTTTATTATCTAATCTAGATTTTAAAAATAAATTTTGAAAGGAAAAACCATGCAGCATATACAAAAAAAAAAAATACAGTAGCTCAACTTCGTTTTATCTTTGTAAATATGAGAAGATATTTATTTTACTTCCTTTTAAAGGTTAATCTCTTCTAGCCATACATGCTTAAGCAGTATTATTAACCGTGTAACACATAAGTCTCTATTTTCTACTCTTGTATACTTCAATTAAATCATTGCTCAATGCCACAATAATTTAAGGAATTTTTGAGGAGTATTTTGTTTATTTAAGGATTTCCAAGTACTCCTTGGAAACTTTTTCATTTCTAAGGTGTTTCTAAGTAGTCTGTATGAACCCTGCATAAATCACTTAGTGAGTGCACGCTAAAATCAACCAACTGTGAAATGCTAGGTTTCTGAAGTTAAACGCATGAAATTTGGAATGGATGTGAAATATTGAAATACAGGTTCCCCTTGCTTAGTGAGATACATTTTTTAGACACTACTTCAATTAAAGCTGGGAAAATTTCAATTAGCACACAAAGCACAAAATGAGAATTTTTTTTTTTTTTTTAGCAAAATGGTGTCAATTTTCTAAAATAAAATTTTCAGAAAATACCGGAAAGTAAAATGACATTAAAACAATTCGGAGAAGCTTTTCAATATTAGAATTCCTCAAACAGCATTTGATAGATTTAGATACAGATATCAATAGAAGTATGTAAATGCACCGAGGATTAGAAAATCAAATTCTGCGTTACTGCAAGATGTATTACAAAAAGAAGAAAAGAAAATTGTGTAGTTGGCAATTGATAAGTCTACGCTTAAATAAATTAAAATGTATGTAAGTTTGCAGTAATCAAATTGAATTACGATAAGTTTTAAATCCAACTATGTAATTTTTTTAAATTAACCTAATGGTAAGTAAGCTGACATAAATAACCTAAAGAGTTGTAGTAATTCTGAATTAAGATTAAAATTGTCTTTACAGTGTTTCTTGGTTGTTACTCATTAAATTAGCTCATGCTTATGTTAATGTAAGTTCATAAAAATTTATTATATATTTTTTTTTTCAAATCAAGCTGTGAAATGTACTTTTTAACAGTAATACATTTCTACAATAATATCACAGTACATTATTACATTGTCCATTTATGTATATTAGGTATTTCAGAAAGTTGGCTGTGGATTTATTACAATTTTTCACATTAAATTGTTTCGATTAGTGTGGTAAAATCACAGGATTAATTAACCACACTAATTGAGGAAAACTTTCATTAGTCTATTACATCAATAAAATTGCAGCTCAAAATCTTGATTTGAATTACAAGAGAGTCAAAAATGACTTGAATCAGAATTGACTCACAAATTTCAAAAGTGAACTAATACATATATATATATTTTTTTAAATACCCCTTTCTTCTCTTATAATATAACATATTTACCATGTACCAAGTTTGAAGTTTCTATGTAGACCATGAGTAGGGGTCGGAAAAACTACTTTTTTATTGTAGCGAACTACAACTACTCTATTATTGTAGTTAACTACAACTACTTGTTTTAAAAAGTAGCGACTATAAACTACTTTTCAAAAGTAGTCACTACTTCGCTACTTTCAAATTTTGTCAAAGGGTTCAATTTACATTAGAAATTGAAGCAAAGGATTAAATAATAAAGCGACTCCTCGCTATATCGTGTCGGCCAGGATATAATTAAATAAATGCAACATAACCGAGGGGATTAAAAAATTAAGAAAGATAACGTTCAAGAAAATGTTTTGTATTTGTCTCCAAGATGTTAGTTTATACACACATTAGAAATTTCGTAGCAAAATTAAGAGAGATATTACAATCTAGAAAATTACAGAGAGATAACTCCAAATGTAAACAACATATAAATCTCTAAATAAAGCAATTCCGAATAAGAAACGTAGCGTTAAAACAGGAAGACCTAATAAAGTGCATATAGACAAATGTTGCCAGCAAGAAAATTAATTCCTTTGGTGGGTTACTACTTGAATTTAGTAGCAAGTGTCAATGGTAAAAATCTATGACTTCATGCGTTGCGTTGTTATACACTGCAGCTGAAATTCGCAAATTGTTCAACAGAATAAATTTTTCACAAAAAAATCAAGTTTTGGTCACGTGGTTTGCAGAATACTACATTTTTCCCCTGAAGTAGCATTAAAAGTAGCGTCGGTTCTCGCTACAAGCTACTGATTTTTTTATCGCTCTACTCGCTACACTACATTGTTTTAAAAGTAGCACGCTACACTACAAACTACTGTAAAAAGTAGAGACTAATGTAGTTTCGCTACTTGTAGCGTGCTAATTCTGACCCCTGAAAATAAGTAATACTTATTGAATAATATTTACTTTTACCTTTTAAATCTGGATTTTCATTTACACTTTATTCATTTATTTCATTTATACAGCAAATTTGTTTAATTTTTTTTTCTTTCATCTACAAACAAAATATTGTGCAAAAATTTTATAGCTTCTGGCCACATTGGAAATACAGTAAAACTTCTACATCTACATAATGAACATCTTGGTAACTCGGAATGTGTCCACTTTTCATAGGTAAAAGCATACAGATGTATAATTGTTGAGAGTTGTAAAAGTGTCCACTAAATAAAGATTTCCTGGTATTCAAGTGTGTTCGTTATGGAGGCATTTTTGTAATGTACAAGTTTTGATTACAGATTTTAAGATCGGCTAGTCAGTAAAGAATCTTGTGTATACTGAAAGAGTCTTGTATATCCAAGATGAAAAATTCCATTAGGAATAAAAATACAAGAATTCAAAATCTATAAACAATAGCAAGATTTTTGTAGATATGGAGAGAGTTTTTTTTTTTTTTTTTTAGCAGATAAATTCAGAGTTGGGTTTTTGACGTCAGAAACTGGTTTTAACCATCAAAAACTATCAAAATCATGTAACATACTTTAAAACATTTTAACAATGGGTATACATTAAATAAGTCAATGATTTATGCAACTTTTTAATGATTTATGAAATCTATTTAAAATTATAGTAATTTAATAATTACAAAAAAATTTTAATTATTCATTGTAATAAAATATTTTTATTTTTTGGAATTTTCAATCAGAAGAAAATCATTCAACAATTAGTAATCCTAGATAAAACTTTAGAATAGGGGTGCACAACCTTTTTAAGCGAAGGGCCACTTACAAAAATGACCGGTTGTCGAGGGCCACCATCAGAAATTTTTTGTTTTGAGGAGATGTGACCGGGGAGGGGGGGATCGATTAAAAAAACAAATTTCGAAAGGATAGCTTTAGCCCCCCTCTCCCCCCCAGGTTCCTTTCTTCCAGTCAATGTATTCAGTTCTGTTGGCAATGATATATCAACAGTTTACATTTGTATTTATACAAGAAATATAGCTAAGATTATTTTCAAAGAGTGAAAATACTCCTTGACTTTATTTGAAGGAATAAATTTAGCTTTAAAGATTGCCAGTGCCGGAAAAAAAATTCTGCTTTCATGAATGAAGGTGGAGGAGAAACATATATTATTCTAAATTGTACTTCTTAACATATTCAGTCATAAAATGTGGATATCAAAGGGGTGCACAACCTTTATAAGAGGAGGGGCAGTCACTAAAATGACTGGATTGTCGAGAGCCAACATCCATAGGATGAACAAAATTTTGTTTCGGGCAAGTGGGGGGGGGGGGAGGTCCGGCCTAAAAGTTCATAAAAATGCTAATTTTAAAAGGAGGGTTAGCTCCCTATACTCAACCACCTCCTTAGTCAGCATAACCCAATTCAATTGGAAAGGATGGGAAAAAACTTGCATTTTTTTTCATGCACGATTAACAATATTCATAGTTTTTTCCTAGTGATTGACGAAATTCACGATTATTACGCACACGTTCGGCGAAATTTGCGATTTATACGCACCGGATCGACAAAATTCGAGATTTTTACGGACTCGATCAGCAAAATTTGCGATTTTTAAGCGTCTGATCGGCAAAATTCGCGATTTTTACGAGCTCGATCGACAAAATTCGCGATTTTTATGGGCTCGATCGGCAAAATTCGTGATTTTTATGCATATAATCGACGAAATTTACGATTTATACGCACCTGATCGGCAAAATTTGCGAATTATACGCACCCTATCGGCAGAATTCGTGATTTTTACGGGCCCGATCGGCAAAATTCACGATTTTTACGGGCCTAATCGTCAAAATCTGCGATTTTTACACGTCTGATCGGCAAAATTGACAATTTACACGCACCCGATCGACAAAATTCGCGACTTATACGCACCCGATTGACAAAATTCGCGACTTATACGCACCCGATTGACAAAATTCGCGATTTATATGCACCCGATTGACAAAATTCGCGATTTATATGCACCCGATTGACAAAATTCGCGATTTATATGCACCCGATCGACAAAATTCGCGATTTCAACGGGCCCGATCGGCAAAATTTGCGATTTTAACGGGCCCGATCAGCAAAATTCTCGATTTTTAACAGGCTGAATCGACAAAATTCGCAATTTTTACGGGCCCGATTGGCAAAATTCGCGATTTATACGCACCCTATCGGCAGAATTTGCGTTTTTAACGGGACCGATCGACAAAATTCCCGATTTTTTACGCAGGCGATCAGCAAAATTCACGATTTTTACGCAGGCGATTGGTAAAATTCACGATTTTTATGCAGGCGATTGGCGAAATTTACAATTTATACGCACCCGATATGTAAAATTCGCAATTTATATGCACTCGCTCAGCAAAATTTGCGATTTTTACGCACCCAATGGGCGAAATTTGGCAAGATTCGCGATTTCTACGCACCTGATCGGCGAAATTCGTGATTTTTTTCGCTTCCGATCAGCGAAATTGATCCACGGGCCACCAGTAATCCGATCGCGGGCCACAGGTTGTGCACCCCTACTTTAGAACAATAAAACTTCTAGGTAATCTCGGATCAGTTGCAAATTTTTATTTATTTATGAATTCCAACACTTGTTTATTTTTGAAGATATAAGAAATGTCTCAATATTGATATGGCATTCTAATATTATTCAATATAATTATTATTTTAAATTACTAGGACATTTAAGATATTTTAAGTAAGAGAAAAAATGTGCAGCTCATATAAGCACTTTCAAATATTACATTTACTTTTTAAAAAGCATTATTTCTGTGAAAACTACATTGTGCTATTGTCAATACTTTTTGAATTATTGAATTTTTATTTCTTCCATGAAATTTGGATCACACTGTATGTAAATGTGTAAAAAAAATAAATTTTGAATTAAATTTTCTATACAAATAAGATAGATTTACTTAACACATAAAACTAACATTTATTGCACAGACAGCATGTAAATCAAGAATATCACATAAACAGCTTTTCACAAATCACAATGAACAGAAAACCAACATTAGCATATATTTAGAATTCACTTGTATTTTAGTATAAAGTAACCAATAAAAATATACTATTTACACATCAATCATAATTGATCAATCAATCAATATTAAGAGAAAAAAAGTTAATGGAACATTGTACTCCGATTTTTGATAAGTTCTTAAAGGCTATCTATAAAAAATTAAACACTCAAAATTGAGAAGTACAAATAAAAAGCTTTTAGAATTTTTAAGGACTGGAAGAGAAACCGGAACAAAAAGGGATGACAACACATTAAATTCTGGCCTATCATCTATATCATCAGAACTTAAAACAAAACAAATCACGGTACAAATAACTTAACCTTCCAACTGCTTAATTTAAATTTTTATTATTATTTTTTTTTTTCAAAATCCTTCTGATTAATATGTATCTCTCTACTATTACATATTTCAAATCCTGATGTATTTGAAATATGGAGTATGTTTATCATTTGCATTTTCACCCTTTGACTGTGGAATTTTTAAAACAAAATTGCTTCAAAAAGTGTGTATTGTATAAATTTTATTACAAATGTCTTGCCCGTGAAAAATCACCAAATCAGCAGGCAGAGGGTTTATGGAGCAGAACTGAAAAGTGAAATACCTATTAGACAAAAAAGAAACAAAATAAAACACGATAGGTTAAAAAAAAAAAAAAAGGGAAAGTAAAATGAAAAAAAGTTAAATAAAACTTTTTTTTAAAAAAAAAGAACGCTACCTAGCTTTGATTTATCTTAAATATTTTTTCAAAGTACAGGAGGAAACTCGCAATTTAAATGAATTGATTTTTAAATACCAGCAGAGCTTGAAATTTAAGATTCAGAGATAGCAGGATTCATGCCCAAAATTTTAAAATCCCACCCAAGAGAATTTCACAAGAAGTCTCCTACTTAAGAAAATTTAACAATTTTCAGAGAATTTGTTTTCCTTAGAGCAACGATCAAGTGATAAAAGCAATGCAGAGTGCCTAATGTGAAACTGATGATAAAATCTGAATGAAGCCAAATTGTTAAGGATGTGGAGGATTGCCCAGAAGGTAATGTTTGAAAAAAAGTCATAGCTGCTAGGTATGTGAAATAAATCACACATAGCGCATGTAGTTTTCATAATGCAAAATTGCTAATGCATTATTTTAGTGAGCAGCGACTTTAAATTTGTTGCTTAAACAAAAAAAATTACTTCTACTGCAGCAAAGAAAGGTCTAAAATCACTGTAGTTTTTATTAGCCTTTATCTGACAAAACTTCTCATATGGCATACAATATCATTGCATTGCATGTTTTTGGGCCATTTTTTTACTGACCTTATGATGACACTCATTGACAAAAGAGAAGTTTTCTCAGACTTGCTTCAATGATTTTAGACATTTCTTTGCAACAGCAGTGGTAATTTTTCTTTTTGTTAAAGCAGCAAACTTAAAAGTCACTAAAATAATGCATATATCAGCAATTAGCTACTATGAAGATCACATGTACCACGTGTGATTTATCTCACTCATACCTAACAGCATCTATAAGACTTTTTTCAAACATTGCCTTCTGTACCCCCCTGTAGAATTTGGTGGAAATTAAAAGCACTGTTACTCTCCCTGAATTATTGACCTAAACTCTTTCAATGATACTTTAATTAAAATAGTTTGTTATAATAAATGTCAGGTTAAAAATATTTTTCCCTTCCTCCCAGATAGTTCTGCTCCTCTCCCCACCAGTTACAAATGTTGGCATGGAGACTTTTCTCCTAGAAAAAAATTAATTTCAAGCCCTGACCAGAAGAACATCTACATTTTCCATTAATCACAACAGATCTTGGATAAGAAAAACTATTAATATAATGGGAAATATACTTTTAGTGTGGGATATTATCTCGACTTCCTTTTTATCAAATTAAGACTTTTTCTTTTGAATACTTCACATTCAAATTTTCATATTTTTCTGATAAATGTATTCAGTTGTATATCTTTAACTTGCATCTTTCCATGAGTATTTTATTAAATATTTCACATATAAATGATTTCGCTCAAGTATGATGATGATATCTGTTACAGCAAGATGTAAAATGACTTTTTTTATTGAATGTAACACACATGTTGTTTTTCTAAAGTGAAATACAGTTTCATGGGAAATACAGTATTAATGCATTTTATTTCAACACTTGAAACATTACCAAGAATATTTTTATTTATATGGGTTTGATAAGGCGTTATCAAATTAGACATCAGATTAAACTTTTACTACACATTTTGCATGAGTGTAGACTTTCTCCTGAATGTATTCATTGGTAGATCTTTAACTTCGACTTTTCCACAAAAGCTTTATTACATATGTCGCATATAAATGGTTTTTCTCCAATATGCAGGAAGTGATGTCTGTGTATAAGCTGTTGTGTTGTAAATCTTGCATTGCAAATATCACTTGCACATGATTTTTCTCCTGCATGATGATTTTGTGCATTAGTGCAAAAGTTCATCCAATCAAAGAAAATATTGTAAAATTTCAATTATTTAAGTGTATAACATACAATTTACAACAGTCAAAAATCTCTCCAAGATTGAAATTAGTCTTGAGACTGAGGTCTTGCAACCGATGATTTTGCTGATGCCCTATTAGCCGGTTTTTTAAGCAGGATTCCAATCCTTTGTTCAAAATAACAAATGACGACTTTATAAGTGTTTTTAAGGATTTGCATCAAACAAAATAAACTATCTAACTACACTGAAGAGGTACTGTGCTTGTCCACTTATTCTTTTCCCTTTTATATATTAATTTCCAGTCAGATTAACACATTTCTGAATTATTGCCAATCTTATGCTAGTAAACAGATTTATCATTGCTCTGGGGCTGATAAAAGGTAACATCAGGAAAAAATTTTGTCAGTTGAAAACTGGACTCAGTTTTTAAGTGAATTAAAAGACTCGATGAAAAATAAGTACTTATAAGGGCCCTTAAAATTAAAAATAAGAACTTCTAGACACTTTACAAGGACATTGGGGACCCCGTTTAGAGCAAAGCTTTTATCACATATATCGTGATAAAATGACTTTTTCTGTTTCATGGGAAATAGAGTTTTAAATTTCAACACATGAAAAATTATCAAGACTGTTTTTTATTTCTGTGGGTTCGATAATGTGTTCTCAAAATAGACGTCTGATTAAACCTTTTACCACACGTTTCACATGAATATGGTCTTTCTCCTGTATGTATTCGGTTGTGGATCTTTAATTTAGACTTTTCTGCAAATGCTTTATTACATATGTCACATACAAATGGTTTTTCCCCAGTATGCAGGAGCCGATGCCTATTTACAACCTGTTGTGTTGTAAACCTCCTACCACAAATGTCACATGCAAATGGTTTTTCTCCTGTATGATTTAGCTGATGGCCTACTAGTTGGTTTTTGAGAGCAAAGCTTTTGCCACATAAGTCACAAGAAAAGGGTTTTTCACCTGTGTGAATTCGAAGATGCTTCGTCAAGTCACTCACACCGCCAAATCCTTTGAAGCAAAATTTACAAGTGACAGGTTTTTCTCCTGTATGAATCTGAAAATGTCTCAACATATTATTTTTACATGCAAAGTTTTTGTTGCACATTTCACAGGTAAAAGGTTTCTCACCTGTATGAACACGACTATGCGCTTTTAACAAACTTCGAGTTACAAAGTTTTTACTGCATATTTCGCATGCAAATGGTTTTTCTCCTGTATGAATTCGACGATGTAGCTTCAGATAACACAAAGTACGAAATTTTTTATTGCATATTTCGCATGAGTATGGTTTTTCACCTGAATGAACTCTAAGATGAATGATTAAATTACATTTCTGAGAAAAACTTTTGCTACACAAATTACAACAGAAAGATTTCTGTCCTGTATCTACTTGACAATCCTTGTTCGAAAATTCCAGAGTTATGGATTCATTACTACAAATTTCATCAGTTAATTTCATGTCCGTAGGGATTTCACTAGGTTGACTCATATTCAAAAATTGTTTAATAAATAGCTCATGCAAAAAATTTTATTTCTTAATATGAATTTGCAAATGACATTTTTATGCCAAAAGAAAATTTTTCAGACAACCAACTGCACCATCATCAGGCCTAGGGATCTCTCCCTACCATCAGCATACCACACAGCCAATTCTTTTAGCAAATAAAGAACTTTTCTTTATCACAAATCAAATATTCAATATTTCTTCAACATAAATATTCAATATTTCTTCAACATAAATATTTACTACATATTTCACATACAAAAGGTTCTCAACCTGTATGAATCTGACAATCTTGTGTCAAATGAGTATGAGTAAAAGTAGTAAACTGTTTATTGCATGATTTCACATATAAATGAATTTCCTCCTGAATGAGCTCAAAGATGTTTAATCCAATTTCCTTTCTGCAGAAAATGTTTGTTACACAAATCACAAGAGATAGAAGCCCATACGTATTCGACAATGCTCATACAAGAGTTTCAGAGTTATGAATTTTTTACAGCAAACTTTAACAAAAAGTGATTTTACATTCAGATGAGCAATCATTCACAAGCTTTAGGTGGATAAATCACAATCAAAGACTGCTGACCGAACAGTTCATACAAACATTTGAATTATTTATATGAATTCACAGATGACTTTTTTTTAAAAACATACAAAAGAAAATTTAGATAACTATCCCAGTACTAATATTGGAGATCGCTTTAACATCTGATTGCCAAAAAATTATTTTGAATGATGATGTTTACAATTTTCTCCTTTCAAATCATATTTTCATTAAAAAATATTAGTATTTTTCTTTAAAAATCAAGAACATAAACCAAAAACACAAGGATTTTAATCATTTAAAGAAATAATGTCACCTCTAATAGTTTTTAATCTTCCGCATTCATTTATAAGCATCATGACAATTCAGCATACAGTTCATAACAATCCTTTTACAAAACAAATTTATAACAAAAATTTTCTTATTCTAATTTTAAAGGAACCTTGGGTGTTCTGTTAAACTTTCAACACAAAACTGAAAGCAAAGCTGAATTCATGTTAAGACATGTTACTGAAAATTGTCTTTAAATTTCTATCCTTGCAGCAAAAATTGCAGATCACATAGAATTAATCTTATCTAAGATAGCTTAGTTCAGTGCATAAAAAAAATTAATACATCCAGAAGAAAATAACTAAGTGACATCAAATTCAGATACAAATAAGAATAGGCTACTCCAAGTGACTGCTTCAAGATCAAGGTATGTCCTGACGTCCCTTGAACTTTCAGATGTTGAAAACTTCAACATCTGAAAAAGAGAAAACTGCTATGAGAAAATAATTTACAGAATCTTAAGGTATTAACATACACATGAATTACATCTTAATATTCACGTTAACAAACTTTAACAAGTAGTTAATAGTATAACACATAAGTTCAATATTTATTGTAAAACATGTTCAACAACATTGAAACATGTGCGTCAAATATTAATCTTCAACATCATATGTAAAGTAAAAAGTAACATTAGACCATTATATCTTAATATTCTTCAAAAACAGATACAAATGAAAATTCAATAATTCATTGCATCAAAGTTTGATTCTTTAACCCAAAAATAGCACACATCACACTTATTGCTTAGATATTTATGTCAAAGCATATTCTATACCTCTAGCAATCTCACATTTCATAAGTGATCTACATCATGTACAGAGCACTTTCTTCAATTACAAAGCTTGAAATATTCATGCTAGATTATATTTTGATATAGCTTCCAAATAGCAAAAAATTACTTATACACTAAATGCAGCAATATATACAATACTACTGATGCATTAATGGCAAAATTTGAGTAATATATACATATATTATTATTATTAGTGAGGTTACAAGGCTTTTGAACTCTTGGGTCTAGGTCCAAAAAACTGGGTTCTTTTTTACAAAAGTGGCTCTTCCTTTAAGAAATAAGACAGATTTGATGTATTTAATACAAAATATGCCTCTTTTGCAATCTGTCAATGGAAAAAATGTGCATCTTGAAGGACCCATCACAAGTTTTTTTATGCATCCCTTCTGTAATTTCTTGCTTAAAGTATGCACTGTAGAAAATCTCCAGCATCACTAATTCTTAGACAGATATGCAAAAAGCTGAACAATTATCAGTAATATTAACTTCAAGGCTAGTAATCATAGCCTTAAAGAAGTCAAAGTCCATATATAAAAGCAGATTTTTTCTCTTCTGATAATCTTATAAGCTAGTATAATTCAGTAATGAATCTATTGAGATGCTTTTGAGGTTTAGCTTACCAAAGCAATTTCTAAAACTTGTATAACATTTTATAAATGCTTTATTTCATTTTTATCAAAGGACATTATCACACTGCAAAGTGCATACTAGCTTTATTAATTTCTTTTAGCCTTGTGAATGCAGCAACAGGAGGTTTTTTTTCCCGCAAAGTATAATCACAAGTAGAATGTTTCTTTACAGTTGCTCAGACTATAATTTGTCTTGCTGATTTTACATTAGTCTTTTCTATTTGTGAATTTTTATTTATGTCAGAAAAAGTGTGCCTGCATTCCATTAAGAAAAAAAAAATACATCACACAAAAAAAAGGCACAAAGTATTTTTTTTTCGTTTTTATTTCAATTTTTCTTTAGCAGTTGATAAAATTTTAAGAATTTTATCACCTTTATTTAAAGGTATAAATATATCTGTATTATAAAGCCAAAACATGTCCATGAGTAATGCTGACATCATACTGATGGTAACAACAACTCAACCCATAAATTCCTCTTTCACTGCAATTTTATAAACTTCAAAGCATCACACAGTTTCAATTTTTACACCAGCAAATAGGAAGAAAAATATACCTTCAAATGCAATTTGTTTAAAAACTGTACCTCACTTTTTATGGTTTTAAAAATAAATTGTTTTTAAATCTATCTCTATCATGCACAGTCCAATTATGGAACATTAACCCATTTGCACTTAACACAATATAAATAGTTCATCATTTCTTTCCAGCTAATAATCCATAACAAAATTAAAACTTCATCAAAATAATAAATAAATAAAACATATTTAACAAACTATGAGTAAACTACTACTAATTGAACTATGTGCTTGAACACTGAAATAATCACAATTAAAATGGCTGCTGTAAATAGAGAAAACTTTGGTGATTTCTTTGGCTTGGAGCTAATACAAAAGATCTTTTGAAGAAATTTTGAAACTTTATTTTTTGAATACATAATTGATATTTTTCACATAAAAATGCATTTTCTTTTTGTTAGGGCACAATTAAAAAAAAAATGTATTAAATGTAAAAAAATTATTAGAGTTTTTAATTAAAAAGGGTTTTTACCAATGTTCTGTATACAGGGCAGTATCATCTGTAACCCGGGAGCCAGGGTTTGATCCCCTGATATATATATAATAAGCACTTTCCACTTTGAGTTATAAGGAAAAATGCATTCTTAAAAGTGATTAATTGGTAGCAAATTTAGGTATTGAAATATTTTATAGTACTAAATAAGATACAAATATTCAATATACACTTGGCATAACGATTAAATAATAGTATCTCTGAGCTGTGAAACATTTCTAAAAGAGAAACGAACAAAACATTGTCTCTTCAGTTGTTCATTCACAGCCCTTGAAGCTAATCCCAAAAAGGAAAGGGCAGCTGATGTCACTAGGGGTTAAATTACTGTGGGGTAGCAAGAAACACCTATCCATTCTTTATAACTCCTACTGTACACAGGTGTTTGGGTGATTTGATTGGTCTACGTTTAACATGTCTATTGGCCTATGTCGCCATGACAATTCCTGCAATGCTCGATATGCCACAAATGTCGTGGTAGATTGATTGATGGAAGTGTTTGTTTGTAAACATGCCCTTTCCTTATATGAGTAGCAAACAAATGCATAAAATAAGAACACAATCAATATTTCAACAACATGATGTAATCAGAGCTGTAATTGTAAAAGAACCATAGGGTGTATGCCCTAGATCAGGGATTCCCAACCTTTTTTTTTCTCATGTATCCTTTGCTTAGACTTTTTATTTACGCATACCCCTTCTCACATAATCGGTCTCAAATATGTTTTGGTTTTGTTCATTAGTAACGTTCTTATGCTACTTATCAATAGATGCAGTTTTTATTAGAATTCCAGTTTTCGATCCCTTTTCCATTTTGAACACGATAATACCATAAAGTCACTCAAAACAATAAATATAAACTAAAGATTTTAAATTAGGCACTCACAACTAAGGAATAAATCTGTACCCATTGGTACACGTTAATGATAATGCTGCCCAGTCGAACACTAAAATGATGACCTACTTTCAAATGTGTTTAAAATGAAATCCCGATATGATTCATGTTCTATTTACATATTTCTAGAATTGCTAGAAAGAAAAGAATATTGAAAGGAAAAGGGGGGTACGTGCAAGATATTATTAGGAGTGGGCTGATATAATGGCAACAAATAATCAACCAATTACCTAGTTTTGACATTTTCCTTCATTTTATGCAAATAAACTATTTTACTTTTACACAAGTTTCTCTTATTAACCCCTTGGGTACGAACGACACGTATACGTAACGCATAAGATGCTCAGAATCCTCGATTATTCCCACCAGTTATTTTTTACTGTAAGCTTTGCCTTATTTAATGATAGCATTTCTGCGATTTGATTAGACGAAAGTTTCTGTTTTGAAAAACCGGTGGTAAAAGATTAAAAATTGTGTAAAGGACACTCGTCGTGAAGGGGTTAAACGAAAAGATTGGAGTTTTGATTATCTGTTTTCATTTTAACTTTTTGCGTTTTCAGCCATTACTAATGTAACTTTCACATACCCCCAACTACACCACCACGTCCCCTAGGGATATACGTACCCCGGGTTGGAAACCACTGCCCTCGATAAAGGCAGAGTTTTACTTGATAAACGGGGGTGGTTAATAAATAAGATTTCTTAAGGAAAGGAGGCTCTTAAAAAATACAGAAGGTATATGGCATATGCCACCATATACCCTCCACGGCAGTCTTGGATGGGATTATAACACCAGTTTCCAACAGAACACAGTAAATTAAGCAGCATCAGGTGCAGTCAGTATTTTGGAGGGTAACTTCCAGGAACATTACACTATTGCTGCCACCATGTGGATGCTACAAAATCTGCATATATATAGTCAGTGATATGGAGAGTCCTCTACGTAGGAGAAAGGTTTCAAACTGGAAGGCTACCCCCTTCCAGTAAAGAACAAAATTGGGAGGAAGTTTTAAGGCCAAGTTCCACATCTGCCACTATGTTGCCTTTTTTAACCAAAATTGTCGGATTTTAGCCATGCCAAAAATAGCAAGCTTTTATTTAATAAAAAGTGGTTTACAATTAAATTACATTAAATTTGTATTAATTTATTTTTAATGCATTCATAAATGTTCTCTACTCATAAATGTTCTCTACTAAAAAATTCAGAAACTTCTATTAAATATTATCAAATAAATAAGAAAAATATATACACACTGAGAAGAATGCATTAAATTAGACTCCAAGATTGTGCTTTTAAACTCTACTTTACATAGCTCCATATATAATATACACTTAAAATATTTATATCTTGACAAATCCCCACACATAAAAAAAGAAATATACATACTACTATTTACTTTTAAAATTGATTAAAATTAAATAATTTATATATACATTTAATAATTAAAATTATCTGATATAGTATTTAATAAATGAAACTACAGTCGAACCCGGTTAATACACGACCACGCTTAATACACAGATTTTTTTCCGAACCTGTGGACATCAACCATAAGACTAGTGCAAAAATATCACGTTTAATACGCAAATGGTTATTATGTGATCCTGCTTAAAACGTGATAAAGTTTCGGTAACTTGAGGCAAAAAATCTCGCTTAATATGTGAATTTATAGACCAATATGCGAATCTATTTTCTCTTCTCCAATATTCACAATTTAATGGGATTTTTTTATTCAGATATCTACCACAATTTCTGAATAGTAATATTCACCTTATTTAATGACAGATTAATTAAGACAAACACTAATTGGAAATAATGGCAGACATTTTAATAAAAGAAATCCTGCTAAATAAGCAACACTGCAGCTGTTATTTAATCCCGCATCCTAATATTCTTTGTCTCTTGCTTTGTGTATGTTTTTATTGAATTAGCGAAAGATTGAATTTTTGCCGTTTTTGATGTGTGTTCTTCCTTTTTTGCGCAGTGTATGTTGTTGATTTTTGTATTTTCCTCTTGTACACTGTAGTAAATAAAGCCTCCCTAGTAATGTATGTTTTTAAACACTTTAGAAGAGAAAGGAAAACGTTATTTCATTTTCAATTCTATTTCTTTATTACTTTCTTCTGATGTGTGCCTGCCCCTGTTTCATTCATAGCCGGTGAGTTACTTGCTCCACGAGTTTCATGGTGTCAAGTTGTCTCTTACTGTGTTGTTGAGTTTTAGCAATTTTTCTGTTAATATTGAGAATAGTCATAGAATCAAAGGGAAGGCACTATCTGTGTCAGATAAATAGAACACCCAGTGACAGAACTATCTTCAAGTGTCTGCAACGCTAATAATGTTTTCAAAAATAGTCTGCAATACATCATATAAATCTATTCTTGCTGCTGTTGTAGTTGTAGTGCTAATTAATTAAGGCATTTATTAAGGCATTATCAGCATTTATGAGCCTTTCTGAGTAAAAAAAAATTCTGAAATTCAGAGCAAATATTCTGAAAGGTTACAGCAAAGGGAGGAGGGGAGAAAATCCCCTCTCGGGAATAATTATTCTTGTTGCAGGTCGTATTAACTCTGCTTTTGATTCGAGTCGATTTCCGGCTGAGTGTAGATTCTTGCAAATTGGGTTCGGGTTAATCTGATTTTTCAAAAGTTAGTTCAGTATACTGTTTCATATTAAAAACTATGCTTATATTAATAAGCATAGAACTTTGTGTGTCTGCTGTTTTCTAAAGGAATGCTGCATCTTTTCTGGGACTATTTCACAAAATTCACGCTTTTTTCGTGAACCTTTGAGGAAATTCACATTTTTTCCGTGATCCTTTGACGAAATTAGCAGTTTTTTCCACGATTCTTTGACAAAATTAGCAGTTTTTTTCACGATTCTTTGACGAAATTGGCATTTTTTCTGCGGCCATTTGACGAAATTTGCGTTTTTTCTGTGGCCCTTTGATGAAATTTGCATTTTTTCCACAATCCTTCAACGAAACTCATGTTTATTTTTTACAGTCTTTTGACGAAAATCAAGTTTTTCCACGGCCCTTTGACGAAATTTGTGTTTTTATCGCAATCTGTCAACGAAATTAGCCATTTTCCCAGATCTTTTGATGAATTTAGCACTTTTTGTTTAGCCTTTGGACAAAATTCGTGTTTTTTCCACGATCGTTCGACGAAATTTGCCATTTTTTTGCGATTTGGTGGCAGAATTCTCTGTTTTTTTTTGCGATCTGATGACGAAATTGACCGTTTTTTCGAGATCATTCAATGAAATTAACAGTTTTTTCCATGATCTTTTGATGAAGTTGTTGTTTTCTCTGTAGCCCTTCGGCAAAATTCATATTTTTTTGCGATCCTTTAATGAAACTCATGTTTTTATGAAGGCCTTTTGACGAAATTCAGGTTTTTTTCACGGCCTTTTGGCTAAATTTGCATTTTTTTTTGTGATCTTTAAATGAATTTCGTATTTTTTCTGCGCTTCTTTGACAAAATTCGCAGTTTTTGCTCCAAAGTTTTTTTTTTTTTTCGTGTAATTTACGGGCTATAGCGCGTCCACGGCATCGCTGTATGTTTTTGGTCTGCGACGCCCGTCGCGTACGTTCTGCTACGGGGATAGGACATTTACAATAATTTGACCCTAAAAGACATGGTAAATAAATTTTTAAAAAACATTCAAAAAATCAATAAATATTTCAGAATCAATGTTATGTACCTTGTTAAAAAAAATCCTGACTCAAATGACAAAATTGAGATAATTATAAGATGAGACTGATTATAAGGTTACTCTTTATCACAAGTACTAAATATTGTTTTAATAATTAAGTTGTTCTGCAAAGATTTAATACTTTTAGTTCATGTTAAAAAAATCAGGCTAGCATGAAGAGTATTTTTGTTGTTTTTACTTTGGTTGTAACATATTATTGGCAATAAAGTCATATTTTGCTCCATTTATTTTTTTCAGTTATAATTTTAATCTGTCTAATAAAAAAAAAAACATGGAGTTAAATTTCAATACAGTTAAATTTGTATCTGAATATGCATAAAAGGAACAAATGTTGACCGTAAACATATAAACTAAATCTCTAAAGTTCATTTACACAATTAGGTGCATACATAAGTTCAGTTCCTGCAACATTATGCAAATCACGTTTAATATGCAATCCTGCTTAATACGTGACTTTTATCCAATCCCTTGAAATGCATCTTAACCGTGTTCGATTGTATTTTACATTGTTACATGCCTGCCTGAACTGACATGGAATGACTCTATTTATATTTTTGAAATTGCAGATATTGGATTTGCAGATGCTTTCTTTTCCAATGTACTGTTGCATATCACACAATTTTCATATCAGAAGGTGAAATATACTTTTCTCTCAGTATTTCACTAAGAGCTATAGCATCTTTTTTTTTTAGTCTAGGACAAATTGCATATAGAAAACATTAACATATAATAAATTTTAGAAAAAAAAAAAATTTACTTACCACAGAGAAATTTTTCAAGTTGAAGAAAAGTAAACTGTGTGCAGATTAGAAATTTTTTCATTACCCACTGTTTCATTCACAATACTTAACAAGAAATTGCACTTCCTTAAGCCTGAGTTATGTGAAGGCCGCTATAAAAAGAAAGTATATCATTTAAACACTATTTCTCAAAACTAGTGCAAGTCTAAATTTAACAAACACAAAACCATAAAAGAAATACACATAAGCTTTCTGGTTGTACCTTTCCCTTGGCAAGGCACAGGTGATAAATTACCAAACATTATTTAAATCGCCACTCACTTGCACTCATTTTATTTAAAATACATACTTTTCACTCATTTAATTTTTTTTAATTAAACGATTTAATAAGAAATATCATAAAGCAAATTAAACATTTTATTTCAACACCAAAGATCATTTCTAATTTACAGATAAAAAATAAAAAGCTTATTGTGAGAAATAAAAAATCTGCTATTGGCGAGATTTGTGCCTGGCTAATGGAAAAATAGTTTTTTTTTTTTTAAACACCATTTCTACCCAATGTCACATGACACCTTCTTAAACAATTCAATTTATGGTTATTTTATTTGCAATTTTTGGATTAAAACAATCCCAAATCATCTTTAATACATGGAAGACTTATTTTTATACACTAGATTTAAAGATTACAGGTAAAATAAGCATAAATAAAAACTTTATAAGGTGTCGTTTGACAATGGTAGAAATAATTCTAATGACTGATATGCTTAGCAGGAACTGCACTACATATTCGCCACCACGCCAAATAAGTAAGAATCTGAAAGTGGCAATAAAATTTTAATTTTGGTGAAATATTTGGCAAATGGGTTACTTTTTCAATATAGGGGCCTTAGCGAGAGAAAAAAAAATTATTCATAAATATTTTCTGGCAACCTGACTTTCATATACACAAGCAATTTTTTTCGGTACTTTTATAGCGGCTCCAGAGAATGAATCAACAAGCAAGCAAGATTTATCAACAAATTATAAAATATATATGGCATTATATAATGTATATAACATTTCATGACACGTATGACCCAGTTATAGTCTATAAGATGCATATATGACATGTGTATAAGACATATATGATGTATAAATGGCATATGAGATGAAAATAATATGTATATAATGATGTATATGGCACATATAAGTGTTTGAAGTATATATTATGTATGTAAATATAATGCATAAAAGCTTTGTGATGATCTTGGCATAATTTTAATTGTGGAGGCGAGGCCACTATAATCCAAAAGTACCATTTTCTTAAATTTTTATACAATTTATTTAATATAAACAAGCCATTTATCTATTTTTATGTACAAACAGAAGTAAATTGTATAAAAAAAAAAACAATAATAATAATCAGGGACCGCGCAAACCATTCGCCACCTCCCCAAATGCAAGTAAATCTGAAGCAAGGCAATAAAAATTTAAGTTTGGCGAAATATGTAGCTAATGATTATTTTAAGGCTGATTGTTTTTTAAATAAAATAGGTACAAATGCCACCAAATTTTTTTTTATGTTTCAAATAAAACTGAAGAGGAAGTAAATTGCTATGATATGGTGCAGTTTGCAAATAATAATTTTTATACTCATTATTGTAAAATTTAAGTTTTAATTAATATATCACTTTTAAAATATCAATGCAGTTCTTGGCTAAAAACTTGAAAAATGGCTAGTAAAAATGCTAATGATTTTCAAATTTGTCTAATGTGTTGGCTAATAGTCTTAATTTCTTAGCGCAGTCCCTGATAATATGTAACACATGGGCTGATAAGTTTCCGGTCTAATAAAGAAAACACAACTTATTAACAAAACTTTAAAACTTTAATAAATAACATAACTTTAATAATAATAATTTAATAATATTGATTTTATAATATTGATTTTATAATAATAATTTAATAAATGAATAATAGTAATAATTTAATAATGAATAACATAATTTTATAACGAAAAAGCTCCAAACAGTGCTCAGAATCATCGACTCGTTGTTGTTTTTGGTCAAAAGTCAACACGCGCGGCAGCCACTTTGACAACAGCTTTTTCATAGACAAATGTTCATTCAAAATAAAACCTACACGTTCCTTGGATATCTTCAGAGTCTGAGCTATCTCCTGCAACTTCACTTTACGGTTCTCCAAAATGATTTTGTGGACTTTTACTTACCCATCATACGTAGTATAGGGTAAGTCTTGTAATCGTTTTGAAAATCGAAAAAAAAATTTTGACGGATTTACACGTTTCAGACACTGGAGATTCCGAAAAACATATTTTTAGAAAAAAAAATTTGCCGTCCGTCTGTGTGTCTGTAAACGCTCTATCTCCCGAAAAAATTGAAATAGAGACTTGCAATTTGGTATGTACTCAGTATGTAATAATGGGAAGAAGCCTATCTCATTTCAATAACCTCGATTAACCGGAACTATTTTTTTCGGACTCTTGAAATATTCGTTCTGATAAAAGATATATAAAAATTTTCGAAATTGTTTATTTCAAGAAATGAATATAAAAGACAATATAAAAACGTAAATTTTGCATAAAGCATGAAGTCGATCGGGTAATTAGTTGCTGAGATATTTTGAATCCAATTTCCACACTCTTCGATTTTTCATGACCCTGTATTTCATCCAAATTTCACTTTAAAGATATATTTTCATTGGAAATTGGATGCTTAATCAGATGCAATAAACTGCTAGTTAATAGGATTATTATTTTTGGAGTTATAAGGAAAAACCTCTTTCAAGCAATTCAGTGATCAAGCCTTTAAAGTTTATGACGTCATCAAGCCACGATTTTATTTGAATTGCAATGCATTTTATAAGTAGTTTACACATTTTTATTTTAATATTTTACATTATGCATATCCATGATGGGTAAGTATTACGGTGGCCCCCAACGACTAGTTTTAATGTTTTCCTGAGTAACCACCTCTTTTGCGTGGTGCATCACTGGTGTCCGTACAACCACATTTAAATTCAGCAAACCAGTTAATAATGGTTGGTTTACCTAGTGCAGTGTCCGTATAACGCTTATTAAGCCAAGCTTTTGTTTGAATAGTGTTTTTCCCATAAAATAACAATTCTTGAAATTCTTGTTTATCCATTTTTTTGTTTATCAACAAAGTCGTTCAACTGAAACCCCTCTAACATTTTATCCACATGGCGAATCGTCATGACATTTTTTCTGCTACCTTTTAAAGGTTAGTATTTACTAAAAAAACCATCGGTTCGGCAATTGCAATGCCCTCTGTATGTCAGACAGGGAACTTATCAGCCCATGTGTTATAAATAAAATCAGTACTTCTCCATTATCCAGTCGACCACTTTCCATAAAAAATAAAATAAAATATCGCCAAGCCAAATTATCACCAAATAAACAAATGGTCCAAGAATGTTGTTATTCTAGATTTTAACTATGCATCACAACATTTTTTTCAATGTTTTTCCTCTATTAATATCACGACGTATCCGTTTAAGGTTTAAGACATAATTGTTATTTTAATAATTAATAAATCAGTAAAACGTCATTAAAATTGCAGGTATGCGGCGAATTAAAAAAATACTCGATGACATAACAAACACGTGTACCGCATATGACGTCAAGTGAATGTGACGCCACGACCATGCATTTTTGGCGTTAAATTGCATAGTTTGGTTATAGTTTTTTTATTTGAAAGTGGTCGACAGGATAAAGGAGAAGTACCATAAAATCTTTATTATAAATAAATATATAAAAACTTCATAAAAGTTTATAATGTTTCTTTTCATAGTTTTTATATCATTTGGCAACAGCTCTCTGAAATTCGAATGGGAATTTTTTTTTTAAAATACGGCAATGCCTTTTAATTGGAAAAATACCGGCGAATGATTATTTCGACACCAATCATTTTAGAAATAGGTAAAAATGTCAATAAAATTTCTTAAGGATGGTCTTAAGTAAATATTTTTCCCTGAGAATCTTTTTGACACATTTAAATATTGCAGAGATTTGGAAAACAACAGTTTTTTCATTTTTTGATAAATGAATTACATCTGGAGGTACAAGCAATTGTTGTCTCAGAACAACCATTATCAGGATGTTGTGCCATTATCAAGATGTCGTGACAGGAAATTGGATTCTAAACACCAACTTTAGCATCATTTTCTAAAAAATAACATCTTCCTTTATCAAAAAATGGGAAAAAAAATTATTCGATTTTATAGTTTAAACTGAATAAAAACACCTGCCACTCTCATGCACTCTAGTGAAAAAAAAGTTAAATCAGAAATGGTCAGAAAGTAGCCAGTTTGAATTTAAGAGCAATCTAAAGCTTTCCAAAATAACAGTTTTACAGTTTTCAGATAACACTTTTGTGAATTGGCTAATAATTTTTTTATTTGGCTAATTGGTCTGAATTTTTATGTGGCTCTTGCTTAAATATGAAATACACATACAATACTTTTATTCCAATACAACGATGTTGCTACATCCAGTGATGATTTTTTACAGTGATTGCGACATTAATGAATTTCGTGTATTGATTTTTTAACTTCACATTGATTGTTAACTTTTTATGTAATTTTGCTGAAATGTGTATAAAAATATTGTTTCTTACTGCTCATATTACCTTTTTTACATCTATCTTATAAAATTTGTCAAATAAAATATTTATATTTTACTCATAAAAGCAATATCTAAAAAAAAAATCAACTGTTTGCATATGGTTTAAATTAATAATTCTATATTTAAATTGTCATTCTTTTGTCTAAATTTTTCTGAACGAATCAAATTTTACATTCGGTATGTTGTTTTACATTCGGTCTACTCTCATATAAATGCAATTTATTTTTCAGTGACGTTTATATCTAGCTAAAGCCGTTACTTTTCCGTGTTTTTATTTAAAAATTAAGAATGGTAACATTTTACCATTTGCTTTATTGAGGGTTACAGTATGATAAATGTAAATAAACAATTTAGAAATCGCAAATGTGGCACCTTTATTAAAAAACGCCAAATGGTGGAATGAAATAGGATTATGCCTTCCAAAATAAAGGTAGGAAAAATTAAGGATTGTACTTTCTCTATACGTTACGTATGAAGATTATTGTCGCGAAAGTGTTAAAAGTCAATCTAGGGAATTTCCTGTTTGCAAACACTGCATACCACAGGTATTGTCTAATATGCGGAACCGGTTTTTAACTCAGGTAAGATCTGTCTAACACTGGCATCACCCACCTGTAATCATTTTAAATTTCGAGTTTTGGAAAGATATGAATTAAATAAAGGATACAGTTGTAAAATTTTTCGGCATTGCTTATTTGGATATCTATAGTGAACATTTTGTTAGTACTACAAATCATTAAAGTCATCTGAAGTAATTTTTAGTAAGTAACTTTCGATAAATAATACTATCAACTCGAGTTTTTTTTTTTTTTTTTTTCTGAATAGCATATATTAGGAAAACGTTTTCCGCAAATATGTAAACAAACTAAAAAAAAGTAGTAAATTTTGGTAAAAAAAATCGTACCTGACAGACAACAACAAATCATAAACAAAATTAATGAGGATGATTTCACTTCAAATGTTTTATAAGTAGGGCGGGGCGCCAAGGTGGCATGTAAACAACACTTTCTGCTGCTAAATTTGCAATTAGTTTCAATAAATATTTCGTTTAGAACTTATGAACATGTACATCAATATTTGGTTTGAATTTATTATCTATTTTAATGTAAAAAGTGAGAAGTTATGAAAATTCATTTTCATTCTTTTGACTAAAAGAATTGAATCGTGGGAATGACTGAACGACTCAACTCAAGAATCACAAAATATTTATGTTTATATTTACATAATTTTCCTGTGGTCTGGTCTTCTAATAATTTCCACAACTTCTCTATTTGTAATCTTTTAATTCTTTGAACCAGTCAAATTTTGGTTTTGTGCTATCTATTCAATTATTAACGCTAGTTCATAAACGAACCTTAGAGTCCGACAAAATGTGTATCGATAAACAATTAAATTTTCGGATAATTTAATCTGATGTGGACAATCACTGTGTTACCTTGACTTTTGATTAAAAGCTGGACACGATCTGGGTATTAATATTATTGAAGGTATATAATATTTCTTGAAACATATTTCAATATTAGATTAAGCTTTGCATTAAATCTCTGAAATTTCCTCTAAATATTCATGTCAGAAGAAAGGACTTTGAAATCTATACTTTAATAAGACAATTCATTTATTGTATTTTAATTGCGTTTTATTTTACTATTTTTGATTGAACCTGTGCATATCTATGCTTAGAAATAAAAATAAAACTGTGACAATATTTTTCGTTTATTGTTTTGTTAAAGTCATATTTGAATGTGTTTCCTGTATTCTTGACAACAAATTTGAAGAATTCAGGTAGTCAATAGTAGTGACAAATGTAGACATTTAGAGTCCCTAATTATTCTCTTAAGTTGCAACTTCTGGATGTTAGTGTTGTTTTTGTAATTTTGTTAAAATCATGTTTGCATATCTGATTCCATCCTTCCTATTCTTTCTTAATAATATAAATTTGAAATATTCATTAGTGACAAGTATAGACATTTAGAGACCTTAAGTATTTTCTTAAGTTCAACCTCTTTGTGTCCGTGTTTATGAACCATTTAAAAATCAATATAAAGTAATCCATTAAGTAACTGGATGCTTACCAATTCAAGGTAAACAATTCCACACTTTAATATCTCAAGCTTAGCAAATGAAACTTTTGTGCACATTTAACAACTCCAAGATGTATTTTCGCTGAGTTTGCAACTACAGAGATTTTTCCATTTAATTGTGATATTTTCTCTGAAGAGGTATTTTTGCCATCATATCAACCACAGGCAAATGAAACTGATCAAAGACCTCTGTCACTTACACCTAATGCAATAAGGTGATATCTGAAAGCCCACCCACAAAAATCTATAAGTGTGAAGAAATTATTGTGTGGTTCTTAAAGAAAAAAAAAACCAGAATGAAATGTTTCCTTAAAAAAACTCACCTTAGTAGTTCGTTAAATAAGTGACTGCAGTCAAACTTTTGTTTTGGCCTGTTTCTTACACTATGCACAATAATAAGAAAAATCTAGGGAGTGTTTATTTAGTTTTAAGACAATTTAACACATTGAGGATGGGATATGTGAATTCATGTCTTTTAGACATCTGTAATTCTGCCCATGGATGGTACATTTGTGTTTTATATGTTACGTTACTTCATTAAAAACGGGGAAGACTGGTACACAGTGGACCACTTTTTAAGGTATTTTTTTCCCCTTTAACAGACAGACCAATTTTCATGAAAATATTTTTGAATATTCCTTAAACCTTTTTACATTTATTATAATTTTCTAAGAACATACTTTTCAATACATTTAAATATATATATATATACACCTGTAAAGTGGCCCACTATTAGGTATTATCTGAAATACAGTATAAATCAATTTTTCATTAATCTAATTCTTCTTTATTTCCCCTTTACCTCTAAAATAACATAGCAATATAAATTTGAAAGTAACATTTTAAAACAAAAAAAAATTAAAAAATAAAACAAATAAATTAAAAATGTATTATATTTTGAAAATACTAGCAGATTAATACAAGAATAATTGCAATTTAGATGAAGTTATTACTTAAGTACAAAATAATTAGCGCACATTAAAACTTGAAAATGAAATTCCAAAATATTTATGAGTAAGATTGCGTCTGGAATTTTCCTGAAATACTTAGATCTGGGAGCAGCATTATGAAATAATTGACATCAACAACAGATTCACCTACAGTTTCTTTGAAAAATAAACTGATTTCCATTCAATTTGCATCTAGTGAATCTTACTTGAATAGAATCATATCACTAATTAGACTACAGTTATATTTTTCAAAAGCAGTAAATACAAAACAAAATATTTTTTACTATGTTAAATAAATTGTTATTTTTGTTTGTTTACTTTACTTTACAGTTAAATAACTACTTTAAAACAATATTTCTTTCTAGAAAATAAGTAATTATTAAATATTTTTAACATTCTGCATTACAGGAGCAGAGTGGATTGTGGACCACTTTGTCCCATGTTGAAGTTCAATAAATAATCATATTAATACTGTTTATAGATTTCTTTTAAACATATTAACTTTAAAGTTAAATTTAAAAAAAAGTATCTTAGCTTTGCAAAATAGCTGTTTTATCTTATTTATCTACAACCTTTAATTACTAAAAAAAGAAAAATATGATTATGAAAAATTTTACTTTTAGAAGCTCAAAACAACCAATCAGGATCAAATGGTTCTCTCTGAGCTAAACATGTTCTCTGAAGGCTATAAGTAATCAATCCAGTGCTGTTGTCTTTTAGGATAGAAGAGAAGCTTAATTTTTTGTTTTTAATAAATAAAATATTAGGGGGTGGTCCACTGTGCTCATAGGTCCAATGTGTACCGGTCTCCCAGACACAAAATTCGTATTTTTACAATTAGAGTATACTATGCATATAAACAGTTTGATTAGAGACACAGACAATACCATTATTATATGCATTCATTTATAATATAAACACAAAGTGAAAAAATCATTTTGTTAAATAATGTAACGTTCATAGGCTGAGCTTCCTGTTTAAAAGAAAACCACCCATCCTCAAAGTGTTAAGTTTAGTAATACACTTTATTATATTTTCACAGATTTTCTTGTTATAATACTTCATGTTAAAATGATGTAGATATATATTTATATGTGTTTTTTTGTCAAAAATAATAATTATGTGGATAAATTATGTCATTGGCTAAGCTTTGGCATTCACCTGCAGTCCGCCATCTTGATTTTTAAATCAAAACATATTTGTTTTGTTTCTCATTTCCAAAATAATTTTCATCCATATTTACTTATTATAAACATGTTATTTAATTTTATTGACTAATTTATTTATATTTAATAATAAAAGTTAAAATGTTTTGATTTAAAAAGCAAGATGGCTGACCACGGGCGATAAATTAAAACATTTGTTTTGTGTCTGACATAATCAAAAGTTAAATCAAAACATTTTAACTTTTGTTATTAAATATCAATAAATTAGTCAGTAAAATTAAATAACGTGTTTATAATAAATAAATATGGATGAAAATTATTTTGGAAATGAGATACGAAACAAATGTTTTAATTTATCGCCTGCAGTCAGCCATCTCGTTTTTTAAATCAAAACATTTTAACTATTATTATTAAATATAAATAAATTTATAAATAAAATTAAATAATGTGTTTTATAATAAGTAAATATGGATGAAAATTATTTTGGAAATGAGAAATAAAACAAATATTTTTGATTTAAAAAAAAAGATAGTGGACCACGGGCGAATGCCAAAGCTGTTCCATGTCATTTTCAGCTGCTAACTTCTGAAAACCGACATTAAAAAAAACACAAGCTGGAATATCTAAAAAAATTGCAATTTTTAAAAAAAAGTTTGAAATAAACAAAAATTTTTCATAGTTTAAAAACATACTTAAATTATGCAGATTTAATGCATATTTCAATAATTCTGAGGGATTTTTTTTTTCAGTGTAAATTAAAAGGAAAAAAATAACTTTTTTTAAAAAGCTTGTTTACAATTCGGGCTTCAGAAAATGAGATTTGTTGTCAGTTGATATAAACAGCGCTATGAAAACAAACCCGATGAACTTTTATGCTTATTTATATATGTACAGTAGACTCCCTTAAATCCACATAGCTTAAAACCAGAGATTGTGCAGATTTTAGAATTTTGCGGATTTCTAGTCACTGCTTTGTTTGCGTTTTTTAAACAATAATTTGAATTTAATAATGCACTCGAAATTATAATGAATGCTTACAATAATGTAACAAAATTAAGTAAAATAATAAAAGTTAAGAAAATTTAGAAAAAAAACATTTAAAATATTATAAGTAAAGATCAAGTAAATAATTAATATTGAATAACTAAATATGCATAATGATGTCGAGATAATTTTTCTTGAATTATTCAGTGAAACTCACTTTATAAGTTATTGTGATTATGATGTGAATTAAAGTACAGGCATCCCACGACTTACGTAATTAATGCGTTCCGCAGACTTTTACGTAACTCGAATTTTACGTAAGTCGAATGTGTAATTTGCTTAGGTAAAATTTCGTAAGAAATTGCAATATTTATTATATATATATATATATATAGAGAGAGAGAGAGAGAGAGATTATTTACACAGTTGTTTAATTTTT
The DNA here is from genome assembly GCA_963931845.1 of Maratus michaelseni. Taxonomy (NCBI): domain Eukaryota; kingdom Metazoa; phylum Arthropoda; class Arachnida; order Araneae; family Salticidae; genus Maratus; species Maratus michaelseni. The sequence continues at coordinate 156,119,214 of OZ007600.1, read as the reverse complement.
AAATAAAGCATCATGCAGCAGTATTTACTTAGATATAAATTATACAAGTATATATAGAAGTAAATATAAAGGTAAATTGAAAAAACACTTTTTAAATAAAAAATATCTTGTGGAATTTGGGATTTATAAATTTAACATTTATGGAGTGATTTATAACAATTTTGAGATTACTTCAAATGACTATAAAAATAAGAAATAATTAAAGAGGACTGACTTACCTGTTCTCCACGAATTTTCGATGATAAGACAAATGAATAGCACTTACAAAATAAAATAATTCCTAATAAGCACAAATTGTATTTATTAAGAATTAGATGACAACTATGAATAACGAACAATAAATATTCGTTGTTATGATTCTCTCTAATATATAAAACTATATTATTATAGTTATAATTTTTATCGACATATTTTATTTATAAAATAATTATCAAAAGTATGCAAATGCGTATCAAATGCGCTAGTGAGTTCATAAATGTAATTTTCAAAAACTTTTTACGTAATTGCGAATTTACGTAAGTCGGGGGATGCCTGTACACTAATAATTCACATCAAAATCTTAAAATAACAAAGTTTTATTTCATGTTTAGCCATACTTAATAACCAAAAAGCTTGATTAATACATAAATTATTTGGTAAAAATATCGCAATTGCCACTGATATCAGCACTATCTTGAATTTTTTCAAAAATAAGTTTATACTTCCTTCATGAGAAAACATGAGTTGAATCATATTAACCAGAATTACATATTAAAATGTGTACAAAATGATATAAAAAAATAAAAATAACTTGAATTTTACACCTACATCTTAATTGTAAGTTTCATTGTTTACATCAGAAACAATGTGTGGATTTTAGGTATTTGCAGATTTTATAGGGTGGCGAATTTGAAGACGTCTACTGTATTTAAAAAATTGCCACTAATTGTATGTTTTAGGTAAATTGCTTCTGTTTGTATATAAATACTAGTCGTTGGAGGCCACCGTAATACTCACCCATCATGGATATGCTTAATATAAAATATTAAAATAAAAAATGTGTAAACTACTTAAAAAATGCATTGCAATTCGAATAAAATCGTGGCTTGATGACGTCCTAAACTTTAAAGGCTCGATTACTGAATTGCTTAAAAGAAACATCCTTATAACTCCAAAAACAATAAACCTATTAACTAGCGGTTTATTGCATCTGATTAAGCGTCTCATTTCCAATTAAAATATATCTTTGAATTGAAATTTGGTTGAAATACAGGGTCATGAAAAATCGAAGAGTGTGGAAAATAGGATTACAAATATCTCGGCAACTAATTATCCGATCGACTCCATGCTTTATGCAAAATTTATGTTTTTTTATTGTCTTTTATATTCACTCCTTAAAATAAACAATTTCAAAAAATTTTATATACCTTTTATCAGAACGAATATTTCGAGAGTCCGAAAAAAATAGTTTTGGATAATCGAGGTTACTGAAATTCAATAAGCTTCTCCCCATTATTACGTACTAAGTACATACCAATTTTCAAGTCTCTATCTCAATTTTTTCGGGAGATAGAGCGTTTACAGACAGACAGACGGACGGCAATTTTTTTTTCTATAAATATGTTTTTCGAAATCTCCAGTGTCTGGAACATGTAAATCCGTCAAAAAAAAGAAATTCGATTTTCAAAATGATTACAAGACTTACCCTATACTACGTATGATGGGTAAGTAATAGATGAATGGCAATACAATTCTCATCAAAATCCGTCCAGCAGAACTTTTTCAGAAGGCTAATTTTTCATAGTCGGAATCAAATATTGAAAAGGCTAATATTTGATAAAAAAAATGGTCACCCGATTTTCGAATTTCCCCCTATTTTAAATAAATTGTATAAATATTGAAAAAAATTGCTTGTACGTATGAAACAATGAATAGGTTGCCAGAAAAAAATGTGAGAAAAATTTCCTTCTCTTGCCAAGGTCATTTTCTCTATCTTGCTAAGTCCCTTGTATAATAAACTAGCAAGTTACGCCTGCTGCGCTGGTCGGTTTCTACAAATGAACCTTGAATCAAACGAAATATATCGTTTAATTTGACCTTGTATTTGAAAGCAATCTGTATATTTATCTGGAATATCCTTCCACATTACTGAAAAATGACGTGCTTTATTATATTTTCTAATATGTAGTCAAAATTTTAGCTGTTAACGCTTTTATTTGGTCATTTACAGTTAGGGTTTGCTAAAGAATGATAAAACTATATGCAATATACTAAAAACATCACTAAAAATTATCGAACTAACAATGCAAACAAATTAACTAACAAAATCCATTCAGTAGAAGTTTTTATAAAGGCTAATCTTTGATAATCGGGTTCATCTGATTATAGAACTTTTCCACATAATTCTAAAACTAACAGAACGATATAAAATATACTAAAACCATCCTTACAAATTATCTACTTAACAATGCAAGTCGCAAAAAATACGCCCAGTAAAAACTTTCAAAAAGACTAATCTTTTGGAATCGGGTTCACCTGACTATATAACCTTCACACATAACTGTTTGACTAAGCAACGTAGAACAGTGTGTAGTACATTAAAACCATTCCTAAAATAGCATCTAACTAACAATACAATTCTCATCAAAATCCGTCCAGCAGAACTTTTTCAGAAGGCTAATTTTTCATAGTCGGAATCAAATATTGAAAAGGCTAATATTTGATAAAAAAAAATGGTCACCCGATTTTCGAATTTCCCCCTATAATTCTAGAACTAAGAAACGTAGAATATGTTATATAATAAAACTTTCCCTTGAAAATTATCTAACAGTGTAGGTTCCATCGAAATCCATTCGGCAAAATCTTTTAAAAAGGCTAATCTTTCATAATCGGATTGATCTGATTATAGAACTTCCCAGAATTATTCTATAACTAAGCTACGTAGAACTAGAGCTCCTATAATACAGGCTGACGCATCCTCGCAGATATGTGTCTCAAAGTCGAAAAACCAAGCTAATTTCCGCCATTTAATATCCAGCCTCTTTCAGAAGGTGGAGGAACGAGGCCTTAGGCAACTCCAGCTCCGGCAGCGGGAGATTGAGATGCTGAACTGAGACCCGAATAATGCGAAACAAAATGGATATGCGTCAGCTCCTATTATAGGAGCCTTACGTAGAACGATATGTTATACAATAAAACCTTCCCTGAAAAATTTTCTTACAGTTTAAGTTCTACGAAAATCCATTCAGCAGAACTCGAGTTATAAGCAGCCGGAACGAAATTGTATACATGTAGAAGTAAATAGAAGTATATTGCCATTAATATAGTTTGCATTTGAATAAAAAAAGGTACTGCAAAAATGCAGTCGTACACTTGAAAAAAAACACCTTTTGGCTTAAAATCTCTCATCAAAACTGTTTTTCTTTTTTTCTCTCTTTTCTTTCTTTTTTTAAAATAAAATTAGTAACAGTTTTTTTTTTTTTTTCCAGATGTATAGCCACTTCAATTCTTTCTGCAACAAAAAAATACACCTTTTGGCTTAAAATCAATTTGTTTGGGGTCAAAAGTAAAATCAAAATCGCCAAAAACAAAAGATAAATCGCCAAATATTGTTCAATAGTACTGTTCAATCTTGCCCCTTGAATCATTTTTAAGCATTGCGAACATTCCCAATCATGTTTAAATTAAATATTTTCGTTTTATAATATTCTCTCATCAAAACTCTTTTTTCTTTCTTTCTTTTTTTTTTTTTTTTTTCTAAAATTAGCAACAGTTTTTCTTTTATTTTACGAGATGTATAGTCTTTTCATTTTTTTCTGCAATAGTAATGATCGCCAAAAAATTAGCAATGGTAACCTTTAGCCAAAATAACAGAACTTTCTATCATAATTCTATAACTAATATACGTAGAACGTTGTGTTATATACTAAAACCTTCCCTGAAAAATTATCTCTCGAACAGTGTAAGTTCCATCAAAATCCATTCGGCAGAACTCGAGTTATAAAGGAACGGAACGAAATTTCCGTTTGTGTTTTATATATACAGTAGACAAGTACCGAAATTCTATAATCAGTGTAGGTACCAAATCTTTGCAGATTCGAATTCGATTGACTGTGTTTCAAAGTTTTGACTGCAGAGAGTTGAACTGTATTTCAAAGAGTTGATTGACAAAGAGGCTGAGTTGACAGTATTTCAAAGTTTCGTCAACTGTGAATGAGTGAAAGCTTAAATGTTGATTATCCTAATTTTATATCAACATAAGCTGATTAAAAAGAAATATGGGCTATCAAGATTATGTAGTATGTGTATAGGTAAACAACATATTTCTCATTATGTTGGCATCATGGTGAATTTAGTAATGATGTATTGTGTACATAAATTCCTTCAGAAGCAAATCATATATTCTAATACGAGAAAATCTTGTGGGTGGTTATGCAAATTTTATTTTAAAAACGGCTCTAACGCTTTTGTATCCTACCGTTTTCGGGCACCAGAAAACCATTGGGCTAGGTCACGTGTTCGACAAAATTCGATTAGTGGGTCGTTTTGGGTCAGGGTCAAACTAATTCTATCTAAAAAACGGTTCAAACGATTTTGACGAAATTTTGTACCTTACCATTTTCGGGCACGAGAAGAGTATTGGGCTAGGTCACATGTTCGAGAAAATTCGATTAGTGGGTCATTTTGGGGCCATTACGGGTCAATGTATTTCAATGAGTATGAAGGTTGAAACAGTTATTGAACAGTTGGCGGTAAGCAAAGTCGTAATGTTGGCAACATTTTTCCAAATTTGGCGAAACGTTGGCGGGATTTGGCAGGAAAATCTACTTTTAATTTTACTAATGCCAAATCGCATGCTTGGCGCCAAATTAAAGAATGTCGCTAAATTTGACGATATTTGGCTATCTTCCGATCTGCAAAAGACTTAGAAGTCTACGAAAAGATTAAACGTTAGCTATTTTTAACCGAGCTTAGCTCGGTCTTCCCAGCTGGTGACATTTTAAATGGGCTCTTTAATTTGACCTAATCTCAGAAAAGTAAGCATCTTTTTTTTCTAATGTGAAAATCTTATTTTTAAATAGAAATTTCCCATTTTCATTAACAAAACTTAAGTTTGCTACTATTGCAAAAGTGGAGATGGAATTTTTGCCTACTAATTTTTAATATTCAAGCTGCTACTTAGGCAGCTATTTTAATGACTTTTTTTAAATTAACTAAAACAAATATTATAATAGTTGTATTTCCTTTTGGCAATCTTGACTCTACTTGCACCCCTTGTCATCACACATGTATGGATTTTCCTTTCTGTGTCATTTATACTATAATGACTTTTTTAAACTTACTAAAACAAATATTTTATTAGTTGTATTTTTCTTTTGACAATCTTGTCTCCACTTGCAGTCCTTGTCATCACACATGTATGGATCTTTTGGATGTGTCATGTATACAATGACTTTTTAAACAAATATTTCAGTAGTTGTATTTTTCGTTTGGCAATTTTGTCACCACTTGCACCCTTTATCATCATACATGTGTGGATCACCCTTTCTATATGATTTATAAGCACGAAATCTGGAAACTGTGAAAAGAGAAGAGGGGGGAGACCAAAGTTGATTTTTGTATATCACTTCGATTTAAATAATTTGATTAAAAAAATCATTGATTTAAATAAAAAATACTTATGTAGGAATATATTTTTACTTTCTCTTTCTTTACAAGAAGAAAGTATTGGATTCATGAAAATTTTCGACTTCCAGTTTTCAATGGATTTAATATACCTTTTAGAAGGTCCTGAACACGATTTGACTGCTTTTAAAAAATGTCTGTCTGTGACAAAAATTTTGTGGGCGCTCTATCTCAAGAACTAATGCACGGAATTTAATAAAACTTTAGATAGACGTTGATCAAAATTGGTGCTGATTAGTTAGTTTTTGGTATAAATTGCCCAACAGGTGGCGCTTCTATGCTCCATTATTCATGATTTTCAAGATAGCTATATCTCAAGAACTAATTCACGAATTTTCATCAAACTTCAGATTCAGTTAGATGTTGACATAAGTTGTTCCTTATTAGGTTTTGGTAAGTCGGTTCTGATTCGTTTTTGGTGTAATTAGCTCAACAGGTGGCGCTGCTGGGCCACATTATTCACAATTTTCAAGAGAGCTATATCTCAAGAACTAATGCATGGGTTTTCATCACACTTAAGATTTATTTAGACGTTAACGTAAGTTGTTGCTGATTAGATTTTGGTGTAAATAGCCCTACAGGTGGCGCTTCTATGCTACGTTTTTCAGTATTTACACGATTTTAGTTATATATGCCATAAATGACATATAGCAGCATAACTTATCTTCAACAATGAATGCACGGAATTTCATATTCTGTTATTTTGAAATATTACCATGTAAGAGATAGACAAAAGCGTTGGGATTGGCATATCCGACTAATTTACATTGTAATACTACTGCTAATTTATATTGCACTTTATTCCCACAAAATACTTGGAGTAAATGATAACTCCATCGTTGACAAATAAAATTAAAAGCATCCAATGCTAATGGGCTATGCAGTTTTTAAAAACAGCATAACTTATGAATTACTCTACACCACTTGTTCTATTTATTTCATTGCTTGACGTTTGTCGAGAGAACACAACTTTCCCTTAAGAAGACTCTTAGTACACTGACTATATATATATATATATAATCACAAGAAAAGAAAATACATTGAGATTTTTATAAACACACGTAGAAAATCATTTTACAATAGAGAATGCAACAAATTTGCATATTCGATCCCCGCCTCTCATTTTAAAGCATATCATTGGTCAGTGTCATTATTTTGGACACTCCTATTTTGAAGTCATAGGCTGTTTGTGTGTGTGTGAAAAGAGTTCGTTTGCGTAATTTCGCTGTCTCTTTTTATTGTCTGGGAGTGGAAATGGTCCTTGCTCACACGAGGCCAATTCAACAGCTGACCCTCATGTGTAACCGTAAAACTGCTGTCAAGAAGCACTGGATAATTGCCCGATTGTAAATCGTAGATGACACTATATTGGAGAGTATAGTAATAGTAAACAACTTCAATTACAGTCATAAAATCCCTGGGGAAAGAGTGTCTGTGTAACAATGAACATAACTGGAATGATATCCTTCTCCTTCTATATTAAAAACAAGTTGGAAATTGTACGTCAAACGTTACAAACGAGGTGCGTTCGTACGCACGTTTTAGAATTAAATTCATGATATCCCGTGCGTAGAACGGGTTAAACAGCTAGTTAAGTATATATTTTATGACACTGTTCATACAAATATCTTAACTAGTTATATAAATATTCAGATATATATGTATCAGCTAGTTATATAAATATTCAGATCTTGATGATTTTTAATTCTGTGAAATGAATTATATCGTCTGCAGATTAATTTCTGTAATAAAATAAGTATCTCGGTCGCTTGACGATTTAACATCCATCGGAAGCTCATATAACAAAAAAGCACCGATTTAAAAAAAAATCAAATTTCTTAATAAATATTTTTATTAATATCTCCTAAAGTTTTGATTCGATTTTGATAAAATTTGAAATGTCTCGACAAATTTATGCAAAGATAATATATTTCAAATTGCAAACCATTTGGTTGGGTAGTTTTTGCGTTGTTATATGCGGACGGACAGACAGACGGACGGACAGACAGACAGACGGACGGACAGACGGACGGACCAAACGACGACTATAGGTGCTACGTATTTATATAATTACGAACGCACCTAAAAAGTAATCTGGAACTGAGCCAAAAACGATTTAGAAATGGACCAATCAAATTCTGCGTAGATATTCCGGGTTATTCTCATCGCTTTTTTACTAGGGACTTTTTTGAGGAGCGATTACTTTTTTTCTAGCCATCCTACGGATTCGAAAATCATACCACCAGACGCGAAATATAACAAGCTTTCAGAAATTAAAAAAACTATCACGGTCGGACAATAAAAACTCAAAAAATCCTTAAAAATCGAGTAAAAAATCTTTTATTGAAAAAGTCATTTTTATATTGTTGCCAATTTCAAAATAAGCGCAAAGGATTATGTTTTATCTCAAATAAAAAAAGTATTTGCGCGAGACTATTAAAAACAATAATGAAAGTTTAAAATAAGAATTAAATGATCACGTGTTGAAAGCAGGAAATAAAGAAAATTAAGTCATAAAAATTGTGTTTACACATGAATATTAAAAATAAAAAAGATGAATTAAATGAAAAAGCATTATAACCAGTTAAATGAAAAAGCATTATAACCAGTTAAATGAAAAAGCATTATAACCTGATTACAGAAGAAAGTCGCCGTTCGTGATATTATCATCATCATCTTTTTAAAACAGGATACATTACCAGGTTTTAAGAGGCTGTGAAATCAGAACGGGGGTTGGTGAGCGTAGCGAGCAGGGGGCAGAGCCCCCTAGTTATCAAAACAAAAATATCAATTATTTATTGATTGGTGATTTCAGATAATTGTCAATTGATTTTTATTGTTGTTGAAATACTAATTCCAACGGTATCAAATATGATTGTGAGATATCAGTATTCCGTAAATAATTTCATTTGATATTTTTTATTTGTAAATATTGTAAAAATAAATAAAAATTTTGATTTAAAAAATCATTATTTTTTGTCAGCTGTTGTTGATGCATTATATTGGCTTGGTGGGGAATTCCCTACCCAGACCACTTCCTCAGTTCGTCACTGATGAGTATTCAAATTGAAAACCTATATATGACTATTTTTTCACATTCTAGATTAATGCATATCCAGTCGATCTGCCTTAATTCGAACTTAGATTTTTTTTTATCATAAAAGCCATATTTAAAATAATGTTTGTAATCTTATATAAATTTTTTAATCGTCTGGATAATTTGAGATTTTTAATTGCAATATCTCATACATTTACTGTATGACTAAGTGCATAATGTCGAATTTTTCGTATTCTGCTGAGATAGCAATCAAGAAAATGTAGTTTCAGGGATTCTACCGGTTATCAGGATGCATTATATACTTGCTGAATTTAAGTATGTGCGAAATAAGAAAGTAAAAATGTTGCTATTGAACTTTTAAATGTTAGGTTCAGTTTTAATCTGTATATGACACCTTATAAACAGTAACCTTTACCTTATAAAAAAAAGTAAAGGTGAGTCTTAAAAAGTTCAGTGAATGGATCGATTTCTAAACAGCAAAGTGAACCAACAACGCGTGCATGCACATGCACATGGAGATAATAATCGGGAAAAACATCTATCATCGAACCCACTAAACGCAAGCAGATTTGATTGCTGAACGTAGTGAATGTAAATGCTCGTGTCACGGTGCAATGAAACAACGTATAAACATCAAGTTTTGTTACAATTTGGGAAGTTCCGCGACTGGCGTGTTTGACCAGAGCTGTACAGCAATGGACAGTGGAGTTTGATGAATGGCAACGCCCGCACAACACTGCGATCTGTGTGTGCAAATTATTGTCTAAACATGCCGTAATTGTTCTCGACCATTCACTATGCTCCCTGGACTTGGCACCTATGGACTTTTTTCGTTTGTTTGTTTCCTCGCCCCAAGGAAACCCTAATTTTGAAGCACACATTTTGCAAATGTATCAGCCCTTCAACAACATGTGACATCAAGATTTTGATCGATTCCAAATGAAACCAGCCTTTGCTAACAGTTACTAGAAGCTTTACGAACGTTCACAAAAATGTATTCGTGGCTCAGGGAGAGATTACTTTGAGGATTAATTAAAAGTTGTTTTTTTTGTATTTTTTATGCCATTAACCGATTTTTTTAGATACACCTTGTACATTTATCAATCAAATTTTCTAAATCAAATTCTTTTTTTTGGTGTTGTTTATTAGAACATTTATATATACTTTATTAAAAGTCTCATAATAATCTTTTTTCTTTGCAGATATTACATGTGGAAAATCTCCTTGCCTGAAAAATATTCACATTCATTCCTTGTATATCTAAAAAACCCATAAGATTGAAATTCCTATAATTCATAAAACTATTTTTAAGCATCATATCAAAGATTTTAGAAAAGCTGTCTGTAAGCTGGCTATATTATTGTTAATGGACAAAATAATATGCATGTTAATTGTATATGCAATAAGTATGTAAATTTGAAATTAGCTATAGGTATTTTTATAACGAAATTTTTACAAGAATCATAGTGCAATCATCTACCCTCATCTAATAATAAAAGAACGCCATTTTTAAACATAATATCATATATTTTAGAAAAAAGTAACCCATATGCATAAATCATATGTAAATTCTTGTTGGAAAAAATATATGTATATAAACTGCACGTGAAATAAAACTGTAAGTTTGAAACTAACTATATATTTTTTAACAAAATTGCTATAAGAACTATAGTACAATCACGAACGACCATGTGATAATAATTAAAAGAATATTTCTAAGTATCGTATGAAATATTTTAGAATAGAATTATTTGATAGACTGCCCATAAAATTATCATTGTAAAAAAATAATAAATATGTTGACTATATTAAACTGAAGAGAAAAATAGACTCACAAAGTTGGTTCAAATGAAACATCAATTATATTAGAGAAAAGTCGTTTTGATGCGAGTTATTTTAAAAGATGTTTGCATCGCGAAAAGATACCTTAAAAAGCAACAGGAAATTCTTTGATGTAGATAATTTTTTCTACATGTGCTGTTTTATAATGAGTTTTTAATAATTAATTATTCGGAAGAACATAAAATCCATGTAATAAATACCATTTATTTGTGAAAAAAGCAACAAACAATTCACGACACAGAAATATTAAAACAGCGTAATTGAATGCAACAGACCATAGTTTACAGTAGTATTGAAAAAAGAAAAAAAACATCAAATAAACAAAGCAGTAGTATGAGGGTAAAGGCATTTGATGCGAATTAAATTAAAAGGATTTTTCTTGGGTAAAAAATTAAATCTTTAAGATTACGATTTTAAGAATAAAATTATTTGCTATTCTTAAAGAAAATCGCAGTTAAGAAACATTTTTAATCTCAGAATAACAGAAAAAGTGCCGAAGGACTTCTACAGCCAGATTTTGCAAGTGAGCTGTTTTATAAAATTTGAAATAATGACTGATTTAAAAGAACATGAAGCACATGTAGAAAGTGAATCTTTCTCATCTGAAGTGTGTGGTGAAAAATTCACAACTCAGCAAATTTTGGAAGAGCATCAACAAAAACACAAAGACCAAAAATCCTTCATGTGTAAATTCTGCGACAAAATGTTTTCGCGTATGTATAATTTAAGGAGACATCTTCGTACTCATGAAAAACCATATGTGTGTGAAATATGCGATAGCAGGTTTTCAAAAGAGAGTCACTTAGCTGATCATCGTCGTAAAGTCCATACCGGAGAAAAACCGTTCGTGTGCGAAATATGTAATAAAAGTTATACAGCTATGTGTTCGTTGAAAGCTCACATATTAAGTCATACTAATGAAAGAACTTTCACATGTGAAGTATGTAATAAAAATTTCGCAAGCAAAAGAAATTTGATGAGACATTTGCAAGTTCATACTGGAGAAAGGGATATTAAGTGTGGTGTTTGTAGCAAAGAATTTGTAGCTGCTTATGATTTGACGAGACATCTTCGGATTCATACCGGAGAAAAACCTTTTTCTTGTGACATATGTGATAAAAGTTATGCTCTGAAGTGCCAACTAGTGGGACATCAGCGGAACCACTCGGGAGAAAAACCGTATGTTTGTGACGTTTGTAATAAAGAATTCACTTTAATGCAAATTCTGAACAGACATCGACGAAAACACACGGGAGAGAAACCGTTTCCATGTGAAATGTGTAGTAAAAAATTTGGAGATTTAGGTACTCTGAAAAGGCATCGGCGAATTCACACTGGTGAAAAACCGTATGCATGTGAACTGTGCGATAAAACATTTAATCAAAAATCTAACTTGAAGACACATTTTCAGAATTATCATACATGACGAAAGTTCCACTCTGGAGTGCCAATTGGTGGCACATCAGCAGAACCACCCAGGAGAAAAAACATACGTATGTGAAATTTGCCATAAAAAATACAATTTACTGCGAGCTCCGAACAGGCTTCGTTGCAAACACTCGAACAAGAAATGGTTTCAAAGTGAACTGTTTTATAAAAGTTTTGTACATTCAGGTACTCTGGAAAAAATATCGCCTAATTCACACTGAATAAACATCCTACACGTGTGAACTCAGCAATAAAAAACATGTTCAAAAATCTAACTTTTCAGAAAGTTCATACAGACAAACAACGAACATTTGTATGTTTTAACACGCACACAAAGTACTTGCAGGCATTCCTAGAATCTCTTACCTTTTTTTAAACTTTCCAACTTTATAAAAAAAGTTGCTGCGGAACCTCAATATAACGTCCGTAAGAAAATTATGAAAATTTCGCGTTTTTGGCGATTGATCACTGGTTGGCGATAAAATGAATTTTTTTTTAAAAACGCTTTTATGATAAATAGTCTTTTCTGGAAAACCTTTTCTACTCTAGTTTAACTAAAATAAACACACTTTTATAACTACGGTTTTACCATATACATTTATATTATATATATATAAAGAAAATTAACAATCGTATTTTACGGTTTAGAACTAAATTTAAATTAATTAAAAATTCTTCAAACTAAAAATTAAAGTCCGATTCTGAGCACTGATAATTTGACTTTGATATTGTTAGTGTCAGAGACAACAAGAGAAAAGTATTGTAGCCATAGATACAACTACTTATCCAGTATCAAAATGTATAATGAGAGTTTTCTTAATCGGACAGTTACTGTTAAAATACTCTTAAAACTTATCCAGCCGGTGAAACCGTGTAAAATTAAATATCATCAGCAACCTTGCAACTTGTATATATATTATATAAGCTTATAGAAAAAATAATGAACTATTTAATCGTTCAAGTTTAAATTCATAAAGTACTGCGTATTTAAACACTCATTTAACGAGGAATTTTGAAATGCATTAAAATCGCTTCATCTGGCGCAGAAAAAGTGTTGCTCGCCAAATCGCGTCTTTTTGAACCAAATACTCGAAAGTATTTATTATTTTTTTTACAGATTTTCTACAGGGATTCCGCGGCTAAATTTGACTAAATCCTTTATTACGTACATGTGTAGTTCTATTAGCATTTTTAAAAAAGTTCTAAGTACCTTCCTTGTGAGATGGAGGACAACATGTTTCTTATAGATCATAGAATAAGTAGCAATTATAGTTCATTTACAGGGACACTCAAAAGCTTTACATTACGTTAGAAAATCAGTGGGGAAATATCGTTTTCAGTGCATTTTAATGGCGTTATATTATTTCAATCATAATGAAATTGATATGCATCCACTGTGGTGAATAGCAACATTATTTCTATAGAGTAAATAGCAATTATAGTTCGTATACATGGACGCACAAAAGAATTCGATTACATTATGATCTATGGAGGAAAATCTTTGCAGTGTATTTTAATGATGTTACACTATTTCAAACATAGTAAAATTGATATAAATTACTGAGGTGCACTACAATATGCTTTCTATAGATTATTGAGTACGTAGAATTTGGCGTTTATTTTCAGAGACACACAAAATTATTCGGTTACAGGATTGGTTATGGGCCATAACTGCTGATTGTGGGCTTTCAGCTGTGGTTGCATTTTAAAACTTAACAAATTTTTAGTGCATCTATTTTTTGTGAGGTATATAGATCATATAAAGAAGCTGCACGAAAATATTCGCTCACATTACCGGCTGTGGACATCAATTGATGAAAATCAATTTTTACTGTGTTATGTTTTTCTGTTTAAATATTTATCTAGATATCTCGTTTCATTGTATGGGCAAAAATGAAAATTTCTTAACAATTTTCCGATGGTGTTGGAAAGTTTTTCATAATCTATGCCGTGAATGCATGATTCTTCGCCCTTGTTAATATTGTGAAGGCGAATTAGAGTTGGTGGAATAAACCGGGTTTTTTGGGAGGGATATATTAAAAATTCACGAGAGTATTCAGAAAGTTTTAGACATGGAATTTTTTTCATTTGCAAGCAAAATATTCTTTTTACAAATGTAAACAAAATCAATCACATAAATACAGAAAAATGGCACAGACTACATGAAAACTAATGAAATGCATGTTTAAGCTGCAGAAATATTAAATAAGAGAAATTAAAATAACATAGTAAGTAAGTTGATATTTTAATCGTAGATAGATAAAAGGTGCGAGAGGCAGACGATAGATGATTCATCTTGCCTGACATGAATTTATTACATCACCCCTGTTCTCCGATTCAGACAATGTAAACAAAAAAAAGAAAACGAACAAAACTAAAATAAATCAATGCAAAAATACACTGCAACTCACAAGAAAATTAATACTGAATAGTAAATATGCCAGCTAACAGACATTAAATAATTTTGATTTTTAAAGAAACTTTCAAATCCTTACCATTTCAATTCACAGCCGCCATTGCAAATGATATGTTATAATAAATTATAAAAACTTAGAGCGCAAAATCTTAAGTTTTGTGAATTCATAATGAAAAACCTATTTAAAACTTTTCAGAACAGTGTCTGAAATTTCTCAAAAATAAAATAAATAAATTGAAAAATTACTAGTTTTGTTTACTTTCAAAACTTCTTCAAAATTTCCAATATTCCCCCAAATTCCCGGGTTTTTTGCAACTCTAAGGCGATTTAAAGAGTAGTAGTGTATTCTATTTCTGCAATATTCATTTGTATTTCGTTAATGCATAAGTTTGTAGATTTTTCTTTGGTGTAACATTTGATGTTAGGAATTTGTTTATCGTTTGTCACCCGCTCTTTCGTTAGTTGGATGGAGTGATATATTCCAGGACGAAACGTCACTTTTCTGCAATACAGCCCGCTGTAGAGTGGCAAACCTATTGCAGATATTATCCTGACTCTGAGGTAATCATAAATAATCGAATTACCAGTCATATTACTTTGCAGTGCGCTGAGTTTTTGCGATGTTGCTATGACTGCCCCGGTTGGTGCGCCAGCCGATTGGCAGTTTCATTATCTGTACCATGTAATTTGTCACATATACTAAAATCTGTGAGGAATTAGCTTGGAAAATCTGACGCTACCTCCCACTATAAATATGCTAATATTTTTGCATATTTAAAAATTCTCCTTTCTCTGTGCTAAAGAAAACACTTCTGGATTTTTAAACCTAAGTTGGGCAATAAGATCGCTAATAGCGATGCTAAAATTAGTTGCAAAAATGTTTTGCTACCTCGCAGACTTATATTTGTAAATAATTTTGCATATTTAAAAATTCTGATTTTTTTCTGTGCTGAAGAAGATGGAATACGAAGTAGAAAAAACATTTCCGAATTTTTTAGCTTTAGGGGTCAACAACAGTTGCGAATTCACATGAAAACAGCTGGTATTGAAGTATCTTTCTTGGAAACTACAGAAGCGATATTTCAATATTTTTCTTTTATAGCTTTGGCAGTAGCTAAAACCATAAATTGGTCACTTGGCAGGAAATAAAAATATAATAATCGGTCGAAATATATGGAATTATTATACCAAATATATAAATATATATATTGAAATCCATTTATTAGTACCGGAATAAAAAGTACGTCTATGTGAACTGTTTTTCTTATGATTTCGTAACTGTTGTTGCCCCTCTAGACCTTTTCAGGGGCAAGTAATTGTGTTTTTGTAATGTTAAATTCACACCAAAATTTTTCGAAAAAAAAATATAATTAAAAAATAAGGAAATGCAATTTTACAGATTTTCTTTTTTTCACTTAAGTTATAAAAGTAAAAAATTTGTTCAAAAATTCTGGTAACAATATTGATTAAAATTAAGTGGTATAAAAAATATCCTATTGCCTTTCAAGGGGTTTATAAAAACAAATGGATTAGCTGGAAACATATGTGCCATCTACTGCAGAGAAATATTGTTGGAGGCAAGAAAATGGTAATATTGTTTTATAAAGAATCATTTTGAACAGACCCAAAAACGCCACGAACTTTTAGATCAACCTAATATTTTGTTGAGAACCTAATTTATATGATACTCAGCAAATAAATGATAGTAAATAATTATTTCTTTCTTATTTCTGTTTATATTTTTGTTTGTTTATAAATTGAAAAATTAGCTCTTAAGTACCAACTTTTTTTATTACTTTTACATTTATTATTATTATTTATTTTATTTTTTATTTTATTTTATTTTATTTTATTTTTGAGGATACAGTTTGTTGGTTGATTTCAGACTCGCGTGCTTTGTTTGTTCTGAAGCCATTCAAAGATTGGAAAGCCATTCCTGATACTCTGAAATTTTTGAATCATTTTCCAAAGTGAAGACACAAGTGGAAGAAGGTGTTCTGCATAGATGCCAAAATTTCAGTATTCTTCTGGAGTCGGACATAACCCAAACATGATTTAAACCAGAAAATATATTTAAAGAAATGTAACTTTTGATTTTATTAGATTTTCTGTTATTAGATTTCATTTATTAAATAAAATTTCTGATTAAAAACATGCTTAAATTGAGTCATTACTCTTGAAAAATATCAAAATCTTGGCATCTTATGGTGTTATATAAGAAAAAATTATTTTTATTTATTTATTTTCTGCTTGGTAGACTATGTTTAAAATTTCAACAGGTGGTGCTAAACTAGTTGCTCTCGAATATACGTTTAAACGTATACGTAGTTAAGCCTTTTTTTTTTTTTTTTTTTTTTTTTTTAATATTGTACCTATCCAAAATCGTTACCGGTTACAATACGTTTTAAATGTATATTCGAGAGCACTATGCTAAACTCTCTCTCATAAAAACTTATTAACATTAAAAATTAAAAAAAAAAACATTTTTATTGTTATTTAAATTATTAAATGTAAAAATATTGAATAATAAATAATGATTGTCTCATAATCTATATTGATCCAATTAAAAAAAACATTTTTATTGTTATTTAAATTATTAAATGTAAAAATATTGAATAATAAATAATGATTGCCTCATAATCTATATTGATCCAATTAAATTGAATCCAATTAAAAAAAACATTTTTATTGTTATTTAAATTATTAAATGTAAAAATATTGAATAATAAATAATGATTGTCTCATAATCTTCAAGAATAATTATATTCTTAATACCTTTTACACGTAATAGGGAAAGACAATTTTTGAAAAAAAAAAAAGTAACATAACATCTATTTCCACTCGTTTCTTCAGTTGCAATATCATTAGCATTAATGCATGTGTGAAATTTTCAATTATTCTCATACAGTTCTAAATAATCGAACAGTTTTTAGATTTTTCTGTCATTGTTATTTAAAAATACGTTATTCAAAATAAAAATGTTTATGCAATTTACTTTGTATCGATTGTAAAAGCCTGATGACCACTTTTACTATTTTTCTGCAATAAAAATCTGTTTATAACACCAACTTTGGTAGAATTTTCTGAAATATTTGTTAATTTTATAATAAAATAAAAAAGCAAAAAACCATATGCTGAATTTCTTTGAACCTATATAATAATTTTTTTAAATGTTTATTCATTTTTGGCAACAGTTATTTCGCAATTTTAACAGAACATAGCAATTTTAGTTTGAGAAGAACTTTAAAACAATTGTAAAACACTTTCGGACTTTGGCACATTGTTAAAAATGATCACTCAATAGTGTACAGTGGTAAGATAAAACACAATATTGTTCCTCTATATCTATACCCTTAACTAGTTTTTTTTTATGCATATTTTGTAGTGAAATTTAAATTTTTTAAAATAACACTTTTCCTACAATTTTGAACATGTTGAAGTATCCTTCGTTGGATATTTTTCTATATGTGGCGGGGAGGGGGATCAGATTTCCAAAAAATTAATTAATTTAAGAAAAATAAATAAAAATGCCATGACATATGTAAAAAATACAGTAAAAATGATTATTTAATTTTTTTTTTAAATAAACTATTTATATTGCTGCAAATCCAATCGTTAGTTTTATTAAATGCACTTTAATAATCCCCTTCCCAATAAAAGAAAATAAATAAATAACTAGTACATTGAAAGAAAGGAAAAAAAATTAAAAATTGCAACTCTGAATCATTTAAAGTGAAATGTTTGCATTAAAGGCCTATTTTTAGCCGGCAGGAACACCCATCCTACGATCGATCTTAACTTACTGCCTCAAGCCACAGAACATTGTGGCCTCAAGTGTAAGTTTCCCATGGGCAAAACAATCAGAGGCGTAGTTAGGTTTGTTGTGGATGCGCACGCATTTACTTGCGCTTCATCTGAAAATAGCTTTCTGGTTATGGTAAGATCGCGAAGCACTGCGGTTTACGCTTTATTTATATCGCAAGACAGCACTTTTTAAGCTCAAAGTTGATCTTAAGCGAAACACCCCAATCACAGCCTTAACCCATTTTCGGCCAAAGGTGCGAAAACGCACCATTTCAATAAATATATTTTTATTAACACTGTGACATATATTTTTCACTAATCTTATTTTTCTGCTATTTTTAAGGGTTCTGAAGACACATATAAAATATTAGTAATTCAATTGAAGTAATCACTTTCTGTTGAGAAATTTTCAAAATATGCTGTTTTTTTACTTGAAACGGTTATTGACAAATTCGACTTTTTGAAAATGTATAATTATTCCACTTGAGATTAATCATATGTTTTTATAATGGAGTAAAGTTGCAAGTTCTGTAAATAAAATAAAAATAAAACAAATGCCATAAGAAAACTTAAAATTTTTTATTTAAATTTAATGGTAAATTATTAATGGTAAATTAATAATAGTAACGTCAAATTAAATAAAATATTTTTTTTTCATGTTCGAAACTTGTTTGGTGTCTTAATGAATGTAATTTAAGGAAATTTCAATGCAAATAATACCACATTTTATAAAATTTCTATGCTTGGCCTAAAATTGGTTAAAATGCCCTTATAAAAAGGCATAACTAAATTAAATTGCGATCGCAAAGAAAATGGCAGAACACAAGCCGCGTCACCCTAGCAACTCAACTTAAGCACGTCGTATGCAAACAAACAGTCAAATAAAACAAGTAAGCGAAAGCAGATTTAAGGAAATAAAATAGCGCAGGAATCTAGAAAAGTAAGAAATAAATGAAAACGGGGAGGGGGGCCGGGTAATACATGTCCAGCCATTTACCTTCCTGGGACATTTATAAGCACGAGATTTGGGATAGAGGTCTAGGGTTTGTCTTATTTACATCCCTAGATTTAAATGAGTTTATTTTTAGAAAAAAATCATTGATATAGATATACATCAAAATACTTAAGCTTATATTTTTTGCACTGTAATATTTTTGAGAAAACTTTTTTTTTAATTATTATTATTTTAGTAATGAAATTTTCTGTCAAAAAAAAATCGTTTCAGGATTTTCTTTTGAATCTGACATTATAAATAAGGTTTATCCATTCGCCTTGTTTAAAACAAACGCATTTTAATATGAATCTTAATGCACTGCAATAAAGAAGGGGGGAGAGCAATGTCTTAAATTTTTACATCACTTTTCCCTCAGAGCTGCTCCCACTTTCGGATTAGTTGTTTGATATTTTTTTAGACCGCTGACCAGGCACTCACCTGTCGGGCTTTTGCCCAGCTTATCGGGTTGATGCCTGGCAACGAGGTGAGGATCTGTTTGATAAATCTCTAGGCCGTCGTGGCTTCAGTGCATCTTGTAGCCCAAATTGCTTTTCCTTAGTTGGCCTGTTGCTAATTGGTGTTTGGATGAGACGGTTCAGCACTGCGCAGTGTAGCAAAGTCATGCCTCATGGATGTGAGATGCTTGAGTATTTACTAATTTCACTCTGCATCTCACACCCATACGTCATGCCATCACTACTCGAGTTGGTCTCGTAATTTAGAACCTTGATCAGGTGACGAGACCTTCACCTGACCATAGATTAATACACAAGATAGGACACTATCATAGGGTGTAACGGTAACGCGATGACGAACGCAGCGCCTGTAGTGACAAGGGGGAAGAAACGACTCATAGGCGGAATATTTCTCCTTTTGCACGTCTATCTGATTATGATCTTTCTTTTTTTAAATACTACATGTTTACATTTTCAACTTGTAAGAAAAGCAAAAAAACGAAAGTTTTAAAATTCCGATTTGTATGCAGACATGATTCTTCATTACATAACTTAACATCTTTAACCATACTGAAAAAGTTCTGAAAAGAACTGTTATTTCATTAATAAAAAAATAAAATAAATAAAATGAAGTCCTTTAAAAGAAACCTAACACATCAGCGGCCAATTTAAAGAGAATCGTCTGCCTCGAAGCGAAAAGAATAGATATTAAAAACATAGAGCATAAACAGATTTCATATACATGGGCAAATTTCCGAAGATACTTAGTTTTCCCCCCTTGTCACTAGTGACGCTATTATTGCTGCCGTTACAGATTTTGCTGTAACTGTCCTATCTTGTATGTTAATCTATGCACCTGACTAGGTACCTCCAGAGGTATAATTCACAGGGAACTTTGAGGACTTTGCACCCACGACGGAATTTACATTCGCATGTCCCCATTAGCGTATATGATCGATCACTTGGTCGGATGTAGGTATTTAGGGACTGTGAAATAAAAAAAAACATGACTTGTCCTTTTTTTTTTTTTTTTAAGAACTAAATGAGAATACAAAATAACTTTTGAATCTGCAGTCGTAATTTTTTTCATTGGTATTGGTACATGTTTTTTAATTTTATTTTTTCTATTGCAGAAATTCATTTAACAATTTTAGAAGGTAAAAGTAATATTTTTGAATTTCTATTTTCACCAATTCGATAAATATATTTTCACTTATACAATAAAAACGGAATCATAAGAGTCCCAAAAATTCCTTTTTCAAATAGGTTTCCATGTTTGCATTTATATATGTCTGATATTCCTTTTGTCGGGACCATGAATTTAAATTTATTTCCACTTTCGACAGAATCCATTTTAACAGGTTTAGGTTTTGTTGTATTTTGTTTTGTGTTTACATACTAACGCTTTGAAAAATAATATTGTGCACATAAATTATGAAGAACTTGTTCTGTCAAAGATCAACTTAAAATGCATGCTTATTGAAGTCATAATTTTTGTCTGATGGGAGTAATTTCCTCTACCTGACATTAGCTGACAGACGGGATTTTGTCTGTCATTGCAATTTACAAGAATTTTGTTTGTTTGTTTGTTTATTGAGAACATACATCTGACTTGTGTGCTTGACATCAAGTGCCCGCTTATAAGTCATCGTTAATATACAGGGACGAGATAGCCACAAGGAAATTTACAACACCAGAGAGTTACATGCGGGAGCTCCACAAAGTGTGTGCAATGGATCTGGCGGGAGTCCAACCCGCCTACCTCACTCCTACGCTCTCAAGCGATTAGCGGAGTGGTGTCTTAACCACTCGGCCACGGAGGCCCCCAGAGAATTTTGTTGAGTATGGAAAAAAAAATCAGGTACACAAATGGAAGAATGTTGCCATTCTAAAATTTTAAATAGTTACAGCGCAGAGTACATTTACAGACTTAATTAACGAATTTAGAGGTAAAATGTCACTGAAGAATATGATGCTTTTATATGAGTAGCGACGTACCCGATATATAATTTGATTTGTTCAGACAACTTTGGACAAAAAAATGCTTTGTTTTTAAGAATTAATTGTAAAAATTAATTTAAATTAGAAGAATTAATTTAATTAGAAGAAATAATTTAAAAATTTAAATGCAGAATTATTTAAATAAACCATACACAAACAGATGACTTTGTTTTAGATATTGCATTTATGAATAAAATATATTTATTTTATTTCACAAATATAACAACATACATATATAAAAAATTAATATGAGCAGTAAGAAACAATATTTTAATGTACATTTCATCAATATTACAAAAAAAAGTAAACGTCATTGCGAAGTTGAAAAAATTAAAGTACATGAAATTCGTTAATGTCGAGATCACTATATCGCATGTATAAGCGCTTAGCTCACATGAAAACAACAACAACAAAAAATCCCCTGATGCAGCGACCTTGCTGTATTGACCCCCCCCCCCCCCACACACACATACAAAAAAAATCGTTAATGCTACTATCACAATACTGCATGTATGAGCGAAAAATGAAAAAAAAAACCACTGGATGCAGCAACGTCGCCGTATTGGGAAGTCCCCCCAAAAAAATATGAAATTCTTTAATGTCGTCATCACTGTATCACATGTATGATAGCTTAGTGTGCATGAAAACAAAAACATCACTGGATGTAGGGATTTTGTTATTTTGGAATCCCACAAAAATCGAGAAATTCGTTAATGCCGCAATCGCTATATCTCATGTATAAATGCTTCGCGCACATGAAAACAAACAAAAAAAAAAAATGACTGGATCAAGCGGCCTCCCTATATTGGAATCTCCAAAAATACATGAAATTCATTAATGTTGCAATCACTATACCGCATGTATGAGCGCTTCGCGCACATGAATGGCAAAAAAAAAAAAAAAAAAAAAAAACATCACTAAATGCAGCAACCTCGTTGTATTGGAATCTAAACTAAAATACAAGAAATTCGGAAATGCCCCTATCACTAAAGCGTCAAATATCAGTAATTTTCAACAATAAAACTTACAATAATATTAATGAAAACAAAAAAAAAAAATATTTTAGATATTTATTTATTTACATTTAAAAAAAAATTATTCCTTTCTGGTTGGAAAATTTTAAGGTAAGGTTTGCTTGCGATATCAAAGTTTCATAAAAAAAAAAAAAAAAAAAAAAAAAAAAAAAAAAAGAGTTTTTTCCTGCCACTTTTTATAGAAACTTGGCACTTCTGGAGAAGAAGTGACAAAGTGATTTGTTTCTCTAAATAAGGTATAGAAACGCTACTGCTAAATGTCATATTCTTCCAGGAATTCCTTATGAAAAGCTTTCTTTTGAATTTTGTCAGAAAAGATCTCATAAGTGCTCATTTAGTGCTCTGACAGAAAAATCATCAGACATGTCAGATAACAAAGATTTCAAGGAAAGTGTTTTTGAATAACTGAAGGTGTGTGGGGGGGGGGGGGGGGCGGAGGCATTATATATAATCATTAAAGACATTGAATGTTTATTTAATTATCTATCTTAGTTATAAAAGATTTCCTGATAAAAAGATATATCAAGATTTGACCGTGTATAATAGTTTATTCTTTAAATATAAGACATAGCTGGTACTAATCATGTTTAAATTGGAGATGAATTGAATTTTCTACATAACTGACTAAATTACTTAATTTAAATTATTTTCAAATGAAGTATTATTACTTAATCAATACCCGACAATGTTTTTTATTAACAAATATGTTATAGGAAATGATTTAAAGAAAAAATACTTGTTTTAAACAAAAAAGTCCTTCTGGTCTGTACCGGGAGGAAAAGGTAGCTTTCATAGTCCATATTTTTAAAAATTCAATTCATTTTACTCAAACATACGATGCTAAAATGATTTTAACACGATTATAGAAGCCGGTTTTCGTTAATACTGAATTTGAATGCGAATTTCAGCATGAGAGTTACAGCATAACAAAAATCAGATTGTTTCAAAATGTCAGGCACCTTAGAATTTCAAACTGTCACATCTCAGCCGTTTTTTAAGATAAAGCCAAAACAAAAAATGTTCTGGAATCATTGTATCACGATCTAACACTTAACTTTTTCAATTTATAATTTTTTATACATCGTTTTGATTTTTTTTTAATTAAAAATTTAACTTCCGCCATTTTGAAACAAGATCGCGCATGAAGCTGGTCAACGAACTCGGTCAAGACCTTGGTATGTTCTGTACACATGATCAGTCACATTCATATCGGTTCCTAAATACGAGAGTTAAAGCGTAAGAAATATCAGATTGTTTCAAAATCACAGCCACACTAGAAATTCAAAGTGCCATATCTCAGCCATTTTTTAAGATATAGCCAAAACAAAAAATGTTCCAGAATCCTTGTATCACGTTCTAACACTTAACAGAAAAAAATTTTCAATTTATAATTTTTTTGTACATCTTTTTGAATTTTTAAATTTTTAAAATTTATAATTTTGATTCACCGAGCATTCCTCCGAGAGTGATTTCGTCAAAATGTAAATAAAGTTTTGACTTTCAACTCAAATTTGCGTGGACTGAGAATTATTATCACACGGTCTACCTTGGGCTGTCTGAAATGGGAAACCCTGTTCAGTTTGGTGAATGTTTATCAACACCTAATTACGACTGTCAAAGAGCAGTGATCGAACCGGAGAGTCGAAATCGTCATATATATATATATATATATATATCAACATTAGAACGGAGGGTGGTTTGGAGATCATGATCGGTGAAAATATACCAAATTTTTTGGAATTGCTTTCCTCCGAACGGCTGCAATAGGTAGATTTTTGTAATGAAAGCTACCTAAAACAAAATTGCTATTTAAGAGACTACACTAGTCATGCGAAGAAACGCGCAAGTTAATGTTAAGTCTATGAGAAGGTTATTTTAAAATTTCTTTCTCGCATTTTAATATTTTGAAATGACTTTTTTTGCTTAGGATAGCTGAGGTCGATCTTTAACGTTCTTAATTTTTACTTTTTCGATTTTGGTACCTGTTTTTTAATATAAGGGTACGTTCACTTTCAGAACCGGTTCTAAAATTGAAAATGTCCGCTTAAAAAAAACGGAACAAAAATCAAAAAAGGAAAAACTAACAACGTTGGAGATCGACCTCAACTATCCTAAGCAAAAAAATCATTTTACAAATATTAAAAAGCGAGCGAGAAATTTGAAAATAACCTTTCTGTTAAAAATAATAATATACAACCATGCTCTAACTCTAACATAAACTGTTCTACTCTGCAAAATAAACTTGAGTCATGAAAAACACAACACTTAATTGAATCAAATTCACCTCTGTACTATAATAAATGTTTAAAAACAACACAAAATGTCACAAAAACATATATGCATCATTTATTAAAAACTTTTACTTTAGATGTTTTAAAAATATACAAAACTGCATTTCACATTAAAAACCTAGCGCTTTCGAGCCGTCCTGGCTCATAATCAGGGTTAAAACATCACCACGCAGATACACACAAAAAACATAACTAGTCTTAAACACTGTAAAAACATCAATGTCTGCTGAAGACAAGGTCAAACCATTATAAACAGGGTGGGAAGCATAGGGAGGGATGTGCCAATCTTATTCATTCTTGAACTATCTGTAAAAGCTTATACCATACTTTAGGGATATTGTACGAAACTGAATCATTGCATGTTTTATTTTTCCTGGTTAAAATTTCTATTGATTCACTTATTATTGCTTCATAAAAAGAGGATGTGGGTTTAATAATTTTAGCGTTATCAAAATCTATTATAATCGACTGCTCTTGTTTTAATCTGGAAAGTGCCGTTTTACTTCTATTATACTTGACATCTGCAATATGTTCTTTTAACCGAATTTTAAATTTTTTTAAAGTCATACCAATGTAGTCTTTAACTTTATAAGATTTTATCCTATTTTCAACTATTTCCATAATAACTGGGATTCTATAAATTCCTGCTAAATCTTCAATCGGTACAGGATCAATCTTCTTATGTAGTAACGCATTCAATTTAACTGAAGGGGATGCTACCAAATTTATTTCATATTTCTTTAAATTATATTTTAATTTTTCAAAAAGTTTCGGAATATATTGGAACTTGTAAAATTTAGTTGGTTTTCCTGTTAATTCTTTTTGTTTTTTACCCTGATATTGATATTGATAAATTAACTTATTAATTAACCTCTCTGTAAAACCATTTTCATTTGCTATAATTTTAACTCTGTCAAGTTCCTCATTGATATAACTATCAGTACACACTGAAAATGCTCTACGGATGTAAAACCTATATGCAGCCAGTTTATAACTTAAAGGTGATGAAGCATCTCTGGAAATAGTATTATTTGACCTCATATTTTTCCTATAAACTGTCCGATCTATTGTTAAATTACTGTTTTTTATCAGCTCTACATCAAGAAAAGGTAAACGATTCTGTTTTTCCAACTCCAGGGTAAATTGTATTTTTGTATCAATTTTATTAAGTTTAACCACAAAGTCCTTCATGGTATAGATTTATTGAAGGACTTTGTGGTTAAACTTAATAAAATTGATACAAAAATACAATTTACCCTGGAGTTGGAAAAACAGAATCGTTTACCTTTTCTTGATGTAGAGCTGATAAAAAACAGTAATTTAACAATAGATCGGACAGTTTATAGGAAAAATATGAGGTCAAATAATACTATTTCCAGAGATGCTTCATCACCTTTAAGTTATAAACTGGCTGCATATAGGTTTTACATCCGTAGAGCATTTTCAGTGTGTACTGATAGTTATATCAATGAGGAACTTGACAGAGTTAAAATTATAGCAAATGAAAATGGTTTTTCAGAGAGGTTAATTAATAAGTTAATTTATCAATATCTATATCAGGGTAAAAAACAAAAAGAATTAACAGGAAAACCAACTAAATTTTACAAGTTCCAATATATTCCGAAACTTTTTGAAAAATTAAAATATAATTTAAAGAAATATGAAATAAATTTGGTAGCATCCCCTCCAGTTAAATTGAATGCGTTACTACATAAGAAGATTGATCCTGTACCGATTGAAGATTTAGCAGGAATTTATAGAATCCCAGTTATTATGGAAATAGTTGAAAATAGGATAAAATCTTATAAAGTTAAAGACTACATTGGTATGACTTTAAGGAAATTTAAAATTTGGTTAAAAGAACATATTGCAGATGTCAAGTATAATAGAAGTAAAACGGCACTTTCCAGATTAAAACAAGAGGAGTCGATTATAATAGATTTTGATAACGCTAAAATTATTAAACCCACATCCTCTTTTTATGAAGCAATAATAAGTGAATCAATAGAAATTTTAACCAGGAAAAATAAAACAGGCAATGATTCAGTTTCGTACAATATCCCTAAAGTATGGTATAAGCTTTTACAGATAGTTCAAGAATGAATAAGATTGGCACATCCCTCCCTATGCTTCCCACCCTGTTTATAATGGTTTGACCTTGTCTTCAGCAGACATTGATGTTTTTACAGTGTTTCAGACTAGTTGTGTTTTTTGTGTGTATCTGCGTGGTGATGTTTTAACCCTGATGATGAGCCAGGACGGCTCGAAAGCGCTAGGTTTTTAATGTGAAATGCAGTTTTGTATATTTTTAAAACACCTAAAGTAAAAGTTTTTAATAAATGATGCATATATGTTTTTGTGACATTTTGTGTTGTTTTTAAACATTTATTGTTCTACTCTGACTGTAACCATTAACTGCAGTTCTGATATATTTGCTTTGACGCAGTGTGCTTTGCACAAGTGCTGTGTTATATTTTGTCTTGTAAATTAATTCACTTTTCATTGTAATAGAATATACTTATTCTAGAATGTTAATTTAGTGCCTATCAGTTAACCCAGTCTTAACAAGTCAAATCGAACTGCTGTTAGGCCATCACGATGTGTTAGATGTTGTTATTGCGGATCGTGAATCGCCGATTGATCTCGGAGATGACGCTGCAGTGGATGTAAGAAAATCCTGCGAGACACAGCGTAAGGTTTTTCTTAAGAGCGATACATTGGCTCAATTAATTTTAGTTAATAGCATGGACGATGCAAATATTGAGCTAACGGCAACGTGCGATACGGGAAAATGTGTTTGGGAAAATTCACTATCTATTTACGAGCAGAGTTCGGGCCAGCGAGTAGATCACTTAATGGAGTATTTTTTTAGCTCAGAAAAAGATGCTGCCGAAGATGTCGTAACACACATAGCACGTATGTAACGGAACTTCCGTGAGCTGAATGGCGATCTCAAAAGGCTGGTGAAAACAGAATTACTTGACTTACTGCTTATGAGTCGAATTATGTCAACTCTACCTGCAGAATACTTTGAATTTAAAAGTGTGTGGGAATCTGTCCCAGTGCAGGGAAGGTCAATTAATAAATTAACGGAGCGCCTTTGATTTATTGAAATTAGACTGCCATCAAATCAGAGTGAGAGTGCAGCTCTTTTTTCTAAATCGTCACTAAAGAAAAAGGGAAAATTTAAAACTGAGAAAAAATGTTTTTCCTGTCACAAGCCTGGGCATGTTGCAAAATATTATTACAAGAAAAAGGGTGCAAATAAATAACCTGATGAAGATGCCTTTGTGTGCAGTGCTGTTGTTCTAGAAACAAACCTATGAGTAGCTGACTCGGGTGCTTCAGCATACATGACGAGCAATGAGAAATATTTCCTATCATACAAGGCTTTTTCACTACCCAAAGAAGTAAGAATAGGAAATAATGAAGTTATTCTAGCATATGGTGAAGGAATAATCAACGTAGAAATGCTGGTCAACAAAAATTGGGAAAGGAATCACCTGACGGATGTGTGGTATGTCCCAGAAGTAAGCAGAAATTTATTTTCTATTAGTAAAACTGTTGACAAAATAGGTTTCAAATTCAAAGTTGGTACAAATGGCTGTGCCTTTTTGAAAAATGGTGATGAGCGAATGACAGGCAAAAAAACATCTTGAGGCCTGTATGCGCTCGAAATGAGAGTGAGAATGCCTGATAAAGCTGCTGATGTTTATATTGCTTTACAAGATACATTACAGCTGTGGCATGAAAGACTATGTCACTAAAATAAACGCCATGTGAAACACATTTTAGAGAGAAATTAAAGGTATTCGTGTTGAAGGTAGTGAAGAGTTTTGTAAAGGATGTGTGCTTGGTAAACAACAACAAAAAAGTTTTGGCACTAGAAAGAATAGGCTAATGTGTGCTGGCGAGAATATTCATGCAGACGTTTGTGGCCCCATGCAGAAGAGATCCATTGGAAGAGCGAGATATTTTGTCTCCTTTAAAGATGATTTCTCAAGATATCGCAGAGTCTTCTTTATTGAACATAAATCTGAAGTAGAAAACTGTTTAAAAACCTTCATAAACGAAGCAGAAACTACTGGTAACAAAATCAAGGAGTTTAGGTGCGATGGTGGCAGAAAATTTGATAATGCTGAATTTCATGGAATCCTTGGATCGAAGGGAATAACTCCAAATATTGGCATTCCATATATCTAAGAACAGAATGGTTCTGCAGAAAGAGAAAATCGTATACTGGTTTTGAATGCAAGATCCTTGATACATGCAAAGATTCTCCACATCAGACTGTGGGCTGAAGCAGTCAACACTATGGTGTATACACTAACTAGAACTGTACCCACAACCTTAGAAGGGAAACATCATATGAAATATGGTTCAAGAAAGAAGCTCCAAAAATTGATCATTTCCATGTTTGTGCATGTACCTAAACAAAAAAGAAGAAAGTGGGTCAAGAAGAGCGAGAATGGCAACTTTGTAGGATACTGTGATGAGAAAGATGGTTACCGAATTTGGCTTCCAGATGAGGGTAAGGTTATTCTGAGCCGTGATGTCATATTCAAAGAAGAGAAAGTCTTCATTTTCAAGAATCCATCTGAAATTCCATCAGATCTGAGTATCACTGAACAGAATAAAACCTTGGACTGTACACTTAGTTCAAATGAGAATGTTGACCCTGAAGATGAGGGAAAATTTAATTGATCCTGCTGAAAATTTGGAATATGATGAAAAGGACTAAAGGTAAATAAAATAACATTGCAAAGTCGCAGTCGAAGAGTGATTAAAGCACCTACCCATCTACAGGATTATGTTTTATTGGTAGAGCTTAATGTCCCTGACTCGTATGCCTTAGCAATGCAATCCAGTGATGCCGAAAGATGTAAGCAAGCAATGGATGACGAAATTACCACACTGAGAGAAAATCAGACATGGGATCTTGTTGATTCGCCTAAAGATAAGAAAGTGATTGCCAACAGATGAGTGCTCCGAATTAAAACCAAAAGTGATGGATCAGTTGATCATTTTAAAGCAAGACTTGTGGCTAAGGGTTTGTCACAAAAGCCAGGCATTAACTATGATGAAACCATTAGTCCTGTTACAAGATATGACACCGGTAGAATGCTCTTAAATGTTACTGCATGTGAAAAACTACAACTTCTGCAGTTTGATGTGAAAACTGCATTCTGGTATGGTGAGTTACAGGAAGAAGTTTTTATGAAGCAACCAGAAGGATTTGATGATAAATCCAGTAGAGTGTGCAGACTAAACAGAAGTCTTTATGGTTTGAAGATGGTTCCACGATGCTGGAACAGAAAATTTGTTGACTTCATAGAAAAACAAGATATGAAATGTAGCAACTCAGTTATTTATAGTCATATAGGTTGAAGATGGTCTTGTTGCTGGCACTGATGGAAGTGAGATCTCATTACTTGTGACAAAATTGAAGGATGAATTTCAAGTGACAACTGGCTCATTGGACTGTTTCCTTGAAATGAATATCAAACAGTTGGAAGATGGCTCTGTTGTTCTGGAACAGAGTGCCTACACGAAAAAGATTCTTAGCTGATTCAGAATGGCCGATTCAAATGCTGGTTCTATTCCATGTGAAAAAGGTAACACAAATGGGAATCGCAATCCAGTTAATGAATATGTGTCCTATCGTGAAGCAGTCGGACGTCTAATGTATTTAGCTACAGGATCACGTCCAGATATTGCATATGCAGTTAGTGTGGTATCTCAAAGACTAGAAAATCTCAAGCTACCAGACTGGAATGCTGTAAAAATAATCTTAAATTACTTCAAAGGGACTTTAAGATATGGACTGCTATATCCAAGTAAATTTGAAAACAAACAGCTTGAAGTGTTTAGTGATGCTGACTATGCTGGTGACTCATCATTCAAGAACTGGCAGAGTTAGCTAGTTCAATGGAGGTGCTATCTCTTGGATGAGTAAAGAGCAAAGTGTAGTTCTGTCCACAACAAGGGCAGAGTAAGTGGCTGTTAGTCAAGGTGCGAAAGAGAAAATCTGACTTCAAAGACTGCTGAATGAGCTCCTAACGTCACAAAATTAACCAACTCTGTTTGTTGATAATACTAGTGCCATAAAACTTACTAAAACCCCTGAGTTTCACAAGAGATCTAAACATATAGATGTGATATTTCATTTTGTATGAGAAAAATATCTAGAGCAGTTATTAGGTATAAAGCATGTCAATAGTGAAAGTCAGATTGATGACATTCTTTCAAAACCCCTGCCTCGTGTCCAATTTCAAAAATTACAGTCAAAAGTTGGACTCAGATGTTGGAGTCATGTTTGAGGGGAATGTAAAAAAATAATAATATATAACCATGCTCTAACTCTAACACAAACTGTTCTACTCTGACTGTAAACATTAACTGCAGTTCTGATGTTATTTACTTTGACGCGGTGTGCTTTGCGCAAGTGCTGTGTAATATTTTATCTTGTATATTAATCCAGTTTTCATTGTAATAGAATACATTTAATCGAGAATGTCAATTTAGTGTCCATCAGTTAACCTAGTCTTAATACTTTCTATAGACTTAACATTAGCTTACGGGTTTCTTTGCATGACTATTGTAGTGTCTTAAGAGTAATTTTTTAAATGTTAAATTCTACAAATAAACAAAGATATAGAATAAGTGGATTTAAAGATATACAAAGTGGCCATAATTAAACTGACGGTACTCAGAGTGTTCTGTAGCGCGATCTAATTGCAAGAATAGCGCCAAATTTTGTAGGAAGATTAAACAAGACGGGGGACGAAGGGTTCCGCGAAAATAAAATTAGTTCCAAAAGTCACCGCCAGAGGAATATGTGGCGCTGTGTATTCGAAAAAGAGAGTTTCAGAAAATGAAGAATCAATACTGAAATAAAATTACCGTTTATTTAACGAAATTAGCAGTTTAAACCAAGCTCAAAATGGTAACAGTTTATAAAAAGCTAAAAATTTGCATAAACTGTGCTAAAGTTTCTTTATCTGCAATTTCACTTACAGAGCCTCAAATAAAGCAACAGCAGAAGAAGAAGTTCTTTATTCAAATTTCACGTTACGTCATTTTGCCCAGTGCCAGCTTGTTCGGCTTTAAAATGTAATGGCAATGTACTGTTAGAAGCAATTTCATTGAAAATTATCTTTCATAATGTCTCCTTCTTTAGTCAAATTCTTTTACCTCAACCAGTGCAATGCGCCAGCTGCTCTTCGTGCTTTTAGAAACCACAAAAAGATGCGTAAAGGTAACGGTCTTTTGTCAGTTAATGGTTTAAAAGAAATGGTTGAGAAGTTTGAGAAAACAGGTTCTCTAAATGTTCAGTCAGGCAGAGAACGAAAACCCGTATCACAGATACAATGGAAGAAGTGGCAACGGCGATTGTCGACAGAGCACCAGACTGCTACCACTTCCAGCGCTCGTGGGATAGCTCGGAATCTGGATATGCCTTATTGTACGATATGGAAAATCCTACGGAAGATTATCCACTTCTATCCGTACAAAATCAGCCGTGTACAAGAGTTACGTCACACCGACCATGATAAGCGATTTACTTTTGATCTCACTTTTCTTGCCAGAATGGTGTTGGATGATGCTTGGCCTCGGAAAATCTTATGGGGAGACGAGGCCCACTTTTACCTGAATGGAACTGTAGATACCCAGAACTGCCGAATTTGGTATAACAAGTCACCAAGAGCATTCAAGGAAATTCCTTTGCATTCATCAAAGATGGTGTGGTTTCACAGCAGATATGATCATAGGTCCATTCTTCTATGAGAACATTACTCCGACAGGACCTGTAACTTGTTCTGTTACCGGAGACAAATTTCACCAAATGCTAAACAACTTTGTTATTCCGGCACTTCAGCAAAGACAGTGCCTGAAGAAAATCATTTTCATGCAAGATGGAGCCCCTCCACATATTGATTTGCGGGTACAGCAGCTGCTACGACAGAAATTCACAACAGAAAGAGTCATTAGCCGCTGTTTTCCAACTGCATGGCCACCTCGGTCCCCTGATCTTACACCCTGCGACTTTTGGCTATGGGGTTACCTAAAGTCCAAGGTCTATCATGGAGGTGTCCAGGACCTGGCTACGTTGAAGGATAACATATCGCGAACTGTACGGGAGATTCCTGCAGACATGTTATTCTCTGCTGTTCTAAATGCTGTGCCCAGAATGCAATATGTGGTCCACAAAAACAGCGGCCACATCGAACCTGAGTTGGATGTGCTAAATAAACAGTATTTATTTCGGTATTGATTCTTAATTTTTTGAAACTCTCTTTTTCGAATACACAGCGCCACATATTCCCCTGGCGGTGACGTTTGGAACTAAATTTTTTTCGCGGAATCCTTCGTCCCCCGTCTTGTTTAATCTTCCTACAAAATTTGAAGCCACTCTCTCAATTAGATCGCGCTAAAGAACACTCTGAGTATCGTCAGTTTAATTATGGCCACCTATGCATATACAGGTGGTTATCAAAATAATGGAAACACTTGTGAATGAAAGGGACATTTAAGAATTCCCTTCTTAAGCATTAAAATATAATCTTAGCTACCAGATTTTTTTAATATAAAAAGTACATGTATTAGGTAGTATGAGAGAGCTCTAGAAGAGTTGTCTACGTTTTGATTTTTTTTGTCAGAAGCGTAAAATGTCAGACGTCACAGATTTTCAAAGAGGCCAAATTGTAGGAGCCCGACTAGCTGGAGCAACGGTGACCGAAACATCCCAGCTTATAAGCGTTTCTAGAGGTACGGTGTCTAAAGTCATGACAGCATACACACAGGGCGGAAAGACAAGCTCAGCAAAGCAAAATAGTGGACGGAAGGAGAAGCTGAGTGAAAGAGACCGACGGGTATTGAAGCGGATTGTAATGTCTAAAAAGAAAACAACTGCAGCCAAAGTGACCGCAGAGCTCAATCAGCATCTGGATTCTCCAGTGTCAACAATTACAGTTCGGAGATACCTTCATAAAGAGAACATTTACGGCAGAACAGCAATTCCCAAGCCACTTGTCACAGATGCTAATGCCAAACGTCGTGTAGAGTGGTGCCACAACCACAAAACCTGGTCGATTGATAAGTGGAAGACTGTTATATGGTCAGATGAATCATCTTTCACACTTTTCCCCACAACAGGACGGGTACATGTCTGGAGAACACCTGCACAAGCGTATGATCCTGATTGCCTCCGTCCAACTGTCAAGCATGGAGATGGATCGGTCATGGTATGGGCAGCCGTGTCATGGTTTTCTGCTGGTCCAATCGTAACCCTGAAAGGAAGGATCACTGGGGAGAAGTATAGGGAAGTTTTAGCTGACCAGGTCCATCCCATGATGCAAATTTTGTTTCCTGCAGGAGATGGAATTTTCCAGGATGATAATGCCCCTATTCATGCAGCCAGAGTTGTCCAATCATGGTTTGATGAACATGAGGATGAGGTGGAACATCTACCTTGGCCCGCACAGTCCCCAGACCTCAACATAATCGAACCGTTGTGGTCTATTTTAGAGCTTTCAATCCGGAATCGATATCCTCCACCGGCATCTCTCACGGAACTTTCACAAAGCTCCATGAAGAATGGTACAATATTCCTCTAAACACTATTCAGAATTTGTATGATTCGATTCCCAGGCGAATCCAAGCTGTATTACATGCCAAAGGCGGTCCTACGCAATATTAATAAAGAATTCCTTCAAAATCTAGGGTGTTTCCATTATTTTGATAACCACCTGTATATATATATTTAAAGATATAGAATGTTGAAAGGTTGGACAGGCCTGTTCTAAAACAGTATATTGAGAGAGCATATAGCTATTTATTTTGAATGTATGTTGATTTTAGCTACCTTTATTTAATGAAAGTTGAAATTACTTTTGAAGAATAAAGAATTTTTTTAAAAATAAGGAAGCTCTGTGTGAAGAATGATGGAAATATCAATTTTTCAC
The DNA here is from genome assembly GCA_963931845.1 of Maratus michaelseni. NCBI lineage: Eukaryota > Metazoa > Arthropoda > Arachnida > Araneae > Salticidae > Maratus > Maratus michaelseni. The sequence continues at coordinate 156,084,262 of OZ007600.1, read as the reverse complement.
CTTTTTGCTTAAAATTAATTTAGACACACATTCGTAGTTTTTTTTTTTGTTGTTGTTTTTTAATATTTTTCTATTTAATAACTTAAATAACAAAAATAATAATTTTTAATATTTAATAATTAAATTTTAATTAGTTTTTATGAGAGAATTTATTACAATTTGTTGACATTTTAAACAAATGTCACCAAAAAGGAAGTAAATAAATAAAAATAAATTTGCATTACACGACACTATAGATAGATGCTAACATTTCGGTGTACTTCCAAACTCAATTCAAACATGTTTTTAACCAGACATTTTATTTTAAAAATGAAATCTTATAAAGGGTAAATATATAGTTCCTTAAATACACTTTCTGGTTAAAACATATTTCGTATCAGAACCCGCATAGCATGCACAGTCACAGTGACGTCATTGTGACGTCAATGTGAGTCACGTACGTCACGTCACATCTGTGACCAAAATACCACCACTTTGTAACGTCACACTGTGACCAAAATGTGAACGTCTTGGAGATCTAAAGAAAACTTAAAATAAACTTTAGAACATCTTATAACATAAAGAAAATTACTTTTTGACAGCTTTAGAAATTTTTGTGACGTTGCAATGACGTCACTGCAAGTCACATAAGTCACGTAAAAACTATGACCAAAATGCCAACACTCTGTGACTTCACGTTGTGATCGGAGAGTGAATTTGGAAAAAAAAAAACTCATAAAATATAGATTTGAATTATGTCATGTACCTAAATCATTAATAAAAATATTGTCACACACTATTTAAATATATTGAGTATTTCCAAAATAAAATAATAAATAAATATTTGTCTACATATATGAGGCAGATAATTTTTTACAATTTTCATTACCATTTTCATGAAATTTAACAAAATATACTATATAATACACAGATAAAAATCCTTAAATAGAAATTTAGTTATTTATCAAGTTATAAGCAATTCGTGTCACGTGACGACCAGTTTTTCTCCTGTCTTTCACTGTCACGTCGGATATTCAAATCAAAACGCCGACTTTGACATTCTTTTCTGAAAGATCTTCTGCTTTTAACAAAAAATGGAAAAGGTTTTCCAATAACATAGTTTCTGAACAAAACACGAGCCAATTTCGTGTATTTCCGAGCAAAAATGAATTAAAAACATGTCATTCCTATAGCAATTTATCCAAAACTGGCCAGTGCTTAGTAAGATGTCACCTCTATTAAATATATTGCTCTTTTCGATCGAGTGTAAAAAATAAAAAATTTGTACTTAGGAAATTTGATTGCAATTTAAATTTATATCGAAATTACTTTATAAAGCCTATTAAATCAATTATTATTTAAAATTTATCTTTACTTTTGACGTCTAAAGCAAATGCAATGGATTAAAAAATATATAAAAATGTAAATTTTCACAGCTTATTTCTAAGAAAACAAAAATCTCTCATATAAAAAAAGAATATTATAGCATCATTAGAAGTTCATTTTTCAGCCATACAAATTATAAAGGTTTTGAAATGTCTTTATTTAAATGATTTTCTTCCTATATCATTTGCGGTAAAGTTGGAAACATCTGCTAGCTGTTATTTTGTTGTGTTTAAACAATACTGCGCGCGCATATTGAAGGCAGACGACTTTTTCTCATTCGAAGCTAGGATTAGCGTGTGTTGGGTTCTTTGAAGTTTGTAGATTTATACTGTGTAAGTAAATTAACGTTTTAAAGTGAACAATCTCCGTTTTAAAGTAAACCATCCATTTTAACATCTCCCTGTGTCTAGCCGGGTGCATTCATAAGGCCTGAGTGATATTTGATTTCTCAGATCTATGAACACACCTCTCTGCTGGAATAATTTGAAAATTATTGTAGTGGATGTACAGTCTAATTTTTCAATGAAAGGGAAGCAGATAAGGAGCATTCAACAATAACACCTTTACCTATAGATCAGCAGGTAACTTTTAATGTCTTCGCAGTTTTGTTAATAGTGCATGTTTAGTACTAGTACATTTAATATTGCATTATTTAAAAATTAAGATGTTTAAATTTTCTTTTAAAAAATCACTTGTATTAAATTTTATCTTTAATGTTTTAAATTTTTTTAAATAGACTATTTGGAAAAAAGCTTAAAGAATTTACTAACAATACATATTCTAAATGTAAAGTGTTATGTAAAAGGAGGCATTTATTTAATGTTTTGCGTTTCTTAGTTCAATTTTCATAGTTATTCATTATAATTAAAAACATTGCAATTTTTAAAGCTATTAATATTTGATTTGCAATTTAATAATTTCGTTGCTAGTGTAGGTTTCCAGAAATAATTTTCCGGTATATTTGAAAAAAAAATGTGACATTTTAATGCATTGAATAATTTATTTGTCGAGATATGTCAATGTTAGATGCACAAAAATAATAAATATTGATGAAACAATAAAATAACTGTTTAATTAAGGTAATTTTTCCAGCTGTGTTATCGAATGTTTTTACTGTAAAAATTGATATTTAAGTTCTGCATTTAGTATTCTATCAAAAACTATAAATAAAATAATTTGTAAAGAAAAAAATTATATAATTTTTTTTTTTTTTTGGCATTTATGATCTTAAGTTCTATATTTCATTTACAACGAAAACTGTTTTACTGCTTGATACAATGTTTATTATTTAATAATATCGCACAATAGGTATATCTATTATTTAAATTGATTCCTAATATAAATTTTTCAGAATGTTTATTTGAAAATGTATACTTATATTTTCTTTAAAGTTGTTCTCAAATCCAAAATAGCTAATTTCTGGCATATTTCTGAATTCATTTTTATTCGGAAATACATGAAATTGGCAGGTGTTCTTATTCAGAAAAGGGTAGATGTGCCAGTAATGGACCGCCTTCCAGTAATGGGACACCTTCAATGTTTTTGGTTTATAAAAAAATAACCAATAAAAATTCAGCTTTATTTATTTCATTAATATGCTATCTTTAAATTCTAGTTTTAAATAGTGCTCGCGATTATACGTGTAATACGTATAAAACGTATTGTAACCGGTAACGATTTTTAATAGAAATCATATGGAAAAAAGGCTTGACTACGTATACGTTAAATTTTGTTGTTGTTGTTGTTGGGTTAGGATAAGAATACGGGTTGAATCAAAATATAGTTTCAGTCAACCATCATTCATGTTCAAGTTGACATTCAATCATGTTCAAGAAGTATATAACCGGATTCGTGTATGACTCTAGATCCGAGCCGACATCAGAAATTGTATCGTAACACAATTTCTGATAAAATCTGGTTACTCGGTCTTATGCAAGATTCTATTCCAAACAAGACTTACAGTAAAAACATTATACCCGACTCGGGTCAGATCGGGTTCACGAAAATCAGGTCACACGACAACTAATCTAAATCTATTCTGTAGCCAAACAAATCCAAAAAGATCGATCCGAAGTTTCTGGATTGGATTCGGAAAAAATCTGGTCACCCGACCCGGTGCAGTGTCGTCACAAACGTCACAAACTTGAACCATAAAAAAATTTTGATCCGAACAATCCGTATAGGATTCGGGTAAAATCTGGTCACCCTATCCGATGCAGATTCGTCACATTTTTCACATTGAAGTCGCACGGTGACTTCACAAAGTAGTCACATTGTGAGGTCACAGAAAGCCTTGAAAACGGCCATAACGACCTCGCATTTACGTCACAGTGACTTCACATCGACGTCACGTGACGTCACGACGACGGTCACAAAGTCACAGTGTGACTTCACAGTGACGTCGCCGTGACGTCACCATGCCTTACGGGAAGTAACTTGTGTCAAAAAACTCCAGAAAAATACCGAAATGTCAGCATCTATCGCATAACACCTTCTACCAATGGTGTTTTCACTTTGGAAATTGACTCTCAAATTTTAAGAGAGTGTCGGGAATGAATTTTTAATATTTGAATGGATTAAACCAAACAAATCATGAGAATTTAAAATCAACTAACAAACTGTATCCTAAAGAAAAAAAACAAAATTATTACTTAAGAGTAATTTTTTTAATTTAAAATTTGACATCTACAAATAAACAAAGATACAAAGATATAAACAAAAATAAAAAAGAAATATCAATTTATTATCATTTATTTGCTAAGTATCATATACATTAAATTCATGAAAATATCAGGTTGTTTCAGAAGTTCATAGAAAATTTGTTTCTTTAAAAGTGATTCTTAAAAAATAAATAAATGAAAATAAAAACTTTTTTTTCGAATTATCTGCAGGTGGCACAAACATTTTCAGCTGGCCTATCTGCCTTTATTTAAACATATTTTAAGTATTATACTTCTATTTTAATTTCTTGTCAAATGATCTATTTATTGTTCAGCTACCGTCAAAGCCATATTTTTTTAATCGATTCAGTAGTTTCCAAGAAAGATAGTTCAATATCAGCTGTTTTTCATGTTATTCTGCAACTATTCTTGCTCTCTTAAACTCCAAAAATCGAAAATGTTCTTTTTTCCCACTTGGCACTCTACATCTTCTTTAACATACAGAAAGAACGGAATCTTCAAATATACAAAATTATTCATAAACATAATAGTCCGAAAGGCAGCGTTACATTTATTGAACTAATTTTAGCGTTTATGATTTTTCTATGTATGATAGCTAGGAGGTACAGATATCGAACCTGTCACGCAGTGGCGCAAAAGCGGGAGTGATGCAAGAGCAACATAGCAATGTAACAGGAACACTACAGATGATGATCCCCAGAGTCAGGATGAGTAACATTCGTAATAAGTTTGTCATTCATTTTGCTCTGGAGCAGACTGTGCGATGTTGCTATTTCAAAAATGTGACACATCATCCTTGATTATAATTTCCAGATAATTTTCTAGAGTACCTGAATCTCCAAAACTTTTATCATTCTCGTACTGTTCACATGGAAACGATTTCTAATTTTTGTGTTTTTAATGAAGCCTGGTCTAGATCACAGTAAAGTGAACACTTTATGGCAAATTTCACATACATATGTCCCCCCCCCCCCAGTGAGTGGTTTTACTGATGTACTACCAACTGACGCTTCTGAGCGTAACTTTCATCATGTATGATATTTCAGAAAATGTCTCCTCAAGTTGGATTTAAGATTAAATGCTTTATCGCACAGTTCACATGCATACGGTTTTTCACCAGTGTGAATTCGCCGATGGCCTTTCAGGTCACTTAAACGCCCAAATCTTTTATCACATATTTCACATGGAAACGCTTTCTCTCCAGTGTGTGTTCGCTGATGATCGTTCAGAGAATGCATTGAAGTAAATTCTTTATTACATATGTCACAAACATATGGTTTTTCTCCAGTGTGTATTAGCAAATGTCTTTTCAGACTGGACATATAGCTGAATTCTTTATTACAAAAATCACATGATAAAGGTTTTTTTCCGGCATGAATCCGAAGATGAATCGACAGATCTGTCGCAAATAAAAATTCTTTGCTACAAATCTTACATTTATTAGTTCTTTCTCCAGTATGAAGTTGCAAATGTCTCATCAAAGATTCTTTGCTTGAAAAGTTTTTATTACATACTTCACATGCGGAAGTTCTTCCATTGGTATGACTTCGCATGTGATAGTTGAACGACGCCACGTCTGTATAACTTTTAGTACATATATCACACACAAACGGTTTTTCTCCGGTATGGAATTTACGACGATGATTTCCTAAAAGACTCTTTTTTGAAAATCTACTATCGCATATTTCACATACATGCGGTTTTTCATGAGTTAAAAGATGTTTTCTTAAACTGCCAACATTCGAAAGTATTTTGTCACAAATTTGACAAATGCAGGATTTTAGTTTTTTCTGTACTCGTCGGTGGTCTTCCACAATTGGCTGAGTTGTGAAGGTTTCACCACAGGCTTCAGATGGGAATGGTTCAATTTTTACATGCGTTTCCTGTTCTTTTAAATCATTCATTATTTAAAATTTTATGAAACAACTCACTTACAAAATGTAGCTGTAGATGTCTTTTGGTGCTTTTTCTGTTATTCTGAGACTAAAAAAAAAATCTCAAATGTGATTTTCACTACAGATCGCAGATGATTTTAATCTTAATCTTAAAATCTTTATTTTTTTTATTCTTGAATTTTTAAAAAATCTAATTCAAATCAAACGTTTTTAGCCTCACGCAACTGTTTTGTTTATTTGATAATAGTTTTTCTTTCAGTACAGTAAACTGTGGGTAGTATACATTCAATGATGGAGTTCTAAATATTTTTCTGTAAATCTAAATAATCGTTTGAATTTTTTACAGATTATTTTACAAATAAATCGTCATTATTACATGAGTTTCATGTTCTTCCAAATGATTCATTATTAAAGATACTTTATGTAACAGCATATGTAAAACAAAAGATCTACATCAAGAAAAATTTTATACCTTTTTACCTTACACTGATAGCAAACACAATTTACACAATCTTTTTACAATACCTTTTCACGATCAAAAACTTTTTAAAAAATAACACACAGCGAAACAACTTTTTTCTAATATAACTGATTTTCCACATAGCTCAACTTTAGGAGTCTATTTTTTAATTTTAATATATTCAGCATACATTATCTTATGCAATAAGAATTTTATCAGAGACTTATCAAATAACGCTATTCTAAAATCTTTCATATGATACTTAAAAATATTGTATTAATAATTATCACACAGTTGTTACAATAGTTACAATATGATTGTTGATTACAATATGATTCTCATTAGAATTTTGCTAAAGAAATTATGTAGCTTGTTTCAAGCTTACAGATTTATTTCACGCGCAGTTTCTATACATATATTTCTTCCGACAGCAAATTTACTTCTGAATAATGCTTATGGATCACTTTTTTGTAGCTAAAATCGCTCGCTGATATTATGCTTTAAAAAAGTATTTCTTTTATTATTATATGACAACTGATGACTACACTTTGATTCTTTTAATAATTTTCTTACAAAAATACGTATAGCTAATTTCAAATTTACAGATTTATTGCATGTGCAATTAACATGTATATTATTTTGTCGAATAATATTATAGCAAGCATGCAGACACCACTTTTTTAAAATCTTTGACCTGATGTTTTAAAAACTGATGAATTATGAATTTCATTCTTAGAGGCCTGTTACATATACAGGGAATCAACATGACTATTTTTCAGGCAAGCAGATTTTCTGCATGTATTACCTGCAGAAGAAAAAGATTATTATGAGACTTTTAACAAAGTATATGTAAATGTAAAATAAATAAACAACAATAAAGGTTGTAACTTCAGTTGAAATCAATGTAAAGAAAAAAAAGAGAAAAAACTTATTTATAGTAGAACTTAGATTTAATGATTGCAAAGGGTCTCTTGAAAATGTATTTTGTATATTGTTATATCACATTTTTCTCAAAAATTGTTTTATTTTACGGATAAAGGTGCATGAGACATTCAGATTCTAATTATTTGTGAAGATTATGAAACGCACATTTTTTTTATTATTTAACATTTTTATATTTAAGAATTTAAATAATGATAATACTATTTTTGAATAGCTAATAATTAACGTTAATTCCTGGAAGAGTTTAATACTATTTGTTGCCACTTTAAACACATAAAGAATGCCACCGAACAGAAAAAAAAAGTATAAAAATAAATTTTTGTTATATAATACTATAAGATATTGACAATTCGGTATTCTTCCGGAGTCTGAGTCAATTCAAACACGTTTTAAACCAGAAATTTCATTTAAAAAATGAAATTTAATAAAAACTCAAGATACATTTCCTTAGATACATTTTCTGGTTTAAAATATGTTTGGCTTGTGTCAGAAGTCTACAAAAGAATACCGAAATGTTGGCATCTATGCATAACACTTTCTTCCAATCGTGATTTCAATTTGGAAATTGACTCTCAAGTTTTAACAGAGTGTCGGGAATGAATTTTATTATTTGAATGGATTAAACCAAACAAAGCACGAGAATTTTAAATCAACTAACAAACTGTATCCTAAAGAAGAAACAAAATTGCTAATTAAGAGTAATTTTTTTAATGTTAAAATCTACAAATAAACAAAGATATAAAAAAAAATAAAAAAATAATATTTTTCAGGTCTGTTCTAAAACAGTACATTGATAGTGCATATAAATATTTGTTTTGAATGTCTGTTGATTAGTTCCCTTTTTAACACTTTCCAACCTAGTTAAAAAGTGTTTATGTCGGTTTGTCTGTCCGTATGGCCGTCTGTCTGTGCACTGGATTATTTTTTAACACAATTATTTCAAATCGGTACAAGTTGTAAATTTCCAACTGGACGAAAAATGTCCGGGCCAGGATTTGATCCTGGGATCGCTTGGCTGAAGCCGCCACGCTCTACCACTGAGCTATCCCGGTCGAATCTGGAGGGCATAATTCATCCAGTTAACCTTATTGATCAAAGCATCTCCTCTGATATTTTAATCAGCTCAACAGAAAAGATCGCAGGTAATGGAACTCTATTAAAGCTGGATACGTGAATACACTGGATTATTTTTAACACAATTATTTCAAATTGGTAAAGTAATCCTACAAGTTGTAAATTTCCAACTGGACGAAAAATGTCCGGGACAGGATTTGATCCTGGGATCGCTTGGCTGAAGCCGCCACGCTCTACCACTGAGTTATCCCGGTCGAATCTGGAGGGCATAATTCATCCAGTTAACCTTATTGATCAAAGCATCTCGTCTGATATTTTAATCAGCTCAACAGAAAAGATCGCAGGTAATGGAACTCTAGTAAACGCTGGATACGTGAATACACTGGATTATTTTTAACACAATTATTTCAAATTGGTAAAGTAATCCTACAAGTTGTAAATTTCCAACTGGACGAAAATTGTCCGGGCCAGGATTTGATCCTGGGATCGCTTGGCTGAAGCCGCCACGCTCTACCACTGAGCTATCCCGGTCGAATCTGGAGGGCATAATTCATCCAGTTAATCTTATTGATCAAAGCATCTGGTCTGATATTTTAATCAGCTCAACAGAAAACATCGCAGGTAACGGAACTCCACTAAACGCTGGATACGTGAATACACTGGATTATTTTTTAACACAATTATTTCAAATTGGTAAAGTAATCATACAAGTTGTAAATTTCCAACTGGACGAAAAATGTGCGGGGCAGGATTCGAACCTGGGATCGCTTGGCTGAAACCGCCACGCTCTACCACTGAGCTATCCCGGTCGAATCTGGAGGGCATAATTCATCCAGTTAACCTTATTGATCAAAGCATCTGGTCTGATATTTTAATCAGCTCAACAGAAAAGATCGCAGGTAATGGAACTCCAGTAAACGCTGGATACGTGAATACACTGGATTATTTTTTAACACAATTATTTCAAATTGGTAAAGTAATCATACAAGTTGTAAATTTCCAACTGGACGAAAAATGTCCGTGCCAGGATCCGGGCCTGATCCCAGGTTCGATCCCAGGTACCAAGTAAAAACATGAAACTTGGCGGCGTGATTTATGAAGAGATTTATAAAGGACAAGTGTTTTTATTTTTCGTTCAATTAATTAGAAATTGATTTACAAACAATTATTTTAACAGTACGATTTTTTTCCCTAGCGCTATTGCTTCGGGAAATTCGGTTCAAAATGTCCACTTTGACAGTATTTTTTTGAATATATTCTGCCTATATGAAAAAATCGAGACAATGCGGACATTATAAAGTTTCTGAATAAGAGAACTTGCCAATTGGATGCATTTTAGAGCAAAAATGAATTTAAAAATGTGTCTCAAAATAAGCAGTTTGGATTTGAATACATCCTTAAGGAACTATATCTTTAGGCTTTATGAGATTTCATTTTTTAAATAAAATTTCTGGTTTAAATTGCATGTTTGAATTGAATCAGACTCCGAAAGAACACCGAAATGTTAGCATCTAATGTCGTCGTGTAGTAAGAATTTATTTATTTTTTTGTTCACTTTCTTTTTGGTGGAATTTGTTTAAAATATCAACACATGATAGTAAATTCTCTCAGAAAAACGTATTAAAATTTTTAATTATTAAATATTCAAATTATTATTTTTTTTATTTAAATATATTTTGTGGTTTTGTATTAAATATGTTTTGTGGCAGCCTTAAATATATTTTGTGGTTTAAAACATATTAGGTGGAAAAATACCGAAATGTCTGCATCTATGCGTAACACATTCTCCCACTCGTGTCTTCACTTTGGAAAATGACTCTCGAATTTTAGAGAGTGCCAGGAATGAATTTTTGATTTTTGAATGGATTAAACCAAAAAAACATGAGAATTTGAAATCAACCAACAAACTGAATATATTTCAAAAAATACTGTCAAAGTGGACATTTTGAACCGAATTTCCCAAAGCGATAGCGCTGGAAACAAACAAAAAAAATTATCGTACTGTGAAAATAATTGTTTGTAAATCAATTTCTAATTAATTGAACGAAAAATAAAACACTTGTCCCTTATAAATCTCTTCATAAATCACGCCGCCAAGTTTCATGTTTTTACTTTAAAAAATGAGTCTGAAAATGTGTCTCAAAATTTTGAGTTGTTGAGCGTGGAAAAAAAAAAATATTTTTTTTAATATCGCCTTAAATATATTTTCTGGTTTAAAATATATTAGGTGTCACAAATAACTTGTGTCAGAAGACTATGGAAAAATACCGAAATGTCTGCATCTATGCGTAACACATTCTCCCACTCGTGTCTTCACTTTAGAAAATGACTCTCAAATTTTAGAGAGTGTCAGGAATGGATTTTTGATTTTTTAATGCATTAAACCAACAAAACACGAGAATTTGAAATCAACCAACAAACTGAATATATTTCAAAAGATACTGTCAAAGTGGACATTTTGAACCGAATTTCCCAAAGCGATAGCGCTGGAAACAAACAAAAAAAAATATCGTACTGTGAAAATAATTGTTTGTAAATCAATTTCTAATTAATTGAACGAAAAATAAAACACTTGTCTCTTATAAATCTCTTCATAAATCACGCCGCCAAGTTTCATGTTTTTACTTTAAAAAATGTGTCTGAAAATGTGTCTCAAAATTTTGAGTTGTTGAGCGTGGAAATTTTTTTTTTTTTTTTATATATTGCCTTAAATATATTATCTGGTTTAAAACATATTAGGTGTCACAAATAACTTGTGTCAGAAGACTATGGAAAAATACCGAAATGTCTGCATCTATGCGTAAAACATTCTCGCACTCGTGTCTTCACTTTGGAAAATGACTCTCAAATTTTAGAGAGTGTCAGGAAGGGATTTTTGATTTTTGAATGGATTAAACCAACAAAACACGAGAATTTCAAATCAACCAACAAACTGTATCCTAAGGAAAAAACAAAATGGCTACTTAAAAGTAATTTTTTAATGTTAAATTCTACAAATAAACAAAGATAAGAAAGAAATATTAATTTACTATCATTTATATGCTAAGTATCATGTAAATTAAGTTTTCATCCAAATATTAGGTTGCTCCAGAAGTTCATAGCATTTTTCTTTCTTTCAAAGTTATTCTTAATAATAATAATAATAATAATAATAATAAACATTTTCATTTCGAATTTTCTTCAATGACTTTTCTGCAATGAGATGGCTCAGACATTTTCAGCTAGCCTATCTGTCTTTTTTTTAAAAAATTTTAAACTGTTATATTTTTTATTTTAATTTCTTGCGAAATGATCAATTTATAGTTCGGCTAATGCCAAAGCTATACAAAAAATTTAAATCAATTCAGTAGTTCTTAAGAAAGATATTTCGATTATCGGATGTTTGTCATATTATTCTACAACTATTCTTGCTCCTTTAAGGGGGTCGGGACACATTAAAAAACTATATATATATTTATTGAGTTAAAATTTTGAATTTTTTTTGTGATGGTTAACCATATCATTTGTAAACAAAATCACATGATAAAACTTCTCATAACTTTTTAAAAGAACTTTTAAATATAAAATTTATTAAAAAAGTGGGATAATTTAATATCGTTATAACGCGAAATATTATTTGTAGAATTTCAATTTTTTTTTCATTTAAATAAACAGAAATATATAAATTTTAATTTTGATTCAGCATTTTGAAAAATATTAATTTAAAAAAAATAATAAAAATATTTAAAGTAAATACTTAAAAAAAAATGATGTAACTTAAAAAAAAAAAAAAATCATATTTTCAAAAGTAAATATTCTTTTCAAATTTGCTGAATCAAAATTAAAGTAAAGTATCTGAAAAAGACATGTTCCAAGTTTGAACCATTTATCTTTAACTGTTTTTGACTTATAACGATTTAAAGACGAGAATGCGTGAAAGAACCCATCATGCAGAAAAACGCAAAAACATTTCCATGACAAACACTACTTGAAAGCTAGATTTAAAATAATAATAATAATAATAATAATATATCCTGGATAGAAACATGATTTAAATGTCATTTTAAGCGGATAAAAACAGAGAATTTTTTAATACAATAAAATATTTTTCAAAAATTTGAAGATTTTGTGTCCCGGACCTCCTTAAGCTCAAAAATTCAGAATTTTTTTTTTCACTTGACAGTATATCTTCTTTAGCACAGAAAAAAATTCTTTAAATCTACAAAATTATTTATAAACATAATACAGTGGAACTCCAGATATACGTTTTGCTCGGGACCGGACAACAAAACGTATAACTCAGTAAAACGTACAACTCAATTAATGGTCTACCGGAACCACTTTTTAAATATATCGTAAAACCTCTGTTCCGCTGAGGAGTTCGAGTTACCTTTTGTATCGAAAACGGAAAATTCCTAAATATTACTCCACCCATGACATAAAGTTTCGGAGATGGAACAGAGAAGAAAAAAGTTACATAAGAAAAGTATACATGAAGTTATTTTATCCTAAAAGCTTTATTAAAAATATTTTTAATACACATAAAGTACTTAAAATAAATGATTGGAATCGCCTTGGCATGTAAATCATTTATCAAAATACATTTCAGTAGTTTATTGAATCTTGTAGAATCATCACTAATATTCGATTTGTTTCTTTTCGCCAGTGCCGACATTGAACAGCAAAGTTTGCATTTCTGTTAATAATGCAGCCGCCTTATCGTTACTGTTTTTACTACTGACGAACCGCTTTACTACGTCAAAAGCTCTCAGAGCAGCTCCGAAGTTTGAGTGAGATCTTTCAAATCAGACTCATCCGACACGTCGTCAGTGTTTCCGGTTACAAAATGCATAAATGAGACAAAATTTCAGCCGGAGACGCAAAAACGTAACGTATAACTGAGGGAAATGCATTACTCAAAACGTATAACACAGCTAATTTTTAATGGCAAGCGGCTGGGACCGCTGAGTTGAAACGTATAACTGAGGGAAACGTACAACTGAGGTAACGTATATCTGAAGTTCCACTGTAGTCCGGAAGGTAGCGCCCCATTTTTGCAACTAATTTTAGCGTCTATGATTTTTGTATATATGATAGATAAAAGGTACAGATAACGAATCTGTCAGGCAGTTGGCATACTGCCGGGAGTGATGCCAAAGCAACATCGCACAGCCCATTGCTATTATGAATGGTACTGACAATTACCGCCGAGTCAGAGTAACATACGTAATACATTTGACATTCATTTTGCTCTACAGCGGACAAAATTCCCAAAATGTAACGCATAATCCTTTGCTATAACACTCGAAATAGAGAAGAAATAACAGATGACAAACAATAAACAAATTCCTAACATCGCACTATTGTTATACCAGAGGAAAATCTATAAACATATGCATCAACCCAATAAAATGAAATATTGTAAAAATAGAATGCATACAGTTCTTTATTTCGCCTTCTATTAAAAAAGATGGAGATTCTATGGATGCATTCAAATACACAGAAAAGTTACGTTGTGTGCCTCTATGAAAATTTCGGAAAGTTTGTCTTCAATTTCGATTATTGATTATTATTATTATTATTATTGCAGAGTTCACTCGTGTATGGTTTTTAACCAGTGTCAATTGGGCGAAACTTTTTCCAGAGTACCTGAATCTCCAAAACTTTTATCATACTGGTACAGTTCACAAGAAAACGTTTTCTCCATTGAGTGTTTTCAACAAATTTGTTCAGAGCTCGCAGTAAAAGATTTACTGCAAGGCAAGTGTCACATACTTTCAGTTTTTCTGACGAGTGGTTCTGTTGATCTGCCACCAATTGGTTATCCAGAGAGTAATTTTTGTGGCGTATGATATTTCTGAACATGGATCTTTAAGCTCGAATTCTGATTAAATCTTTTATCGCACAGTTCACATGCATAAGGTTTTTCACCAGTGTGAATTAGGCGATGTGTTTTCAGATTCCCTAAAAATGCAAATATTTTATCACACATTTCACATGAAAACGGTTTCTCTCCGGTGTGTTTTCGGCTATGAATGTTTAGATTTTGCATTAAAGTGAATCCTTTATTACAAACCTCACAAACATATGGTTTCTCTCCAGTGTGTATTCGGCGATGTATGTTCAGAATTCGCCTTTGGGCGAATTCCTTATTACAAAAGTCACATGATAAAGGTTTTTTTTCCGGCATGAATCCGATGATGAATCGACAGATCTTTCGCAAATAAAAATTCTTTGCTACAAATCTTACATTTAATAGCTCTTTCTCCAGTATGAATTTGCAAATGTCTCATCAAACCTTTTTTGCTTGAAAAGTTTTTATGACATACTTCGCAAGTGCAAGTTCTTTCATTGGTATGACTTAGTATGTGATATTTCAACGAACTCATGTCTGTATAACTTTTAGTACATATTTCACACACGAACGGTTTTTCTCCGGTATGGACTTTACGACGATGATTTCCTAAATGACTCTCTTCTGAAAATCTACTATCGCAAATTTCACATACATGTGGTTCTTCATGAGTACGAAGATGTCTTTTTAAGTTATACATACGTGAAAAGATTTTGTCACAGATTTGACAAATGCAGGATTTTAGTTTTTCCTGTACTCGTCGATGGTCTTCCAAAATGGGCTGAGTTGTGAATTTTTGACCACTGGCTTCAGATGAGAAGATTTCAATTTCTGCATGTGTTTCATGTTCTTTTAAATCATTCATTATTTCACAAAACTCACAAAATGTAGCTGTAGAAGTCTTTTGGTGCTTTTTCTGTTATTCGGAGACTAAAAAAAATTCTCAAATATGATTTTCACTGAAGATCGCAGATGATTTTAGTCTTAATCTTATAAGCTTTAATTTTTTATGTGTGTTTTTTTTTTCTATGTAATTCACATCAAAGACCTTTAGACTCATACAATTGTTTTGCTTATTTGTGATAATTTTTCTTTCAGTACAGTAAACTGTGGCTCCTGTGCAGTAAATGATGGAGTTCTAAATATTTCTGTGAAAATCTGAATAACCTTTTGAATTTTGTACAGCTTATTTCATAAATAAATGGTCACTTTTAAATGAGTTTCGTGTTCTTCTGCATAACGCATTAAAGTTCCTTTAGGAAACAGAATATGTAAAACAAATGATCTATAATAAGGAATTTGTTTATACTTTTTTACATTACACTGATTACAAAAAAATTCGAACTATGATTTTTCCGATACCTTTTCACGATCCAAAACTCTTTTTAAAATAACTCACAGCGAAACAACTTTTCTCTAATATGACTGATTTTCCACTTGCCTCAACTTTATGAGGCTTTTTCTTTCCTGTTTAATATATTCAGCATACATTAATCTTTTGCAATGAGAATTTAATCAGTGACTTATCAAATAACGCTATTCTAAAATCCTTCATACGATACTTAAAAATATTGTATTGATAATTATCACACGGTTGTTCATGATTACACTACGATTATCTTTAAAATTTTTCTAAGGAAATTATGTAGCTTGTTTGAAGTTTACAGATTTACTTCACGTGCAGTTTCTACACATATTTTTCTTCCGAGAACAAATTTACTTCTGAGTAATGCTTATGGATCATTTTTTTGTCGCTGAAATCGCTGATACTTATGCTTAAAAAAAATCATTTCTTTTGTTACTATATGACAACTGATGATTACACTGTGATTCTTTTGATAAACTACGTATAGACTTTTGATAATTTTGTTACAAAACTACGTATAGATAATTTCAAATTTACAGACTTATTGCATGTGCAATTAACATGCATATTATTTTGTCGAATAATAATATTATAGCAAGCTTACCGACACTACTTTTCAAAAATCTTTGACGTGATGTTTTAAAAATTGATGAATTATGTATTTCATTCTTAGAGGCTTGTTACGTATACAGGGAATCAACGGGACTATTTTTCAGGCAAGGAGATTTTCCGCATGTATTATCTGCAAAGAAAAGAGAATATTATGAGACTTTTAATACAGTATATGTAAATGTAAAATAAATAAACAACAATAAAGGTTGTAACTTTATTTGGAATCAATGCAAAGAAAAAATGAGAAAAATTAATTTATAGTAGAATCTAGATTTAACGATTGCAAAATGTCTCTTAAAAACTATCGTTAAATCGGTATAATCGTTATCGGTATTATCGTTAAATCGAGGAATGCAGTATACCAAAATTACACAAAAGTTGGAGTTAATTTTTTTTAATTTTATTAACCACGCATGCGCGGTAGCGTATTACTGCTTGCACGGCAGCGTATTACTGCTTATTTTACTGTTTAATACTGTTAATTTTACGGCATAATACTGGCAGCTGGGTGCCAATTTTATACTGCAAAATCAGCAATTATTTTTTGCAGTGTAGTGATCAGTAGAAACCTTCAAACTACATTTTCTTGATTGCAATCTCAGCGCAATATAATTTTTTTTAAAAAGTGCCCAGTTAAACTGATGACGTTGATGACATGAAATCACACTAATTGTATATTATACTCTTATTTCAAAGAATAATGCCCCTCGAAAAATAAAGAAATCGACAATAAATTAAGAGGGAGTAGCCCCCCGTTATACTTAACCAATGAACCCCAAAACTAATCAGAGAAGCGCCTTATCACAATGAACCTATATACAAAATTTGAAGCAAATCGGATAATTCCGCATGAAAAACCCATTTATCTAAATTAAGGTGAGGGGATTAGCCCCCGTTTCCCCCTTTATACTTAACGAATGAATCCCCAAAACTAATCAGGAAAGCGCCTTATCACACTGAACCTATATACCAAATTTGAAGCAAATCGAATATTTCTATCATTTTATCGCGTTACGTACATACATACGTACATACACAACCTGCGGGCACATTAGCTTTCAGGCTTTGATAGCCTGTGAGCTAAAAATTGAACATTATGCACTTAGTCATACAGTAAATGCATGAAG
Organism: Maratus michaelseni; assembly: GCA_963931845.1. Lineage (NCBI taxonomy): Eukaryota > Metazoa > Arthropoda > Arachnida > Araneae > Salticidae > Maratus > Maratus michaelseni. Next base: position 156,066,907 of record OZ007600.1, on the reverse strand, counting down.
CATTGCAATTCAAAATCTCTAATTTATATAAGATTTTAAACATTATTTTAAATGTGGTTTTTATGAAGAATAAATCTAAGTTCAAATAAGGGTGGATCAACTAAATATGCATTGAACAAGAAGAATTCTCCCTCAGGACACTATAATTTTTCCCCTAGTGTTAGCACAAATCATATATATATTTAATCAAAACAATATATATATTTTTAATTACATCTTTAATTACACTCTTTTATTTAACTCAACTTGGTTTGTGTATGTAAAGACGGAGTTTTGTAATTGATTTTTCACTCATTTCTTGATATGCTAAAATTATAAAAATTACGTTCACAGGTGTGTTTCCGATCACCATATATTTCAATATTTTTAGATCTTAATTATAAATTATAAATGAATGCATTAGTTTTAAGACATTTTTCTGTTAGCCCGCTGCAAGTGATAAATCGCCAAATATTCTCCATAGCTCATGCAATCGTATACGAGCTTAAATAACAATGGATTTAATTATGCACCAAACCACGTTTGCCAAAAGGGGTCAACTGACTGTGAAACTGCAACAGGGTCATTCCCAGAAAAAAGGAAATTTTAGGCTTTTTTAAGAGATTAAATTCTATTATTTTATTTCCTGATTTTCAGCTGAAAATATTAAAATAATGGAAATTTTTGCTAAGGAACAGCAATGATTTTTTTTAAATGTTATTACTATGTCCCATAAATGATAAATCCAAAACATCTTGATAATGACATAACCACGGAAATGACATTTTTAACGTTAAACATATTTTAGAGCTAAACTATAACAAATGAAGGCTTATAGGCAGGGTTGTTCTGATTTAAACCAAATGTTTTTTTGTTTTGTTTTGTTTTTTTAACAGATTTGGTTTATTTTAACCCCCCCCCCCCCCCAAAAAAAAAAAAAAAAAAAAAAAAAAAAAAAAAAAAAAGTTTTTTTTTATTTTTTTATCAAGCATTTAGATTACGATAGACTAATTTTAATTCTGATGCAGTGAAACACGATTATTGTGTACGAAAATTAGATGATGCAAATCAGACTGTGATGCAATATGTCTAGTGTCATGTTATCACATATCTCCTTATTTTTTGGTTGATGACTGGTTGGTTGATTATATCTATGAAAGTGAAAAGCAAAATTGTGCTACAATTTAAAAAAATAAAACTGTATACCTTGGATCAAATTAATAGTCAAATGCACACAATGACCAGTGATATGTGTCACTGTTACAACCAAGACAGGTAATGTATGCTTAACTGATACATTCCATACTAGTGAAAAAACTGATACATCTGAAAATTTGAAAAAATGGTTATTGCTAGTATAAAAATATGTTGGAAAATGTTGGAAAAAAATGTTGGTGGGGCTCAACTCAATATAACTGTTTTCCACACAAATACGTGTATTATGAGTGTAAAACAGATAGATTACAAATTTAATTTTTTTTAACTCTCTTTTAAAGAAATGTAAAATAATCGTATAGTGAGAAATAACTTGCAAGTTAAATAAGATGTTAAGACAATGCAAAAATTCGAATATACACACCCATTTATAAAATGGTACACTCCCTGTTATTCGTGAATCGTTTATAACAGAATCACAATGAAAGTTATCTTTGAGTAACGTTTTTTTTCTTTTTTTCTGAATACGGATTTTTTTTTCCTATTTTTGTTTTTTACATCAAAAGTTCAAACTTTTAGCAGTTTAGTTTAATTAAAAAATAGAACATAAAAGGAAAAAGTTTACCTAATGTTGTTTATCTCTGTAACAAATGAAAAAGGGGTAAAAATGGCACAACTATCAGTAAAAAATTGGCGCAAAACATAAAATATTAGAAATTCAAAAACTAAAATCTTTTTATATTAGAGGGAGTGGATGGAAGAGTCCATTTTAGAAATTATTAGAGGGGCTCGAGTTCCACGAGCACATTACAACTCTACGCATATAGCTCTATCCGATCAGTTGTTACAGATAATGTGTCAAATGTCACAAATATGCAGCAATTATTAAGCACCAAATGAGCCTTTAATTGTTATTACATATGGCTGCTGAGCACATGTGTTAATTTTATTTTCCAATGACATTCAAAATCAGTATCCAACAATTAACGGAAACTTGTTAGAAATGATTAAGTACTTTAATAATAATTATTTTTGCAAATGCATTATATAGATCATATACAAGTGCTTTGAAATCAGTTCTCTCTACCGAAACTCGATTGAATTCAGTGAAGATGTACTCGAAGTTTACATTAAAAGTTGGGCTACTTTACTGAACACGAGCAGGGATGACCAAGCTATGCTCGGTCAAAATTACCTTTGAGTTCAAATATCATGACCAATGACCAAAATGATCCACTAATCAAATTTTCTTGAACATGTGACTAAGCCCAATTGTCTTCTCGTGCCCGAAACCAGTAGGATATAAAATTTAATCAAAATAGTCTGAGCCGTTTTTTAGATATAATTATCTTGACCCACAGTAACCCAAAAATGACCCACTAATCGGATTTTCTCGAGCATGTGACCTAGCTGAATGATTTTCTCGTACCCAAAAACCGTAGGATACAAAATTTAGTTCAAATCGTCTGAGCCGTTTTTAAGATAAAAATAGCTTGACCCATAAGGACCCACTAATTGAAATTTCTCGAACATGTGACCTAGCCCAATAGTCTTCTTGTTTCCTAAAACTGTAGGATACTAAATTTAGTTAAAATCCTCTGAGCCGTTGTTAAGATAAAAATAGCTTGACCCATAATGACCCATGACCAAAATGACCCACTAATCTAATTTTCTCGAACATGTAACCTAGCCCAAAAGTCTTCTCGTGCCCAAAAACCATAGGATGCAAAATTTAGTCTAAATAGTCTGAGACTTAAGATAAAATTAGCTTGAACCACAGTGACCCAAAAATGACACACTAATCGAATTTTCTCGGATATGTGACCTAGCCTAGTGATTTTCTAGTTCCCGAAACTCGTAGGATAAAAAATTTAATTATAATCGTTGGAGCCGTTATTTAGAAAATATTAACTTGACTCACGTTGACCCCAAAATGACCCACTAATCGAATGTTCTCGAACCTGTGACCCACCCCAATAGTCTTCTAGTGCACTAAAATGGTAGGATACCAAACTTAGTCAGAATCGTTTGAACCGTTTTTTAGATGCAATTAGCTTGACCCTGACCCATGGTGACCCAAAATGGCCCACTAATCGAATTTTCTCGAACAGGTAACCTAGCCCAATGGTTTTCCTGTTTCCGGAAACGGTAGGATACAAAATTTCGTCAAAATTGTTTTAGAGCCGTTTTTAAGATGAAATTTACACATATATATATATTATGAGGCTTGAGCTAGGAAATCCCATATAATCCTATGGGATTTTCTCCTTAATTTATCAAATACTGTAACTTTTTGAGTTTTCACGATATTTCACTGGTCTTTTCATATGAGTTGTCCTATAGTATTGTATTGACTATCAAATCATAAAAAAAAAAAAATCTTTGCTGTCGTTCGTGCATGCGCAGTTAAAATTCCTTTAATACAAATACCCATATCTCATTAAATATTCAACATATTAATATTATAATGCAGTATACTATTTTATAATTTTTTCTCAAGTTTTTGGAAAGCGGTGTTAAATTCGGTTAAAAACTCTGCATAATATTTAAAAAAAAAAAAAAAAAAAAAACTTTTGAATTTTTTACAGAAACGTTAACATCTTCACGAATATATGTGTTATGCTTACACAAATCCACACAGATGTTGAACAGGACCTACATAGTCATTTGCTACAGTGACAGACCATTTTTAGTATTTTCTGTTGCTTGGGTGATCGAAAATATTATTTTATTATTACAATTATTATTGCCCCCTCCTAACTGTTCTTCACTGAAAAACATGAAGTCAAACATGTTCTTTACATCCTCAAAGTTCAAGGGCATTTCCTTACGAGTTTCAGTAGCTATTCGACGAAACGTCTGAAATTGGTCACTGCCCCTTAATTTCTGGGCATCAGTGTAGTATCACACACAGGAATTTTTTGTCCACCCTCAACAAAATTGTTATAAATTGCAATGACAGACAAAATCATGTCAGATTAGCTACCTTTATTTAATGAAAGTTGAAATTTTTTTTGAAGAATAAAGAATTTTTTTTTTTTATATAAGGGAGCTCTATGTGGAAATTAATGGAAATATTATCAATTTTACACCTTTTTGCTTAAAATTAATTTAAATACACATTCGTAGTTTTTTATTATTATTATTTATTATTTTTCTTTTTAATAACTTAAATAACAAAAATAATAATTTTGAATATTTAATAATTAAGTTTTAATAAGTTTTTTCTAAGAGATTTTATTACCATTTGTTGACATTTTAAACAAATGCCACCAAAAAGGAAGTAAATAAAGAAAAATAAATTTGTAGTACACCACACTATAGATGCTAACATTTCGGTGTCCTTCCAAACCCAATTCAAACATGTTTTTAACCAGACATTTTAATTTAAAAATGAAATCTCATAAAAGGTAAAGATATAGTTCCTTAAATACATTTTCTGATTTAAAACATTAGGTGTCAGAAATAACTTGTGTCAGAAAACTCCAGAAAAATACCGAAATGTCAGCATCTATGCATAACACCTTCTACCTATGGTGTCGTCACTTTAGAAATTGACTCTCAAATTTTAAGAGAGTGTCGGGAATGGATTTTTAATATTTGAATGGATTAAACCAAACAAAGCACGAGAATTTCAAATCAACTAACAAACTATATCCTAAATTAAAAAAACGAAATTACTATTTAAGAGTAATTTTTTTAATTTAAAATTCTACATCTACAAATAAACACAGATACAAAGATATAAACAAAAATAAAATAGAAATATCAATTTATTATCATTTATTTGCTAAGTATCATATACATTAAATTCATGAAAATATCAGGTTGTTTCAGAAGTTCATAGAAAATGTGTTTCTTTAAAAGTGATTCTTAAAAAATAAATAAATGAAAATAAAAACATTTCTTTTTCGAATTATTCACAGGTGGCACAAACATTTTCAGCTGGCATATCTGCCTTTATTTAAACATATTTTAAGTATTATATTTCTATTTTAATTTCTTGTCAAATGATCTATTTATAGTTCAGCTACTGCCAAAGCTATAATTTTTTTTTAATCGATTCAGTAGTTTCCAAGGAAGATAATTCAATATCAGCTGCTTTTCGAGTTATTCTGCAACTATTCTTGCTCTCTTAAACTTCAAAAATCGAAAATGTTCTTTTTTCCCACTTGGCACTCTACATCTTCTTTAACACACAGAAAGAACAGAATCTTTAAATATACAAAATTATTTATAAACATAATAGTCCGAGAGGTAGCGTTACATTTATTAAACTAATTTTAGCGTTTATGATTTTTCTATGTATGATAGATAGGAGGTACAGATATCGAACCTGTCACGCAATGGCGCACGAGCGGGAGTGATGCAAGAGCAACATAACAAAGTAAAATGAATACTATAGATGATAATCCCCAGAGTTAGGATGTGTAACATTCGTAATAAGTTTGTCATTTCTTTTTGCTCTGGAGCAGACAGTGCAATGTTGCTATTTTAAAAATGTGACACATCATCCTTGATTATAATTTTCAGATAACTTTATAGAGTACCTGAATACCTGAATATCCAAAACTTTTATCATTCTCGTACTGTTCACATGGAAACGATTTCTAATTTGTGTGTTTTCAATGAAGCCTGGTATAGATCACAGTAAAGTGAACTCTTTACGGCAAATGTCACATACACATGCCCCCCCCCCCCTGAGTGGTTTTACTGATGTACCACCAATTAGCACTTCCGAGCGTAACTTTCATCATGTATGATATTTCAGAAAATGTTTCCTCAAGTTGGATTGAAGATTGCATGTTTTATCGCACAGTTCACATGCATACGGTTTTTCACCAGTGTGAATTCGCCGATGGCCTTTCAGGTCACTTAAACGCCCAAATCTTTTATCACATATTTCACATGGAAACGGTTTCTCTCCAGTGTGTGTTCGGCGATGATGTTTCAGAGATCCAAATGCAGTAAATTCTTTATTACATATGTCACAAACATATGGTTTCTCTCCAGTGTGTGTTAGCAAATGTCTTTTCAGACTGGCCATATAGCTGAATTCTTTATTACAAAAATCACATGATAAAGGTTTTTTTCCGGCATGAATCCGAAGATGAATCGATAGATCTGTCGCAAATAAAAATTCTTTGCTACAAATCTTACATTTATTAGTTCTTTCTCCAGTATGAAGTTGCAAATGTCTCATCAAACATTCTTTGCTTGAAAAGTTTTTATTACATACTTCACATGTGGAAGTTCTTCCATTGGTATGACTTCGTATGTGATAGTTAAACGACGCCACGTCTGTATAACTTTTAGTACATATATCACACACGAACGGTTTTTCTCCGGTATGGAATTTACGACGATGATTTCCTAAAAGACACTTTTTTGAAAATCTACTATCACATATTTCACATACATGCGGTTTTTCATGAGTTAAAAGATGTTTTCTTAAACTGCCAACATTCGAAAGTATTTTGTCACAGATTTGACAAATGCAGGATTTTAGTTTTTTCTGTACTCGTCGGTGGTCTTCCAAAATGGGCTGAGTTGTGAATTTTTGACCACTGGCTTCAGATGAGAATGGTTCAATTTTTACATGCGTTTCCTGTTCTTTTAAATCATTCATTATTTAAAATTTTATGAAACAACTCACTTACAAAATGTAGCTGTAGATGTCTTTTGGTGCTTTTTCTGTTATTCTGAGACTAAAAAAAAAATCTCAAAGGTGATTTTCACTATAGATCGCAGATGATTTTAATCTTAATCTTATAATCTTTATTTTTTTTATCTGTGAATTTTTAAAAAATCTAATTCAAATCAAACGTTTTTAGCCTCACGCAACTGTTTTGTTTATTTGATAATAGTTTTTCTTTCAGTACAGTAAACTGTGAGTAGTATACATTCAATGATGGAGTTCTAAATATTTTTCTGTAAATCTAAATAATCGTTTGAATTTTTTACAGATTATTTTACAAATAAATCGTCATTATTACATGAGTTTCATGTTCTTCCAAATGATTCATTATTAAAGATACTTTATGTAACAGCATATGTAAAATAAAAGATCTACATCAAGAAAATTTTTATACCTTTTTACCTTACACTGATAGCAAACACAATTTACACAATCTTTTTACAATACCTTTTCACGATCAAAAACTTTTTAAAAAATAACTCACAGCGAAACAACTTTATTCTAATATAACTGATTTTCCACATAGCTCAACTTTAGGAGTCTATTTTTTAATTTTAATATATTCAGCATACATTATCTTATGCAATAAGAATTTTATCAGAGGCTTATCAAATAATGCTATTCTAAAATCTTTCATATGATACTTAAAAATTTTGTATTAATAATTATCACACAGTTGTTACAATAGTTACAATATGATTGTTGATTACAATATGATTCTCATTAGAATTTTGCTAAAGAAATTATGTAGCTTGTTTCAAGCTTACAGATTTATTTCACGCTCAGTTTCTATACATATATTTCTTCCGACAGCAAATTTACTTCTGAGTAATGCTTATGGATCACTTTTTTGTAGCTAAAATCGCTCGCTGATATAATGCTTTAAAAAAGGATTTCTTTTATTATTATATGGCAACTGATGACTACACTTTGATTCTTTTAATAATTTTCTTACAAAATTACGTATAGCTAATTTCAAATTTACAGATTTATTGCATGTGCAATAAACATGTATATTATTTTGTCGAATAATATTACAGCAAGCATACAGACAAAAATCTTTGACATGATGTTTTAAAAACTGATGAATTACGAATTTCATTCTTAGAGGTCTGTTACATATACAGGGAATCAACATGACTATTTTTCAGGCAAGCAGATTTTCTGCATGTATTACCTGCAGAAGAAAAAGATTATTATGAGACTTTTAACAAAGTATATGTAAATGTAAAATAAATAAACAACAATAAAGGTTGTAACTTCAGTTGAAATCAATGTAAAGAAAAAAAAAAGAGAAAAAACTTATTTATAGTAAGAACTTAGATTTAATGATTGCAAAGGGTCTCTTGAAAATGTATTTTGTATATTGTTATATCACATTTTTCTCAAAAATTGTTTTATTTTACGGATAAAGGTGCATGAGACATTCAGATTCTAATTATTTGTGAAGATTATGAAACGCACATTTTTTTTTATTATTTAACATTTTTATATTTAAGAATTTAAATAATGATAATACTATTTTTGAATAGCTAATAATAAAGTTAATTTCTGGAAGAGTTTAATACTATTTGTTGCCACTTTAAACACATAAAGAATGCCACCAAACAGAAAAAAAAGTATAAAAATAAATTTTTGTTATATAATACTATAAGATATTGACAATTCGGTATTCTTCCGGAGTCTGAGTCAATTCAAACACGTTTTAAACTAGAAATTTCATTTAAAAAATGAAATTTAATAAAAACTCGAGATACATTTCCTTAGATACATTTTCTGGTTTAAAATATGTTTGGCTTGTGTCAGAAGTCTACAAAAGAATACCGAAATGTTGGCATCTATGCATAACACCTTCTTCCAATCGTGATTTCAATTAGGAAATTGACTCTCAAATTTTAACAGAGTGTCGGGAATGAATTTTATTATTTGAATGGATTAAACCAAACAAAGCACGGGAATTTCAAATCAACTAACAAACTGTATCCTAAAGAAGAAACAAAACTGCTAATTAAGAGTAATTTTTTTAATGTTAAATTCTACAAATAAACAAAGATATAAAAAAAAAAATTAAAAAATATATTTTTCAGGACTGTTCTAAAACAGTACATTGATAGTACATTGATCGGACATTGTCTGTTGATTAGTTCCCTTTTTAACACTTTCCAACCTAGTTGAAAAGTGTTTATGATTTCGGTTTGTCTGTCCGTATGGCCGTCTGTCCGTGCTCTCACTCCCATAAATAGGCTCGGATTGCTATGCAATTTTTATATGTTATTTTCGCTATCTATAGCATGTTCCCTATTTCAACGGAAGTTGCGTAGCACTTATAGTTTTTTTTACAGAGACACTCAAAAGAATTCTGTTACATTGCGGTCTATGTGGAAAAATCATTTGCGGTTTATTTAAAAGCATTGAAATTTATATATACCACTAAGGTGCATTACAAGAAGCTTAATATGAAATAGGGTATGCATAGCACTTATAGTTACTTTACAGGGACAGTCAAAAGAATTCCGTTACATGACGTCTATGGAGAAAAATCGCCTGCGGTTTATTTAAATAATGTTTCACTATTTTAAACGCATTGAAATTTATATATATCACTAAGGTGCATTACAAGAGGCTTACTACAGAATAGTGTGTGTATAGCAGTCATCGTTCATTTACAGGGACACACAAAAGAATTCTCTACTGTCTGTTAACAATAATTCCTGGAAGTTACTGAACGCGATTTTAAATTTAACTCGCTTTCTGTCTATTACGTGGTGTGTATAAATTTTGTAGATCATATACAGGGAAGCACAAAAGTTCGCAAACACATTTCTGTTTATTGACAGAAACTCCAGAAGGAGAATTTTAAACTGTGCTACGCGTTTCCTAACTGAACTAAAATTTAGCATCCTATGTAGTATATATACAAATCTATAGATCATATACAGGGCTGAATAAAAGTATTCGGATATTTTTCCGAATATTGTATATGTTGGAAATTCCTGAACTTATGTTTTTAAATATGTTATGCGTTTTCCAAATTGTTTATTTAGATGTTATCTTTCAGCTTATTAAACGGTATGATTTGTAAAATTATTTTGGAAGCGTTGGAAAGTGTTACATAATCTATGCTTGACGCATGATTTTTCGTTCTTGTTTTAATGAAAGTTGAAATTAATTTTGAACGATAAAGAACTTAAAAAAAATTAAGGGAACTCTATGTGAAATATGGTGGGAATATCTATTTTCTAACTTTTTGCTTAAAAATTAATTTAGGCACACATTCATAGTTTTTTTTTCTTTTTAGTAATTTAAATTAAAAAAATAATAATTTGAATATTTAATAATTACATTTTAATAAGTTTTTTCTTAGAGAATTTACTATCATGTGTTGATATTTTAAACAAATTCCACCAAAACGAAAGTGAACAAAAAAATAAATAAATTCTTACTACACGACACCATTAGATGCTAACATTTCGGTGTTCTTTCGGAGTCTGATTCAATTCAAACATGTAATTTAAACCAGAAATTTTATTTAAAAAATGAAATCTTATAAAGGCTAAAGTATAGTATAGTTCCTTAAGGGTGTATTCAAATACAAACTGCTTATTTTGAGACACATTTCTAAATTCATTTTTGCTCTAAAATGCATCCAATTGGCAGGTTCTCTTATTCAGAAACTTTATAATGTCCGTATTGTCTCGATTTTTTGATATAGGCAGAATATATTTAAAAAAATACTGTCAAAGTGGACATTTTGAACCAAATTTGCCGAAGCGATATCGCTGGAAACAAACAAAAAAAAAATATCGTACTGTGAAAATAATTGTTTGTAAATCAATTTCTAGTTAATTGAACGAAAAATAAAACACTTGTTCTTTATAAATCACGCCGCCAAGTTTCATGTTTTTACTAGTAAAAATGAGTCGGAAAATGTGTCTCAAAATTTTGAGTTGTTGAGCGTGGATATATATATATATATATATATATATATATTAATACCACCTTAAGGCTGCTCGTCAATAAACTTCCCGGTTCCCCTCGCTAATGTTATTCCTATGCGCGTAGGATGCATTCGTATTTTTAAAATATCTCCTCGAAAAATTAATATTTTTAACTTCTGTTTTCTTTGTATTGTTCTTAAAGAATGTCTCTTTTTTTCTTAGTTGTCAATTTTTTTCTAAAATATATACTTAATTTTATATGAAATGTTAAAATCGTATTCAGTTTCGCTAAGATTTTAACACATAAAAATATAAATTAAGCACATAGTTTAGAAATATTTTGATAACTAAGAAAAAAAGAGACACTCTTTAACAACAGTACACAGGAAACAGAGTTAAAAATATTAATTTCCCGAGGAGATATTTTAAAAATACGAATGAATCCTACGCCCTTTGGATTAACGATTAACATTAGCGAGGGGAGTCGGGAAGTTTATTGACGAGCAGCCTTAAGGCGGTATTAAATATATATATATATATATATATATATTTTTTTTTTTTTTTTTTTTTTTTTTTCACGCTCAACAACTCAAAATTTTGAGACACATTTTCAGACTAAGTAAAAACATGAAACTTGGCGGCGTGATTTATGAAGAGATTTATAAAGGACAAGTGTTTTTATTTTTCGTTCAATTAATTAGAAATTGATTTACAAACAATTATTTTAACAGTACGATTTTTTTTTTTTTCCTAGCGCTATTGCTTCGGGAAATTCGGTTCAAAATGTCCACTTTGACAGTATTTTTTGAAATATATTCTGCCTATATGAAAAAATCGAGACAATGCGGACATTATAAAGTTTCTGAATAAGAGAACTTGCCAATTGGATGCACTTTAGAGCAAAAATGATTTTAAAAATGTGTCTCAAAATAAGCAGTTTGGATTTGAATACATCCTTAAGGAACTATATCTTTAGGCTTTATGAGATTTCATTTTTTAAATAAAATTTCTGGTTTAAATTGCATGTTTGAATTGAATCAGACTCCGAAAGAACACCGAAATGTTAGCATCTAATGTCGTCGTGTAGTAAGAATTTATTTATTTTTTTGTTCACTTTCTTTTTGGTGGAATTTGTTTAAAATATCAACACATGATAGTAAATTCTCTCAGAAAAACGTATTAAAATTTTTAATTATTAAATATTCAAATTATTATTTTTTTTATTTAAATATATTTTGTGGTTTTGTATTAAATATGTTTTGTGGCAGCCTTAAATATATTTTGTGGTTTAAAACATATTAGGTGGAAAAATACCGAAATGTCTGCATCTATGCGTAACACATTCTCCCACTCGTGTCTTCACTTTGGAAAATGATCTCGAATTTTAGAGAGTGCCAGGAATGGATTTTTGATTTTTGAGTGGATTAAACCAACAAAACATGAGAATTTGAAATCAACCAACAAACTGAATATATTTAAAAAAAATACTGTCAAAGTGGACATTTTGGACCGAATTTCCCAAAGCGATAGCGCTGGAAACAAACAAAAAAAATTATCGTACTGTGAAAATAATTGTTTGTAAATCAATATCTAATTAATTGAACGAAAAATAAAGCACTTGTCACTTATAAATCTCTTCATAAATCACGCCGCCAAGTTTCATATTTTTACTTTAAAAAATGAGTCTGAAAATGTGTCTAAAAATTTTGAGTTGTTGAGCGTGGAAAAAAAATATTTTTTTTAATATCGCCTTAAATATATTTTCTGATTTAAAACATATTAGGTGTCACAAATAACTTGTGTCAGAAGACTATGGAAAAATACCGAAATGTCTGCATCTATGCATAACACATTCTCCCACTCTTGTCTTCACTTTGGAAAATGACTCTCAAATTTTAGAGAGTGTCAGGAATGGATTTTTGATTAGATTAAATCAACAAAACACGAGAATTTGAAATCAACCAATAAATTGTATCCTAAGGAAAAAGCAAAATGGCTACTTAAAAGTAACTTTTTAATGTTAAATTCAACAAATAAACAAAAATACGAAAGAAATATGAATCTACTCTCATTTATATGCTAAGTATCATATAAATTAAGTTTTCATCAAAATATTAGGTTGCTCCAGAAGTTCATAGCATTTCTCTTTCTTTCAATGTCATTCTTAATAATAATAATAATAATAATAATAATAAACATTTTCATTTCGAATTTTCTTCAATGACTTTTCTGCTCAGAGATTTTCAGCTAGCCCATCTGTTTTTTTAAAAAGATTTTTAATCTATTACATTTTTTATTTTAATTTCTTGCGAAATGATCAATTTATAGTTTAGCTACTGCCAAATCTAAAAAAAAAATTCAATCAATTCAGTAGTTCTAAGAAAGATATTTCGATTATCAGATGTTTGTCATATTATTCTACAACTATTCTTGCTCCTTTCAGGGGGTCCGGGACACATTAAAAAACTATATATACAGTGAAACTTCCATTTAACGAAGTCTCATCGTTACACTAAAAAACTTCGTTATGAAGAAAATTCGTTAAATAGAAATCAACTTAAACTCATGAAAATTTTCCTTCAGATATGACAAACAGGTATCGGATTCAGAAGCATTTGATTCAGTTTCAATTATGAAGCATGTTTCATTATGAATTATGTTTTTTACAAAACAGTTGTGTACGGTCGAAGAAATCACGTCACATTCCCAAACCGAGGCTAACGAAAAAGAAAGGCTACCGCGGTGCTTTACCCGTATCTTTTTTTACAGACCGCGGGAGTCACGTGATGCTCGAATCCACCAATTGAGGTGTACGAAAAGAGCACACGTCACTCTAGCGGTCTGTAAAAAAAGATAAGCGGAATGCACCGCGGTAACCCGTCTTTTTCGCTAGCCTCGCCCAAACTTTGGCTCAAGCTTTCAGCAGCTCTGATACACAGGTCCTCAAACTAATGTTTTCCCTACATTGTTTTTTTTTATTATAATGTATTTCAAGATTTTTTATTATTCCTTAGTACTGAAGTTTAGAAGTTGTATTGGCAGGAACACAAATAACTTTGATGTTCTTTGGTTTGCATTTTAAAGCACATTCTGGTGGATTCACAGAAGCAATTGTCTACCTGCAATGGAAAGCCAGATTGGTAACTGTCTGACTTTAATTGATACTTTTTGCTTCAATGCAGCTGACGCCATTGCGTCACTGCATCTTTTATATCATTGAATGCAAAAAGGGGTTTTTGACTTACCCCAGCTGTCAGCGCTGGAGTCTCGGTGTGAGAGAGTAATGATAACAAGTATTTTTCTTAGTGTGAAAAAAATTGTTTTATTTAGTCCCAAGCAGAATGAAAATTATTAAAATGTGTTATTTTCCATACAATCCGCTGAAATAAATTCGCATATCCATCGCAACAGCAACCTCTTAGTTTGAATTCTGTACAAGTACAAAAGTGGAATAAACTTCGTTATATAGAATACATTTTTCGTAATATGGAGATTATTTATATGTTTATGGTGTTCAAAGTCAAAGTTCTGCAGAAAATTTCGTTAAGTAGAAAACTTCGTTAAAGGGAAGTTCTACTGTATATTTATTGAGTTAAAATTTTGAATTTTTTTTGTGATGGTTAACCATATCATTTGTAAACGAAATCACATGATAAAACTTCTCATAACTTTTTAAAAGAATTTTTAAATATAAAACTTATTTAAAAAGTGTGGTAATTTAAAATCGGTATAACGCGAAATATTATTTGTAGAATTTCAATTTTTTTTCATTTAAATAGACAGAAATATATAAATTTTAATTTTGATTCAGCATTTTGAAAAATATTAATTTAAAAAAATAATAAAAATATTTAAAGTAAAAACTTTAAAAAAAATGATGTAACTTAAAAAAAAGAAACTCATATTTTCAAAAGTAAATATTCTTTTCAAATTTGCTGAATCAAAATTAAAGTAAAATATCTGAAAAAGACATGTTCCAAGTTTGAACCATTTATCTTTTACTGTTTTTGACTTATAAAGATTTAAAGACGAGAATGCGTGAAAGAACACATCATGCAGAAAAACGCAAAAACTTTTCCATGACAAACACTACTTGAAAGCTAGATTTTTAAAACAAAAAATAATATATCCTGCTCTATTTAAGATAGAAACATGATTTAAACGTCATTTTAAGCGGATAAAAACAGAGAATTTTTTAATACCATAAAATATTTTTCAAAAATTTGAAGATTTTTGTGTCCCGGAACCCCTTAAGCTAAAAAATTCAGAAATTATTTTTTTTCACTTGGCAGTATATCTTCTTTAGCACAGAAAAAAAACTTTAAATCTACAAAATTACGAGGGTCGATCCAGAAATAAGGTTTCCAAAGAGCTCCAGCCGCACGGGAAGGTGCGAGGCGAAATACGGCAAGGGCGCTGTGTGCGGCTGTCCCTGCACTCACGATTCCCCCAGTCGCACTTCGCTGCGCCGCTCATTCTTGGCTAAGCAGCCGTCCAAGATGGAGGTTCCCATTGTTGATCCCGCCAAGTGCGAGATTCGTTCCGTAATTAGCTTTTTGCACGCCAAAGGAACTCCGCCCGTCCAGAACCGCCAGGGAAGACGACTGACAGGCGAGTGTAACGCTGCTTCACAACAACGCCCGACCTCACGTCTCCCGTTAAACCCAGGAACTTTTGACACAATTTGGGTGGACTGTCATGCCCCACCCACCTTACAGTCCTGACCTCGCACCTAGTGATTAATACTTGTTCCCCAAATTAAAGGAACACTTGGGTGGCCAACGCTTCCGAAGCGACGATGACGTCAAAGAAGATGTGAAACGTTTCCTCAACGGTTTGGCGGCGGAGTTCTACGACATTGGGATACATAAATTGGAGCACCGTCTACAAAAATGCGTAGAAAAAGATGGCGATTATGTAAAGAAATAGAGCAAACTTTCTTCTTTCCAACGAAGTAAATTTCTATGAGAATAAACAATGATGTCTATTTGTAAATGTGATGAGAACCTTATTTCTGGATCGACCCTCGTATTTATAAACATAATAGTCCGGAAGGTAGCGCCCCATTTTTGCAACTAAATTTAGTGTCTATGATTTTTGTATGTATGATAGATAATAGGTACAGATAACGAATCTGTCAGGCAGTTGGCATACTGCCGGGAGTGATGCCAAAGCAACATCGCACAGTCCATTGTAATATGAATGGTACTGATAATTACCGCCGAGTCAGAGTAACTTACGTAATACATTTGCCATTCATTTTGCTCTTCAACGGACAAGATTCCAAAAATGTGACGCATAACCAGAAGTGCAAAAATCTAGGCGCCAATGAGCCGATTCCCGCCACTAAATTTTTAGTATCATTCGCCTAATAAGAATACTGATAAAATTTAAGCGAAGTTTACTAATAAAATTTGACGAAGAATACTAATAAAATTTAGTGGTGGGAATCAGTCCATTGGCGCCTAGATTTTTGCACCCTTGCGCATAACCCTTTGCTACAACATTCGAAATAGAGAAGAAAGAACACTTTGACAAGGAACACTAACAAAGTGATAAACAAATTCCTAACCTCGTACTATTGTTATACCAAAGAAAGATCTATAAACATATGCATCAACCCAATAAAATGAAATATTGTAAAAATAGAATGCATACAGTTCTTTATTTCGCCTTCTATTAAAAAAGATGGAGATTCTATAGATGCATTCAAATACACAGAAAAGTTACGTTGTGTGCCTCTATGAAAATTTCGGAAAGTTTGTCTTCAATTTCGATTATTGATTATTATTATTATTACTGCAGAGTTCACACGTGTATGGTTTTTATCCAGTGTTAATTGGGCGAAACTTTTTCTAGAGTACCTGAATCTCCAAAACTTTTATCATACCCGTACAGTTCACATGAAAACGATTTCTCCATTGAGTGTTTTCAACAAAATTTGTTCAGAGCTTGCAGTAAAAGATTTACTGCAAGGCAAGTGTCACATACTTTCAGTTTTTCTCACGAGTGGTTCTGTTGATCTGCCACCGATTGGCTCTCCAGAGAGTAACTTTGTGTCGTATGGTATTTCTGAAGATGGATCTTTAAGCTCGAATTCTGATTAAATCTTTTATCGCACAGTTCACATGCATAAGGTTTTTCACCAGTGTGAATTAGGCGATGTGTTTTCAGATTCCCTAAAAATGCAAATCTTTTATCACATATTTCACATGAAAACGGTTTCTCTCCGGTGTGTTTTCGGCTATGAATGTTTAGATTTTGCATTAAAGTGAATCCTTTATTACAAACCTCACAAACATATGGTTTCTCTCCAGTGTGTATTCGGCGATGTATGTTCAAAATTCGCCTTTGAGCGAATTCTTTATTACAAAAGTCACATGATAAAGGTTTTTTTCCGGCATGAATCCGAAGATGAATCGACAGATCTTTCGCAAATAAAAATTCTTTGCTACAAATTTTACATTTAATAGCTCTTTCTCCAGTATGAATTTGCAAATGTCTCATCAAACCATTTTTGCTTGAAAAGTTTTTATTACATACATCGCAAGTGCAAGTTCTTTCATTGGTATGACTTAGTATGTGATATTTCAACGAACACATGTCAGTATAACTTTTAGTACATATTTCACACACGAACGGTTTTTCTCCGGTATGGACTTTACGGCGATGATTTCCTAAATGACTCTCTTCTGAAAATCTACTATCGCATATTTCACATACATGCGGTTTTTCATGAGTACGAAGATGTCTTCTTAAATTATAAGCACGCGAAAAGATTTTGTCACAGATTTGACAAATGCAGGATTTTAGTGTTTTCTGTACTCGTCGATGGTCTTCCAAAATGGGCTGAGTTGTGAATTTTTGACCACTGTCTTCAGATGAGAAAGTTTCAATTTCTGCATGTGTTTCATGTTCTTTTAAATTATTCATTATTTCTAATTTTAATGAAACAACTCACAAAATGTAGCTGTAGAAGTCTTTTGGTGCTTTTTCTGTTATTCGGAGACTAAAAAAAATTTCTCAAATATGATTTTCACTAAAGATCGCCGATGATTTTAGTCTTAATCTTATAAGCTTTAATTTTTTTATGTTTTTTTTTTTTTTCTATCAAAGGCCTTTAGATTCATACAATTGTTTTGTTTATTTGTAACAATTTTTCTTTCAGTACAGTAAACTGTGGCTCGTGTGCAGTAAATGACGGAGTTCAAAATATTTCTGTGAAAATCTGAATAACCTTTTGAATTTTTGTCAGCTTTTTTTATAAATAAATGGTCACTTTTAGATGAGTTTCGGGTTTTTCTGCATGACTCATTAAAGATTCTTTATGAAACAGAATATGTAAAACAAATGATCTATAACAAGGAATTTGTTTATACTTTTTTACATTACATTGATAGAAAAAACATTCGAAATATAATTTTTACGATACCTTTTCACGATCCAAAACCCTTTTAAAAAAATAACTCACAGCGAAACAACTTTTCTCTAATATGACTGATTTCCCACTTGCCTCAACTTTATGAGGCTTTTTTTTCCCTGTTTAATATATTCAGCATACATTAATCTTTTGCAATAAGAATTTAACCAGTGACTTATCAAATAACGCTATTCTAAAATCCTTCATACGATGCTTAAAAATATTGTATTGATAATTATCACACGGTTGTTCATGATTACACTACGATTATCTTTAAAAATTTTCTAAAGAAATTATGTAGCTTGTTTCATTGCTTACAGATTTACTTCACGTGCAGTTTCTATACATATATGTCTTCCGAGAACAAATTTATGTCTGAGTAATGCTTATGGATCCCTTTTTTGTCGCTAAAATCGCTGATACTTATGCTTAAAAAAACCCATTTGTTTTGTTATTATATGACAACTGATGATTAAACTGTGATTCTTTTGATAATTTTGTTACAAAACTACGTACAGCTAATTTCAAATTTACAAACTTATTACATGTGCAATTAACATGCGTATTATTTTGTCAAATAATAATATTATATCAAGCTTACCGACACTACTTTTCAAAAATCTTTGACATGTTTTAAAAATTGATGAAATATGAATTTCATTCTTAGAGGCCTATTACGTATACAGGGAATCAACGTGACTATTTTTCAGGCAAGGAGATTTTCCGCATGCATTACCTGCAAATAAAAAAGAATATTATGAGACTTTGAATACAGTACATGTAAAATAAATAAACAACAATAAAGGTTCTAATTTCAGTTGGAATCAATGCAAGGAAACAAAAGAGAAAAAACTAATTTACAGTAGAACCTAGATGTAACAATTGCAAAGGGTCTCTTGAAAATTATCGTTAAATCGGCGTTATCTTTAAATCGAGGAAGGCAGTAGATATACCAAAATTACACAAAAGTTGGATAGTTAATTTTGAAAATTTTATTAACCAGCACTATTTAATTATGTGTTCCTTTCAATGCAATAAATATTCAAAAAACAATTTATTGACAATTTCTTTACTTTTTTTCGTTAAACATGTGATTTTTTCATTTGTTGCAAAAGTATTTTAAAGTATATATTCATAACCTTGGTATATATTCAACCATATCAAATACCCACTGAACATACTAAAATTCTTCAAACAGCTTGTTGTATTTTCCTTTCGTTCAATAAGTAATCAATGTAAAGTTAAAAAAAATGCAATTCTCATTACTGAAACAGTGTTTAAAATATTGGGAAGTCATAGAAATTATCGATAAATTGGATTCATAAAGCATAGAAATAAGTATAGATAAATTCGCACAATTAAAATTTATCGTTAAATTGAGCCCATCGTTAAATCGAGTATTGTTAAATCGGGGTTATACTGTAATTTGGTTAATGAAAAGTTATTTATGTATGAAATGTATCATTTTGCCATAAGGTAGTATATACATATTAAAACTGCATCTACCACTTTAAAGTTCAATCGCAACATTATTATTCTTATTTCTGACATACTCAAGTTTAACAAGTAAATAATGCAACCTAGTGATCAATAGAAACTTCAAACTACATTTTCTTGATTGCTATCTCAGCTGAATATATATAAAAAAAAATGCCCAGTTAAACTGATGGCATTGGGCTCAAATGCTATTTACACTAATTGTTCTTATTTCAAAGAATAATGCCCCTCGAAAGATAAAGAAATCGACAATAAATTAAGGGGGATTACCCCCACCCCCCACACCGTTTTACTTAACCAATGAACCCCAAAACTAATCAAGCAAGCGCCTTATCACAATGAACCTATATACAAAATTTGAAGCAAATCGGATAATTTCGCATGAAAAATCCATTTATCTAAATTAAGGTGATTTAGGATTAGGTCCCCGTTTCCCCCTTTATACTTAACTAATGAAGCCCCAAAATTAATCAGGGAAGCGCCTTATCACAATGAACCTACATACCAAATTGGAAGCAAATCGGATATTTCTATCATTTTATCGCGTTACGTACATACAGAACCTGCTCTCAGGCTTTCATAGCCTGTGAGCTAAAAATTGAACACTATACACTTACTCATACAGTAAATGCATGAGGCATTGCAATACAAAATATCTAATTTATATAAGATTTTAAACATTATTTTGAATACGGCTTTTATAAGGAATAAATCTAACTTCGAATAAAGGTGGATCGACTGGATATGCATGGAGCAAGAGGAATTCTCTCTCGCGACTGTATAATTTCTCCAGTAGAGTTGTTAGCACAAATCATAATTTGTTTAAAAAGATCAAAACAGTATATCTCATCAAAAAGTCACCTGTAAAAAATGCAGCCAAGTCTCGTAACTCATTTACCGTAAAAAGTACTGAGATCGTATAAAGCCAAGTTTAACTATCTTAATAACTCTGAAATTTTCATTCACAAATCCCTCCTAGTCTCTACATCTTAAGTTAATTATTATTTTGTGACTTGGCAATTACGTAGCACGAGAATGTGATGTATATAGTTAGTCTTAATCAAATAATACTATAACATATTAAAGTGTAATAACTTCCCTGTGCGTATATAATTTGCCTTAATTAAATTATCCCATCCCATTCCATATCATAGTAAGGTGTAATAACTTCCCTGTGCTGCGTAATTGCCAAGTCACAAAATAATAATTAACTAAAGATGTAGAGACTAGGAGTGATTTGTGAATGAAAATTTCAGAGTTAATAAGATAGTTAAACTTGGCTTTATACGATCTCAGTACTTTTTACGGTAAATGAGTTACGAGACTTGGCTGCATTTTTTACAGGTGACTTTTTGATGAGATTTAACTTCTTTTTGTAAGTAATCCTCCTTTTCTTGATTTTGGGTTCTTTTTGGGGATCATCCACTGATTTTCACTAAGCCCACACTCTGTCCCTATTATTTACAGGTATCAAAAATTGGAAGCTTTAGTTTCGTTTGCAAAGTACTGTAGATAAAAAGAGATTTCAGGTTCCTAGGCAAGCACTAAGTTATGGGAGAGGGAGTGTCAAAAGAACTCTCAATTGCTTCCAGGATAGGTGCTATCCATATGAGATATTACTCGCAGCCCTAGATACTTGATATTTAACATAAAAGAACTTTTTAGTATAAAAAGAAAGCCAAAATTAAAATTTCAGGAAATTTCCAATAAATCAAACTATATTACTTTTTTCGATGTTTTTTTTTAGTCTTTTTTTTTATTATTTACGGATTTTTTAATTTTTCCTTACTTTGTGTACTAAACCCTGCCTTTCTGCCAAATGTCAAGCTTCTAGGGATTACAAAATCGAATTATTTTCAAATTTTCAACTTTTTATAAATTTACTGATTTTTCGATTTTAATTCTAAGTTACCTGATTGTCATGCCAGTATAGTAATTCTTTGATCCGTCTTCTTAGGATCATTTAGGTTCAATTTAGAGATAAATCAAGTGAATCTTAGAGTCACCATGATTTTATTTAGAAAGGACTATCAAGCCATAACCAGCCAGTAATGTCGGCAGGGAGGGGGAGCTGTGAAAATTTTTGTGGGGCCAGCATCATTTAACAATCCATATTTCATATGCGAAGTAAATAGAGTATAACCTGTGAAAGAAAAAAAAAACTGTCTATAAAGAAATCGCCTATAACGTAGCCAGTCTATAGCGGAACTTTTCTATAACGAAATTCGTAAACGAAAGAAAAGAAAACCATATTCCGGGGGAAATAACATAAAACAATTAGGGGCGTTGTACTAGCTAATAGGACAATTATCTTAAAACTGATGTTTCTAGCAGTACAAAATCAAATTGTTTTCGAATTTTCGATTTTTTAAAGATATTTCGATTTTATTTTCGAATTTAACGAATTTTTTAATTGTCCCTTTTATTGAATAGTAAATACTACCTTTACACCCTTTAACCTTACCTTTACATCTTACCTTTTAAGTTTTAAGTTTCTAAGACTACATGATAAAATTATTTTCAATTTTTGATTTTTTCGAATTTTTTTTATAATTTTCTGGATTTTTTATTGTTTTCTTATTTTGTATCCTTTATTACAAATTTCAAATTTCTAGCGCTACAAAATCGAATTATTTTGAAATTTCCGATCTTTTTCGAGTTTTTTATTCTATTTTCGAATTTATTGTGTTTTAATTTTTCCTTTTTCTGTATCCTAAACAATAAGTTTACGCCGAATTTTAAGTTCTAAAGCTACAAAATCGATTTTATTTCAATTTTTCGAATTTTTAAATTTTTTTTAAATTTTCCGGATTTTTAAATTTTTTCTTATTTTGCATCTTAAATAATACCTTTATTCCGAATTCCAAGTTTCTAGCGCAACAAAATCGGATTATTTGAAATTTTTCGTTTTTTTCGATTTTTTTTATTTTATTTTCGATTTTTTTTTTTTTTGGGGGGGGGGGGGGGTTTGATGTTTTCTTTTTCTGAATTCTAAACACTACCTTTACACCAAATTTTCAGTTTCTAAGACTACGAGATCATATTATTTTCAATTTCTCACTTTTTCTTTTTCTTTTCCTTTCTTTCTTTCTTTTCTTTTCTTTTTTTTTTTTTTTTTTTTTTTAATTTTTGAAATTTTCGATTTTTTTTTTCGAATTATCCATATTTTTTAATGTTTCCTTATTTAGTATCTCAAATATTACCTGTATTCCGAATTTCAAGTTTGTAGCGCTATGAAATCGAATTATTTTCAAATTTTCCTTATTTTTCGATTTTTCCGATTTTTTTACTTTATTTTCGATTTTTCCGATTTTTTTACTATATTTTCGATTTTTCCAAATTTTTTATTTTATATTCGAATTTTATTGCGTTTTTTATTTTAACTTATTCTGAATCCTAAACACTATCTTTACTGCGAATTTTAAGTTTCTAAGGCTAAAAGATTATTTTAATTATTTCATTTTTTTTTCGAATTTTTCGAATTTTTGAATTTTTTTTTCGAATTTTCCGGATTTTTTAATTTATCCTTAGTTTGCATCCTAAATGCTACCTTTATTCCGAATTCCAAGTTTCTAGCGCAACAAAATCGGATTATTTGAAAATTTTCGATTTTTTTCGATTTTTTCGATTTTTTAATTTAATTTTCGATTTTTATTGTGTTTTCGATGTCTTCTTTTTCTGAATTCTAAACACTACCTTCACACCAAATTTTAAGTTTTTAAGACTACAAGATCGTGTTATTTTCAATTTTCAATTTTGTTCGAATTTGTTGAATTTTCGAATGCTTTTTTTTTTTTTTTTTTAATTTTCCGAATTGTATAATTTTTCCTTTCTTTGTATCTGAAACACTAGCTTTATTCCAAATTTGAAGTTTCTATGGCTGCGGGATCTACCCAATCTTTTCCATGACGCGAGAATGAGTGAGTGTGTGAGTGACAAAAAATCGAAACTTTGAGTTCATATATCGTCTGCACTAATTTATGGGTATTTTTCGAATTATCCATATTTTTTAATTTTTTCTTATTTAGTATCTTAAATATTACCTTTATTCCAAATTTCAAGTTTATAGCGCTATAAAATCGAATTATTTTCAAATTTTCCTTATTTTTCGATTTTTTCGATTTTTTTTTATTTTTTTATTTTTTTTTCGAATTTTATTGCGTTTTTTATTTTAACCTATTCTGAATCCTAAACACTATCTTTACCGCGAATTTTAAGTTTCTAAGGCTAAAAGATCAAATTATTTTATTTTTTCAACTTTTTTTCGAATTTTTCAAATTTTTGAAATTTTTTTTCGAATTTTCCGGAATTTTTAATTTTTTCTTATTTTGCATCCTAAATACTACCTTTATTCCGAATTCCAAGTTTCTAGCGCAACAAAATCGGATTATTTGAAATTTTTTCATTTTTTTCGATTTTTCGATTTTTTCAATTTTGCCTTCGATTTTTTTGGTGTTTTTGATGTTTTCTTTTTCTGGATACTAAACACTACCTTCATACCGAATCTTAAGTTTCTAAGACTACAAGATCGTATTATTTTGAATTCTCAATTTTGATGGAATTTGTTGAATTTTCGAATGTTTTTTTTTCGAATTTTCGGATTTTATAATTTTTCCTTTCTTTGTATCCTAAACACTACCTTTTTTCCAAATGTCAAGTTTCTAGAGCTATGGGATCTACCTAATCTTTTTGATGACGCGTGAACGAGTGAGTGAGTGAGTGACAAAAAATCGAATGTTTGAGTTCATATATCGTCTGAACTAGAAAAGACAGAAAGTTGTAATTTTAAATTTTGATCCTGTGTGCCAAATACTCTAGAAAAACGAAGTTTCAAATTTTTGGGATACTCCAGCGCGGAGATATGGGGGGGGTCAAAAGTGCCCTGAGTTGCTTCCAGAAAAGTATGCTTACGGCTGTCCTCTCTCGACTTGGCGGAGGCACTGCCGTGCCTCCAGATCCGGGGAAAATAACACAAAACAATAACGGAAGGTGTACTAGCTAATAGGACAATTATCTTAAAATCTATCTAAAACAAACTATCCCCATCCTGTGGGATTTGTTTTTCAATGTTTTACTTTATTTAATGCAAAACATAGATTGCATCCGACAACTCATAAAAAAGTCCTCCGGCCTGTACCGGCAGGAAAAGGTAGCTTTCCTATATCTTCGTTTTAAAATTTTAGCTAATGTTACTCGAAAACAGCAAGTTAAAATGCAAAGAAACCGTTTACAAAAGATTCGTTTACACTGAATTTGAATAAGAAATTTGCCAAATTAGTGAGCTATAGCCAAGTTGGCTTCATTTATGAAGACTTATTTTTGTCGCCAAATTTGGCGAGATTTCGCCAATTGTCGCCAAGTTTGGCGAGAATTTAGCGCTAATGGATATGAATATATAGTTTTATGCGTATGATTGGGAAAATGATTACAACAATGAAAGAAAATAATTTGCGAGAAATCGCGTTCACTAAAACTTATAAATTTATATTAAAATCATTAAAATTACAGACATTACAATACACTTTCATAAAACATTAAAAACATATTAAAATTGGACGTTTCGGATTTACATGGAAAATCCCTCTTCAACAACAACATTTCACTTAGCGTAAATCATAGTTCAAAAATATCAACAAATAGAAAATGCAACGTATCAAAATTTCGAAGTCAAAGTTACAGTTATAATAACACGGAGTATTCATTCGGGATTGCACCTGCTTGACCATTATTGACCATAAATTTATCGTTGGTTTTTTGTAATCTGCTGTTTTGTTTCAAAATGTCAGCCACCCTAGAATTTCAAACTGCTCTATCTCAGCCAATTTTTAAGATAGAGGTAAAACAAAAAATGCTCTGGAATCCTTGTATCAAGTCCTAACACCTAATTAAAAAATAAACTTGATTTTTTAACTGTTTTGTATATTTATTTTAGTTTTAAAATTTTCCGTGGCCGCCATCTTGAAACAAGATGGCGGACGAAGCTGGCCAACGAACTCGGTCGAGGCATTGGTGAGCTTAATACACACAATTAGTTTCATCCAAATTAATTTATAAATACGAGCGTTATCGTATCAAATTATTTTCATTTTTTCACTTTTTTCGAATTTTTTTTTTTTTCGAATTTTCTGGATTTTTTTAATTTTCCTTTTTCTGTATCCTAAATACTACCTTTATTCCTAATTTGAATTTTCTACCGCAACAAAATCGGATTGTCTTCAAATTTTCGGTTTTTTTCAATTTCTTCGATTTTTTCAATTTTGCTTTCGATTTTTTTGGTGTTTTTGATGTTTTCTTTTTCTGGATGTTAAACACTACCTTCACACCAAATCTTAAGTTTCCAGGACTACAAGATCGTATTATTTTCAATTTTCAATTTTGATGGAATTTGTTGAATTTTCGAATGTTTTTTTTTTTTCGAATTTTCTGGATTTTATAATTTTTCCTTTCTTTGTATCCTAAACACTACCTTTTTTCCAAATGTCAAGTTTCTGGGGCTACGGGATCTACCCAATCTTTTTGATGACGCGTGAACGAGTGAATAAGAAGTGACAAAAAATCGAATGTTTGAGTTTATATATCGCCTGAACTAGAAAAGACAGACAGTTGTAATTTTAAATTTTGGTCCTGTGGGCCAAATACTCTCTATAATTGAAGTTTAAAATTTTTGGGATACTCCAGCGCGGAGATATGGGGGGGTCAAAAGTGCCCTGAGTTGCTTCCAGAAAAGTATGCTTACGGCTGTCCTCTCTCGACTTGGCGGAGGCACTGCCGTGCCTCCAGATCTTTTAAAATGAGATTTGTAATTACAGTCATTTTTTTAACTCAACTTGGTTTTTGTATGTAAAGATGTAATTTTGCAATCGATTTTCAACTCATTTCTTGAAATGCTAGAATTTTAAAAACTAGTAAATCTACAGATCAGGAGCCTCAACGTCAGCTCTGAAAGTCAATGTTTTTTAAACTCACTTTTCATAATATTTAATATCTTACAATCCGCAAATTAAATTATTTAAATTACTACATATATATTTATATGCATATAAAATAATTCGAAGGTTTCAGAACTTAAACGTTAAATTAAACACGGTTTATGCAATAATATTCTGACATTCTTATGAATTTCTTATTCTATTTTTTAGATTAAAAAAAATACATTTCTTCAGGGGGTGGGGGGGCTCAACCCCACTGAACCCTGCGTAATCTTATTAAATTTTTATTCGTGATTTCCTATTATTTGTGTGAATGATTCTAGTATATCTTCCATTTCGTTCTGCACAGTGGTTTTATTACGATAAGAAAAATTTTTAAAATAATTTCATGTTATCCTAATACCTAAATAGCAATATTTACCAATCACGAAACACTCCTATCTGATTGATACGTTGAATAATATCTCGTGTACAAAAGTAACTTATGGAAATGTAAACTGAATCTACTATATATTTCACTTATCTATTTCAAAAATCTAGTATTATTACAATTTTTGTTTCGGAAAAACAGTTTTGATGGTCATTGTACAATATTTATTTGACCTAAGTACATCCTGATCTAATTCGATGGCAATAGCATACTAAAATCTCCCCAAAATAGGCTTATTTGGAAACTTTTAAACCTATTGTGTAATCATTCATAATCGTGCCCACTGCCAATTCACTAAATAGCAACCTTGATTTGGCGCTATAATGTATTTTTTGTGATAGCATTTTATGATCTCAGTTTCCAGTAATTGTGCTATTTCAGGCTGTATGGATGCGTTTTACTACGCTAATTTCTTTAGATTAACTATCTCGTTGTACGAGACATTACATTCTATTTTTAAAATAATACTAATTTTCAACCACGAAAAATCTACATCTCTTCCAGAAAATTAATAATATCTCATATAAAACTGTTTCGGCTATCATTCTATAGTAGTTAAAAGGTAACTTGTACAAAATAAATTCTCATTTATTTCAATAAAATATTAAAATCCTCCAATAATATTTTACTTTGCGAATAAAATATTGTAGCAAAATCGTCTGAGTTACTTGAATTTTATCATTTTGATATTCTTTGAAATATGGTTGCTAGGTTACTGTTAAATTGAAAAGGAAAATAAAAATGAATGCATTTTAATATTTGCAAAAAGTGATAAAATAAATGTATTATATTATTAGAACAGATGTATAAAATTGCACCAAAAATTATACACCTAATTTAAAAAATCTGACGAATGTATAAACAAAATTTCAAATTAATTTAAATAATTTAACACCTGACTTGATAAATTTTAGCCTTCATAACTTACCGTTTAAATACATTAATCAAATGCGACATTTTATTTTCAACGACTGAAAAATTTCAAAATCGTCTAAATTCCCATAGGAAAGCATTATGATCAAAAAAGAAATGTTCTATATTTTCCGAACGAATGAACCAAATGTAACTAAAAACTATACAGCTAATTCCGGGTATCTCACCAACATACCTACCAAAAATCAAACTAATCGGATCATTTTTACGGCAGTTATCGCGGAACAGACAGACAGACAGACAAACAGACAGACAGACAGAAACCAAAAACTTTTCGGGTCTCCACAGTAAGCCTTCACTGACGTTTCGGCAATTACATTCACAGGTGTGTTTCCGATCACCATATATTTTAATATTTTTAGACCTTAATTATAAATTATAAATTAATGTATTAATTTTAAGGCATTTTCCTGTTAGCCCGCTGCAAGTGATAAATCGCCAAATATTCTTCATAGCTCGTACAATTGTATACGAGTTGAAATAACAATGGATTTAATTATGCACCAAACCATGCTCCCCAAAAGGGGTCAACTGACTGATAAACTGCAACGGGGTCATTCTCAGAAAAAAAAAAAAAAAGAAAAAAAAAAAGATTAAATTCTATTAATTTATTTCCTGATTTTCAGCTCAAATTACGTCATATATTAAAATAGTGGAAATTTTTGATAAGAAATAGCAATGACTGTTTTAATATGCTATTACTATATTCCTTAAGTAATAAATCCAAAACATTTTGATAATGACATGACCAGGGAAATGACATTTTTAACGTTAAGCCTATTTTAGAGTTAAACTATAACAATTGAAAGCTTATAGGCAGAATTGTTAAAACTTTTTTTTTTCAAATGTAATGAATAAGTATTTAGATTAGTTTAGACAGACTTATTTTAATTATGATGCAGTGAAACATGCTAATTGTGTAAGAAAATTAGATGTGCAAGATGTCTGGTGTCATGTTATCATGTATCTCCTTATTGATTGGTTGATGGCTGATTCCATCTATGAAAGTGGAAAGCAAAATTGTGCTACAATTTTAAAAAATGAAACTGTATACTTTCGATCAAATGAATAGTCAAATGCACACAACGAACCAGTGATATGTGTCACTCTTACAACCAAGACAGGTAATGTATGCTTAACTGATACATTCCATACTAGTGATAAAACTGATACATCTGAAAATTTGAAAAAATGGTTATTGCTAGTATAAAAAAATGTGAATTGGAGTTGCAATGCTCCATTCATAGGCGTAGAATTTTCAAAAATGTTGGTGGGGCTCAACTCAATATAACTGTTTTCCACACAAATACGTGTATTATGAGTTTAAAACAGATAGATTACAAATTTAATTTTTTTTAACTCTCTTTTAAAGAAATTTAAAATAATCGTATAGTGAGAAATAACTTGCAAGTTAAATAAAATGTTAAGACAATGCAAAAATTCGAATATACAGACCCATTTATAAAATGGTACACTCGCTGTTATTCGTGAATCGTTTATAACAGAATCACAATGAAAGTTATCTTTGAGTAACATGTTTTTTTCTTTTTTTCTGAATACGGATTTTTTTTTCCTATTTTTGTTTTTTACATCAAAAGTTCAAACTTTTAGCAGTTTAGTTTAATTAAAAAATAGAACATAAAGGGAAAAAGTTTACCTAATGTTGTTTATCTCTGTAACAAATGAAACGGGGGTAAAAAAAAGGCAAAACTATCTGTAAAAAATTGGCACAAAACATAAAATATTAGAAATTCAAAAAACTAAACACTTTTTGTATTAGAGAGAGTGCTGGGAAGAGCCCATTACAACTCTACGCATATGGCTCTATCTGATCAGTTGTTACAGATAATGTGTCAAATGTCACAAATATGCAGCATTTATTAAGCACCAAATGAGCATTTAATTGTTATTGCATATGGCTGCTCAGCACATGTGTTAATTTTATTTTCCAATGACATTCAAAATCAGTATCCAACATTTAACGAAAACTTGTTAGAAATGATTAAGTATTTTCGTAATAATTATTATGCAAATGTATTATATAGATCATATACAAGTGCTTTGAAAGTAGTTCTCTCTACCGAAACTCGATTGAATTCAATGAAGATGTACTCGAAGTTTACATTAAAAGTTGGGCTACTTTACTGAACACGAGCAGGGAAGACCAAGCTATGCTCGGTCAAAATTACCTTTGAGTTCAAATATCATGACCAATGATCAAAATGACCCACTAATCAAATTTTCTCGAACATGTCACTAAGCCCAATTGTCTTCTCGTGCCCGAAACCCGTAGGATATAAAATTTAATCAAAATGGTCTGAGCCGTTTTTTAGATATAATTATCTTGACCCACAGTGACCCAAAAATGACCCACTAATCGGATTTTCTCGAGCATGTAACCTAGCTCAATGATTTTCTCGTGCCCCAAAACCGTAGGATACAAAATATAGTTCAAATCGTCTGAGCCGTTTTTCAGATAAAAATAGCTTGACCCATAATAACCCATTAATCGAAATTTCTCGAACATGTGATCTAGCCCAATAGTCGTCTTGTTCCCTTAAACTGTAGGATACTGAATTTAGTTCAAATCCTCTGAGCCGTTTTTAAGATAAAAATAGCTTGACCCATAATGACCCATGACCAAAATGACCCACTAATCTAATTTTCTCGAACATGTGACCTAGTCCAAAAGTCTTCTCGTGCCCATAGGATGCAAAATTTAGTCTAAATAGTCTGAGCCGTTTTTTAGATAAAATTAGCTTGACCCACAGTGACCCAAAAATGACCCACTAATCGAATTTTCTCGAATATGTGACCTAGCCCAATGATTTTCTAGTTCCCGAAACTCGTAGGATACAAAATTTAATTATAATCGTTGGAGCCGTTATTTAGATAAAATTAACTTGACTCGCGTTGACCCCAAAATGACCCACTAATCGAATGTTCTCGAACCTGTGACCCAGCCCAATAGTCTTCTCGTGCCTTAAAATGGTAGGATACAAAACTTAGTGAGAATCGTTTGAACCGTTTTTCAGATCCAATTAGCTTGACCCTGACACATAGTGACCCAAAATGACGTACTAATCGAATTTTCTCGAACAGGTAATCTAGCCCAATGGTTTTCTGGTTCCCCGAAACGGTAGGATACAAAATTTCGTCAAAATTGTTAGAGCCGTTTTTAAGATAAAATTTACACACATATATATATACATATATATTATGAGGCTTGAGCTAGGAAATCCCATATAATCCTATGGGATTTTCTCCTCAATTAATCAAATACTGCAACTTTTTGAGTTTTCACGATATTTCACTGGTCTTTTCATATGAGTTGTCCTATAGTATTGTATTGACGATCAAATCATAAAAAAAAAAAAAAAAAAAAAAAAAAAAAAAAAATCTTTGCTGTAGGTCGTGCATGCGCATTTAAAATTCCTTTCATACAAATACCCATATCTCATTAAATATTCAACATATTAATATTTTAATGCAGTATACTATTTTATAATTTTTTCGAAAGCGGTGTTAAATTCGGTTGAAAACTCTGCATAATATTGAAAAAAAAAAAAAAAAACTTTTGAATTTTAGAGAGAAACGTTAACATTTTGACGAATATATGTGTTATGCTTACACAAATCCACACAGATGTTGAACAGGACCTACATAGTCATTTGCTACAGTGACAGACCATTTTTAGTATTTTCTGTTGCTTGGGTGGTCGAAAATATTATTTTATTATTAAAATTATTATTGCCCCATCCTAATTGTTCTTCACTGAAAAACATGAAGTCAAACATGTTCTTTACATCCTCAACGTTCAAGGGCATTTCCTTACGAGTTTCAGTAGCTATTCGACGAAACGTCTGAAATTGGTCACTGCCCCTTAATTTCTGGGCATCAGTGTAGTATCACACACAGGAATTTTTTGTCGACCCTCAAAAAAATTGTTATAAATAAAATTGCAATGACAGGCAAAATCATGTCAGATTAGCTACCTTTATTTAATGAAAGTTGAAATTACTTTTGAAGAATAAAGAATTTTTTTAAAAATATAAGGGAGCTCTATGTGGAAAATAATGGAAATATCAATTTTACACCTTTTTGCTTAAAATTAATTTAAATACACATTCGTATTTTTTTATTATTATTATTTAATATTTTTCTTTTTAATAACTTAAATAACAAAAATAATAATTTTGAATATTTAATAATTAAGTTTTAATAAGTTTTTTCTGGGAGATTTTATTACCATTTGTTGACATTTTAAACAAATGCCACCAAAAAGGAAGTAAATAAAGAAAAATAAATTTGTAGTACACCACACTATAGATGCTAACATTTCGGTGTCCTTCCAAACTCAATTCAAACATGTTTTTAACCAGACATTTTAGTTTAAAAATGAAATCTCATAAAAGGTAAAGATATAGTTCCTTAAATACATTTTCTGATTTAAAACATTAGGTGTCAGAAATAACTTGTGTCA
The DNA here is from genome assembly GCA_963931845.1 of Maratus michaelseni. Classification (NCBI taxonomy): domain Eukaryota; kingdom Metazoa; phylum Arthropoda; class Arachnida; order Araneae; family Salticidae; genus Maratus; species Maratus michaelseni. Next base: position 156,034,445 of record OZ007600.1, on the reverse strand, counting down.
GAAAACTCCAGAAAAATACCGAAATGTCGGCATCTATGCATAACACCTTCTACCCATAGTGTCGTAAGTTTGGAAATTGACTCTCAAATTTTAAGAGAGTGCCGGGAATGGATTTTTAATATTTGAATGGATTAAACCAAACAAATCATGAGAATTTCAAATCAACTAACAAACTATATCCCAAATAAAAAAACGAAATTACTGTTTAAGAGTAATTTTTTTAATTTAAAATTCTACATCTACAATTAAACAAAGATACAAAGATATAAACAAAAATAAAAAAGAAATATCAATTTACTATCATTTATTTGCTAAGTATCATATACATTAAATTCATGAAAATATCAGGTTGTTTCAGAAGTTCATAGAAAATGTGTTTCTTTAAAAGTGATTCTAAAAAAATAAATAAATGAAAATAAAAATATTTCTTTTTCGAATTATTCACAGGTGGCACAAACATTTTCAGCTGGCATATCTGCCTTTATTTAAACATATTTTAAGTATTATACTTCTATTTTAATTTCTTGTCAAATGATCTATTTATTGTTCAGCTACTGTCAAAGCTATATATTTTTTTCATCGATTCAGTAGTTTCCAAGAAAAAAAGTTCAATATCAGCTGTTTTTCATGTTATTCTGCAACTACTCTTGATCTTTTAAACTCCAAAAATAGAAAATGTTCTTTTTTTCCCACTTGGCACTTTACATCTTCTTTAACATACAGAAAGAACAGAATCTTCAAATATACAAAATTATTTATAAACATAATAGTCCGAAAGCAGCGTTACATTTATTGAACTAATTTTAGCGTTTATGATTTTTCCATGTATGATAGCTAGGAAGTACAGATATCGAACCTGTCACGCAGTGGCGCAAAAGCGGGAATGATGCAAGAGCAACATAGCAATGTAAAATGAACACTACAGATGATGATCCCCAGAGTCAGGATGAGTAACATTCGTAATAAGTTTGTCATTCATTTTGCTCTGGAGCAGACTGTGCGATGTTGCTATTTCAAAAATGTGACACATCATCCTTGATTATAATTTCCAGATAATTTTCTAGAGTACCTGAATCTCCAAAACTTTTATCATTCTCGTACTGTTCACATGGAAACGATTTCTAATTTTTGTGTTTTCAATAAAGCCTGGTCTAGATCACAGTAAAGTGAATTCTTTATAGCAAATTTCACATACATATGTCCCCCCCCCCAGTGAGTGGTTTTACTGATGTACTACCAACTGGCGCTTCTGAGTGTAACTTTCATCATGTATGATATTTCAGAAAATGTCTCCTCAAGTTGGATTTAAGATTAAATGCTTTATCGCACAGTTCACATGCATACGGTTTTTCACCAGTGTGAATTCGCCGATGGCCTTTCAGGTCACTTAAACGCCCAAATCTTTTATCACATATTTCACATGGAAACGCTTTCTCTCCAGTGTGTGTTCGCTGATGATCGTTCAGAGAATGCATTGAAGTAAATTCTTTATTACATATGTCACAAACATATGGTTTTTCTCCAGTGTGTATTAGCAAATGTCTTTTCAGACTGGACATATAGCTGAATTCTTTACTACAAAAATCACATGATAAAGGTTTTTTTCCGGCATGAATCCGAAGATGAATCGACAGATCTGTCGCAAATAAAAATTCTTTGCTACAAATCTTACATTTATTAGTTCTTTCTCCAGTATGAAGTTGCAAATGTCTCATCAAACATTCTTTGCTTGAAAAGTTTTTATTACATACTTCACATGCGGAAGTTCTTCCATTGGTATGACTTCGTATGTGATAGTTGAACGACGCCACGTCTGTATAACTTTTAGTACATATATCACACACGAACGGTTTTTCTCCGGTATGGAATTTACGACGATGATTTCCTAAAAGACTCTTTTTTGAAAATCTACTATCGCATATTTCACATACATGCGGTTTTTCATGAGTTAAAAGATGTTTTCTTAAACTGCCAACATTCGAAAGTATTTTGTCACAGATTTGACAAATGCAGGATTTTAGTTTTTTCTGTACTCGTCGGTGGTCTTCCACAATTGGCTGAGTTGCGAAGTTTTCACCACAGGCTTCAGATGGGAATAGTTCAATTTTTACATGCGTTTCCTGTTCTTTGAAATCATTCATTATTTAAAATTTTATGAAACAACTCACTTACAAAATGTAGCTGTAGATGTCTTTTGGTGCTTTTTCTGTTATTCTGAGACTAAAAAAAAAATCTCAAAGGTGATTTTCACTACAGATCGCAGATGATTTTAATATTAATCTTATAATCTTTATTTTTTTTATCTGTGAATTTTTAAAAAATCTAATTCAAATCAAACGTTTTTAGACTCACGCAACTGTTTTGTTTATTTGATAATAGTTTTTCTTTCAGTACAGTAAACTGTGGGTAGTATACATTCAATGATGGAGTTCTAAATATTTTTCTGTAAATCTAAATAATAGTTTGAATTTTTTACAGATTTTTTACAAATAAATCGTCATTATTACATGAGTTTCATGTTCTTCCAAATGATTCATTATTAAAGATACTTTATGTAAGAGCATATGTAAAATAAAAGATCTTCATCAAGAAAAATTTTATACCTTTTTACCTTACACTGATAGCAAACACAATATACACAATCTTTTTACAATACCTTTTCACGATCAAAAACTTTTTAAAAAATAACTCACAGCGAAACAACTTTATTCTAATATAACTGATTTTCCACATAGCTCAACTTTAGGAGTCTATTTTTTAATTTTAATATATTCAGCATACATTATCTTATGCAATAAGAATTTTATCAGAGACTTATCAAATAACGCTATTCTAAAATCTTTCATATGATACTTAAAAATTTTGTATTAATAATTATCACACAGTTGTTACAATAGTTACAATATGATTGTTGATTACAATATGATTCTCATTAGAATTTTGCTTAAGAAATGATGTAGCTTGTTTCAAGCTTACAGATTTATATCACGCACAGTTTCTATACGTATATTTCTTCCGACAGCAAATTTACTTCTGAGTAATGCTTATGGATCACTTTTTTGTAGCTAAAATCGCTCGCTGATATTATGCTTTAAAAAAGTATTTCTTTTATTATTATATGACAACTGATGACTACACTTTGATTCTTTTAATAATTTTCTTACAAAAATACGTATAGCTAATTTCAAATTTACAGATTTATTGCATGTGCAATTAACATGTATATTATTTTGTCGAATAATATTATAGCAAGCATACAGACACCATTCAAAAATCTTTGACATGATGTTTTAAAAACTGATGAATTATGAATTTCATTCTTAGAGGCCTGTTACATATACAGGGAATCAACATGACTATTTTTCAGGCAAGCAGATTTTCTGCATATATTACCTGCAGAAGAAAAAGATTATTATGAGACTTTTAACAAAGTATATGTAAATGTAAAATAAATAAACAACAATAAAGGTTGTAACTTCAGTTGAAATCAATGTAAAGAAAAAAAAGAGAAAAAACTTATTTATAGTAGAACTTAGATTTAATGATTGCAAAGGGTCTCTTGAAAATGTAACAATATTTTGTATATTGTTATATCACATTTTTCTCAAAAATTGTTTTATTTTCGGATAAAGGTGCATGAGACATTCAGATTCTAATTATTTGTGAAGATTATGAAACGCAATTTTTTTTTTTTATTATTTAACATTTTTATATTTAAGAATTTAAATAATGATAATACTATTTTTGAATAGCTAATAATTAACGTTAATTTCTGGAAGAGTTTAATACTATTTGTTGCCACTTTAAACACATATAGAATGCCACCAAACAGAAAAAAAAGTATAAAAATAAATTTTTGTTATATAATACAATAAGATATTGACAATTCGGTATTCTTCCGGAGTCTGAGTCAATTCAAACACGTTTTAAACCAGAAATTTCATTTAAAAAATGAAATTTAATAAAAACTCAAGATACATTTCCTTAGATACATTTTCTGGTTTAAAATATGTTTGGCTTGTGTCAGAAGTCTACAAAAGAATACCGAAATGTTGGCATCTATGCATAACACCTTCTTCCAATCGTGATTTCAATTTGGAAATTGACTCTCAAATTTTAACAGAGTGTCGGGAATGAATTTTATTATTTGAATGGATTAAACCAAACAAAGCACGAGAATTTCAAATCAACTAACAAACTGTATCCTAAAGAAGAAACAAAATTGCTAATTAAGAGTAATTTTTTTAATGTTAAATTCTACAAATAAACAAAGATATAAAAAAAAATAAAAAAGAAATACTTTTCAGGTCTGTTCTAAAACAGTACATTGATAGTGCATATAAATATTTGTTTTGAATGTCTGTTGATTAGTTCCCTTTTTAACACTTTCCAACCTAGTTAAAAAGTGTGTATGACTTCGGTTTGTCTGTCCGTATGGCCGTCTGTCCGTGCACTGGATTATTTTTTAACACAATTATTTTAAATTGGTAAAGTAATCATACAAGTTGTAAATTTCCAACTGGACGAAAAATGTCCGGGCTAGGATTCGAACCTGGGATCGCTTGGCTGAAGCCGCCACGCTCTACCACTGAGCTATCCCGGTCGAATCTGGAGGGCATAATTCATCCAGTTAACCTTATTGATCAAAGCCTGATTGATCGAATCCTATCGAGCTATTGATTCGAATCCTGGCCCGGACATTTTTCGTCCAGTTGGAAATTTACAACTTGTATGATTACTTTACCAATTTGAAATAATTGTGATAAAAAATAATCCAGTGTATTCACGTATCCAGCGTTGACTGGAGTTCCATTACCTGCGATCTTTTCTGTTGAGCTGATTAAAATATCAGACCAGATGCTTTGATCAATAAAGTTAACTGGATGAATTATGCCCTCCAGATTCGACCGCGATAGCTCAGTGGTAGAGCGTGGCGGCTTCAGCCAAGCGATCCCAGGTTCGAATCCTGGCCCAGACATTTTTCGTCCAGTTGGAAATTTACAACTCGTCTGTCCGTGCTCTAACTCCCGTAAATAGGCTCGGATTGCTATGCAATTTTTATATGTTATTTTCGCTATCTATAGCATGTTCCCTATTTCAACGGAAGTGCGTAGCACTTATAATTTTTTTTACAGAGACACTCAAAAGAATTCTGTTACATTGCGGTCTATGGGGAAAAATCATTTGCGGTTTATTTAAATAATGTTTCACTATTTTAAACGCATTGAAATTTATATATATACCTAAGGTGCATTACAAGAAGCTTAATATAAAATAGAATGTGCATAGCACTTATAGTTACTTTACAGGGACAGTCAAAAGAATTCCGTTACATGACGTCTATGGAGAAAAATCGTCTGCGGTTTATTTAAATAATGTTTCACTGTTTTAAACGCATTGAAATTTATATATATCACTAAGGTGCATTACAAGAGGCTTACTACAGAATAGTGTGTGTATAGCAGTCATCGTTCATTTACAGGGACACACAAAAGAATTCTCTACTGTCTGTTAACAATAATTCCTGGAAGTTACTGAACGCGATTTTAAATTTAACTCGCTTTTTGTCTATTACGTGGTGTGTATAAATTTTGTAGATCATATACAGGGAAGCACAAAAGTTCGCGAACACATTTCCGTTTATTGACAGAAACTCCAGAAGGAGAATTTTAAACTGTGCTACGCGTTTCCTAACTGAACTAAAATTTAGCATCCTATGTAGTATATATACAAATCTATAGATCATATACAGGGCTGAATAAAAGTATTCGGATATTTTTCTGAATATTGTATACGATGGAAATTCCTGAAATTATGCTTTTAAAAATGTTATGCTTTTTCCAAATTGTTTACTTAGATGTTATCTTTCAGCTTATTAAATGGTATGATTTGTAAAATTATTTTGGAAGCGTTGGAAAGTGTTACATAATCTATGCTTGACGCATGATTTTTCGTTCTTGTTTTAATGAAAGTTGAAATTAATTTTGAACGATAAAGAACGTAAAAAAAATTAAGGGAACTCTATGTGAAAAATGGTGGAAATATCTATTTTCTAACTTTTTGCTTAAAAATTAATTTAGGCACACATTCATAGTTTTTTTTTCTTTTTAGTAATTTAAATTAAAAAAATAATAATTTGAATATTTAATAATTACATTTCAATAAGTTTTTTCTGAGAGAATTTACTATCATGTGTTGATATTTTAAACAAATTCCACCAAAACGAAAGTGAACAAAAAAATAAATAAATTCTTACTACACGACACCATTAGATGCTAACATTTCGGTGTTCTTTCGGAGTCTGATTCAATTCAAACATGTAATTTAAACCAGAAATTTTATTTAAAAAATGAAATCTTATAAAGGCTATAGTTCCTTAAAGGTGTATTCAAATCCAAACTGCTTATTTCGAGACACATTTTTAAATTCATTTTTGCTCTAAAATGCATCCAATTGGCAGGTTCTCTTATTCAGAAACTTTATAATGTCCGTATTGTCTCGATTTTTTGATATAGGCAGAATATATTTCAAAAAATACTGTCAAAGTGGACATTTTGAACCGAATTTGCCGAAGCGATAGCTCTGGAAACAAACAAAAAAAAAAGATCGTACTGTGAAAATAATTGTTTGTAAATCAATTTCTAATTAATTGAACAAAAAATAAAAACACTTGTCCTTTATAAATCACGCCGCCAAGTTTCATGTTTTTACTAGTAAAAATGAGTCGGAAAATGTGTCTCAAAATTTTGAGTTGTTGAGCGTGGAAATATATATATATATATATTAATACCACCTTAAGGCTGCTCGTCAATAAACTTCCCGGTTCCCCTCGCTAATGTTATTCCTATGCGCGTAGGATGCATTCGTATTTTTAAAATATCTCCTCGAAAAATTAATATTTTTAACTTCTGTTTTCTTTGTATTGTTCTTAAAGAATGTCTCTTTTTTTCTTAGTTGTCAATTTTTTTTCAAAAAATATACTTATTTTTATATGAAATGTTAAAATCATATTCAGTTTCGCTAAAATTTTAACGCATAAAAATATAAATTAAGCACATAGTTTAGAAATATTTTGATAACTAAGAAAAAATGAGACATTCTTTAAGAACAATACAAAGAAAACAGAAGTTAAAAATATTAATTTCCCGAGGAGATATTTTAAAAATACGAATGAATCCTACGCCCTTTGGATTAACATTAGCGAGGGGAGTCGGGAAGTTTATTGACGAGCAGCCTTAAGGCGGTATTAAATATATATATATATATATATATATATATATATATATATATATATATATATATTTTTTTTTTTTTTTTTTTTTTTTTTTTCCACGCTCAACAACTCAAAATTTTGAGACACATTTTCAGACTAAGTAAAAACATGAAACCTGGCGGCGTGATTTATGAAGAGATTTATAAAGGACAAGTGTTTTTATTTTTCGTTCAATTAATTAGAAATTTATTTACAAACAATTATTTTAACAGTGCGATTTTTTTTCTTTAGCGCTATTGCTTCGGGAAATTCGGTTCAAATTGTCCACTTTGACAGTATTTTTTGAAATATATTCTGCCTATATGAAAAAATCGAGACAATGCGGAAATTATAAAGTTTCTGAATAAGAGAACTTGCCAATTGGACGCATTTTAGAGCAAAAATGAATTTAAAAATGTGTCTCAAAATAAGCAGTTTGGATTTGAATACATCCTTAAGGAACTATATCTTTAGGCTTTATGAAATTTCATTTTTTAGATAAAATTTCTGGTTTAAATTGCATGTTTGAATTGAATCAGACTCCGAAAGAACACCGAAATGTTAGCATCTAATGGTGTCGTGTAGTAAGAATTTATTTATTTTTTTGTTCACTTTCTTTTTGGTGGAATTTGTTTAAAATATCAACACATGATAGTAAATTCTCTCAGAAAAACGTATTAAAATTTTTAATTATTAAATATTCAAATTATTATTTTTTTTATTTAAATATATTTTGTGGTTTTGTATTAAATATGTTTTGTGGCAGCCTTAAATATATTTTGTGGTTTAAAACATATTAGGTGGAAAAATTACGAAATGTCTGCATCTATGCGTAACACATTCTCCCACTCGTGTCTTTACTTTGGAAAATGACTCTCGAATTTTAGAGAGTGCCAGGAATGAATTTTTGATTTTTTAAATGGATTAAACCAATAAAACATGAGAATTTGAAATCAACCAACAAACTGAATATATTTCAAAAAATACTGTCAAAGTGGACATTTTGAACCGAATTTCCCAAAGCGATAGCGCTGGAAACAAACAAAAAAAATTATCGTACTGTGAAAATAATTGTTTGTAAATCAATTTCTAATTAATTGAACGAAAAATAAAACACTTGTCCCTTATAAATCTCTTCATAAATCACGCCGCCAAGTTTTATGTTTTTACTTTAAAAATTTAGTCTGAAAATGTGTCTCAAAATTTTGAGTTGTTAAGCGTGGAAAAAAATATATATATTTTTTTAAATATCGCCTTAAATATATTTTTGGTTTAAAACATATTAGGTGTCACAAATAACTTGTGTCAGAAGACTATGGAAAAATACCGAAATGTCTGCATCTATGCGTAACACATTCTCCCACTCGTGTCTTCACTTTGGAAAATGACTCTCAAATTTTAGAGAGTGTCAGGAATGGATTTTTGATTTTTGAATGGATTAAACCAACAAAACACGAGAATTTGAAATCAACCAACAAACTGAATATATTTCAAAAAATACTGTCAAAGTGGACATTTTGAACCGAATTTCCCAAAGCGATAGCTCTGGAAACAAACAAAAAAAAAATTATCGTACTGTGAAAATAATTGTTTGTAAATCAATTTCTAGTTCATTGAACGAAAAATAAAACACTTGTCCTTTATAAATCTCTTCATAAATCACGCCGCCAAGTTTCATGTTTTTACTTCAAAATATGAGTCTGAAAATGTGTCTCAAAATTTTGAGTTGTTGAGCGTGGAAAAAAAAATATTTTTTTTAATATCGCCTTAAATATATTTTCTGGTTTAAAACATATTAGGTGTCACAAATAACTTGTGTCAGAAGACTATGGAAAAATACCGAAATGTCTGCATCTATGCATAAAACATTCTCCCACTCGTGTCTTCACTTTGGAAAATGACTCTCGAATTTTAGAGAGTGTCAGGAATGGATTTTTGATTGGATTAAACAAACAAAACACGAGAATTTCAAATCAACCAACAAACTGTATCCTAAGGAAAAAACAAAATGGCTACTTAAAAGTAATTTTTTAATGTAAAATTCTACAAATAAACAAAGATAAGAAAGAAATATTAATTTACTATCATTTATATGCTAAGTATCATGTAAATTAAGTTTTCATTCAAATATTAGGTTGCTCCAGAAGTTCATAGCATTTTTCTTTCTTTCAAAGATATTCTTAATAATAATAATAATAATGATAAACATTTTCATTTCGAATTTTCTTCAATGTCTTTTCTGCAATGAGATGGCTCAGACATTTTCAGCTAGCCTATCTGTCTTGTTATACAAAAAATTTAAATCAATTCAGTAGTTCTTAAGAAAGATATTTCGATTATCGGATGTTTGTCATATTATTCTACAACTATCCTTGCTCCTTTAAGGGGGTCGGGACACATTAAAAAAACTACATATATATATTTATTGAGTTAAAATTTTGAATTTTTTTTTGTGATGGTTAACCATATCATTTGTAAACAAAATCACATGATAAAACTTCTCATAACTTTTTAAAAGAATTTTTAAATATAAAATTTATTAAAAAATTGGGGTTTTTTAAAATCGTTATAACGCGAAATATTATTCGTAGAAATTCATTTTTTTTTTCATTTAAATAAACAGAAATATATAAATTTAAATTTTTATTCAGCATTTTGAAAAATATTAATAAATGAAAAAAAAATTTAAAGTAAAAACTTAAAAAAAAAAAATGATGTAACTTTTAAATAAAAACTCATATTTTCAAAAGTAAATATTCTTTTCAAATTTTCTGAATCAAAATTAAAATAAAGTATCTGAAAAATACATGTTCCAAGTTTGAACCATTTATCTTTAACTGTTTTTGACTTACAACGATTTAAAGACGAGAATGCGTGAAAGAACCCATCATGCACAAAAACGCAAAAACGTTTTCATGACAAACACTACTTGAAAGCTAGATTTTTAAAACAAAAAATTAATATATCCTGTTCTATTTAAGATAGAAACATGATTTAAACGTCATTTTAAGCGGATAAAAACAGAGATTTTTTTAATAATTTTCAAAAATTTGAAGATTTTTGTGTCCCGGACCCCCTTAAGCCCAAAAATTCAGATATATATATTTTTTTTCACTTGGCAGTATATCTTCTTTAGCAGAGAAAAAAAATCTTTAAATCTACAAAATTATTTATAAACATAATAGTCCGGAAGGTAGCACCCCATTTTTTCAACTAATTTTAGCGTCTATGATTTTTGTATGTATGATAGATAAGGGGCACAGATAACGAATCTGTCAGGCAGTTGGCATACTGCCGGGAGTGATGCCAAAGCAACATCGCACAGCCCATTGCTATTATGAATGGTACTGATAATTACCACCGAGTCAGAGTAATATACGTAATACATTTGCCATTCATTTTGCTCTACAGCGGACAAAATTCCCAAAATGTAACACATAATCCTTTGCTATAACACTCGAAATAGAGAAGAAATAACAGATGTTAAACAATAAACAAATTCCTAACATCGCACTATTGTTATACCAAAGAAAAATCTATAAACATATGCATCAACCCAATAAAATGAAATATTGTAAAAATAGAATGCATACAGTTCTTTATTTCGGCTTCTATATAAAAAAAAAAAATGGAGATTCTATGGATGCATTCAAATACACAGAAAAGTTACGTTGTGTGTCTCTATGAAATTTCGGAAAATTTGTCTTCAATTTCGATTATTGATTATTATTATTATTAATGCAGAATTCACACGTGTATGGCTTTTAACCAGTGTCAATTGGGCGAAACTTTTTCCAGAGTACCTTAATCTCCAAAACTTTTATCATACTCGTACAGTTCACATGAAAACGTTTTCTCCATTGAGTGTTTTCAACAAAATTTGTTCAGAGCTTGCAGTAAAAGATTTACTGCAAGGCAAGTGTCACATACTTTCAGTTTTTCTCACGAGTGGTTCTGTTGATCTGCCACCGATTGGCTCTCCAGAGAGTAACTTTGTGGCGTATGATATTTCTGAACATGGATCTTTAAGCTCGAATTCTGATTAAATCTTTTATCGCACAGTTCACATGCATAAGGTTTTTCACCAGTGTGAATTAGGCGATGTGTTTTCAGATTCCCTAAAAATGCAAATCTTTTATCACATATTTCACATGGAAACGGTTTCTCTCCGGTGTGTTTTCGGCTATGAATGTTCAGATTTTGCATTAAAGTGAATTTTTTATTACAAATCTCACAAACATACGGTTTCTCTCCAGTGTGTATTCGGCGATGTATGTTCAGAATTCGCCTTTGAGCGAATTCCTTATTACAAAAGTCACATGATAAAGGTTTTTTTCCGGCATGAATCCGAAGATGAATCGACAGATCTTTCGCAAATAAAAATTCTTTGCTACAAATTTTACATTTAATAGCTCTTTCTCCAGTATGAATTTGCAAATGTCTCATCAAACCATTTTTGCTTGAAAAGTTTTTATTACATACATCGCAAGTGCAAGTTCTTTCATTGGTATGACTTAGTATGTGATATTTCAACGAACACATGTCTGTATAACTTTTAGTACATATTTCACACACGAACGGTTTTTCTCCGGTATGGACTTTACGGCGATGATTTCCTAAATGACTCTCTTCTGAAAATCTACTATCGCATATTTCACATACATGCGGTTTTTCATGAGTACGAAGATGTCTTCTTAAGTTATAAGCACGCGAAAAGATTTTGTCACAGATTTGACAAATCCAGGATTTTAGTTTTTTCTGTACTCGTCGATGGTCTTCCAAAATGGGCCGAGTTGTGAAGTTTTGACCACTGTCTTCAGATGAGAAAGTTTCAATTTCTGCATGTGTTTCATGTTCTTTTAAATTATTCATTATTTCAAATTTTAATGAAACAACTCACAAAATGTAGTTGTAGAAGTCTTTTGGTGCTTTGTCTATTATTCTGAGACTTAAAAAAAAATTCTCAAATATGATTTTCACGAAAGATCGCAGATGATTTTAGTCTTAATCTTATAAGCTTTAATTTTTTCTGTGTGATTTTTTTTTTCTATGTAATTCACATCAAAGACCTTTAGACTCATACAATTGTTTTGTTTATTTGTGATAATTTTTTTTTTCAGTACAGTAAACTGTGGCTCGTGTGCAGTAAATAATGGAGTTCTAAATATTTCTGTGAAAATCTGAATAATCTTTTGAATTTTTTACAGCTTATTTCATAAATAAATGGTCACTTTTAGACGAGTTTCGTGTTCTTCCGCATGACTCAATAAAGATTCTTTGTGAAACAGAATATGTAAAACAAATTATCTATAACAAGGAATTTGTTTATACTTTTTTACATTACACTGATAGCAAAAACATTCAAAAAATGATTTTTACGATACCGTTTCACAATCCAGAACCGTTTTTAAAATAACTCACAGCGAAACAACTTTTTTCTAATATGACTGATTTTCCACTTGCCTCAACTTTATGAGGCATTTTTTTTTATTTAATATATTAAGCATACATTATCTTATGCAATAACAATTTTATCAGAGATTTATCAAATAACGCTATTATAAAATATTTCATACGATACTTAAAATTATTGTTTTAATAATTATCACACAGTTGTTCATGACTGCACTACGATTCTCATTAGAATTTTCCTAACGAAATTACGTAGCTTGTTTCAAGCTTACATATTTACTTCACGTGGAGTTTTTGTAGATATATTTCTTTCGAGAACAAATTTATGTCTGAGTAATGTTTATGTATCACTTTTTTTGTCGCTAAAATCGCTGATACTATGCTTAAAAAAATCCTTTATTTTGTTATTATATGACAACTGATGATTACACTGTGATTCTTTTGATAATTTTGTTACAAAACTATATGTATAGCTAATTTCAAATTTACAGACTTATTGCATGTGCAATCAACATGCATATTATTTTGTCAAATAATAATATTATAGCAAGCTTACCGACACTACTATTCAAAAATCTTTGACATGATGTTTTAAAAATTGATGAATTATGAATTTCATTCTTAGAGGCCTGTTACGTATACAGGGAATCAACGTGACTATTTTTCAGGCAAGGAGATTTTCCGCATGTATTACCTGCAAAGAAAAAAGAATATTATGAGACTTTTAATACAGTATATGTAAATGTAAAATAAATAAACAACAATAAAGTTTGCAACTTTATTTGGAATCAATGCAAAGAAAAATTGAGAAAAATTAATTTATAGTAGAATCTAGATCTAACGATTGCAAAATGTCTCTTAAAATCTATCGTTAAATCGGTGTTATCTTTAAATCGAGAAAGGCAGTAGATATAACCAAAATTACACAAAAGTTGGATAGTTAATTTTTCAAACTTTATTAACCAGCACTATTTAATTATGTATTCCTTTCAATGCAATAAATACATACCCTTTCATTTCAAAAACATTTTATTGACAATTGCTTTACTTTTTTTCGTTAAACACGTGATTTTTCCATTTGTTGCTTAAGTATTTTATATATATATTCATAACTCTGGTATATTATTCAACCATATCAAATAGCCACTGAACATACTAAAATTCTTCAAAGAGCTTGTATTTTCCGTTCGTTCAATAAGTAAGCAATGTAATGTAAAGTAAAAAGAAAAAAAAATTGCAATTCTCTTTACTGAAACAGTGTTTAAAATATTTGAAAGTAATTGAAATTATCTATAAAATTGGATTCATAAAGCATAAAAAAAAGTATAGATGAATCCGGACAATTAAAATTTATCGTTAAATTGAGGCTACCATTAAATCGATTATTGTTAAATCGGGTTTATACTGTAATTTGATGTATGAAAAATTATTTATGTATGAAATGTAATACTTCGTCACAAAGTGGAATATGCATATTAAAACTGTATCTAACATTTAGAAGTTCAATCGCAACATTATTACGTTCTGATTTCTTTAATACTGAAGTTCAGCAAGTTAATAATGCAACCTAGTGATCAATCAAATCCTTCAAACTACATTTTCTTGATTGCTATATTAGCGGAATATAAATTTAAAAAAAAATGCCCAATTAAACTGGTGGCATTGAGCTCAAATGCTATTTACATTAATTGTATATTATACTCTTATTTCAAAGAATAATGCCCCTTGAAAGATAAAGAAATTGACAATAAATTAAAGGGGATTAGCCCCCGTTATACTTAAGCAATGAACCCCAAAACTAATCAGGCAAGCGCCTTATCACAATGAACCTATATACAAAATTTGAAGCAAATCGGATAATTTCGCATGAAAAATCCATTTATCTAAATTAAGGTGATTTAGGATTAGGTCCCCGTTTCCCCCTTTATACTTAACTAATGAAGCCCCAAAATTAATCAGGGAAGCGCCTTATCACAATGAACCTACATACCAAATTGGAAGCAAATCGGATATTTCTATCATTTTATCGCGTTACGTACATACAGAATCTACTCTCAGGCTTCCATAGCCTGTGAGCTAAAGATTGAACACTATACACTTACTCATACAGTAAATGCATGAGGCATTGCAATACAAAATCTCTAATTTATATAAGATTTTACACATTATTTTGAATACGTCTTTTATAAGAAATAAATCTAACTTCGAATAAAGGTGGATCGACTAGATATGCATTGAGAAAGAGGAATTATCCCTCAGGACAATATAATTTCTCCAGTAGAGTTGTAGCACAAATCATAATTTGTTTAAAAAGATCAAAACGATATATATTTTTTAATCATATTTTTAATTATACTCTTTTATTTAACTCAACTTGGTTCATGTATGTAAAGGTGGAATTTTGTAAACAATTTTTCAACTCATTTCTTGATATGCTATAGAAATATAAAAATTACGTTCACAGGTGTGTTTCCGATCACCATATATTTCAATATTTTTAGAACTTAATTATAAATTAATTCATTAATTTTAAAGCATTTTCTTGTTAGCCCGCTGCAAGTGATAAATCACCAAATATTCTTCATAGCTCGTACAATTGTATACGAGTTGAAATAACAACGGATTTAATTATGTACTAAAACTGACTGTGAAAATGCAACAGGGAAATTTTAGGCGATTAGATTCTATTATTTTATCTCCTAATTTTTTATTTCAAATTACTTCATATATTAAAATAATGGAAATTTTTGCTAAGGACTAGCAATGACTTTTTAAAAATGTTATTACTATGTCCCTCAAATAATAAATCCAAAACACCTTGATAATGACATGACCACGGAAATGACATTTTTAACGTTAAGCCTATTTTAAAGGTAAACTATAACAATTGAAAGTTTATAAGCAGAATTCTTCTGGTTTAAACCTCTTTTTTTTTTTTTAACAGACTTGTTTGTTTGTTTTTTTACCCCAAAACTTTAAAAAAAAAAAAAATAGTTTTTATTTTTCTTCAGATGTGATGAATAAGTATTTAAATTAGGATAGACTAATTTTAATTCTGATGCAGTGTAACATGCTTATTGTGTAAGAAAATTAGATGATGCAAGATGTCTGGTGTCATGTCTAGTATCATGTGATCATGTATCTCCTTATTGGTCCATGTCTGGTGTCATGTCATTATGTATCTCCTTACTGGGTGGTTGATGGCTGATTGGTTGATTCCATCTATCAAAGTGAAAAGCAAAATTGTGCTACAATTTTAAAAAATGAAACTGTATACCTTGTATCAAATGAATAGTCAAATTCACACAACGAACCAGTGATATGTGTCACTGTTACAACCAAGACAGGTAATGTGTACTTAACTGATACATTCGATACCAGTGATAAAATTCATACATCTGGAAATATGAAAAAAAAAAAATGGTTATTGATATTATAAAAAAAAAATGTGAATTAGAGTTGCAGTGCTCCATCCATAGGCGTAGAGTTTAAAAAAAATATTGGTGGGGCTCACAAGTCAATATAACTCTTTTCTGCACAAATACGTGTATTATGAGTGTAAAACAGATCGATTACAAATTTAATTTTGCTTTTTTAACTCTATTTTAAAGAAATTAAAAATAATCGTATAGTGATAAATAACTCGTAAGTTAAATAAAATGTTAAGGCAATGTAAAAATTCGTACCCATTTATAAAATGGTATACTCGCTGTTATTCGTGAATCGTTTATAACAGAATCACAATGAAAGTTATCTTTGAGTAACATGTTTTTTTTTTTTTTTTTTTTTTTTTACATCAAAAGTTCAAACTTTTAGCAGTTTAGTTTAATTAAAAAATAGAACATAAAGGAAAATAAAAAAGTTTACCTAATGTTGTTTATCTCTGTAACAAATGTAAAAGAAGTAAAAATGGCAAAACTCAAGAAAACAAAACTATCTGTAAAAAATTGGCACATAACATAAAATAAACTCTTTTTATATTAGAGGGAGTGGCGGGAAGAGTCTATTTTAGAAATTATAAGTGGGGCTCGAGCTCCACGATTCCATCCGATCAGTTGTTACAGATAATGTGTCAAATGTCACAAATATGCAGCAATTATTAAGCACCAAATGAGCATTTAATTGTTATTACACATGGCTGCTCAGCACATGCGTTAATTTTATTTTCCAATGACATTCAAAATCAGTATCCAACAATCAACGGAAACCTGTTAGAAATTATTAAGTACTTTCGTAATAAATACTTTGCAAATGCATAGATCATATAACAAATGCTTCGAAATTAGTTCTCCCTCAATTGAATTCAATGAAGATGTACTCGATGTTTACATTAAAAGTTAGTCAACTGTACTGAGCATTTATGAAGAAAACAGAGAGAAAATCGACATAAGCATTAAAAACTTTGCGTCCAATTTTGTTTTGAAAAGAAATGTTTAAGGTTGAAGAAATGTTTGAAAAACTAGAAACAATTGCAAATGCTCTCGACAAAATTCAAGAAGACAGCTTCAGCATTGCTCATGATGTGTATATCTGGAAAGATTCTTGTAAAAAAAATTGGAAGAAAAACGAGAAAATAAAGTAGTGAAGAAGCACCTTGATAGCTGATGGCTGTAACGCTTATATATTTTATTGCATATATGCTGCATCTAAACAAGAAGAAGGTTTAGAGTTATCTCAACACTTTAAAAACGACATTTTCAAAACTGAGCAAAAAAAAAAAAAAAAAAAAAAAAAAAAAATTCTCAAATCTGAGTATATCGCATAGTCAAAATGGCTCCGAATCAAAATTACTCAAGTTTGAAACATGTATATATACTCATTTCAAAAAACATGAACACACTCAAGAATAAAACATCATGCGCTCCTATTTGAGTATGGCCCTGTTTCAAAAATGAGTATGAACTGACTTCTATGTGTTCATTTTTGAGTATGTCCATGTTTCAAAAATGAGTATGAACTGACCCTAATCATTTTTGAGTATGTCCATGTTTCAATATTCTGAGTATTTTAGGTATTTCAGAATTGAAAGAATTGTCGTCATATTTGAAACAAAAAAGTTTCACAACAAAATGAAAACATCGATTTACTCAGATTTGAAAGTGTCATTTTTTTCAGTGAACGAGAACAAAAAGATGTTTTTGTTTCTTCAAAGCAAAGGTATCCAATAAATTCACTCATACCGTTGATTATTAACTTCAATGCAAAGATTTCACCTTTCCAGGAATGCTTTTTTTTAATCTATAGTATTGTAAATACTGTAACAGTACATGAATGGTGAATAAACCAAAAAAAAAAAAAAATCATAAATTTAATTGCAAAGTTTTTTGTGAAATTAAACTTTTAACAGCAAAGATATCTTCTGCCAGTGTAGAGAGAATATTCTCCAAATTTGGACTTACTCGAGCAAAACTGCAAAATAGATTTAAAATCGAAAAAGCGTCAAAAAATTTGTGTTTTTAATATAAAGTTTTTAGCTAAAATGTAAACATGTTGTAATATTAAAAAAATTCTATAATAGTGATTGATTGTTAAGGTATATAAGTGATCGCACGTTTTATTGTTTATTATAATATGTAAAAATATTATAATAATATAAAAATCTTGTAATTCTTAAATTAAAATAATAAAAATGATATTATTAAATTTCAACAAAATAACTTAAAGTAATTTTTGCTTAATGCTTCATTTCAAATATCTGAAAATATGGATGTTCAGCGTTCTTCTAAAATGTAAAATCATTTTGAAGAACGCTACCGCGCATGCGCGGTAGCGTATTACTGCTTGCGCGGCAGCGTATTACTGCTTATTTTACTATTTAATACTGTTAATTTTACGGTATAATACTGGCAGCTGGGGTGCCAGTTTTATACTGTAAAATCAACAGTTATTTTTTGCAGTGTAATGCACGATATTTCTATTATGCAGATGAGGAAGTAAGTGCTGTAAAGATTTGAGACGCTGCTCTTTCACCTTCTTTATGAATGCATTAAAAAATTCATAAAATGTGCAAATGTGCTTGGTTTCCATCAGTCGAATGGAAAAATTTCAATTATAACGTCAGATTCAAAAAGAAAATCCTGAAACGAATTTTATTTGATAGAAAATTTCCTTACTAAAATACGAAAACGTTAAAACAAATTTTCAATATATCTATATATATCACAAAGTAAAAAATACACTTAAGTATTTTTTATTTAAATCAAAGATTTAAAAAGAAAACAATAATAATAATAATTGAACTCGCATTCTCCCTCCCCACACCCACTTCCTTTCCAGTTTTCAGATTTTGTTCTTACAAATAACCCAGAAACGAAACCCATCCATAGGTACCGACAAGGTTGTTTTTTTTTGTTTGTTTGTTTTTGTTTTTTTAACCAAAGGTTTTTTTTTTTATTAATGGGGCAGACAAGTTTTTCACATGAAAATTTCAAATAAAATAGCAGCTTCGTTTAAATTCATTAAAATAGTTGCCTAAAATAGCACCTTAAATACCAAAAATACCTACAAAATTAGTAGGCAAGAAAAAAGGGAAAAATCGCCATCTTTAACATTAGTAGCAAATTTAATTTTTGTCAATGAAAATGTTAAATTTTTTATTTAAAAATGCATTTTCACCAATAAAAGCCGTTTTCTATTCTGAAACTATGGCCTTTTAACTATAAAATAAGTTTTATTATAAAATTACACAGAATGAAATATTAGTAAAAGCTCTGTCACTTTGGATACATTTATTGCAATTTTTCTAGAAAAATTATTTTAATACATTTTATATGTTTTAAAATTCAAGAATTAGGAATTTTTACTTGAGAAAAATATTAAAAATGTATCGTCTTTTTAAAAATATGTAAAATTGAAGAGACAATTTAAAAAAATTCCATTGATGACCCCCTTTCTGATAGTGCGAAAACGAATTTTGATAATTATATAATGAGTAATCACATATTTAAATTTCCTCATATATTATCTTAAGAAGCTCCCGCAATGCCGAGTAGTCGCACTAGCCAGGGCTTGTTTACCGAATAGGCCGGGAAGCCCGTGCTTGTCCAAAGAAATACAAAGGGGCCCCAAAATTTACTTTTCAAAATTAATTGTTAGAAAAAATCACTCAGAGTAAAAAATGCATTTTTCCCTTACAAAACTTTTATCTAAGTTATAACCTATATTATTTTATCTAAATCTTTCTAAAGTGTACTCGCAATTTTGATGGTAAATTTTCAAATTCTTGCAGCATACGAAAAATGAATTTAGTAAATAACCAAGCAATTCGTAGAGTAATAGGGAATCCCCCTGAGTAACGTCGGGTTTCCCCTATTTCTATGTCTTAAGCGGGCCCTGGCACTAGCGCCTTAATATAGAACCTTCATCCTTACATACTTATGCAGAGTGTTCCAAAAGGACTGAAGCGTGCTTTAATTTTTTAACTGTTGGAGATACGTAGGCAAATTGCAAAAGTGTTCCAAATAAGGTAGGATTTAAGATCATGTGGGTGAAATAGTCCACCCATTAATTTTCGAGATTTCAGCATTAAAAATTGGTCTATCATATATATCATATCTGTTGTCAACATCCCCTTTTCAACATATTTACAAAACGCACAAGAATAAATGAGGTATCATTAGAAAGGTTTTTGAACCGACTTCTGACATAGTACACTCACATTGCATTCAAACATGTTTTAGGTAGCTTTCAATACAAAAAAAGTATATTAGGTAGCTTTCAATAAAAAAAAGTTATAAAGCTACCTATTGCAACCTTTCGGAGGAAAGCAATTCCGGAAAATTTTGGCATATTTTCACCGATCATGACCCCCAGACCCCAAAACCACCTCCATTCAAATGCTGATATATATATATACGATAACACTCGTATTTAAAAAGCAATTTGGATGAAACTAATTGTGTGTATTAAGCTGACCAATGTCTCGACCGAGTTCGTTGCTTCGCCATTTTGAAACAAAATGGCGGCCACTTAAAGATTTAAAACTAAAATAAATATACAAAAAAATTATAAATTAAAATTTATTTTTCGCTTAAGTTTTAGGCTTTGATACAAGGATTCCGGAGCATTTTTTGTTTTACCTCTATCTTAAAAAATGGCTGAGATAAAGCAGTTTGAAATTCTAGGGTGGCTGGTATTTTGAAACAAGATATCACATTACAAAAATCCAACGATTAATTTATGAGTTTTATTGAACGCGATTTCTTGCAAATTATTATCTTTCAATGTTGCAATCATTTTCCCAATCATACGCATAAAAGTACAGGGTGGCCATAATTAAACTGCAAGTGTTCAAGGGGTGCTGGAGAGAAAACTACCGGGAATATTCCAGTGAAATTTGGTATCTACACGTTTCAGAACATGCGCAAGTCATATTTGCAAAAAAAAAAAAATCGCCATTTTCACCCGATAGATGAAGCTATACCGTGTTTCAATGCTTATCGACGGCATATATGCAAATTTTAAGCCCATCGAACAGTATAAAAACATCAATACATTGAGTAAAGGCCAGTCATGACTCTGAATAAGAAGGGACGTGCATTGTTAGTGAAGATATTCTATCAGAATGGTAGCAATTATTCAGCTACTCTGAAAGAATACCGGCGTATGAAACGATTAAGAAGAGTGTCAATGGATTGAAAAATATGATTTTAAAATTTGAAGAATCAGGAGAATTGGGCGTTATTCCAGGCACAAGAGGTCGACGTCCCGTAAACCCGGAAAGAGTGCAACAAATTAATGACGCCATTGCGACTACGAGTAGCAGTTCAGGATAGAGATCTGCACGGGCCGGGCTCGGGCCTATTTTTTTTCACGGCACTCGGGCCGGGCCCGGGTCATATTTTTTTTCTGAAGGCTCGGGCCGGGCCGGGCCTAGTGATTACTCTTTACGGGCCGGGCCCTACTTTTTTCCTGAAGGATAAGGCCGTGCCTTAAATTATTTTTTCCGTACAGAGCCGGGACTGGTTTCATTCTTCTTAGTCTTCATGCCTTAAAATTTTTAGTCCTGGTTTTGACTCGTATGAAAATCATTGTCTCGGCGTACCTGGTCCGTTCGAAGGTCAGTAAAATAAGATCTGGCATAAAAATCTTTTCAAAACATGCATACATTTTTAAATCGCCATTATTTTATAATTCAACATTAAAATTTATTCTTTTTAAAGAATAGTAGATTTATACACTTATTAAAATATAGCTAAATTAAAATATAGTAAAACGTGTGAAAAAGAACCTGCTTATGATGGAATCCTGTCTTAAATTGAAAAATGTTCCATTAAAAATGAATATACTAATATGTAAGAAAAGAATATATAATACATTTACACTTGCTAAGAAGGCAAATTGTCTATAACTCATTTTTTTTCTTCCCTATGCAATTCCATCTTAGATTTTACTGTATAGCATTTTTCTGATTTTTAACACTTCAATAAATGGAATATGGATTAACATTAACAATATCGATGATAACTTAAACACATACATTACATACAACAAATAGAGATTTATTAAAAAAATAAATATTCCAGCTTGCGGCACGGCACCTCTATAAAAATGAAGATTATAAACATGAAAAAAAAAAGGCTGAGATAGGAATTTTTGGTTAGATCTCCTCCTATGGGGCAAATTTTTAACCAAATCGACGTAAAAATTATGTTTTGTAGAAATTCACTCGGGCCGGGCCGAGATTTTAACTTTTTTCCGGGCCGGGCCGGGCCGAACTTTTAACTTTTAAACCGGGCCGGGCTCGGGCCGAACTTTTAATTTTTGTATCGGGCCGGGCCGGGCCCGGAAATTTCGACCCGTGCAGACCTCTAGTTCAGGAGCCAGTATGCTGCAACAAGTGAGCGCAAGAAGTGTGGCTTGGACATTATCTCTTCCCTGGTCAACTGTGCATAAAGTTTTGTGCCACATTCTTCGGCGCTATCCGTATAAAATTAAAATTCTTCAAGAGTTGAAACCTCATGATGACACCCTAAGATTTGATTTTGCAAACCTTGTCCTGTCGAAAATTAGTGAAGATGACACTTGGATACAGAGAATATTGTGGACAGACGAGGCGCATTTTACACTATCAGATAGTGTAAATACGCATAACTGCAGGATATGGAGAACGAACAAACAATACGGTAAACGTGAAGAACCCCTCCATTCCGATAATGCAACTGTATGGTGTGGAATGACTTGTGATTTTCTTGTGGGCCGATATTTCTTTAAGACTCCAACTCCAAGTGGTCCCAAACGCTGTAGTGTTACAGGGACTTGCTACGGTGCGACGATGAGACAACAATTGATTACAGCATTGCAAGAGAGACATTGTTTAGAAACCACGGTATTTATGCAGGACGGAGCACCCCCTCACATCGCTAAAGATGTTAAAAAATTGCTGCATGATACCGTTGGTGCGGACCAAGTCATAAGCAGAGGTTTCGACAACGCTCGGCCCCCACGTTCACCGGACCTTAATCCTTGCAATTTTTATCTGTGGGGACATCTGAAAGATATGGTTTATAAAGAACGACATGTTTCTGTTGCTGAATTGAAATCTAGCATAACGAGACACGTGAGGTGTCCACAGATTTTAAATGCGACGGCGGACCATGCTGTTTTACGTTTTCAGCATGTGGTTGCATCTGGTGGTTCACATATTGAGCACATCATGTAATAATTTCATTGAATAAATAATGGCTTGTTTTCCAAAGCGTCTTTATGGATTGTTTAATTTGTGATCTTATTTATGCTAATTTTTATTACATGATACTGTAAAAATTTAATAACTGAAGTGAATTGTATGGAATTTTGATAGACTGTAAATGATATTTTATATTGTTTATATGCCTCTTAGAATGTCATTATGCTCTGTCTATCGATTTTGGAGGTTGTATATGCCACCGGTGAACGTTTAAATACGGTACAGCGCCATCTATCGGGTGAAAATAGCGATTTTTTTTTGTTTTTGCATATTTGACTTGCGCATGTTCTGAAACGTGTAGATACCAAATTTCACTGAGATATTCCCGGTAGTTTTCCTCTCCAGCACCTCTTGAACACTTGCAGTTTAATTATTGCCACCCTGTATATATCATATCCGTTAGCACCAATTTTTTGCCAAACTTGGCGACATTTGTCGAAATATCGCCAAATTTGGCGACCAAAACAAGTCTTCATAAATGAAGCCAACTTGGTAATAGCTCAACAATTTGGCGAATTTCTTACTCAAATTCAGTATTAACTATTCTTTTGTATCGGGTTCTTTGCATTTTAGCTTGCTATTTTCGAGTAACATTAGCTAAAATTTAAAAACGAAGATATAGGAAAGCTACCTTTTTCCTCCCGGTACAGGCCCGAAGGACTTTTTTGACTAAAAATTGCATTTAATTAAAAATTAAATCAGCATTGTTTTCGTAAATGAAATAAAAGATTTTTCTTCAGTCAATGTTGCTACAAAAATAAAATACCACATTATATTGTGCTCAATTTAAATTAATTATATATATATATATATATATATATAGAGAGAGAGAGATAGATAGATAGATAGATAGATAGATAGATAGATAGAGAGAGAGAGAGAGAGAGAGACAGAGAGAGTGTGTGTGTGTACAAAAAGCATATAATAGTGCAGATTCTCTGCGCAGATTTATTTTATATTGATGATTAAAAAACAAAATTTAAATTCAAGTGTTTACAATAAAAGACACGATCGATCGATCGAAGTAGTAGTATTTCACGCGCACCAAAAATGGATGCTATGTTGTACTAAATTAAATTGTATTTAAAATGTATTCAATTTATTTTTCTTTGTCCCGTGTTTTTCTCGAAGCAGATGACGTCATCCTCTAATGCAACTAAAATGCGATTTTTTTTTTACCCTCGCGTTTGTCTTTTGCTTTATTTGATCAGTTTTTACTGTAAATTCATGGAATAAATGACATGATATTCTGTCGTGAGTAATGGTGTTTGCCATATTTTTAATCTTAATTTTTTCTTTAGAAGTTTAAACCTGCATTTAAAAAATATGAGGCTGCAGTGCAGAATCATCACACGGATCTAATGGTCTATTTTCATTGCCAGAAAGCACCGAAATTCCATAAAACTCAAACTATCATAACTCGGCAAATTTTGGTCGTAGAAGAATATAATTTTTATTGTTGTACTTGTCAAAGTAGAGAGAATTATTTAATAAATGTAACTTATAGAACCCAGGTACCGTATAAAAATTTAAAAGTGTAACTCTTTGAAAAATTATGGCAGGGTTATTTCATTCAGATAGTACCTTATTTTGACTGTCCACGTATTTCTAACAGATAAAACAATAAAGAACAATTTTGGAACATCTTGCATAACGTTCCTGTTACCACATTTTTAAAGAATGTTTCATCCTACTACATTTTCTTTTTAAGGTGGCCATTTTCAGAAATGAAAAATGCACCCTGACATTTATCCAGCATAAACTTTTTACGTTCCGATTATTTCCTAGTGTTTTGCATTTTTCTTCAAATGTGAAACTAAAATGTTTAAAAAAAGATTAAGCAAACTATTAGGCAGAATATTATACATAATTTCTTTCAGATTAAGTTCATTGTTGTTCTGCAAATCAATATGTAATGTAGACTGTGAGTAGAATAAAAAATAAACGAATGAGAGCAAAGGAAACATTATTTTTTAACGCAGAGTTCACACATACATGATTTTTAACCAGTATGAGTCAGGGGATATTTTTTTTCAGATTACACGAATCTCCAAAACTATTATCACACAGTTCACATGGAAACAATTTCTCGCTCGTGTGTTTTCAATGAAGCATGTTCAGAGCTCACAGTAAACTGAACTCTTTAAGACAAATGTCACATGGTTTTTCTCTTGAGTCGTTCTGCTGAAGTGCCACCAATTGGAGCTTTAGAGAATAACTTCTAATGGGAGCTGGTACACGTAAAATCTGTTCGTGGCTCTAATGTCCTCCAAGTTACCTCTGGGGGTGCCAATCCAGGTGCAGGTCTCTCATCTGGAATTGGTTCAAAATTAGAAGAGCAGCTCTAAAAGTCCAACCTCTCTTGAGGCTCTGGCACCCCTTCTTTCAGAGAAGTGCCACCACTGAGCTCCACAATAGAACGGAGAGCTAACTTCCTATTCCGATACATTGTATCCAGCGGTCCGCCCATGAATACAATGCCAAAGATTTTCGGAGCAAAATCTTTGGCAAAACACAGATTTCCTTCCATAGAATAGCATGGGGTAGATATTTTCAAATTAGATTATCTTTCAAAAATATGACGAAGTTGCTTACAATTTTCACTGATATACATTTTTTATTGTAAAAACTACAGGTTTTATTTAAATTCGTCGCCAATATTTAATTTGATATTTGTTAAAAAGGAAATTTTATATAAACTCAATTTAAAAAAAGAAAATCTGTTAAGTATTGCTCATAAAAATTAGAAAAAGCTGTAGAAATAACTAAAAGCGACAAAAAGTATGCGAAAAAGTTAAAAAATTGCTTGTAATATTAAGAAAAGTGCAGGATTCATTATTTGCGCGCACTGAATGTGTGATGCGGTTGCGGCAGAAAATGGATCGGTGAGTTAGCTCTCCGTATTATTATAGAGCTCAGTGAGTGCCACACGCCAACAACAACAGAGAACAACTTTCATCACGTATGATATTTCTTAATATGCGTCTTCAAGCTGGATGTTTGATTAAATGCTTTATCGCACAGTTCACATGTATATGGTTTTTCACCAGTGTGAATTAGACGATGCTTTTTCAGACAATGTAACAGTCTAAATCTTTTATTACAGATTTCACATGTAAACGGTTTCTCTCCAGTGTGTGTTCCACGATGATAGTTCAGAGTTTGGATATATGGGAATTCTTTATTACAAATGTCACAAACATACGGTTTCTCTTCAGTGTGTAGTCGGCAATGTCTTTTGAGATCGGACATACGGGTGAATTTTTTATTACAAAAATCACATGAAAAAGGTTTTTCTCCGGTATGAATCCGAAGATGAGCCGTCAAAGAACATGGATATAAAAATCTTTTGCTACAGATATTACACTTAATATCTCTTTCTTTATTATGAACTATTCTAATATGTCTCATCAACTGTCTTTTGCTGGAAAAATTTTTATTACATACTTCACATGTGAAAGTTCTTCCAGTATGACTTAGTATGTGAATTTGCAACGAATCCATGTCTGTATAACTTTTATTACATATTTCACACACGAACGGTTTTTCTCCAGTATGCACTTTACGACAATGATTGGCTAAATAACTCTCCTCTGAAAATCTAGTACCGCATATTTCACATACATACGTTTTTTCATGAGTACGAAAGTGTCTGCTTAAATGATACATACTGGAAAAGTTTTTGTCACACAATTTACAAATGAAGGATTTTTGGTCTTTGTGCATTGATTGATTTTCTTCCACAACTTGCCGAGTTGTTAATTTTTTATCACACATTTCCAATGACAAAGGTTCAATTTCCACATGCGTTTTTTCCTGTTCTTTTAAATCATTCATTTTTTCAACTTTCCTAAAACAATTCACTTACTCTAGCTGTGTAGAAATCTTTTTTTTTTTTTCTGTTATACTGATACTAGAAATATTTCTGAAATGGGGTTTTCTCTCGCAAATGTTTTTAATCTAAATCTTCTATCTTTCATTTTTTACTTGAGTAAAATTCTTTTTATGTAATTCGCAATCAAATGCTTTTGCCTTCAAAAGAGTGTTTTGTTTATTTGATAATATTTTTCTTTTAGTACAGCAAAGTGTGGTAATTTTTTTACAGCTTCACTCACAAATAAGTGGCTATTTTAACATCTGTTTCATGTTCTTCTGGATGGCTCGTTATTAAAGATTCTTTATGAAAAAGCATATGTAAAACAAATAACTTATATCAAGGAATTTTCTGATGCTTTTTTATGTTATATATATTTTTTTCTATTGAATATAGTCAACATACATTATATTTTGCAATAACAATTTTTTGGTCGGCTTATCAAATACCGCTATTTTAAAATCTTTCATATGATACTTTAAAATATTCTTTTAGTAATTATCACATAGTTGTTTATGTTTAATTACACTATGATTATCCCTATAATTTTGCTAAGGAAATTATATAGCTAGTTTCAAGCTTATGCATTTATTTCGTATGGAGTTTATATATATTTTCTCCAACAATAATTTCAAGGGTGACTAATGCTTATGGGTCACTTTCCCCCTAGAATCTTTAATATTACACTTTAAAATATATTATTAATATTATTATTATTATTATATGACGATTGATAAATACACTATAAGTCTTCTAACAATTTTCTTACATAAAAAATGTATAGCTAATTTCAAGTTTTCAGACTTATTGCATCTGCAATTAACATGCATATTTTATCCAATAATAATATTATACCGGCTTACATACACTGCTTTTCAAAAATCATTGATATGATGTTTTAAAATACAGTTCCATTAACTATGAATTTTAATCCCAGAGGCTTACTAAATGTACAGGGAATCAACGTGACTATATTTTAGGCATGGGTTTATCTGCCTGTCATACCTGGAAAGACAAAAGATTATTATGAGACTTTTAAATAAAGTACATATAAGTGTAGAATAAATAAACAACAACTAAAATCATAACTTCAGTTCTAAACAATGCAAGGGAGAAAAAAAGAAAAACTAATTTACAGTAGAACCTAGATTTAACGATTGCAGAGGGTCTCTTGAGAACTATGGTTAATGGGGGTTATCTTTAAAATCGAGAAATGTAGTAGATATACGAAAACTTATTTCAAATATGAAAAATTTTTTTCCTAAATTTTAAATGTTGTCACATGATACTGAAATTTTTACATGGGCAAATCATTCCAAATTTATCGTCTTTTTTAAAATACTTATAATTGAAGCTTATAAATATATATATTGAAGCTTAAAATACTTATAATGGAAAGCTTCGAAATTCCATAAAATTCAAAGTATCAAAAAGCGGTGCGTTTTGGTCATAGAAAAATGGAATTTTTGCAGTTCTACTTGTTAGCGCATGGAGAAATTTTTTCTAAATATAGCTTATAGGACCCAGGGACCGTATAAACACTTATAAAGTGTAACATTTTGAAAATTTATGGCAGGACTGACTATTTCATCTACACAACCTTAATTCCTACATTATTTTAAACACTTTTGAAATTAAGATCGCCGATGTATTTCTTATACATAAAACATTAAAGTGCACTTCAATCTTTTGGAGGTAGCCTATATAATGTTCCTGTTACATATTTTTAAAGGGTGATGCACACTACCACCTTTTTTTCAAAGTGACAATGGACCCTGCTATTTATCCAGCACAAACTCTCAGATTTTGATTTTTGATTTCACTGCATTTTGCATTTTTTTAAATGTAGAATAAAGTTAAAATGTTTTTAAAAAAAGATTAAGACCAACAGTTAGGCGAAATATGATATAATTTCTTTCAGATTAAGCTGTTTATTTTTCTACAAATAAATATATAATGTAGACTGCAAGTACAATATAAATAAACGAATGAGAGCTAAGGAAAGTACCCATTTTTTCAATAGAAAAAACACTTTTGATATATTCATCCACCCTTTTTAAAAAGAAATGTGAATATATGTAATAATAATAAGCTCCAATGAAAAAACACATACAGAACCAATATCACAAAAGCCAACTAAAACCTATAAACCACGTAAATATCAAACAAAAAAACTACATTAACGCAGAACCAGAAATCACAACTATCTACTTAAACTCAAAACAAAAGAACACAACAAATTACAGCAAAAAAGAAAAAAACCAATAAACAACAAAGAAAAAATAAAACGACCTGTGTCAGGTGGCATGACTTGAGACATGCACTGCTGGGTTAAACTAGTTGTTTTACACATGCAACACTCCCCATACCTGACAAGTACAGACTGAAAGTGAGTGGAAAAAACATAACGAAAGGAAGCAAACTACAGCCAGACTACACCATCACGTTCTCAATTTTCATCACGGCAAACAACCCACTACACCGACTTTCCTACAATTATCACTTCAACAAAACATCTCTCGTATTGATCATTGCTATAACCTTTCGTCACTATAACCTTATAACGTCACTATATACACTTTTTTATAAATTTGTTTGTTAGATCGGTCAAAAACTGAACCGGATAACCTTGTGTTAATGCCATATAATAAAATGCAGCTATATTCCTAGCAATATTTGCATAGTTAGAGCACAATTTCTCAATACGGCATAAACCATTTATATAAATATTTCTGAAAATAGACAAATGCACATTTGAACTGAAATGTAACATTTTAATAGTATCAAAATTAAAATTATTTATCTTATCATAAATGCTTGTTACCAGTTATATATATATATATATATAATATATATATATTATATATGTATATATATAATATATAATGTTACATACACATACACCTTACAATGCATGCAGTATATACATGCTTACAATAGATAACCATACCGTACGTTTACAATAAATACAACTTACAATACATATAGGATTGGAACTAAGCATTGGCTGCTAAGAGTTACTATGTAATTAATATTATCAGGGTCATTTTGGTGGTACATCTTCCTGTCTTATAATGGAATGTTATGTATAGTTTATAGTATAAAAACGATTTCTTAGTAATAGGGGGGAGGGGAAGAAATGGGGACACTTTTAAACTTTAGCTGCATTTTACAACCAAAAGAAAAAAATGAAACTTTTTTAACAGAACAAGTAAAAATACGAACATTAGACTTTAAAAACAAGTAATTTTTAACATAAAATAAAAACTGACATTAAGCAATTGTTTCTTACCTTCATGTTTTTGAGACTATTCTATATTGTTATCCAGATACGAGTTCTGCACAAGTCAGGTTTCAGTAACCAGAATCCAAAAATTCTATTTTAAATTCAACATGAAACCTGATTTTGTTTAGAGCTGGGATAAATATTCGGCCCTTTTGTCAAATATTGCTGATATCACAACGGATATTGCTAATATCTCACCGGATAATGCTAGATATCTCACGGAATAAATTCAGAATATTTCTCTCTAATCCAAACTGCCTATTTTCTGTCATATTTGTGAAGTCATGTTTATTCTGAATTGCACAAAATGTACAGTTATTCAGGTACTACCATTATTATATATTTTTATTTACCTCTTCCTTCATTCATATTGTTGTTATTAGTTTCTGTGCATGGTTTTAATGCATGTTGAGTAAGTTGTAGAACTTTGTATTGTTGTATATTGTATATACTGGTTCAATTGTCAAAGATTTTGTTGATGAAATTATACTATTTTAACCATACCTCTTGCTTTAATTTAATTTGTAATTTAAGACGGGAGACTGGTTTCAGAACATAGATTCATTCTTACAAATTTGTTGATCACTAGGGACACAAATTCTAAACAAATAAAATTTACTTGAATAAAGGTTATTTCAGGAAATATCTCACTATCAATTATGAGAGAGAGTAAATATTATCATTGATTTCGAATGTAAAAAAGGACTAGTCGTTGGGGCCACCGTAATACTTACCCATCATGGATATGCATAATGTAAAATATTAAAATAAAAATGTGTAAACTACTTATAAAGCGCATTGCAATTCAAATAAAATCGTGGCTTGATGACGTCACAAACTTTAAAGTGTCGATTACTGAATTGCTTGAAATTGCTTGAATTGCTCCAGCATTTATAATCATATTAACTAATGTTTTACTGTGTCGGAGTAAGCGTCAAATTTCCAATTAAAATATATCTTTGAAGTGAAATTTGGATGAAATACAGGGTCATGAAAAATCGAAGAGTGTGGAAAATAGGATTCCAAATATCTCGGCAACTCATTATCCGATCGACTTCCTGCTTTATGCAAAATTTATGTTTTTTTATTGTCTTTTATATTTATTTCTTAAAATAAACAATTTCGAAATTTTTTATATACCTTTCATCAGAACGAATATTTCGAGAGTCCGAAAAAAATTGTTCCGTTTAATCGAGGTTATTGAAATGAAATAGGCTTCTTCCGATTATTACATACTAAGTACATACCAAATTGCAAGTCTCTATCTCAATTTTTTCGGGAGATAGAGCGTTTACAGACACACAGACACACAGACGGACGGCAAATTTTTTTTTTCTAAAAATATGTTTTTCGGAATCTCCAGTGTCTGAAACGTGTAAATCCGTCAAAAATTTTTTTTCGATTTTCGAAACTATTACAAGACTTACCCTATACTACGTATGATGGGTAAGTAATAAAAATATCATTGGGTAGCAAAAATGAAGTATATATTTTTATGGAAATAACATACCATCTTGGCTTACAGAAAATCAATTTGATATATCTAAAAATAAAAGGATAAAATGCAATTTATTAAGTTTTTGTGCTGAAATATTTTATGATTATAACATATTTTATGATTGCATGAAAGTAAGTACTATAATTTTTTTCTTTTCATTTTTAAATACTGTCAATTACATTATGGCACACTCGCTATTGAAACTGTCATGGCTTCAGAATAGATTGTACTCTATCCTACGGAGTTCCTAAATTCTTGAGAGCAACCTGGATTGTCATCAGACAAGTTTGAAGATTAAATCCCGAATTTGTCTACTGTTACCAGAACTGAGAAATTAATCAGGTTATGTGTAAAGTGATTGTGGCCAAATGTGATCCAAGCAACTATCTTAAGGGTCCTCTCCTCTCACCATCAGTTGACGACACCCAAAATTAATGTTGACATACTATGATTTAAAAAAATTATTTTAATACATTTTATATGTTTTAAAAACGCAAGAAATAGGAAATTTTACTTGAGAAAATTTTTCAAAATTTATCGTCTTTTTAAAAATACATAAAATTAAAGAGATATATATTTTTTTAATTCTCTTGGTGACAGCCTTTCTGATGGGGTAAAAACATATTTAAATTTCCTCATATGTTATCTTAAGAAACTCCCGCAATGCTGAGTAGTAGCACTAGCACCTTAATA
The DNA here is from genome assembly GCA_963931845.1 of Maratus michaelseni. NCBI lineage: Eukaryota > Metazoa > Arthropoda > Arachnida > Araneae > Salticidae > Maratus > Maratus michaelseni. Next base: position 156,001,743 of record OZ007600.1, on the reverse strand, counting down.
TAGAACCTTCATCCTTACATACTTATGCAGAGTGTTCCAAAAGGACTGAAGCGTGCTTTAATGTTTTACCTGTTGGAGACACGTAAGGCAATGTAAATTGCAAAAGTGTTCATATAAGGTAGGAATTAAAATCATGTTGATGAAATAATCCTGCCATTAATTTTCAAAGCTACAAATTTTCGAGATTTCAGCACTAAAACATGGTCTATCATATATATCATATGTGTTATCAACATCCCATTTTCAACGTGTATTTACAAAACGCACAAGAATAAATGAGGTAATATCATTCGAAAGGTTTTTGAACCGGCTTCTGACATAGTACACTAACATTGCGTTAAAACACGTTTTGTGAATAAAAATTACATTTAATTAAAAATTAAATCAGCATTGCTTTCGTAAATGAAATGAAAGGTTTTTCTCAATTCAATGTTGCCACTAAAATAAAATACCACATTATATTGTGCTCAACAATGATTATATAAAAAAGAAATAGATAGTAAAAAAAAGATATAGTGGGACTTTCTCTTCACGGGTTCATTTTATATATATGATTAAAAATCAAAATTCAAATTCAAGTCTTTAGAAAAAAAAAAAAAGACACCATTGATCAATGAAAGTAGTACTATTTCACGTGCAGCCTAAAATGGATGCTTTATTATATTAAATTAAATTGTATTTAAAATGTATTTAATCTATTTTTCTGGAAGCAGATCAAGCAGGGCGGTCGCTCTGCCAAGCCAAGCTTTAAAAAAAACGCCACACAAACAACGCCAAGAACTGGACAAGACCGCTACTGTTTACTTACAGAAATCAACTTCGCAATGTTAAATCGACAAAACATGCCAGACAAAATATCAGATATCAAATAAACCAAGCGTCGCAGAAAAAAAAAAAACGAAAACTAGAAGAATCTAATGAAGAATTACTTCAATTTAAGACCAAACTCATCTTCATGAGTGATTTATAAACAGAGATATAGATTTTTTTTAAAAACGTCGAGTTACTTAAAATGATCACTTTTTTCTTCGTCAAACTTTTTTTTTCAAACAACCTACAGACCTTAATATTCGGCAGAATAAAAAAAGGATTGCATTTTTAGACAAGTAATTACGTAATCTATGTGCTTTTATAAAATCCAGTGTAAAAAAATATTATTTTCTATCCATAATTAGCAAAAAACTGTTAATCAACTTGGCGATTAAAAATTATGCCAAAACAGAGATAAAACCCGCCAACGACCATGTACCATCTGTATTATAATAGCACAAATCAGTTACAGGTTATAACCACATCAAATTTCATCTGCAAGTCAGACATTTTCTTCTGAAGATATTTTTTTTTTAATAAAACTTCACAATTATAAGAACACACATTTTATCAAACAATTAAATATGACTGCAAACTGTGGCAGATGATTGTTTCTAACATGAATAAATATGAGAAATTGCAGATCATGGATATGGATCTGTGTAGCTCAGTCGCAGAGCGTCGGCATGGTATGCATAAGGTCCCAGGTTCGAGTCCTGGCCCAGGTCAATTTTTCACTCATGTTTGTTTAGTGTTTTTAATTGTCTGATAAAATGCGTGTTCTTATAAATATTGTAAAATAAAGTAATCAGACGTAGTGTTTATGTTTTAAATATATAATTAACGTTTTTAGAAAGATCTTTAAAAATAAATTAGTTTTTGAGGGAAGATGTACCTTCTAAAATGTATACATTAAGAGTTATCGTCATTTAAAATTTCTTTCCAAACGTAAACAAAATTTTTGAAATGAATTAAATGTGATTCATTTATTTCTAAAAATAAAAAATAAAAACACGGTAAAGGACAGGCATTTCGTTCGCAAGAATACCTTTCACGTCATTTTCCTATAAATTAATGAAATCTAGTTGTTTTATTTTTGTTTTAGAAGTGAAGTTTCCATTTAAATTTATTGTAACAGTATAATGTTTAATTGAATAAAATATTGTAAATCTAAGAAATTGCTAAGAAATTCCAAACATGCACAGGGCAACGCAAAAAAATAAATAAATAAATAAACAAAAAATAAATAAATAGATAAATAAATAAATAAATAAATAAAAATCAGCTTTCAGAAATTCTAAAAATTGTTTATATATCTTAATTACAAGCTAAAGTAGGGTTTATTTCTATATTATTATATATATAATAGTAATTTCAGCAAATATATTAAATTCCAATGCGATCTGTTTTAAACTTAAAGATAGTTTATAACACATGATAAAAAATTTATAAAAAAGAATGGCGCGTCACATTTCCGGGAGGGGATGGGGAGGGGTGTGAACAAAATTAGGAAGGATAATAAGGCTATCTGTTTGAAACTTTACGATATTTTATAAGACATAACATAAATTTTAAAAATAAAGCCGCGTCAAAAATTATAGGGAGGGGCGGAGCGCGTTTTGCCTACACAAGGGGGGGGGCACTTTTCTAAATTTTAACAATATCCGTCATGCCACATATCGTTACAAAGGGCTGTGACCACTTATTCGTGTTATGCACCACAGGTGTCACCCCACATTTTGCGCCCCCTCCGACACTACGCATGTGATATATTGTTCGAAAGGCCTGTGACCGCTTATTCATATTATGTATCTTCGGGGTCCATCCTCCCACTTTCAGCTTTTCTAAATTTTGCCGACACCTCTCATGTGATATATCGTTGGAAAGGTCTGTGAACGCTTAATCATAATATGCAGGGGGGGGGGGGTTCTAAATTTTGCACATACCCCTCATGTGATACATCGTTGGAAAGGTCTGTGACCGCTTAATCCTATTATGCATCTCCGGTGTTCATCCCCCTTTTGCCCCCCAAACGCGATTAGCTTTCACCACCAGGGGACGCTTTCCTATCTCTGTTTCTATGGGTCGGATCACGACGGGGTATGGCTCATTCGACTCGACATCGATAGAGCTTTCCGATTTTAGTTCGTTTTTTCACCACCAGGGGCACTTTTCTATTTCTGGTTCTATGGGCTAGATCACGACGGGGTATAAGCACATTCGACTCGACATCTATAGCCTTAACGATTTCAGTGCCCGAGGTTCATACAGAACAGAATGCGCTACCTGGTGGTGGAAGATGGAACCTGAGCGTGCGTAGCACGACTGCTCTACGGTGCCGAAGGCAGCGGGGACCCGTGTCAGAAGTTAGTTTGGTTAGAGGTTTATACTACTCGTTGTGCAAATTAAGGGATTATCCGGTGCCGAAGGCAGCGGGGAACCAGGTTGGAGGTTCGTTCGGTTCGAGGTTTATCTTATTCGAAGTTTTACAAGATTCGAGGCCCCGATGTAAATTAGGGGCCCGCTAGCGGGCGCAGCCAGCTAGTGCTAATAATAAAAGAGCGTGATATGACGTTTGATTTCAAATGCAGCGCTGACACGCTATGTACGTATTCCATTTTTATTCATTTCATCGATAAGTCAGTGATATTTTTTAACGGGGGATAACAAGTATTATAACAAGCCACATTTAGTATGTTGTTATTAGTTTAATTGAAAAATCTACTGGTATTTCTAGTTAACCTTTTAAACAATGACTGAAAGTAAAATGTAATTTTAAATTATTTCTCATGTTTAGATTACTTAAATTATGTTTATTCTGTTTAAAAAAAAAGAAATGATATCTACAAAAACAACTTTTCAAAAGTAAAAAAAGCCAAGCGCAAAAAAAAAAAAAAAAAAAAAGTTGTGGCTAAAAAATGGTGTGATATCAAATTTCCAAGCTATTATATTACTTTTTTAACTTTTTTCCATTAAATAAGTTATCATATATATAAGTCGAGTGCCTACGTATATGTTAATAGAAATCGTTTTCTCCTGTACTAAATACATCCTAACGAGTTTCTGAAAATTCAATTTTTTTCAAATTATGCATGATGGGCTTGGCGGCCATCTTTCCATATTTCTAAGCTCCCAAATTTCTAAAATAAAAGTGTAATATGTTTGCAATGTAATATGTTTGTAACAATTTCGAACTTCAGATTTTAACTACGGATAGATAAATTAGATAAGACTGATATTTTGAGAAATTGATTTTTACTAGTTTGAAATTATTAATTACTCTAAAAAATAAATCATAAGATGAATCTTTAAGATAAGTCATTATCTTAAGACACAATTTTCAGAGCATACAAATCTATAAATGAAACGCTTAAAATATTTGCTTAAATAACAATTTTGAACTTCGGATTATAACTACGGATTTGGATGCTTAGAATTTTGTGAATAATATGCAAAGATGGCCGCCAAGCCCATCATGCATAATTTGAAAAAAATTGAATTTTCAGAAACTCGTTAGGATGTATTTAGTACAGGAGAAAACGATTTCTATTAACATATACGTAGGCACTCGACTTATATATATGATAACTTATTTAATGGAAAAAAGTTAAAAAAGTAATATAATAGCTTGGAAATTTGATATCACACCATTTTTTAGCCACAACTTTTTTTTTTTTTTAAACCTTTGCCCCCCCCCCCTTTTTTTTTTTTGCTTTTTTTATCAGTTTTAACTGTAACTTTGATGGAATAAATGACATGATATTCCGGCTTGACTAATGTTGTTTGCCTTATTATTTTTATTTTTAGAAGTTTCAACCGGCATCTAAAAAATACTAGACTGCAGTGTGGAATCTTTGCACTGATCTGTTTTCATTGCCAGAAACCGCCGAAATTCCATAAAACTCAAACTATCATAACTTGGCGAATTTTGGTCGTAGAATAATATAATTTTTACTGTTGTACTTGTCAGAGTAGAGAATTATTTAATAAATGTAACTTATAAAACTCAGGTACTGTATAAAAAATTTAAAAGTGTAACTTTTTAAAAGAGATTATGGCAGGATTATTCCATTCACATAGTACCTTATTTTGACACTTTTCCAAATTTGACTGCCCAAGTATTTCTAACAGATAAAACATTAAAGAGGGTTTTAGTCGTTTTTGGAACATCTTCCATAACGTTCCTGTTACCACATTTTTAAAGAGTGTTGCATCCTACTACATTTTCTTTTTAAGGTGGCAATGCATGCTTCCATTTTTAGAAGTGAAAAACGCACCCTGACATTTATCCAGCATAAACTTCTTAGGTTCTGATTTTTTCACAGTATTTTGCATTTTTTTAAATGTGAAGCTAAAATGTTTAAAAATATATTAAGACAAACTATTAGGCAGAATATTATATATAACTTCTTTCAGATTAAGTTCTTTGTCATTCTGCAAATCAATACGTAATGTAGACTCTAAGTAGAATAAAAAAAATAAGAATGAGAGCAAAGGAAAATAAATACCCATTATATGAGTGAAATAGTATTGCTATTTATATGCAAAAAGTTACGATTTTTTAACTTTTATACGGTGTCTAAGTCCTATAAGTTATTTTTAGAAAAAGTTTCTCTATACTTTAACAAGTTCAACAGTAAAAATTCAATTCTTCTACAACCAAAATGATACTTCAAAATTCATGGAATTTTAGAACTTTCCAGAATAAAAAATCACCTGTTTTTAATGCCAGAAATTTCCGGAATTCCATAAAATTAAAAGTGTCAAAACTCAGTAACATTTATCCAGCATAAACTTTTCACCTTTTCATTTTTTTAAAGTATTTTTCATTCTTTTTAAATGTAGAGTAAAACTTAAATGATTAAAAAAATTAAGATGAGCAATTACACAGAATATTATATTACTCCTTTCAGATGTTTGTTATTCTACGAGTAATGTACGATGTGTGTAAGTACAATAGAAATAAGCCAGTCAGAGCAAAGGTAAGTACTCTTTTATTTAATAAGAAAATGTCGTTTTGATAAATCCATCCTGCCCTTTTTACAAAGAAATGTGACCAATACTTATATCCATCTTACATACATGCATCTTATAACTTGTATATACCTTACAATGCATGCAGTATATATGCATGCTTATAATAGATATACCATACAACATACTTACAATAAATACAACTTACAATATATATGATACCGAACATAGATATGTTTACATTTTATACAATACATATAACAGTAGAAGTAAGCACTTGCTGCTAAGACTTACAGTAACTAATAAATAATTGCCATTTTGGTAGTACATCTTGTTCTCCAGGAAAATACGTAAGTACTATTTATTTTAAATGTGCATCGATAAGTTTCGCAAAATTATTTTCACACACAATTTACTTTTAAATAAATAATTTTGATTGCATTTTATTAAAGTGCAGAATGAAAATAAAATCTGGAACAATACGGAATTGATGAAAATCAGTCGCAATGAGGTACTACATTTTTCTTTTTATAACATGAAGAAGAGCTTCTGGGTTATAGGGGATTAAGGGGATAACTTGACCATTTTTAAATATTAAATGTCACATGGTTTTTCTCCTGAGTGGTTCTATTGAAGTGTCACCAGTTGAATCTTTAAAGAATAGCTTTCATTACGTATGATATTTCTTAATATGAGTCTTCAAGCTGGATGTTTGATTAAATGATTTATCGCACAGTTCACATGCATACGGTTTTTCACCAGTGTGAATTAGATGGTGCTTTTTCAGACTATGTAACAGTCTAAATCTTTTATTACAGATTTCACATGTAAATGGTTTCTCTCCAGTGTGTGTTCCACGATGATAGTTCAGAGTTTGGATATATGGGAATTCTTTATTACAAATGTCACAAACATACGGTTTCTCTCCAGTGTGCAGTCGGCAATGTCTTTTCAGAACTTGCATTTGACTGAATTTTTTATTACAAACAACACATGAAAAAGGTTTTTCTCCAGTATGAATCCGAAGATGAGCCGTCAAAGAATATGGATATAAAAATCTTTTGCTACAAATATTACACTTAATATCTCTTTCTTTAGTATGAACTATTCTAGTATGTCTCATCAACTGTCTTTTGCTGGAAAAATCTTTATTACATACTTCACATGTGAAAGTTCTTCTAGTATGACTTAGTATGTGATTTTGCAACGAATCCATGTCTATATAACTTTTATTACAGATTTCACATGTAAATGGTTTCTCTCCAATGTGTGTTCCACGATGATAGTTCAGAGTTTGGATATATGGGAATTCTTTATTACAAATGTCACAAACATACGGTTTCTCTCCAGTGTGTAGTCGGCAATGTCTTTTCAGAACTTGCATTTGACTGAATTTTTTATTACAAACAACACATGAAAAAGGTTTTTCTCCGGTATGAATCCGAAGATGAGCCGTCAAAGAACATGGATATAAAAACCTTTTGTTACAAATATTACACTTAATATCTCTTTCTTTAGTATGAACTATTCTAGTATGTCTCATCAACTGTCTTTTGCTGGGAAAATTTTTATTACATACATCACATGTGAAAGTTCTTCTAGTATGACTTAGTATGTGATTTTGCAACGAATCCATGTCTGTATAACTTTTATTACATATTTCACACACAAACGGTTTTTTTCCAGGATGAACTTTACGACAGTGATTGGCTAAATAACTCTCCTCTGAAAATCTAGTATCGCATATTTCACATACATACGTTTTTTCATGAGTACGAAAGTGTCTGCTTAAATGATATATACTCAAAAAGTTTTTGTCACAGAATTTACAAATGAAGGATTTTTTGTCTTTGTGCATTTGTCCATTTTCTTCCATAACTTGTTGAGTTGTTAATTTTTTACCACACATTTCCGATGAAAAAGGTTCAATTTCCACATGCGTTTTTTCCTGTTCTTTTAAATCACTCATTATTTCAAATTTCCTAAAACAACTCACTTACAAAATCTAGCTGTAGAAATCTTTTTTTTTTCCTGTTATATTGAGACTAGAAATATTTCTGAAATGGGATTTTCTCTCGCAAATGATTTTAATCTTAATCTTCTAATCTTAAATCTTTAATTTTTTACTTGAATAAAATTATTTTTAGGTAATTCGCAATCAAATGCCTTTACCCTCAGAAGAGTGTTTTGTTTATTTGATAATGTTTTTCTTTTAGTACAAGAAAGCGTCGTAATTTTTGTACATGTGTTTCATGTTCTTCGGGATAGCTCATTATTAAAGATTCTTTATGAAACAGCATATATAAAACAAATTATCTATATCAAGGGATTTTCTGATGCTTTCTTATGTTACACTGATAGCAAAAATATTTCAAATATGATTTTTAAAATATCTTTTCACGATGCCAATATCTTTTAAAATTACTCACAGCAAAACGACTTTTCTTTAATATGACTGATGTTCCACTTGTCTCAACATTATGAGTATATATTTTTTTCTTCTATTTAATATAGTCAATATACATTATCTTTTTCAATAACAATGTTATGGTCGGCTTATCAAATACCGCTATTTTAAAATCTTTCATATGATACTTTAAAATATTCTTTTACTAACTATCACATAGTTGTTTATGTTTAATTACACTATAATTCTCATTATAATTTTGTTAAGGAAATTATCTTGTTTCAAGCTTACACATTTATTTCATTATGCAGTTTATATACAAATATTTTTTTCAAACGATAATTTCAAGTGTGGCTAATGATTATGGGTCACTTTTCCCCATAAAATCTTTGATATTACACTTAAAAAAATTATTATTATTATTATTATTATTATTATATGACGACTAATGAATACACTATAAGTCTTCTAACAATTTTCTTACAAAAATATGTATAGCTAATTTCAAGTTTTCAGACTTATTGCATCTCTAATTAACACGCATATTTTATCCAATAATAATATTATAGCCAGCTTACATACACTGCTTTTCAAAAATCATTGATAAGATGTTTTAAAATACAGTTCCATTAACTATGAATTTTAATCTCAGAGGCTTGTTACATGTGCAGGGAATCGACGTGACTATATTTTAGGCATGGGGATATCTGCCTGCCACACCTGGAAAGAAAAAGATTATTATGAGACTTTTAAATAAAGTATATATAAATGTAAAATAAATAAACGACAACAAAAATTATAACTTCAGTTCTAATCAATGCAAAGAAAAAAAAAAAGAAAAACTAATTTACAGTCGAACCTCGATTTAAGGATTGCAAAGGGTCTCTTGAGAACTATGGTTAACCAGAGTTATCTTTAAAATCAAGAAATGCAGTAGATATACGAAAACTGCATAAACGTTGGATAGTTAATTTTCAAAATTGTATTAACCAGTAGTATTTAATTAGGAATTTCTTTTAGTGCATGAAACCTCTTACTTTGAAAATCCTATTATTTGCACCTAGCTGGACTGTCTGGCCTTGCCAGGGGCCATGATAATAGTCTTAAATATATCTAAAATGAATTTCAATGATTTTATATATTTAAACAAAAAAATTTTGTAAATGATCCTAATACTAATGGCTCCACTGCCTTCTGTAACGTAAACTAGTGATGGACGATAACGATATGTTTTATCGAGAGTATGAACAACCCCATTTTATCTACCGATAGTATAATTTTTTTTATCGATGTCCACAGTCAATAAACGTCTATTCTTATCTGATATAAGATCCAATTTTATCAAGAATAACCATAAAAAAAAAAAGTTAAGACTAGTTTCGCTGTAATTTAACTAGTTTCACACCACCTCTTGAAACTTTCGCGAATTTGTTTAAGGTTCGAAGAAGAGGCGAGAGTAGCCAAAACGTCCAAGGGAAGTTTCATCCAAAATAAGAGCTGAAGACAACATAGAAGGAATTGTAGAGCCCCTGGCAGACAGAACTAGAGTTAAAATGGTAGTGGTGGTGGTGGAGACAAACCAAGACGAATGGTCCAAGTTCTGTGAGCATCGAACTCATAGAACCTGAAATCTATACTAATATTATAAAGTAGTAAAGATTGATTTTTTGTTTGTAGGGGGTAATCTCTTGAACTACTGAAGCGATTTCAAAAGTGATGATGGCAAATTTATGGTGACAGTCCCAGCTCCAACATAGGCTATATTTTATGTCGTGCCACTACTCCCAGCAGGGTGCAGGAGCGAAAAACCTTCTAAAATTACGATTTTTTTTTATACTGAAGGTGTTAGAAACATGAAATTTGGCATGGTAGTTACTTATAAGGTGCATGGGCTGATAAGTTCCCGGTCTGGCACACAGATGGCGTTGCAATCGCCGAACCGATGTTTTTTTTAGTAAATACTAACCTTTAAAAGGTAGCAGAAAAAAAGGCATGACGATTCGCAATGTGGACAAAACGTTAGAGTGGTTTCAGTTGAACGACTTTGTTGATAAACAAAAAAATGGATAAACAAGAATTTCAAGAATTGTTGATTGATGGGAAAAAACATCGTTCAAACAAAAGCTTGGCTTGATAAGCGTTATCCGGACACTGCACCAGGTAAATCAACCATTATTGACTGGTTTGCTGAATTTAAACGTGGTCGTACGGACACCAGTGATGTACCACGCAAAAGAGGTGGTTACTCCGGAAAACATAAAAAAAGTCCACAAAATCGTTTTGGGGAACCGTAAAGTGAAGTTGCAGGAGATAGCTCAAACTTTGAAGATATCTAAGGAAAGTGTAGGTTTTATTTTGAATGAACATTTGTCTATGAAAAATCTGTTGTCAAAGTGGCTGCCGCGCGTGTTGACTTTTGACCAAAAACAACAACGAGTTCTGAGCACTGTTTGGAGCTTTTTCGTTATAAAATTATGTTATTTATTATTAAATTATTATTATTATTCATTTACTAAATTAATATTATTAAGTTATTTTTATTAAATTAATATTATAAAATTATTATTATTATTATAATTAAATTATTATTATTTATTATTAAAGTTATGTTATTTATTAAAGTTATAAAGTCATAAAGTTATAAAGCTTTGTTAAAAAGTTGTGTTTTCTTTATTTGACCAGGAACTTATCAGCCCATGTGTTAAATGCTCTCTAAGAACAAATTCTAAAAAAATTTGATATTTAAAACTGTGAGATGGGCGAAAAGCGTTCTAAAAACATTCTAAATTACAATTTCTATGGAATCTCTGGAACTACCGAATCCTTTTCAAAAGTTATGGTAGCAAATTGATGGTGACAGTCCCTGCTATAACATAGGCTATATTTTATGTCGGTGCCACTACGACAGAGAGGTGCAGGAGCGAAAAACGTTCTAAAATTTCGATTTTTTTTTTTATACGGAAGGAACTAGAAACATGAAATTTGGCATGGTAGTTACTTATAAGATGTAAATACTCTCTAAGAACAAATTCTAAAAAAATTCGAAATTTAAAAGGGTGAGGTGAGCGAAAAGCCTTCTAAAAACATTCTAAATTACGATTTCTATGGAATCTCTGGAACTACCGAATCTTTTTCAAAAGCTATGGTAGCAAATTGATGGTGACAGTCCCTGCTGTAACATAGGCTATATTTTATGTCGGCGCCACTGTGACAGAGCTGCAGGAGCGAAAAACGTTCTAAAATTTCGATTTTTTTTATACTGAAGGAACTAGAATCTTGAAATTTGGCATGGTAGTTATTTATAAAATGTAAATGCTTTCTAAGAACAAATTCTAAAAAAAATTGAAATTTAAAAGGGTGAGATGAGCGAAAAGCGGTCTAAAAACATTCTAAATTACAGTTTCTATGGAATTTCTGGAACTACAGAAACATTTTCAAAAGTGATGGTAACAGTCCTTGCTGTAACATAGGCTATATTTTATACCAGAGACACTACAACAGGAGGGAGAGTAAAAAAGCGAAAAACGTTCTAAATTTTCAATTTTTTTTCGAAATTAGTGGGGTTTAATCAATAATTTTTTAATTATCTGTGGCAGTAAAATTTCCTCTAATGCAAATAGGTCAACGAATACCACTTGGCATTTTTCAAGAATTATGCGAGCAAAGCCGCGGGTTTTGCTAGTATCGAATAAAGAATAAATGTACACTATGCAGTAGCACAACATAGTGGGAGCAAAATTCTCAAAAAATTATTAAAATGATCCAATCATTAAAAATTATACAGAAGTTGTAGAAACTTACAAGAATCCTAGCAAATATAAAGGGGAAGTGGGGGAGGCCAGGGAGTAGGGGAAGATCGGGTAGCCCCGAACACTTGGATAAATTGCAAATAAAAAACAAATGAATGAAATTTCTGTCTTTATTTTATACTTAAAATGAATTTACGAACTTCTTTAATGATTTTAATTAAACATTGCTAATAATATCGAAATATACTAAAAATAGTTTGGCCTTTTTTTGTGTGTGTGTCACAAGAAACGGCAGGTAGTTAATCAATGGTGTCCCAACCGTTTTTTGGCCTTACAAACATCACAATTATAATAAAAAACCGATGCATCTATATAAACACAATCTTCATGGGCCCAGTCCTTGCATTTCTGGCACTGAATCCAGTCTTCTTCAAATGTTTCTCAGCATATGATACATTCTGTCTCGTGTTTTCGAAAATTTATTAACAAACAAAACACTCACGCACGATTAACTTACTCGGCACCCACATCAAAATTGAACTGTATTTGTTTTGGCTCTAGAGTGCGTTCATTTAGAATAACTCTTTATTTATGCAACACTTTGAATTTCTTAGAAACTGAAATGTCCACGGTTACCTGCTGTCCGCGGCTACCCAACTTTCCCCTACATGGAGGGAGAAAATATGAAAAAAAATGCCTGTTTCTACCTTATATAAATATCTGGGGTATTCAAGCTTAATAGTGGACATGTCAGCTTATGGGGACAAAGAGCTAAAAACATATTTCAGAGGCCACTTGAAAAGGGATTTCCTCCTGATTTTAATGTTTTTCTCTGTTTTGTTAGATTTTATTATATAGAAAGACTATTTTGTAGATACAGTAAAAGAAATATGATTTTTTTTTTTTTTTTTTGCTTTGTAAATATTATTATTATTATTTTATTTTGCTTTGTAAATATTATTTTTCTTTTTTTTTTTTTTTTTTTTTGACGAAATTCCTTTACATTTTAACAATAATGTATGGAATTTAAGTATGCAGATGGAGAGAACAGGGGGATACACTACGGTTGTTAATACTGCAGAATATTAGTGCTCCGGTACAGTTTTTTTGTTACAATTTAAGCCCTGCATACATCTAACAACTTATACTTTACAATGCATGCAATATATATATATGGGCTTACAATAGATATACCATTACGACATGCTTACAATAAATACAACTTAACTATACATATGATACATTACATAAAATACACACAACAATGGAACTAAGCATTCGCTGCTAAGAGTTAAACTGTAATTAATATTATCAGGGCCATTTTGGTGGTACAGCATCCTGTTTTGGATAATTCATAATGAAATGTTATATATTTCAGTTTATTGTATCAAGAAGCGCTTCTTAGTAATAGGGAAGAGGGGGGGGGACCATTTTTAAATTTTAGCTGTAATTTACTTTTAAAAAAATGAAAACTTTTTTAACAGAACAAATGAAAGTACAAACATTAGACTTTATATATAAACATGTAACTTTTAACATAAAATAAAAAAGACTTTGAGCGATTGTTTCTTACCTTGATGTTTTTGTGACAATCCTGTATTGTTATCCAGATTAAAGTTCTGCACAAGTCAGGTGTTAGTAACATGAATCGGAAAATTCCATTTAAATTCTACATGAAACCTGATTTTGATCAGAGATGGGACGAATATTTGGCTCTTTTGACGAATATTTAGTTACCAAATGCTTCGGTCGAATATTACAAGATATCTTGGCAAATATTGCTGATAACACAACGGATATTGTTAAATATCTCACGGAATCAGGATATTTTTCTCTAATCCAAATTGTCTATTTTCTGACACATTCGTGAAGTTATCTTTATTGTGAATTGTACAGTTATTCAGGTACTACCATTATTATATATATATATTATATATATGCATCTTCCTTCCTTCATATTGTTGTTATCAGTTCAATTGCATGCTTTTAATGCATGTCGAGTAAGTTGTAGAACTTTCTGTTGTTGTATATTGTATATGCTAGTTCAATTGTCAAAGATTTTCTTAAACAAATATATATATTACACTACATTAACCATACATCTTGCTTTAATTTAATTTGTAATTTAAGATGAGAGACTGGTTTCAGAACATAGACTCATTCTTACAAATTTGTTAATTACTAGAGACAAAGAAATCCAAAAGAATTTAAAATAACTCCAAAGAAATAAAATTTACTTGACTAAAGGATATTTCAGGACATATCTCACTATCGATTATGAGATATATCGATTATGAGAGTAAATATTATCATTGATTTTGAATGTAAGAAAGGGTAAAAATATCATTGGGTAGCAAAAGTGAAGTAAATTCTTTATATTTTAATGGAAATAACATACTGTCCTGACTTACAAAAATCAATTTGATATATCTAAAAATAAAAGGATAATATGCACTTTTTAAATTTTTTGTGCTAAAATAAATTTTCTAAATTAAAAAGTACATTAACAGTGGTAATGACTAATCAGTTCTTACTTTAGATAAAATGTTTATGAATTTATTTCTTGTAGGTAAAATTATACTAGTACAATTTAGATGTAGTAAAAGTTGTTTTATTATTAGCATCAAGCTGTTTGAAATACTACAAGAAATACATCAAGCTATTAAAAATTTTAAAACAATAAATAATAAACCTTCAATTTGCATTTAATTATTTTTCCCTTTAAACCTTTTAAAAATATATGTATAAACAAAAGTTATTTTCTTTCTTGAAAAGAAAAAGTTGGTATTCGGCTGTTTGAAATATTACAAGAAATACATCAAGCTAATAAAATATTTAATCATATAAATAATAAAACGTCAATTTCTGTTTAATTATTTTTCCATTTTAAAAGCAAATATATATTCAAAAGTTATTTTCTTTTTTGGAAAAAAAAAAAGAAAAGGGAGCATATTCGGTATTCAGACTAAGATTTGGCCAAATATTCTGCATTCGGCTAAATTACTATTCATCGCATCCCTAATTTTGATAGCATTTTTTAGTGCAATTATGAAAAAATATTCTCAACAAATATTATTTCTAAAAAAAAACTCTAATTTCGGAACTTGAAATTTTTTTTACCAAACTCAACCCACAAAAGCCAAAACCCAATCTGTAATAATCAACCTGACCCAATTAGAGTCAACTGACCCACAACAAGAAAAATATAACCGCCGCCAACCCAAATAGGTCAGGCCAAGTCAGGTTGTGACCTGGTCCAACCTGTTGGAGGAATGTAACCCACATTCATTTTAAATCACATTGTTGTCAATGATTTATTATAACATGCAGTAGATGATGATATATTAAAATTTTTGAGGTAACCCTTTAAAAAAAACTATATACAAGATACGAAGACTGTTTTAAAAACATTAAGTAGTACGTGTAAATTAACACCATATAAAACTTTTGTGATGATTGGTAAATTTTTATAAAAATTAAAGCATAAAAATTAAAAAAAGACAGACAGACAAACATAAAATTTTTAGATAGTAATAATACTGATAACGGGAACATCTAGATTGGAACCTTTCCAACAAAAAAATAATTATGAAAATCAGACCATCCATTATATAAAACTCCTTTATTGAAGACCAGCTAAAAATGCTTTTGTTAAACTTAAAACATTTTTTCAAAAGGCTATGGTGAAAAAAGCATAAGATACAAAAGAATATCTATTATAAAAATCATTTATCATTGTATGATAAATTAAAACTTAAAATGTTAGAAATTCATCAAAAATTGCTTATATTTGGCTTAGACAATTAAGTGATAATTTCATAAATATTAGTCCAAAACCGATCTTCATTTTAAGTATAAATGTAGCTTACAGTGCCATTTTCTTATGAAAGAATTTATGTACATAATACATCATTACTAAAATTCACCATGATGCCAACACAGGGGCCATGCTTCTCATTCACCTATGCGCCAAATACAAATACATCATGAAATTGGCGAACAAAAAATTATTATGGCAAAAAGACTGGTGAATGATTTATCGGGAGCTTTTTGTTATTGTAAGCATGTTTTGAAGCGCGGATGAATTTTTTTTTTTGTTAAGTTTGTAGTGAAAAATACGTATTTTATGCCCACAAAAGTAACAATGATAAAACGGTGGTACTTAGTTCAAAGTTAATCAGCAGTTTTTTGTTTTTGTTTTAGCTGGCGACAGTTTAATTTTAATCTTTATTTTAAGGCACAACTACCAACTCTTCCAATTTTTGGATACCACTAAAATTTAATAGAAATTTTTGCCTTATTTAACCACAGCATTTCGACGATTAAATAAGGCAAAAATTTCTATTAAATTTTAGTGGTATGCAAAAATTGGAACAGTTGGCTTTAGGTAGCACCTTTATTTTTGGATGGAGTATAACTAAAAAAAAATTAAAAAATGGGCACAATTTTTGGACACGCAGCAAATGTAATACAGTGAGAAAATGCTTTTTTACCCATTCAATAAAGTCAGGGCTGAAAGAGTTAATCATGAAAAATGTATTATATACTTTTGACTAATTATAGATAAATTTGGTAAAAAATACTTTAATTTGGCTAATTTACTGGCTAGAATTTTGAAAATCTTAGCGCGGCCCTGCAACATAATAAGAAATGTTGTTCTGTTTGTCTACAAACTAGATTCCTACATAATCTTGATAGGTTACATAGTGCATTTTCTTTTTTTCTTTGAATTCCGCTTATGTTGATATAAAATTAGACTAATCAACATTTAAGCTTTCAGCAATTTAAACGCAGGGATAAAACTTTTTGAAATATAGTCAAATACTTGTAATCTGCAAATCTTGATACAAAAAGTTATGCAAATTATTGAATTTTAGGTCATTGTTTACATTTTTCTTTTGCAGATACAAAATGAATTAGGATTATAAATGGGTGAAGGAACGATATATTGAAAAGTAATAATTTCAAAATTGTTTTACAATAAAATATCCCTTTCTTTAATATGAAAAAGTTGATAAATTTCATAAAAGTAAACAATGTATAAGCAGAATCAAATAGTACATAGCAATAAAATAGGAATACATATTTAAATATAGAAACACAAAAGTATGTTCATCTTTGATTAATGTTATATTTTCTGAAACATTGATGTAATTGTTGCGTTTTTAAATATTTAGATGTATGTCTGGAAATTTTATTTTGCAAGTTATGTAAAAATGTATTTTCCTGTTCAGAAATGAGACTTTTGGTTAAAAGTTAATAAAATTTTAAACTTAATTACTATGCAAAGAAAACATTAACTTTCTAAAAAAGAAAAAAAGTTGCAGATTATTTTCTCAGAAATCTTAATTTTCATTGCATGCACTTGAATCTAAATATTTAAAGCTAAAAGAGCATTTTGTCAAATTCCAATTCCACATGAAATTGACTTCAATGTGCATGCTCCTTTTATTTTTCAAAGCAGGAATAAAATACCAGGGGGATTCTCCCCTTCTATAGTTTAAGAGTGGACTGGGTCTGAACAAATGGTCAAAGAGAAAGGGAGGGGTTTAAACCCACACAATGAGAAACCCATTCATCCTTTTCCCTACTTCCAATGGGGAGAAAAAAATTCTCTTTCTTTGAAATGGCAGGAGGGAGCAGGGTCAATTTTTGTTCTTCACCCTTCAGACAAAAAATAAATCAACAATCACAGCTTTTAAAAATGTTAGTGCAGTTTCTACAGGATTCTAAATGAAATTTTATTTTTTTTGTTTTTTATTTAAATCCAAGTTGACCGTATATGAAGACAATGGGACACCCAATCCTAAGTCTGTTTAATTCGAGGACTGTTTGGAATAAACTGACCAGCGTAGCAGGCAAAGCTCCACTAGTATGTAACTGAAGATTAAAGGCAATGGTCGATTATAGGTCTGCAGATTAAAGGGAGTTGACAGTATTATAATTACAAATATTATTTTCAATGATTACATTTTTCGGTACTTACGTGGCCAGGTCCGGTTATTATCCGGGCCAGGAAATAGATCGCCAAAAATGGTTGCTAAATGTCAATCTTGTGTTTCGTTTCTCATCATATTCAAAACAGTAATTTAACATTATTAAATACATAACATTGTTAAAAATGGTAAATATAATTCAACAATAATAAATAAATAACAAAAAACTACAAACTAAATAAAAAAATAAACTATAAATTATAATAGACTATAATAAATAAATAAGAGTGACTGTAACTAGCATAATTGGCGCCAATTTTGGCACACTTGTATCTGACCTGGCCTGGATAATACAAAAGTACGCATTTTTGTCAAACTTTTACTAATTTTTTTTTGCTATATACTTTTGGTGCTAGCTTTTAAAAAAGAAACTAGTTATTAAAAATTTCTCTATAATAAAATCTAATAAAGTATACAAAAAATGACAATTATGGCTATATTTTTACAGCTTGTTCAGACTCTAATTTTAATATAGAGTATTTTTCATTTCATCACTGTATTATAAAGTTGCAACCAATTAAGAAAGAATTTGGAAAATAAAAACACTTTTTCAAAAAACAGCGCTATATGTTTTTTAATTATTAAAAAAAATATGTAAAGACATTTAAAAATAAAAATATTAGACAGCTGGATACTTTTTCCTTACCATTTATTTTTTAAGTACAATACTTCAAAAACATTTGTTTAAATTTCATTACATTTTTTATACCTTTGAAGGCTATCCTTGTGTATTAAAAAAGGTTGATGAATTTTATTTATGCAAAAGTGGGAGACTTTTTATGACCCACTAATAATAATAATAAAAACAGATTTATTGAAATAAGCATAATTTAAATATGTTACTTAAGATTTAAGAATTAACATTTTTTCAAAAAATTAGTATGTTTGTTTTATATTATTTATTTATAATTTTTTTATATATACTGTTTTCAAAAGTCAGCAGCTGAGCCACATATAGCATAATCAGTTGAAAATGAGGTAATTTATCCACATATTTATTGGTTTAACACAAAAACATATAAAATTTATCTACATCATTCTAACATGATGTATTATAAAAAGAAAGATCTGTGAAATTGAAGCTTGTGTTTTACCAAAGTTCTGTATTTTAATAGCTTATATTCTTTTAAAACTAAACAAACAATCTTTAGATTTTTTTATATATATTTTTTAATTATTGTACATTTTGTATAGAAACAGGATGAAACAAAATTTCAACTTCAGTGACCTATTTGATGAAGAAGAATTTTATCAATAAGTATAATATAAAATGCAATATTAAGACAATGAAATTGATTGTTTTATTAAAATATTTCTTTTATTAGTATAGATCCATTTCAAAGCCTTTTATTCTGACATGCATATTTTTATATTGGGTCATCCGAAAGGTTCTGTGGTTATTCAAAGTGAAGTATGGTTTCATCTAGTTTTATTTTACTACTGCTGTTAAGGAGTGACCTTGAATCACCCAGATATGCATATTCGGTCTTTTCTGCTTGTGCTGCATAGTTCTCACTTG
The DNA here is from genome assembly GCA_963931845.1 of Maratus michaelseni. NCBI lineage: Eukaryota > Metazoa > Arthropoda > Arachnida > Araneae > Salticidae > Maratus > Maratus michaelseni. Next base: position 155,982,288 of record OZ007600.1, on the reverse strand, counting down.
TGTTGTGATATAATTTTATTTTCAGTGCAATGCTAAGGATGGAGAACCAAAAAATTCATTTTTGTCAATTATGCTATTTTGTTTAAAGATAGGTAAAAATGCTAGTCAGACTACTTATAAAATTTGTTTTGTATATGGAGAAAGAGCTGTTTCAGATGACACAGTTTGAATATGGTTGGAGAAGTTTAAGCGTGGAAATTTCAGCCTCAAAGATGATCTCCGCTGTCAATGCCACAGTTTATATGGACAAAGTGCTGTTTCAAATGCCACAGTTTGAATGTGGTTGGAGAAGTTTAAGCATGGAAATTTCAGCCTCAAAGATGATCTCCGCTGTGGAAGACCATCATCATCATCTGTAAAGGAGGACCTCTTAAAAGAAGCTATCAAATGATCATGCGCTGTACTTTTTAGAATATTTAATCTATGTGATAGCTCCTGAACCCTGAACTTGTAACACAGAATTTCAGCAGCAGCTGAAGCCCAGAGCGGACATCATCTTGAGGCTGAAATTTTCACACTTAAACTACTCCAACCACATTCAAACTGTGCCATCTAAAACAGCACTCTGTCCATATATAAAACAAATTTTATAAACAGTCTGACTAGTATTTTTACTTTTCTTGAAATAAAAGAGCATAATATGACTAAAATGAACTTTTTGGTTCTCTTTTCTTAGCACTGCTCTGAAACTAAAATTATGCCATAACACAAGCAAGAATTATACAGTGCAAGCAAAAAAGACCGAATGTACATATCTGGGTCATTCAAGGTAACTTCTTATCAGCAGTCGCAAAATAACTAAACAAAACTGCTTCAAAAAACTGCAACTTTCCGGATGACCAATTAAATTTCAGAGTTTTAAAATGCAAAAGTTTAAGCTAATATTGAAATATTTTCAAGCACTATTACATACTTTAAATAATATTAATAACAAAATTGCACACAGCGCACAGGCATAGAGTCAAGGTAACACAATGATTGTCACCATCAGACTAACTCAGATCAGAAAAATTACTAATTGCTTTATCAATGCACAATTTTTTGTACTCATGTGACAATGATTTTAATGTAGATGACTTTTCATTTCATCTTTTGTTAAAATTTTGCTATATTTTTTGTGCTGGCTTTAAGGAGGATTTTTTTTTTTTTAATGTTCTCTGTACAAATAATAATGAACATGGTTATACTTTTACAGCTTGATTAGATTAGGATTTAAATGTAGAGCATTTTTCATTTTATCAGTGTATTACAAAGTGGAAGCCATTTGAGCAAGAATTAAAAAACACTTTTTCAAAAGAACAATGCATGTTATCTAAAAACAAAAAGCATATAAGGGTGATTCCACTGTTAAGTGTGTGACTTTTAGAGAGTGTTTTTTTTTTTTTGCAAATTGAGACAATTTTGGAAGTGAAATTATTCTGATAACGTTTTACTTTTCTATTGCTATTACAGGACACGTACAGAATCATTTTTGTAGTGACACCTTTAGTCTGAAGTAGAGTCCTGCATCGGGTCGGGTTACCTGCTTTTACCCACACCCGACCCAACAGGGATTATATTTTTTCATTCGGATTTCGGTCGGGTTGACTTCTATTTTTTTGTTACGGGTTTGGGTTTTCCAAAAGAATGTACACAATATTTTTTCAGGTTAAAAATATGCATACAATAAGACCTCCATAACGAACACTCTCGAAAATTGACCTTTTATACTACTTGGAAAGGATGAAAAATGTCATTCTTCTAATCACTTGATCATAACTCGCTTTTTTTTTTACAAAATGTGTTCTGTGCAACAATTTGCAAATGTCAGCGCCAAATCTCAGTTGCAGTGTCATAGATTTTTCCATTGACTCTTGCTGATAAAACAAAACAAATTGCTAACTCACGAAAAGAATAAATTTTCTTGCGGTTAACCCTAATGCATTATTATATCTAATGTTTTAATACCGGTATCGGGTATCTTCTTTGTGGACTACTTTTTCATAATTGTGTTGAAATATGGATTAATTTTCTGTTCCTTCGGTTTCGGATTGGATTTTCGGGTACAAATATTTTGGGGTTTGAGTCGGTTTCGACTTGACTTTAAGCAGAATTTTCAAGTTCGGGTCGGACACGTGCAGAATTCTAATTCCTTGTCCTCAATTTCGAATGTAGATTGGATTTTTCGACAAAATCTAAAAGTAGCGAAATAGTGACAAACTATTGAAAAGTAGTTTGTAGTCACTACTTTTTATAACAAGTAGTTATACTAGTTGTAGTTAACTACATTTTTGATAAAGTAGTTGCAGCTGTAGTTCACTACTACTAAAAAAAAGTAGTTTTTCATATCCCTGACATATTTACATTCAAATACGTATTTATTTTCATACTTTCAACGTTCAAACTTTTTGTGAAAATCCCAACAATCGAACATGCTAAAACCTAAATATGAGCCGGAAGAATTATTCAAGGTTGAACCTGCCTCATAGAAAGAAAATTAGTAATCCCGACCCAAAAAAATAAATAAAAGCAACCTGACCCGCTGCAGGACTCTATTCAACGATCTCAAGGTGTCCGCTATTCCGAAGTTTCACTATGTTTGAATATTAAAGAACATACACCCAGTGGCAGAACTATTTTTAAGTGTCTGCAACGCTAATAATGTTTTCAAAAATAGTCTGCAATACGCAATATATCATATAAATCTATTCTTGCTGCTGTTGTAGTTGTAGTGCTAATTAATTAAGGCATCGGCATTTATTTGCCATTCTGAGTAAAAAAAAATTCTGAAATTCACAGCAAATATTCTGAAAGGTTACAGCAGAAGAGGGAGGGGAGAAAATCCCCTTTCGGCAATAATCTTTCTTGTTGCAGGTCGGATTAACTCTGCTTTTGATTCGAGTCGATTTCAGGCTGAGTGTAGATTCTTGCAAATTGGGTTCGGGTAAACCCAATTTTTCGAAAGTTAGTTCAGTATATTGTTTCAGATTAAAAACTATGCCTATATTAATACGCATAGAACTTTGTATGTCTGTTGTTTTCTAAAGGAATGCTGCATCTTTTCCGGGACTACTTGACAAAATTCACGTTTTTTTTTCGTGAACCTTTGACGAAATTAGCATTTATTTTTTCCCCTGCAATCCTTTGGCGAAAGTCACGTTTTTTTTTCGTGGCCCTTCGACAAAATTTGTACTTTTTCCGCGATCCTTTGATGAAATTAGCATTTTTTCTGCAGACATTTGACGAAATTTACGTTTTTTCTGTAGCCCTTTGATAAAATTCGCATTTTTTCCAAGATCCTTCAACGAAACTTTTTTTTTTTTTACAGTCTTTTGATGAAAATCAAGTTTTTCCAAGACCCTTTGATGAAATTTGCATTTTTATTGCAATCTGTCGACAAAATTAGCCATTTTCCCAGATCCTTTGATGGATTTCAGGATTTTTCTTTGGCCTTTGGACAAAATTCGCATTTTTTCCATGGTCCTTCGACGAAATTTGCTGTTTTTTCGAGATCATTCGACAAGATTTACCATTTTTTCGAGTTCCTTTGACGAAATTTTCCGTTTTTTCGAGATCCTTCAATGAAATTTACCGTTTTTGGCGATCCTCTGACAAAATTTGCCGTTTTTTTTGCGATCTGTCGGCAGAATTCTCCATTTTTTAGCGATCCGACAATGAAATTGACCGTTTTTTCGTGATCCTCCGATGAAATTAACAGTTTTTTCTACGATCTTTCGACGAAGTTGGCATTTTCTCCGTAGCCTTTTAGCAAAATTCGCATTTTTCCGCGATGCTTCAAAGAAACTCCTGTTTTTTGACGAAATTCATGTTTTTTCACGGCCTTTTGAATAAATTTGCGTTTTTTTCGCGATTGGTCAATGAAATTAGCCTTTTTTCGCAAACTTTAAATGAATTTCACGTTTTCTCCCGCGATTCTTCGATGAAATTCGCAATCCTTCGATGAAGTTTGCCGTTTTTTAGCATAATTTATGCGCTATAGCACGTCCGTGGCATCGTTGTATGTTTTTAGTGTGCAGGTGCCCTAAAAAGTCTGCGACACCCGTCGCGTACATTCTGCCACGGGGAACATACATTTGTCCATTTTTCTATATAAAATATGAAATTGGTATTAGAGATATAATTGTACATTACTTTTCACTATAGCATTGAAACATGATTTATTATCCTTTCATTGCGGGTTCAGAAATTTTTTTTTTGTTGGGTTCGGGTTGACTTCAAATGGAATTTGCAGGTTCGGGTCGGGTACAACCTGACCCGTGCAGGACTCTAATCTAAAGTAAGAACAATTTATTTTTAAAAAATAGTGAAGTCGTTGTTATGTGTGTGATTTTTTTGAGTTACACATGTAACAATGACTTTACTATTTTTAAAAAAAAATTGTTTACTTTAGACTAAAGGTGTCACTACAAAAATAATTCTGGGTAGTTTTCGGTTAGCCGGGCGCCAGTGATATATGTATATATATAAATACATATGTATGTATATGTATGTGTATGTATATATACACATACATATAGGTATATATATGTGTCTGTATATATATATGTATCTGTAGATATGCGTATAGGAGAAACCGGTACACACTGGACCTATGGATACAGAGGACCACCCCCTAATATTTTATTTATTTAAATTTTTTTTAAGCTTCTCTTCTAACCTAATAGACAACAGCAATGCAATAATTATTTATAGCCTTCAGAAAATATGTTTAGCTCAGATTGAACTATTTTATCCTGCTTTGTTGTTTTGAGCTTCTAAAAGTAAAATTTTTCATCATCATATTTTTATTTTTTTAGTAATTAAAGGTTGTAGATAAATAAAATAAAACAGCTTTTTTGCAAAGCTAAGATACTTGTTTTTATTTTACATTATGGTTAATATGTTTAAAAGAAAGCTATAAACAATATTAATATGATTATTTATTGAACTTCAACATGGGGTACAGTGGACCACCCACTCTTGGGGCACAGTGGTCCACAATCCACTCTGCTCCTGTAATGCAGAATGTTCAAAATATTTAATAATTGCTTATTTTCTATAAAGAAATATTGTTTTAAAGTAGATTTAACTGTAAAATAAAGTAAATAAAAATAACAATTTATTTAACATAGTAAGAAATATTTTGTTTTGTATTTACTGCCTTTGATAAATATAACTGTAGTCTAATTGTTGATGATTCTATTCAAGTAAGATTCATGAGACGCAAATTGAATGGAAATCAGTTTATTTCTCCCGAAACTGTAGATGAATCTGCTGTTGATGTCAATGATTTCATAATGTTGCTCTCAGACCCAAAATTATTTCTTGAAAATTCCAGGCTCAATCTTACTTATAAGTACTTTGGAATTTCATTTGCAAATTTTAATGTGGGCTGATTTTTTTGTACTTAAATAATAACTTCAACTAAATTGCAATTGTTCCTGTATTAATCTGTTATTATTTTCAAAATATAATTAATTTTTTGTTTTTGTTTCAAAATTTATATTACTATGTTATTTTGCGGGTGAAGGGGCAACAAAAAAGAATTAGATTAATGAAAAATAGATTTATATTGTATTTTAGATAATACCTAATAGTGGTCCACTTTACAAGTGTGTATATATATATATATATTTTTTTTTTTTTTAAATGTATTGAAAACTATGTTGTGAGAAAATTATGATGGATGTAAGAAGGTTTAAGGAATATTAAAAAATATTTTCATACAGATCGGTCAGTCTGTTAAAGAGAAAAAAAAAAAATGTTAACTGAAAAAGTGGTCCACTGTGTACCGGTCTCCCCTACATGTGTGTGTGTGTGTATATATACATGTATGTATGACACTGGCGCCCGGCTAACCGATAAGTTCCTGATTCTGTATTATTTGTCCTGTAATAGCAATAAAAAAAGTGAAACGTTATCTAAATAATTTCACTTCCAAATTTGTCTCAAGTTGCAAAAAAACACTCTCTAAAAGTCACACACGTAATGGTGGAATTGCCCATAAAAACATTAAGAAATAAAAATATTAGACAGCAGAGTATTTTTTGTTTCATTATCATTTATTCTTAAACTAAAATTCTTCAAAGAGATTTGTTTAAATTCCATTATATTTGTGATACCAGTGAAGGGTATCTGTGCATTTTTATTATTGTATATAGTGTATAGAAACAGACAGAACAAAAGTTTGACTTCAGTGACTTATTTGACAAAGAATAATCCTATCAAGAAATGTAAAATAAAATGCAACATTAAAATATAATGAAATTGGTTGCTTATTAAAAATATTCATTCATTTCGAAGTCCTTTCTTCTGACATGCATATTATGGGAAATTTCTGGAATTAAATGCAAAAATGTAAACTAATATTGAAATATTTTAAACCACCATCACATACCTTGAATAGTTATTAATAACCAGATTGCGCACAGCATCAGGGTAACACAATGATTGTCAACATTGGACCACACGATCAGGAAAATTAATTCATTTATTAATGCACAGTTTTTTAGATCGCATATGATCCGTCGTTTATAATTTGGCAGACAGCACCAAACGGAATTTTTCTACCACAAAATATGGAAAGATAACAAGCGTGGAAATTATTAGAAGGGCAGATGAGAAGAAAATAAACATAAATATTTAATAAATTTTTGAGTTGAATCATTCACATGATTTTTTTAAGAAAATCCTGATGACCCAGTTGAATTTGTCTGTTCCTGAAGCTTTCTCCTTTTGCGAGCAGGCGACCCGATCGCATGCGCAATTTTCTATTTCTGCCATAACGGTTGGGAACGGCGACTATGCCACAATGTTCCGGAAATCACAGGGGCAGGTCCTGAGCTGTGCGCCAACCAGCCAACCAACATAGAGGAATTGAATTATGTGAATGAATCATTCAACGAATCCTTCAGCTGTTATCTTTTCGTATTTTGTGTCAAAAAAATTCTGATTTGAGCTATCTGTCCAATTATTGACGACGGATCATAGACAAATCCTTGAGATTAAGTACACGACTTGAAAGAACTGTGTATCGACAAATCAATTATATTTTTCTGATCGTTTTGTCTGGTGTTGACAATCGTTGTGTTACCTTAATGCTTTGCGCAATCTGGTTAATAATATTATTCAAGGTATGTAATAGTACTTGAAAATATTTCAATATTAGTTTATTTTTTGAATTAAATCTTTGAAATTTGCATGTCAGAAGAATAGACTTGACTTTGAAATGTAGGGGAGACCGGTACACAGTGGACCACTTTTTCAGTTAACATTTTTTTTCTCTTTAACAGACTGACCGATCTGTATGAAAATATTTTTGAATATTAATTAAACCTTCTTACATCCATCATAATTTTCTCACAACATAGTTTTCAATACATTTTTCAAAAAAAAAAATTATATACACTGGTCCACCCACCGGGGTACAGTGGACCACTATTAGGTATTATCTAAAATACAACATAAATCTAACTTTCATTAATCTAATTCTTTTTTGTTGCCCCTTCACCCGCAAAATAACATAGTAATATAAATTTTGAAACAAAAACAAAAAAATAATTATATTTTGAAAATAATAACAGATTAATACAGGAACAATTGCAATTTAGTTGAAGTTATTACTTAAGTACGAAAAAATCAGCACACATTAAAATTTGCAAATGAAATTCCAAAGTACTTATGAGTAAGATTGAGCCTGAAATTTTCAAGAAATAATTTTGGGTCTGAGAGCAACATTATGAAATCATTGACATCAACAGCAGATTCATCTACAGTTTCGGGAGAAATAAACTGATTTCCATTCAATTTGCGTCTCAGGAATCTTACTTGAATAGAATCATCACCAATTAGACTACAGTTATATTTATCAAAGGCAGTAAATACAAAACAAAATATTTCTTACTATGTTAAATAAATTGTTATTTTTATTTGTTTACTTTATTTTACAGTTAAATCTACTTTAAAACAATATTTCTTTATAGAAAATAAGCAATTATTAAATATTTTGAACATTCTGCATTACAGGAGCAGAGTGGATTGTGGATCACTGTGCCCCAGGAGTGGGTGGTCCACTGTACCCCATGTTGAAGTTCAATAAATAATCATATTAATATTGTTTATAGCTTTCTTTTAAACATATTAACCATAATGTAAGATAAAAACAAGTATCTTAGCTTTGCAAAAAAGTTGTTTTATTTTATTTATCTACAACCTTTAATTACTAAAAAAATAAAAATATGATGATGAAAAATTTTACTTTTAGAAGCTCAAAACAACAAAGCAGGATAAAATAGTTCAATCTGAGCTAAACATATTTTCTGAAGGCTATAAATGCAGTGCTGTTGTCTATTAGGATAGAAGATAAGCTTAAAAATTTTTTAAATAAGTAAAATATTAGGGGGTGGTCCAGTGTGTACCGGTCTCCCCTATATTTTAATAACCCAACCAATTTCATCATGTCTTATTGCCTTCTATTTTACATTTCTTGATAAAATTATTTTTCGTCAAATAGCTCACTAAAGCAGTGGCGTAGCTACATATTCAGCGCCCTGGAGCAAGTAAAGTTTGTGCGCCCTCTTGTCTCTCGAAAAAGTTCTGCGCAATTTTGTTTTGAAGTTTAAAATTTATGTATTATTATTAATTCGATTTAAAACGTTACTTTTATTTGAAAGTCAAACTATTTTAACAACGTATTAAATACAAATAATTAATAATGAAATATAATTCTACAAGTTTAAAGTATACTAATATTTTCTGCAAATTGGCCATGACTTTCGTTTTAAATGCGACAATGGGCTAATACAGTCTGCTGCCTTTAATATCTGTTTTTCTTTTCAAGGGTTTCGAAGCATTGTAGATTATAAATAAATTAAAGCACATTATCGTCAAGATTTTTTAAATTTTACTTTTATGGATGAAACACATTTTTGCTGTTTTTAGTGCCAGAAAATACTAAAATTCCATAAAATTCAAAGTATCATAACTCTATAAGTTTTGGTTGAACAAAAAATTAAATTAACTCTTAAAATACAGATTTTTTTTTTTCTAAATATGACGTATAGAACCCAAGGACCGAATAAAATTGTAAACCTCATAACTTTTAAAAATATTTTGACATAATTACTTTTAAGAGGATGAAGAACGACTTTAAAACTTTTTTTTACTATTGGAACAATATTTATACAATTAATGGTTTAGAAAATTAGCCAACAGATAACGATAAAAGTTGACATCTTTGTTTGCACTTGTTTTTGACTAATCTGAGCAATTTGGCTAATCGCTAAAGGAAAACTAGTCAAATTCAAATAATGGTAGTAATAGATTCGTCGTGAAAAACTAAGAATGTCAAAACACACATGAGTTACCCAGAAAACGTTTAATCATACAATGGAATAACATCATTGAAAGTGTCGCCGAAAGGGAAAAAAATCTCATTCAACTTGGCGATTTCAATTTTGAGTTTTCTCGTCAAAAAATGAAAGATTTTGGCGCAGTGACGATTGGCAGCGGGAATCCTGATTGACACCCTTATATACTCGAGATTGCAGTTTTTATTTTCCATACACATACAGTGTAAGGAAAGAAATAAGAAAGCATTGTAATCACAATAAAAATAAATGTGAAGATGGAAATAATGATATATTTTTACAGTTTCAAACACTTTGAATCCATTCTCACAATTTTTACAGTGATTCAATATGTATATGGTTATGTATGCATGCATATTAGAATTTATTCACATTTCCAGATTCCCAGAGTATGGTTTAGTGTGTTTCTGATGATGTCGGCAGGTACGTTATAAATCTATTGCAAAAAATTGTATTAATTTTCGAAGAAATCGGCCGACGGGTGTATCTAAACTATTTTTCACCCATTCTGTGGCAATAGTTGATGAACATTTTCTCTTATAATTCTATTAAATTATTTTTATTGCTCATGTTCATCTTATAATATCTATACAACTAAGTTTCATCAGCAGACAGTGCCAGCTCAAGGGGTTCACAATTACTTTACTAACAGTAATTCCATTTTTTACAAAATCCTCCTTGTTTAATCGTAGAAAATCCCACGATTAAAACAGACCAAATTTTATATATCAATTAAAAAAGTTATTGTGAACCCCTGAAGAGCTGTTGCTGCACGCAGAGTCGGACTCGGTCACTGTCAAATATGCAGACCTTGGATTTTTCAAGGGCGCAACATTTTAGAAACTCATTATTTTACCACCTTACTAGTAGAAACCAATATTACCCATTACCATTACCATTCCAGTTTTTCTTTCTGCGGATCAGTTTCGGATTCAGTTCCGAAATTGAAAGTGTATTTTATCGAAATAGCATAAAGATAACCGTTCAGACATCGACTTCGCATATTCTATGCAAAAAAGGGAAAGAAAAACACACCATTTAAAAATGTTCAAATGTAAATGAGAAATTTGAAAAAAAAAAAAACCTACGTGTGGTTTAACATTTATTTGCGAGTGACTAGTTGTAGGATTCTAAATAAGAATGTTATGATTAATTAAACCTATTTGAACTTTTTTGCAGTGGGAGAATTAAAGAAAATCTTAATGCTGTTAGTAAGATCAATAAACGTGTAAATATCATTAATTTGATTTTAAAGCAAAGTATCTTTGAAATAAGATTTTTATACAGTAAATTCTGTCTAAAGCTCTACCTAAGACAGTTTCTGTCTTATACAGAATGTACTGTATTAAAAAAAAAAAACTATGTTTGGTTTAACTTCAAAGGGCACCGCTTTAACTGTCCTGTTTCTTTTAACTATCATTACATTTATAGACATGTGATAATCCATATTGAGGCAGTCCCGTTTTACTATTAAAATGTAATTTTTAACGAGAAAGAATGTTTGACTTACCTTTTCTTTGGCAAAAATATTCTTTATAAATACTTTTGTGCATTGAGCGCAAAAAGCAATATAATAAACATTTATTATGTAAATGATAATCACAACATTATACAAATACACGAAGGCTGCACATTTCAAACAAATACTTAAAAAACGATTTTACAAAAAACTAAATAAAAAAATATACGGATATATATTTAGAATAGAGGCAACGCTCTTTTGTGCCAGATAGGCTTGAAATTCTTCGGGCAAATCATGTCGTCATTGGTAACAGACAGAATTACAGACTATACATTAGATTCCAAATATTTAAATAGCCCTCTGAAACCAAAGAGACTTAAGAAAAAAATCCAATTCTTCAGCTTTACAAAGAGAGAAAAAAATCATTAATAAAAGAAAATTATTTCAAGAAGTTATTTTTTTATTATTATTAAATAATTTAAGACTGTTCAAATCTAATGCTTTTAGCAAATTTTGTAACTACTGCGAAGGAAACTTTACCTGGTTTAGGGCGCACCTACCAACCCGCAGACCGGTTGCCCGACGGTCCAGTCTGAGTCTGCCAGAATGTGATTTAATTTAGTAAAATACTATTTTTTTAATTTATAGATCTTGATTCAGCACGAGACAATGAGAATTTGTTGAAAATTGTGTCATTAGAAAAATGTTTAAGCCTTGTGAATGAAAGTGAACGTTTTCTTTAAAACACGGGTCTTTATTGCCAGTGGAAATATTTCACCTTTGAATAAAATTAGGATCTAATTTTTATTCATTGTTATACTGTTTTGAGCACAAAGTGTAAACTGTTCGAAAAGTTGAGTGGAATAACTCCATATTTTATTTTCATTTTATAATTTGAAACTTCATTGATAACTAATATGTGATATCGGATGGTATGTGGGAGGGGGGGGGGGGAGCAGAGCCTGACTATGGTCTAAGCAAACTCGCATTACTATTTTCGAAAAACATGCTTTGCCTTCTTTAATCCTAAAATTCTGTGATTAAGTAAGTTTTAAGATGGAAAAATACTTTTCGAAAATAGTGGTGTAAATTTGCATGGGTGATAATCAGGTCCTATAAGGAACTCAGAAATTTATACTTAAATGTTTCTTTTTTGAAGGTAAATGCTTATCGATTCCACCAATGCCGCATTTGAGATTTGTCATATTTTCAAAATCTTTAAAACAATACGCACAAAATTTAATTCTCACCCGCTTCTAAATTTTGTCATCGTGAAATGATGTGGAATATGCCAAAATTCTGCTCTTATTTTTGTTTTGTCCGCTGTTATTTTATTGATGCATGTTTAGTTTCTACAAAACAAAACAAAAAAAAAACTTCAAATTTTCCGTTTTCTTGATTTTTCGTTTGTAAAATGGTCAATAATTTTCTTTAATTTGTCAAATTATCGTTTTATTTATTTATTTTTTTTTTTCAAATCGGAAAACAACTACATAGCTAAGGCATTAAATATGGGTTCCTCAGCAGTGACTTCTTCGGCTACCATTATTTATGAACAGTAATCATCATAATTTTCTAAAACATTTTCAGTAGAAATGTACAAGAAAGGTTATCGTTCGGAAATAGTGATAGAGGGCCCTATAAATAAGCTTGGTTACTATAAGATTTGAAAATCTTCAACATCGTCTACGGAAAAGTTACAGAAAAAAATCTGGATGGTGAAACGATGCTGGAGAAGTTATTTGAGGCTTCAATATGTTATGAATTAAAATTAAAACTGTGAATAAGAGCATATTTTAAATCGAAATAGTTGAGGTTAAAAATAAGGTGAAAATATTATAGGGATATGATGATTGTAACAAAATTCATTTATAATATCCGATTAATAATGGAAAAAATATGCAAATTTTTAACAAACTTTTTTTTCGCTCTTTCTAATTTTGCGCCTTTTTTTTTTGTGCGCCTGGAGCAGTTTGCTCCAACTGCTCCACGGTAGCTACGCCCCTGCACTAAAGTCAAATTTTGTTTCATTCTATTTCTATACACTAAGTAGAACAGTAAAAATTAAAAAAAATATCTAAAGAGTGTTTATTTAGTTTTAAAAGAATTCAAATTATTAATAGCCCCACCTGTGGCTGAGAGGTACTGCTCTCAAAGTTGGTAGACAAGAGGTGCTGGGTTCAAACCCCTCTCACGCTCGTCGACCTAACCATTCGGAGTTTTCCGTGGTTTTCTTCGAACCTTGCTGTAAATACGGGTTAGGATCCCTTAGAAAAACCCCCACAGAGGGTGCTCCTCCTAGGGCTTATATCCCTCGGCTAGATAATCGGCCTTCATGAATCATAAATCAAATTATTTATATAGAATTTTAGCAAAATACGAGCTTTATTTTAAAAGCTTTCTTTCTTATAATACATCATGTTAGAATGATGTAGATCAATTTTTATATGTTCTTGTATTAAACCAATAATATGTGGATAAAATACCTCATTTTTAGCTAATTATGGGGAAGAGTTCTATATCCTGTGCTGGTTTTTTGGCGAGTTGTTTTTGCGGGTAACTGTTTGATATGGTTGTTGCGATCTTCAGCCTTTGGGGTTGCTTTTTTAACTACTAGAATGGACATTATCTATGTGATGTCACACGCTTTTGGCACCATTTTGGATTTTTTTGCCAATCGCGCCAACCAGCACAGGATATGAAACTCTTACCCTGATTATGTCTTGTGTGGCTCAGCTGCTGATCTTAAAAACAGAAATTATGTTTAAAAATATATATATATTTTAGAATAATAAAATAAATTAAAAATTAAAGTACTTGAATATTATTTGGGCCAGAAAATAGATTGCCAGAAATGGTTGCAAAGTACCAATCTCGTATTATCTGGGCCACAAGATAGATTGCTAAAAATGGTTGCCAAGTACCAATCTTGTGTATCGTTGCCAATCATGTTCAAAACAGTAATTCACCATTACGTGTGTGACTTTTAGAGAGTGTTTATTTGCAAATTGAGACAAATTTGGAACTGAAATTATTTAGATAATATTTTACTTTCTTTATTGCTATTACAGGACACATACAGAATCATTTTTGTAGTGACACCTTTTGTCTAAAGTAATAACAATTTTTAAAAAAAAATAGTAAAGTCATTGTTATGTGTGTGATTTTTCTGAGTCCCACACGTAGCGACAATTTTACTATTTTTTTTTAAATTGTTATTACTTTAGGCTAAAGGTGTCACTACAAAAATGATTCTGTATGTGTCCTATAATAACAATAAACCCCTATCCCCCCCCCCTCTCAGGAGGCCATTTTTAATTATAAAAAATCTGGCATACATAAATTTTGGCCTTTTTCCTAGAAGCAATAATAACTTTAAATGGATTCGATACGTATCATAATTAAGAAGTCGTGTTTTTTTTTCTGTTTTCACAAAAGCCCCCCCTCGGGGTGTGGGGGGGGGTTGCGTGAGGCCGTGAAAGTTAGCTTTTTTTTTGTGAACTTGTAGCATGTCTGTAATTTGCAATGACTATTGCATCTTTCAATTAGAAACTCAGCCTTTTCTTTTGTTCCATCTGTAAGTTTTATATCTACAATATACGATTTTCCATCAACTTGAATAAATGAAGCTGTCATAGGTTCATTACGAATTACTCCATCCATCTATCACAAGTGTTCCCTTTTTTTTTCTTTTATAATTTTTTTTTTACTGATTCTTCAATTTCATTGTATAAGGAAGGGGTATGTTTACAAACAAAAAGTTCCATCAACCAATCTACCACTATATTTTTGTCGTAGCTATTAGAGCTACTAAATATAAAGGGGAGACCGGTACACACTGGACCTATGGACACAGTAGACCACGCCCTAATATTTTATTTATTTAAATTTTTTTAAGCTTCTCTTCTATCCTAATAGACAACAGCACTGCAATGATTATTTATAGCCTTCAGAAAATATGTTTAGCTCAGATTGAACTATTTTATCCTGCTTTGTTGTTTTGAGCTTCTAAAAGTAAAATTTTTCATCATCATATTTTTATTTTTTTAGTAATTAAAGGTTGTAGATAAATAAAATAAAACAGCTTTTTTCCAAAGCTAAGATACTTGTTTTTATTTTACTTTAAAGTTAATATGTTTAAAAGAAAGCTATAACCAATATTAATATGATTATTTATTGAACTTCAACATAGGGTACAGTGGACCACCCACTCCTGGGGCACAGTGGTCCACAATCCACTCTGCTCCTCTAATGCAGACTGTTCAAAATATTTAATAATTGCTTATTTTCTATAAAGAAAGATTGTTTTAAAGTAGATTTAACTGTAAAATAAAGTAAAAATAAAAATAACAATTTATTTAACATAGTAAGAAATATTTTGTTATTTACTGCCTTTGATAAGTATAACTGTAGTCTAATTGTTGATGATTCTATTCAAGTAAGATTCATGAGATGCAAATTGAATGGAAATCAGTTTATCTCTCCCAAAACTGTAGATGAATCTGCTGTTGATGTCAATGATTTCATAATGTTGCTCTCAGACCCAAAATTATTTCTTGAAAATTCTAGGCTCAATCTTACTCATAAATACTTTGGAATTTCATTTACAAATTTTATTGTGAGCTGATTTTTTTTGTACTTAAGTAATAACTTCAACTAAATTGCAGTTGTTCCTGTATTAATCTGTTATTATTTTCAAAATATAATAAATTTTTTGTTTTTGTTTCAAAATTTATATTAGTATGTTATTTTGTGGGTGAAGGAGCAACAAAAAAGAATTAGATTAATGAAAAATAGATTTATATTGTATTTTAGATAATACCTAATAGTGGTCTACTGTACCCTGGTGGGTGGACCAGTGTACCCCGCTTCCGGGGTACACTGGTCCACTTTACAAGTGTACATAATTTTATTTTATTTTTGAAAAATTTATTGAAAACTATGTTGTGAGAAAATTATGATAGATATAAGAAGGTTTAAGGAATATTCAAAAATATTTTCATACAGATCGGTCAGTCTGTTAAAGAGAAAAAAAATGTTAACTGAAAAAGTGGTCCACTGTGTACCGGTCTCCCCTAGGCTGACTCGTCAAGCATTTCTGTTCCCGCTGGACTGGTTCACGTAATGTGTTTCATTTTAACTTTAAAGGTTTAATTATGGGTAGTTGTTCTGGTATTAACTGTACGAATCAGTCAAGCAAGGATTCCTGCATGCTTCAATTTCCTCGTAAACATGAAAACTTGCCAAATTTAAATATTAATTGTAGATTTTATTCTTCCCGAAATTTATTGTTCGCCAGCTTGACGGTAATGGCGATTTCAAGGGTGTAGCGCCATCTAGTTCATTTTCAGGAAAACGATGTTTATTTCCGACATTTCTTTTTTCCAACTGCACAAAATTAAACTGAAATTTTATAGAAAACTTAAGAATATTAATATATAATTAAAATTTATGAGAGTTTTTGAAAGAACTATAATATAAAATAGAATATTTTAAGGAAATTTATTTTAAAAAGTGCAGATTTCTTTTCTTTTTCTTTCTTTTTTTTCTTTTTTTTTTTTTTTTTTTTACATATTCATTTTCACCCAAAAAATGGGTTCTATTTTGAATTTTGAAAAAAAAAATCCCTCAATTTGCTTAAAGATAATTTTATTATTAATATTTCATCAAAATACAGTAATATTTAAAAATATATATAAATAAATATTTTAAACAATTTTCATAATTAAATATTATTAAGAAATAGAGTATATTTTTATTGTAACTAAGATATAAATTTGTTTAAGATAACGAAAGATATCGGGATACTATGAAGGATCATTACATTTTCCTCTTGGAAAGAACAGTTCTCATATTATTAAAGTAATGAAAACCTGCTACACATGAAAACTTTTTAAAAATTACTTTAAATAGAAGTTCTTAAATATTTTATCGCAAAGTAAAAGATGAAATTATATTTTTAATATTATTTTTCTTCAATTATACTTTTACATCAGAAATTAATTATAATATTTTTTTTATTACACTCTTAAGTGTAGAACAGTCAGAAATGCCACATACACTCAAAAAAAAAAAATCATTAAAATATTTTTTGGAAAAAATACACTTGAAGAATAAATTTTAATTGTCACACTAAGGTAAGAAATTGCTGTTAATATTCTGAAAAAAATAAAATAATAATAATTTTTCTATGGACAAATAAAATAAAACTTTTAGAAATATGTAAGAATTAATTAGATAAATTATGCAAAAAAAAAAGGGGGGGGGGAGTCAAAAGTAAAATTTGCATTCCGAATTGCAAAACTTGTATACGATGTTTCAGAGATTTTCCTCCGGGGGAAGAGGGGAGGGAGGAGGGCTGAAGTTTCGAAAGGGAGAGGTTTACTTCTAGACTTCAATTAAACATAAAATCTGTATATATATATATATATATATATACATATATTGATTTCTTGATGATTTCATTAATAATTAGTTAAAGCAATTAATTTGTTATAGATATTTTATTATTTATTTTGATAATTCTAAAATATCAATTTATTTGAAAATGTGTTCTTTAGCCCCGCCACCCTTTAATTCGTTTTTGAATTGCTACGCTACTGATTTCTTTCAACAAAGAATTTATGAACATAAAAATTATTTTATGTATTCACTAAAAGTAAATAGATTTATTACTAATGTTAAAATTTGAAATTGAGCAATAAAATACTACCATGCTGGAATTTGCGATGAAAAACAATGATAAAAAGTACGTATTTTATTCGAAACTTTCATTCAATATCGTACTTTTTGATAAATTGAGCAAAGCAACGAAGACGGCGAAAAATGCGCCAAATAGGTCCTATCAGGTAAATCTAGTGTCAAAGTTTTCCCACTTGGGAATGTTAATGACGGACGACGAGCCAGCTCATATATACAGCAGCCTTAGTAGTGATCATTGCAGGAATCGTTATGGTGACGTAGGCCAATCATATCATAGACCAGTTTAACTTAGACCAATCGAATCGCCCCATCTCATGTGTACAGTAGACGTCATAAAGAACGAACAGGTTTTTCTTGCAAAACAACAGTAATTTAACCAACAACGACGTCAGCTGCCCTTTCCTTATACACAGTCTAAAATTCCCCTCCCAGTTCTTTACGTGAAGGTGGTTTATAATCTTGTTTCAACATATGAATTAAGTTGTTAAAAATTATCACATTTAATCAGACATTACAAGACTAAAAACACAGAATTATATAAACCAATAAAAAAAATAGTAAAGTAAATGTTTCAGGCTACGATCGAGCCCCTCATCAGTGCAATGTCATACGCTGACCAAACTATTACCAAACATTTTTACAATAAAAAGTTTTACCAGTTAAATTCGTGAAACAACGTTAAATTAAGACTGTATATTCAGGTGGAATTTTACAAGACTCATTAATCGGCGAATTCTGCATGTACGTGAACCAACCTTAAAGAAAAACTCTACTCTTAACTTTATTACAGGTGGATATAATTACTACAATACTTGCGAATTCTGAAGTATAGTCAGTATCTAAAGACGTTTGCTTTACTATTTTATTGTTTTATATAATTGTGTGTTTTTAGTCTTGTAAAGTCTGATTAAATGTGATAATTTGTAACAATTTAATTTTATATATCAGACGTAAAAATTTTTAGTTATTTGAAATATGAATTAAGCTTTTAAGTACATCACTCTCAACAACTGCAAATGAAATATTGCATGCATAAAATAACTTAGCAAACATTATATAAATTTTTGCTTTATCTTCAACTGATGTTTTCTTCATAACCCGTCCATTTTACCTTCTAAAATAATTTTCTTTTGAGGTGACTCATCAATTTGCTTATGATTTACTATCACATCCACATCCGTTGACATGGATAATTGGAGTACTTCCTCAAATTCCGTTGAAGCCTTTTCAATACATGTATTTCCATCCTTGCTGCTTTATTACTTTAAAAATTTCCACGTTTTATACTTAGCTCTGCTGCTTTCCCATTAACAGTTACTTCAGAAAAAAGATTCCCGAACTGGGTCTCCTCTCCTGCCACCTTTATACATGATTCAACTTTGATAAATGAAAATAAGAGAAAATGGCTGTAACGGGCTGTATTTCCTGTGAGGTCAGTTTCCGATAAATATTTTTGTGAACCGGTGACAGTTAAAATTCGTCATGCCTCTAAAACAAAAACATTTATTAAACAACAAAATATTTACATAACAGAACTTCTTTAGTCACTAATAAGCACACTGCCCATCTTTGTTACTTCTCTTAATTCAGAGAGCATCGATAAAGAAGATGTAAATAAACCAGCTGGCACAAAACATTTGCACTCGCTCAGACTTCCTGCTCAATCTTCTTCTCTTCAAAGCTTTTTCATCTTACGCCCTAACATTTGCGGACAGTCCATTTGGAATTTCCAGATATGCTCTGAGGGTGAGCGGGAGGTGTACTGATCAATGCAAGTAGCAGATAGCTCATATAACGAGAGCCAGATGTTTCTATATATATCATTGACCAAGTATCTTCTTAATCTGCAGTACAAGTGTACTTGGAAACTTGGACCAATTTTATTAGTCTCAAAGCCACTCACACGGCCAGACAGGGAAATGGAGAACTGGGAAGACCAATCAGTAACTTTACAGCCACCTGCAAAGTCATGCAGAAAGAAAAAAAATTGAAGGGAGTCAAGCATGGAAGGAGAATAGAAGGTCAAGCAGGACAGAGAATAGAGGGTCAAGCAGGACAATTGCTTTGAAGGTGGATGCATCTCCAGTTCAATATCAGATAGAAGAGCAAGAGCCTGTTTCTGTCCAGAAATAGAACAACGTTTATTTTGTATGTGTATTTGTAGTTTTATGTATGCTTGGTTTTAACACACTTTTAGACTTAAAACAAACTAAAGTGAAATTTATTTTAACAATCCATAAAACAACATTTAAATTTTGATTCCCTTTCCTCCAAAGATTAAAAAGTGATTCTTCTCATATTTTTATTACATTGTTGGAATTTCATCTAATAATTTTAATTAATAAATTACTAAAACACTATTATTAATCAACTAAGGAAAATATTTTATTTTAGGTTTTGCTATACTGCACACTACATTTGTTCATTTTAATAAGTTTTAACAATATTTCCAGTTTTTGCCACTGTCCTGCAAAAATACTTTTGTGTCAGAAAAATACTCATCCCTGATATATACATATAAAGCTTTTGAAACAAATTAAAAAGTCATGCCACGCAGGTTTAATGAAAAAAGTAAAGAAAGTGTCAATAAAAGGCTTTTTCAAATTAAAAGATGTATATTTAATTCACTAAAAGGAATATCTAATTAAATACTACTGGTTAATAACTTAAAAAAAAAAATAACTATACAACTTTTATGCAGTTTTGGTATATCTAATGCATATTCTGATTAGTTTTTCCCCCTTGCATTGATTAGACCTAAAGTTATAACCTTTGTTGTTGATTTTCGTTTTTACATTTATAGATACTTTATAAAAAGTCACATAATAATCTTTTTTCTTTACAGATATTACATGTGGAAAATTTCCTTGCCTGAAAAATAGTCACATTGATTCCCTAAATATTTAACAAGTCTGTGACATTGAAATTCATAATTAATGGAACTGTATTTTTAAAAATCATATCAAAGATTTTAGATAAGCAGTGTCTGTAATCCAGTTATAATATTATCATTGGACAAATAAATATACATATGTTAATTGCATATGCAATAAGTCTGCAAACTTGAAATTAGCTATACATATATTTTTAACAAAAATCTTAGAAAAACATGATGTATAATCATCAATCATCATATAATAATTTTAAAAAATACAAGTTTTAAGCATAATATAAAGGTTTTAGGAAAAAAGTGATCCATAAACATTAGTCACACGTGAAACTGTTGTTGGAAAAAATATATGTATATAAATTTCCCGTGAAATAAATCTGTAAGTTTGACAGTACCTATATAATTTCTTTAGTAAAGTTTTATAATAAAAGTCATTAGTGTAATCATGAACAGCTGTGTAATTTTTAAAAGGAAGTTTTCAGTATTATATGAAAGATTTTAAGATAGCATTACTCGATAAGCCACCCATAAAATTGTTATTGCAAAATATAATGTAAGCTGTTTATATTAAACCGATGAAAAAATATATACTAATAAAGTTAAGGCAAGTGGAACATCATTCATATAAGAGAAAAATCCTTTCGCTGTGAGTTATTTAAAAAAAAAAGTTTTGCATTGTGAAAAGCTATTTAAAAAATCCTATTTGAAACATTTTTTTTTCTATCGATGTAACTTTAAAAAGTATCAGAATATCCCTTTATATAGATAATTTTTTTATGTGTATGCTGTTGCATAAAGAATTTTTAATAGCAAGTCATTTAGAAAAGCATGAAACTCGTATAACAATGACCATTTATTTGTGAATAAAACTGTGAAAAATTCACGATACAGAAATATTGAGAACTGTATCATTGAAAGTGTAAAAAACACACTTTACTTTAATAAGAGAAAAAATATAAGATTAAAATCATTCGCGCTTCTTGGAGAAAATCAGATTTGAGAAGTATTTTTAGTGTCAGTATAACCGAAAAAGTATAAAAAGACTTCTGCAGCTAGATTTTTTAAGTGAGTTCATTTATAAAATTTGAAATAATGAATGATTTAAAAGAACATAAAATGCATGCAGAAAGTGAACCTTTCTCACCCGAAGTGCATGGTCAAAAGTTCACAACTCATCAAATTTTGGGAGAGAATCAACGAATACACAAAGACCAAAAAGACTTTATTTGTAAATTCTGCGACAAAGTCTTTTTGTGTATGTCTAATTTAAGGAGACATTTCCGTACACATGAAAAACCATATGTATGTGAAATGTGTGATAGTAGATTTTCAGAAGAGAGTTATTTAGCCAATCATCGTCGCAAAGTCCATACTGGAGAAAAACCGTTCGTGTGTGAAATATGTAATAAAAGTTATACAGACATGGATTCGTTGCAAAATCACATACTATGTCATACTAGAAGAATTTTCACATGTGAAGTATGTAATAAAAAATTTTCAAGCAAAAGACAGTTGATGAGACATACTAGAGTAGTTCATACTAGAGAAAGAGAATTTAAGTGTAGTGTTTGTAGCAAAGAATTTATGGATACACAATCTATGTTGACTCATCTTCGTATTCATACCGGAGAAAAACCTTTTTCGTGTGATTTTTGTAATAAAGAATTCGCTCAAATGCCAGTTCTGAAAAGACATCGCCGAATACACACTGGAGAGAAACCATATGTTTGTGACATTTGTAATAAAAAATTCCCTTATAAGGCATCTCTGAACAGACATTACCGAATACACACTGGAGAGAAACCGCATGTTTGTGACATTTGTAATAAGGAATTCACTTTTATGAAATCTTTGATCGTTCATCGCCGAACACACACTGGAGAAAAATCATTTCCGTGTGAAATGTGTGATAAAAGCTTTGCATATTTAGAAACTCTGAAAAAACATCGCCTAATTCACACTGGAGAAAAACCATACGCATGTGAACTGTGTGATAAAACATTTATTCAAAAGTCTAATTTGAAGACACATTTTCAGAATCATCATATGTGATGAAAATTATTCTCTGGAGAGCCAATTGTTAGCAGAACAGCAGAACCAATCAGAAAAAAAACTAAAAGTATGTGATATTTGGCATAAAGAGTTCATGTTACTTTACAGTAGGTTTCTTCGAAAACACACTGAGAAATTGATTCCATGTGAACAGTGGGATGAAAACTTTAGAGATTCGAGTACTGTGAAAAAAACATCTCCTAATTATCCCAGGATAAAAACCATACATGTGTAAACTCTGCAATAATAATAAAAATACTGTTCAGCAATCTAACTTGAAGAACATTTTCAGAAATTTCATGCATACAGGCAGCATGTAATTTTTTTTATGTTTTAACACAAATACGCACAAAGTATTTGGTTGCATCCATAGAATATGTTATCTTTTTTATTAGAAAGTTAAATAAAATAAAGAGCTGTATGCATGCATTGATTCTTTATTTAAAATATTGATTTTATTGGGTTGATTTATAAGTTAAGAGGTTTTCTTTAATGTAATAGTGTGATGTTAGTAATTGTTTATTGTTCCTCATCTGTTCTTTCGCTATTTGGAGCGATATAGTCCTGGTGGCAGTGTCACATTCTTCCAATTAACAGCATAGCACAGCCTGGTGTAGAGTAAAATTAATGAAAACCTAGTATAGATGTTAAACCTGTCTCGCGGATAATCATCAGTACTGTGCATTTTACTTTGCAGTGGGCTACGAAAAAGTTTTCGTTTTTATATACGTTCATAGTTATATAAATATGTAGCACCTATAGTCGTCGTCTGGTCCGTCTGTCTGTCCGCATATAACTTCGCCGAAAATTCCCAAACGAATGGTTTGATATTTAATATATATATATATAATCGTTGCAGAATTTTGTTGAGTCATTTCAAATTTTATGAAAATCGAATCAAAACTTGAAAAGCTATTAATAAAAGTTTTCTTCCTTCTATTAAATCTTATCATACGTAATTAATTCAATAATATCTCATATTAGGTAATAGTTTTAGGTTGCCATGGTGATTACGTCCTATTTAAGATGGAGACATATTATTTCCATATTACTGAATTTAAAAACTGAATTTGTGTACCAAAATTGCTTAATTATAGCAATCCTATAACCCACCGACTGTTTTTTGGATAGATGTTTACGGCGAAATAGATATTAAATGGAAAAAGAATCTAAATATGGTTTTCAAATTCTGAAATTTTCAAAGCTAGGCTTAAGTTTCCCATTGGAATTTTCAGTAAATGTCAACAAAAGATAAAATGTTACTAACTTAAAATGTACTTATTTTATTAAGGAAATTAATCATATCATAATAACAGACGATATAATTCATTTCAGTGAAATAATAACAATGATTTTTTTACATTGTCTTGTATTGGATATTTGCACATAGTATAATTTTAATGTAACAGAATTGTAATTAATTGTTTGTAAAAGTGTATTGCAACTTAATTTCGTGAAATAAAATTAATATCTATAATATGAAAATCTGCACATAAAATAAATTTTGTATTCATGCATTTTTACATAAGATTGCAACAGCTATTGCACCAAGATATGAATATTTATAAAACTAGTTATAGTGCGAATGCACCTTATTTGTCATGTTTGACGTACAATTTCAACTTTTTTTTTCTTTTTTTTTGTAATAAAATTTATGTAGAATTTAAAAATGGTGCCCTTAGCTTCCTCTTCCCTATTACACAAAAGGTTCTTCTATATACTATAAACTGAAAAATGTCATAGTATCCCATTACGACTTATTTTTATCATTTATGCATCACTCATTTGTTTCAGATTTTGAATTTTCTGTCTAAATCTTATAGAGAATCTGTATGCATATACAGTACATTTAAAATAAATGGTACTCATGTATTATCCGGGACAACAAGATGTACTGCCAAAATGGCCCTGATAATAAGTTTCAGTAACTCTTATCAGCAAGTGCTTAGTTCTACTATTATATGTATTTATGTAATGTAATCATATGTATTGTAAGTTGCATTTGTTGTAAGTATGTTGTGTGATATATATCTATTGTTAGTATGTACATATATTGCATACATTGTAAGGTATACACAAATTGTAAGATTTATGTAAGCAAGTATGATAGATAGATGTAAAATGTACAGTAATGTTCACATTAAAAAGGCCATTTTCTATTGAATAAAATAGTACTTTCCTTATCTCTCATTGGATAATTTATATTGTACGTACAGCGATTGATTTGTAGAATAACAAATAGATATAAGAAAGTATATAATATTCTGGCTACTTGCTGGTTGTAATCTTTTTTTAGACATTTAAACTGTACTCTTTATTTAAAAAATGCAGAACACTTTGAAAAAATCAACAGGTGAAAAGGTTATGCTGGATAAATATTAAGATGCAGATTTCATTTCTAAAAATGGCAATGCGCATAGTCATTTGTTTTGTGCTTTTAAAAATATGAAACAGGAACATTATACACTGTTCCCAAAAGATTGAAACAAACTTTAATGTTTTATCTGTTTGAGATACTATGATATCAATTATCACATATTATTTGTATCCCCCCTTTTTTCAGCTACATCTCAAAATTTTCCTTAAAAAATAACCTTTCTTTAAATTAATTTTGTTTTTATCAAGTTACTGCATATGATTCAGTTAACTAAATTGATGTTAGAAGTCCCCCGCCTTAAAATAATTTGTCTTAAAAAAAGAGAGAGAGAGAGAAGATAATTAATCATATTGTTCGGAATGCGTTAGAAGCATTACTGTCTGTGACTCTATAAAAAGTTTTTATTTCTGCAGCTATAAATTACGCATTCAATGAAAACCAGAATTATATTAATCATATCTTTCAACGAAAGTCCACCTTCCTCTTTGCTGCTAACACTCTACCGCTAAATTTCGTTCTCAGATTATGAATACCTTGTTAAAAGATGCTGAATCTGACCTGTATATCATTGTTTAATTAGTATCTTATGATTCAAGCTTTCAACCGTCAAAAATTGTCCAGTAACACATTCTAAGTATGAATTACTAATATCGAACTACATACTCATTAATTCATTTTCTATAGCCATCGTATGATCTCTCAACAATCATAAATCGTACACTGATGATGTGATTCAGGCCTTAACCACTGCAAAATACCCCATGTATTAAGGTTAAAAAGTTCACCAGTGCCTTACTTATTATCAACAACCATCAGTTATCGCCTTATTAAAATGCTTCCCACAGACATATTAATAGCAACCCTTTATTGGCTACATTCCACACCAAAGCCAAATGTGATAAATATGCCAAAATTGTCTCATTAAAATGTTTCCCACAGACATATTAATAGCAACCCTTTGTTGGCTACATTCCACACCAAAGCCAAATGTGATAAATATGCCAAAATATAAAGCAAATTCCTTTCTCATATAAGAAAATGGCACGTGTTATGTTATACATTTTTACTGATAATATTAGGAAAAAAAATTGCAATCCACGTATTCAAAAGACCTAGGTTTTGCTAATATTTCATTCTGCATGGTTTTAAATAGGGATTCACCGAATATGCAGTAAGCCTATTCCATCTGCCGGATACTTAAAATACCTTTTAAAAATATTTTTTTTAAAACCTTATACATATTTTTAATTGTCAATAAGTAAAGATATGAAAAACAACTAAGTTGGCAAGGATGGTTATTGAAGCGATTTGGAATCAAATGGCGTTTTCCATTTTTTGATAAATATAAAGTTATAATCAATTTTCATTGTCGCGTCCGGAAATTCGGTTTAAAATACCAACTTTGACAGTATTTTCTGAAAGATTTTTCGCCTTTACCCAAAAATGGAAAACACTATTCGATTACATAATTTCTGAATAAGAAAATCTGCCAATTTCAGGCGTTTCCGAACAAAAATGAATTCAGAAATGTGTTAGAAAGTAACTCCTTTGGATTTGAGATCAGTCTTAAATACACTGCTCAAAACAATTAAAGGATATTTGAAGTTTTATATAAAATAAAGATATAAACGAAATTTTTTTTGCCGAAAATAGAAGAAGAGAATCACAAATGCAAATTTTTCTGGTTTTCAAACTGTGGAGTATGCAAATTTTGAGTTCGACGTCAAAAACGTCGCTTCAGCGGCAGCGAATGAAATTTGACTTCCAACTGGATAAAAGAGAATGAAGACAAGGATGATCGGCATTCAGTGATTGCTTTGTTTCGATGAGTACGACGTCTCAGCGAAGTCATTTGACAGATTCAGAAGCTTGGAGAATTGTTGGTAGGTTAGAAGGGGGCCAAACTCAAGCCGAAGTAGCGCAAGCCATTGGAGTGTCACAAAGTGTCATTTCCAGGATCTGGAACCGTTTTTTGGAGAGTGGGTGTGCAGGCCGAAGACCAGGGCAAGGTCGTAGACGGGCAACAACGCCCAATGAAGATCAGTATTTATTGTTAACAGCTCGGAGACACCGAAACATGAACGCTACTCTTCTCCAACAACACCTTCGCTCGGCTACAGGCACCACGATTTCAAATCAGACTGTCCGAAACCGGCTCCATGCTGTAGGTCTGTATGCTCACCGACCGATGGTATGTGTTAGATTAACATTAAGGCATCGTCGCGACCGCAGGGAGTGGGCAACCGAGCATGTCAACTGGAGGAGAAATGAATGGAGCAATATTCTGTTTTCTGACGAGTCCCGTTTTTCTGTGCATCCGGATAATAGGCGTATTTTCAT
Organism: Maratus michaelseni; assembly: GCA_963931845.1. Classification (NCBI taxonomy): domain Eukaryota; kingdom Metazoa; phylum Arthropoda; class Arachnida; order Araneae; family Salticidae; genus Maratus; species Maratus michaelseni. The sequence goes on along the minus strand of OZ007600.1, from coordinate 155,955,118 downwards.
CTGGAGGGACCGTGGCAGTAGGAATAATCCTGCGTTCGTGCACGAAAGTGTCAGATTTGGCGGTGGAGGAGTATTGGTGTATGGTGGCATCTCCATTGACGGGCGCACTGACCTCTACATCATTCGAGATGGAGCTCTGACTGGTCGCCGATATAGGGATGAGATCCTCAGACCTATTGTAGCCCCTTACGCTGCAGCGATCGGAGATAACTTCATTTTAATGGACGATAACTGCAGGCCACATCGTGCAAACCTGGTGGAGGATTTCCTTTTCGAGGAAGGAATCGTTCGAATGGAATGGCCAGCGTGTTCTCCAGACATGAATCCAATCGAGCACGTTTGGGACGCTCTAGAAAGACGAGTTTCTGGCCGCCAACAACCCCCACAAACTCTCCAAGAACTGGAAAGAGCTCTTCTGGAAGAGTGGGGCAGAATACCCCAACTCGTCATTAATAGCCTCATTGAGTCCATGCCTCAAAGGTGTTCAATGTTTCTGGCCGCCCGTGGAAACCATACCCCCTACTGAAAATGATTTTCTTTGAAGAAAACACCTTTTCTTATTCTTTTTTTCCCATATGCACAAATTGTGTTTTTTTCCTTTTGTACACAAATGCGCAATAAAATGCATTTTTTTCTGCCAAACATGTGTAATTTATTCTCATATAACCTACTATGTCTGTCGACCATGTATCAATCAGCTAAAAAGTTTACCAGATACAAAATCCACCTAAAACTGCAATATCCTTTAATTGTTTTGAGCAGTGTATAGGAGATTGGTTTTACATTATTTATTTCCTGTTTAAAAAACGATAGTTAAGAAAATTAACTATTAATGATGTATAAATGCACGGTAATAACCTGTTTCAATAATAATTCAGAAAGTAACTGCTTTGGATTTGAGATCAGCCTTAAATATAAGAGATTGCTTTCAAATTATTTATTTCCTTTTTGAAAAACGATAGTTAAGAAAATTAACTATTAATGATGTATATAAATGTACGGTAATAACTGTTTTAACAATAATTCAGAAATGTGTCATAAAGTAACTCCTTTGGATTTGAGAACAGCCTTAAATATAAGAAATTGCTTTTACATTAATTATCTCCTCTTTGAAAAACGATAGTTAAGAAAATGAACTATTAATAATGCATAAATGCACGGTAATAACCTGTTTCAACAATAATTCAGAAATGTGTCAGAAAATAAACTCATTTGGATTTGAGAACAGCCTTAAATATAAGAGATTGCTTTTACATTATTTATTTCCTGTTTGAAGAACGATAGTTAAGAAAATTAACTATTAATGATGTATATAAATGTACGGTAATAACTGTTTTAACAATAATTCAGAAATGTGTCAGAAAGTAACTCCTTTGGATTTGAGAACAGCCTTAAATATAAGAAATTGCTTTTACATTAATTATCTCCTCTTTGAAAAACGATAGTTAAGAAAATGAACTATTAATAATGCATAAATGCACGGTAATAACCTGTTTCAACAATAATTCAGAAATGTGTCAGAAAATAAACTTATTTGGATTTGAGAACAGCCTTAAATATAAGAGATTGCTTTTACATTATTTATTTCCTGTTTGAAAAACGATAGTTAAGAAAATTAACTATTAATGATGTATATAAATGTACGGTAATAACTGTTTTAACAATAATTCAGAAATGTGTCAGAAAGTAACTCCTTTGGATTTGAGAACAGCCTTAAATATAAGAAATTGCTTTTACATTAATTATCTCCTCTTTGAAAAACGATAGTTAAGAAAATGAACTATTAATAATGCATAAATGCACGGTAATAACCTGTTTCAACAATAATTCAGAAATGTGTCAGAAAATAAACTCATTTGGATTTGAGAACAGCCTTAAATATAAGAGATTGCTTTTACATTATTTATTTCCTGTTTGAAAAACGACAGTTAAGAAAATTAACTATTAATGATGTATAAATGCACGGTAATAACCTGTTTCTTGCTTTTTCACAAACAGGATGTTTCTAAGCAAAATTGAATCATTTTTAGGGGTGATAATAAGCATAAAGAGAAACAGTTTTTATAAAGGGACCCGTATCGCAATCTACTTTTTCGGTCAAAAATACAGCGTATCTCACTACAAATCGAGCTTTTATTTTCATTTGTAACTGTAACAATAATGAAGATTATTGTAATGATATTTTCAATACTTTTACTTTGTTTTCTGTGAAATATGATAATATATCGAAAAGTGCTGGAAATTGCCACCTTTCACATACAAACAACACTGAGCTAGACATTCTATCATTCAGAATGCAGTTGCTAGTGCATATCAATTACCAATACAATTGCCAATAATGCATCACTTACCAAAATTCAGTCACTTCCAAATGATCTCATTTCCTACAAAGCGAAGTTAAGGTGGTTCTCAAATAACCTGCTCAACAACACGAAACTTTGATTCATTTTTAAACGCAAAGGCATAAAATTGGCAGGCCTGACAATTAAAGCGATTTGGAATCGAAATGAGTTTTCCTTTTTTTAATAAATTACTTTTTTAGTTACAGGCGATTCTTGTCACGTGACGACATGATTTTCCCCTTTCTCGCTCTGCTGCCTCTTAAATTCTGTTCAAAACGCCGATTTTGACAGTATTTTCTAAAAGATCTTCTTTTTTTTTACCAAAAAATGGAAAGCTCATTTCGATGACATAGTTTCTGACTCAGAACACCTCCAATTTTATCCGTTTTCGAACAAAAACGAATTCAGAAATGTGTCAGAAAGTAGCTCTTTTGGATTTGAGAACAGCCTTAATATGATGAAAATCTCGCTAAAGTATCATATATATTATTTCTATTGTCAACATCCTTATTTCTATGAATTTACAAAACGCACAACCATGAATGAAGTATCATTCGAAAGGTTTTTGGAATCGACTTCTGACATAGTACACTCACATTTCGTTAAAATATCTTTTTTGATTAAAAATTAAATCAGCATTGTTTTCATAGATGAAATGAAAGGTTTTCTCAAATCAATGTTGCCACAAAAAGTAAAATACCGCATTATATCATGCTCAACAATGATTATAAATAAATACTACAAAAATGGGACGTCTCTGCACGGGTTTATTTTACATTTGTGATTAAAAAGCAAAATTCAAATTCAAATGTTTAAAAGAAAAGACACCATCGATCGATTAAAGCAGTGGCATTTAACGTGTAAGCGTCATCCTCTAATACAGTTAAAATACGATTTTTTTTCCCTAGCGCTTGCCTTTTGCTATCTTCGATCAGTTTTTACTGTAACTTTGATGGAATATATGAGATGATATTCTGGCTTGACTAGTTGTTTTTAGATATTTTTCTCCTTAATTTTTCTTTAGAAGTTTAAACCTGACCTGCATCCAACAAATATTAGATATTACTAAAAACATTAGACAGCAGTGCGAAATTTTCGCACGGGTCCACCGATCTTCATTATTGTTAAAGTTGTGAACGATAATTTGGTTTCAGCTTGTTGTGAGACAATCTGTATTTTTGATGGAATAATTGGATTGTGGTGCTGGTTTTCCGTGCAAAATAATGTTTATCTTAATCCTTTCAGGGGCAAAGTACTTTCAGTTCTAAAATGTTGAAATAAATGACCGGCACTGGAATGTACAAAAAAAAATTATTTGGAAAAAAGAAAAAGGCTATATTTCACATACATATTAAATAGAAAAGATTTTAGCATTATTCTGGTGTCATTGTGGCGTTTGGGAATTAAAATTAAGTGGTTTCATAAACATACCACTGCCCCTGAAAGGGTTAACTGCGTTATTTCCCCAGAAAGTTAGTTCCAAAATTTGAAGAATACGCTGTATATTTTTCCAACCTCTGAAAATAATCCTCCAAGACACTGCTCTCTGGTGCGGTGCATTAGAAAACTTCCTTACTAAATCACCAGGAGCAGGGTATGTATTCTTGCTAGCTGCCACCATTTGAATATATATATATATTTTTTAATATATATATATATATATATATATATATATATCTGTAGATATATTTTATGTTATGCTCGGTCGTCTAGATGGGAATGAATAAAGTCCAGGTCAGATTTTTAACGGAATCTTACACAGTTTAATTTTCTTGGATATATATAAAATATTTACAAGTTTACAGATAATTCTAACAGCATGGCAGATTCCGTAGCTCGTAAATGCTATTTCCCGATCAAACATTGGTCAGCTCAGCTCATCGCTGACCGCGAAGATTTCACGAGCATCCTCCGAGATCGTCTGACTAAGTCCGCATCTCGACTCCTTCTACTTCGTTCTCACGCAGTAAAAATCACTGCACTCATCAAAACCTATTGTTCGACAGTTTATGTTTTCATCAAGAGCCTCATTAAAGAATCTGCTGGCTTTGCGGTACAGAGTCCACAGAGTCCGTTTCCAGTCACCACATATATATATATATATATATATATATATATATATATATATATATATATATATATATATATATATAAAGTTTCGTCCTTTACTCCAAAATAAAAACTGTATGACTGTAAATTTTATTTTCTAAATGCTTCAAAATTTCTCTTCTATTTTAAAATATTTGTTTTAGAATATAAGAAACTTTTATTCATTTGTTTACTTCACAGAAGAAGTCACACGATTTTAAAGTTTTATTAATTAAAGTTTTAAGAATATCCTCTTCTTAAATAACTCAAACTATAGGGTTTCGTACTTAAAAAGTAAAAACGGAGCCATTATAAGATCACTCGTGTGTCTGTCTGTCACAGCCGTTTTTCTTGTAAACTATGGAACGTGGAAAGTTCAAATTTGGTAGAGTTATAAAAGGCTATTGACCCACATTTGTATAGATTATTCATTCACAAATATTTTTAGGGGAAAGGATCAGGGCCCATAAGCCGTGTTTTTGACTCATAACATAAGACTAAAATTCGATTTTGTTAAACTGACTTAATTATTTCACTTTTTAATATTAGAAGCTTTATCCTGTACGATTTCAACAATAGTTTTTGCATTTTGTTTGGATTTATATGGATTTACATGCCTTTTGTTTGGACTTACACAAGCTCAAAATTCGTATTGTTCGTAGTTTTTTTATGAAGAATACGCATTTTCTCCTAATTTAACCTCCATTATTTATATGAGCGCAATCGTGAAACACTTTCTACTTTACAAATATTATAAGATACATCAAAATATACAATATATGTAAAAATAAAAGTGTTGCAAAGCTGCGCTCACAGTAATATATTAAAAATAGAGATTTAAGTAACTGCATTCCCTCACATCACTAATCCAATAATAAGGAAAGAAATTTGTGTCTGTCTTTCCGTCGGCTATGTTCTGAAGAGACTACTGAAAGGAGTGCTACAAATTTTGGTAAAAAGGTACCTCTATGTATATAGTTTTGCACCCCGAAGTCCGATTTTGGAATTTTTGAATGGATTTTTTTATTTAATTTTTATGTGATTTTTAGCAGTTTTTTTACATTACGAGGCGATTTTTCTACATTAATAATAAAAAAAAATAATTCAATTTTCTATTCCAAAATAGTTTTGCCTTCTACCCATTATTTCAAATTTCGTAAAAATCGGTCCATAATTACCCGAGATATTAATTAAAAACTTTTTTAAAATCTCTCGAAAATGCAATGTTTTTATCTCAAAATGGCGAAAGAAATAAAACACTTTCCGGGGGATCGGCTTTGTATTTCATTAAATTCTGTTTCCAGGGCCTATCCCTCTAGCTACTTTCTGAAAAGGAAAGAAAATAAAGTGTGAAGTCAAACCAAAAAACGTGCCATTTTGTTTCTGTTTCAAAAATTATCGATATTTGGTAATGTTAAAGGTCATTGGTTGAATTTTGAGGGGGGGGGGGAGTTCGGTATTTATTACTTAAATATGGCGTTAATGTTAGAGGTATATAGATCTGGCGGTGGGAGGTAGAATTAAAAAAATTTTGCGGCGCATACGCATCACGTCTGCTATGCGGTGTCATAGGCAGCGGGGACCTGTTCTGGAGTTTCGTTCGGAAAGAGGTTTGTTTAGAACAGAATGAGCTCCCTGGCAGTGGAAGGTGGAACTACTAGATATTTTAATCATTCGAGGTTCGTTTGGAAAAATCGATTAGCGAAGCGGGCGTAGCCTTCTAGTTGGATCATAAGTTCGTAATATTATGACATCGTCGGTTGAATAAATTCTCTTCTCCTCCGTGCCCAAGCTGGTAAAGCGTCTATGGTTGCCAGAAGTATGGGATGGATCAAAAATAAAATGTATCGCAAAAATTTTGCCTTTTATTCGCAGACAAATTTTCACCACGGACGCATCTGTATCGAAATTGCATTAATTTTTCCACCCGAATTGCTCCTTCAATTCGTTTTTGCTGTTATATTCAACTTGAAAGCCTTTGACTCGCATTCTAGCTTAATGTAAATCTAGTTGATCCAACTTAATTCGTACTTAGATCTATTCCTTATAAAAACTATATTTAAAATCTTATATATGTTAAGTTTGGCTTTAATACGTACGTATATGACACATTATGACAAAGCAAACTACTTACCTTTATAAATAACTTTTCATAAATCAAATTAGTTTTTGCATTTTTTCGCTTGCATTGATTTTAACTGAATTTATAACCTTTGTTGATGTTTATTTTACATACTTTACTAAAAGACTCATAATGATCTTTTTTTTTCTTTGCAGGTATTACATGCAGAAAATCTTCTTGCCTGAAAAATAGTCACATTGATTCCCTGTATATGTACAAGCCGGCCAGATTTAAATTCATAATTAATGAAACTATATTTTTAAGTATCATGTCAAAAATTTTAGAAGAACAGTGTCTGTAAACCGGCTATAATATTATTATTGGACATGCAAGTTAATTACATATGCAGTATGTCTGTACTCCCGAAATTAGCTATACGTATTTTTGTAACAAAATAGTTGGAAGGATTATAGTGCAATCATCAATCATCATATAATAATAAATAAGATACTATTTTTAAGCATAATTTGAGTAAATTTAGGAAAAAAAGCAATCCATAAGCATTTGTCGTACAAAAATTGTTATTGGAAAAATTACGTATTCATGAAATAAATCTTTTTGAAAGGTAGCTATATATAATTTCATTAGCAAAATTTTAATAAGAATCATAGTATACTCAAAAACAGCTGTTTGCTAATTATTAAAAAAATATTTTTTATATATCGTATGAACGATTCTAGAATAGCCTTATTTGATAAGCTGCCCATAAAGTAATTATTGAAAAAGATAATGTATGTTGATTGTATTAAACAGAAATAAAATAGAATCATAAAGTTGAGCCAAGTGGAACATCAGTCATATGAGAGAAAAGTGGTTTTGCTATGTGTTGTTTTGCTGTGAGTTATTTAAAGAGAGTTTTCATCGCAAAATGATACAATAAAAGTCATATTTGAAGTCGAAGGGTAACATTAAAACATCAGGAAATTCTTTGATATAGATAACTTTTTTATGCATGTGCTGTTTCATAAAGAAGTTTTAATAATGAGTCATTTGGCAAAACATGAAACTCGTGTAAAAATGACCATTTATTTCTGAAATAAGCTGCAAAAAATCCAAGACACAGATATATTTAGAAATGCATTGAATTTGCACGAACCACAGTTAACTGTACCGAAAAGAAAACCGTTATCAAATAAACAAAACTGAGTGTAAAGGAGTAAGCGATTGTAATATGAGTGTAAAGGAATTTGATGCAGATTACATAAAAAAGAATTTTACACAGGTAAACATATTATAGATTTAAGATTTAAAGATTTAAGATTAAAATCCTTCGCTATCCTTTGAGGAAATCACATTTGAGAAATCTTTTTAGTCTCAATTACATCATTCTGCTCGCCACTGGCGAATGGATTTTCTGACAGGGCGAGTGAATTTTTAGGCAATCTTTAAAAACTGCAGGCTATAGAAAATATGGCAAAAACTTTATATTTTTATTTGTTAGCCATATTTTGCAACTCTCCCAATTGCCACAATGTAAACTAGGTACCAAGTTCTATTTTAAACTAAACTTTCCTTCTGTTGTATATATTTTTTAATTTTATATATTAAAAAAAAAAAAAAAAAAAAATGAAAATGTCAGTAAGAAAATGCATTGCTGAATAAATTAATTTTCAAGTCGCGTAAATTTGGTCTTAACAATTTTCCATTGAACGTTGTATCTTGCTGGCTGGTAAAATATTCACTTGGCTGGTAGGATTTTCTGAAAATTCTCCACGCTTGAGTATAACGTATAACAAATAAGCACCTAAAGATTTCTACGCTAGATTAAATGAGATGTTTTATGAAATTTTAAATAATGAATGATTTAAAAAAACATGAAATAGATGTAAAAAATGAACCTTTCTCATCTGAAGTGTGTGATCAAAAATCCACAACTCAGCAAATTTTAGAAAAGCACGGACGAATAAAAGACCAAAAATCCTTCATATGTAAATTATGTGACAAAATCTTTCCGCGTATGCCTAATTTAAGGAGACATTTCCGTATTCATGAAAAAACGTATGTATGTGAAATATGCGATAGTAGATTTTCAGAGATGAGTTATTTAACCAATCATAGTCGTAAATTTCATACTGAAGAAACATCGTTCATATGTGAAATGTGTAATAAAAGTTATACAGATATGGGTTCGTTGCAAAATCACATACTAAGTCATACCGATGGCAGCACTTTAACATGTGAAGTGTGTAATAAAAATTTTGTAAGCAAAAAAAAGTTGATGAGACATACTAGAGAAGTTCATGCTAAAGTAAAAAAAAATAAATGTAATATTTGTAGTAAAGTATTTTTACTTCCGCATCTTTTAAAGAATCATCTTCGAACTCATACCGGAGAAAAACCTTTTTCATGTGATATTTGTAATAAAAAATTCACTGAAATACAAGTTCTGAAAAGACATTGCCGAATACACACTGGAGAGAAACCGTATGTTTGTGACATTTGCAATAAAACATTCTCTTTAATTCAAACTCTGTATGGTCATCGCCGAACACACACTGGAGAGAAACCGTTTGCATGTGCAACGTGTGGTAAAAGATTTGGACGTTTAAATGATCTGAAAAACCATCGCCGAACACACACTGGAGAGAAGAAACCTTTTCCATGCGAACTATGCGATAAAACATTTAATCATAAATCCAAGTTCAGGAAACATTTTCAGAATTGTCATACATGATGAAAGGCACACTATGGAGAGCCAATTGGTGGCACATCACTAGAACCACTCAAGAAAATGAAACATGTGACATTTGCCATAATGAGTTCACTTTATTGCAAGCTCTAAAAAGGCTTCATTGAAAACATGCAAAGGAAAAAAATCCCTGACGGCTCGGTCTACAGGCACAGGTAGATTTCGAAAACGCAGACTGTGGGGAGCCTGTTTGTTGGGAATTACGGAAGAAATTACCTTTTTTGCCATGATGCCGCAGTTGGGACCGCCCACTTCGAAACCTAACTTGTTTGCAGGTGGAGCCAGCAGGGATTTTTTTTTTAATTTTTTTTGCTATAAGGGTTGGTCTTATAAAAAACTTCACAGTATAAAATTTTGGATAATATTAAGAGAATTTATAATAAATTTAAGCGGATTTGATATATTGTGAATTGACGAAGTTATGAATTTTTTTCTTCTAAAACCCCCCTTTTATATTTGTCATCTGATCTTTCGCTATTTGGAGCATTATAGTCTAGGACACAGCGTCACATTTTTACATTAGCAACATCGCTCAATCGACTGCAGAGTAAAATGAATGGCAAACCTATTACAGTAATCCCTTAACATTCGCGACGGTTACGTTCCAGGAAAAGATCGCGAATGTCAAAACCGCGAATGTTGAGTCTATCTCTCTGCACTAAAAAAGGAGTTACGTTCTATAAAATTTTAATTAGAGTGGCACAGCATTTCAAAAAACTAAAGGATACATGTATTAACAATACATTATGCAGAACATAGATGTAGAAGTTAAATGTACGCATATATTCATAAACATGAAATTTATTTACTAAAAATAATTCAAGTTAATTGACTAGGGAAATAATTACAGCTAGAAAAGCATGTGTTTTGTATAAAATAATTTCGATTCTCTCTATTCGCAAAGAGAGGATAATGTATAAATGGATCAATATGCGATAAAATATTAAAATACGATATTTAAATACTACATCTAGATGCTTCAGAAATGCTGTTATTTTCTATCTAAGTGCAGTTTCAGCTCCATCTCTACGAGAACTTGAACGTGTTAAATTAATAGATTAACCCTTTCGCGACGAGCGTCCTTTATAGAATTTTTAATCTTTTAGCACCGAATTTTCAAAACAGAAATTATCCCCTAATTGAATCGCGGAAATGCTATGATTAAAAAAGCAAAGCTTACAATAAAAAATAACTGGTGGGAATAATCGAGGATTTAGAGCATCTAATGCGATACATATACGTGTCGCTTGTCCCCAAGTGGTTAAAGACACTCTTACCTTACCACTTCTAATATCTCCATTGCAATGAATATTCTTCTATTATTATTTGCTTTCCTACAACACTCGCTCCTTTTTCAGCTGACAACTGAAAATTGATTTGTAAATAGATACTAAGAAAACACTGAGGAAATAATCTTTAACCACTAGAAATTCTGAAAAAGAAAGAGATAATAAAAAAAAAGTCGCGAATAATCAAGTCAGATTCTCGCGAATGTTACGTTTTTCCGCATTTTCATATTCGCGAATAATCAAAACTCGCGAATGTTGAGGGATTACTGTATTGATGTTATCCTGACTCAGGTTAATCCCCAGTAGTAATGTTCATTTTACTTTGCAATCGTCTGTGAGATATTGCTATGTTCCACCCCCACTCTCCGCTGATGTGCCAGCTGACTGGCAGTTTCGTTATATGTACAATCTATTATATATATATATATATATATATATATATAGAAATGAGAGAACTAAAATTAGTTGCCAGAATGTGATGTTACTTCCCAGACTATTATGTTTGTAAATAATTTTGCATATTTAAAGATTCTATTTTTTTTTCTGTGCTAAAGAAGAGGGAGTGCCAAGTGGAAAAACAAGACATTTCCGAATTTTTGAGGTTAAGGGAGCAACAATAGTTGCAAACAGCTGATATTGAAATATCTTTCTTTTAAACTACTGAAGCAAAATTTATTTTTATTTATTTTTATTTTTCAGTTTTGGCTACTAAACATTGATCGCTTGGAATATATATATATATATATATATATACATATATATATATATATATATACATTTGTGCTATCTATTCTAGAGTATAACAGGAAGAAAATAGTTATGTTTTTAGTTCGTTTTTTTATGTCATTCAAAGAATCACTTTGGAAAGAACCAAAAACACTACGAACTTCTGGATCAATCTTATAATTTGATGAGGACTTAATTCATGAGATACTCAGCAAATATATGAAAGTACGAGGGTTATTCGGGAAGTAAGTTCCAGAATGTAATATTTTTTGCACTAGATGGCGCTAATTTGCCTATGCTGTATCGCGTCTTCGGTGACTGAAGAATGCATCATAACAAAAATAGTTCGTATGGTGAAACGCTGACCACGTGTAAATCCTGTGCTAAAGATGTTTAAGACTTTCTGCAATAGTAAGACTAAGAAAGTTCCGCCAATTGTGAAATTCGTTCTGTAATTCGCTTTTTAAATGCATGGAAGCACACCGCATCGCATACAGACAAAAGTTCAAATGGACCATTTCCACACACAAAATCATGTACACCGTTTCTGAGTCAGAAAAGGTGTCATATTGGAAACTTTCACATCCACAAACGAAACTGTCAATGCCGCTGCTTACGGTGAAAAAGCTGCTACATGCCTTTCAAAACAAGAGACGGGGCTTGCAAGTACTGTCTCTATTGTCAGTAATTACAATAGAGTCGGTAATGGGCTTTCTTAGTGATGGTGTCCATTTTGTTGCCCGACAATGCTAAGACTCCTATAATAGGAGCTTACGCATATCCATTTTGTTTCGGATTATTGGTGCGCAGTTCAGCATCAATCTACCGCAGCCGGAGTTTGGGATGCCTAAGACTCGGTTCTGATTGGCTGAACCGGTTCTGATTAGCTTGGTTTTTCGACTGGGCTCCAATTCGGCTGCCAAATTTACGAGGATGCGTCAGCCTCTATTATAGGAGTTCTAGACAATGCCAGGCTATATGCCGTTCGCATGACTCAAGATGTCATCGGGTCCTTCAGTTGGCGAGACCTCTTAAACATCTTTAGCGCAAGATTTACAAGTGTCAGCGTTTCACCATCATGCAAACTTTTTGTTATAAAACACATTCTTTAGTCATTGGGGATGCAGTACCGCATACGCAGATTAGCATCACCTGTCGAGTGTGGAAATTATTACACTCTGGAAATTCCCGAATTAAACTCGTATATGATTCTTTGTTTCTTTTTTCTGTCTATACACCTTTGTTTTTATATAGAATTTTAAATGAAAAAATTTGCTCTTTAGTACCATCATTTTTTTTTTCTTTGGGATACAGTTTGTTGGTTGATTTTGAATTCTTGTGTTTTCTTCGTTTAAATTATTCAAAGATTGAAAAGCCATTCCTAACACTCTTTAAAATTTGAGAGTCATTTTCCAAAATGAAGACGAAAGTGAAAGGTGTTATCCATAGATGCCAACATTTTGGAATTCTTCCGCAGTCTTCTGACACAAGCCAAATATGTTTTAACTCCTTCGCGACGAGAGTCCTTTACAGAATTTTTAATCTTTTACCACCGGTTTCTCGAAACAGAAATTTTTAACTAATTGAATCGCAGAAATGCTAAGATTTAATGAGGCAAATCTCACAATAAAAAAATAACTGGTGGCAATAATCGACGATTCTGAGCATCTTATGCGTCACGTATACGTGTCGCTCGTCCCCAAGTGATTAAACCAGAAAATGTATCTTCAGATTTTATTAGGTTTCTTTTTTAAAATAAAATTTCTAGTGTAAAACATATTTGAATTGACTCAGACTCCGGCAGAATAGCGAAATGTTGACATCTTATGTAGCGTTATGTAACAAAAAATTATTTTTATTTATTTGTTGGTGGCATTCTCCTTTGTGTTTAAAGTGGCCACAAAAAGTATTAAACTCTTTCAGAAATACTTATTAACATTTAATTATTAAATATTAAAAAATATATATTATTATTATTTAAGTTATTGTATATAAAAATATTAAATAATAAAAAATGATTGTCTCATAATTTTTACGAATAATTAAAATCTTAATCTCTCATGCACCTTTATCCATAAAATAAAACAATTTTTGAGAAAAATGTAATATAACACCTACTTTCACTTTTACCTTCAATTACAGAATTATTTTCATTCCTGCATGTATGAAATTTTCAATTATTTTCAGATTGAAAAGCCATTTCTGACAATCTTCAAATTTTGAAAGTCATTTAATAAAGACACGGTTGAAAGAAGCTGTTATGTAACAAAAATATACAGGGTGATTATAATTAAAGTCGCACTTTCAAAAGGCTGCATAAAAAGAATCACCGGTCAGAATGACGTGATATTTCTGAGTATACTTTGAACTGAGTATACGTGAAGCAATGGCAATTAGTTTACGAAATAAAAAAAAAGTTAAAAAATTGACCGATAGATGGCACTGTACTCGTCATAAGATGCTAATTAAAAGACGTGATATGCTGTTGGGGCAATCTGTGTTCACAGCTTATCCACCACGACAAAGTGGTGCCACAGCGGATAAGAAAAAATTGGTTTTAAATTGCCCCTAGGAAAAAACCGTAGAGAAAGCAAAAACAAAATCGGTTTTTAATTGTTCCTAGCCCAAAAAGCGGAAACGAAATTTGTTTTTAACTGTCCCTAAGCCAAAAATCGTAGAAAAAGCATAAACGAAATCGGTTTTTAATTGTCCTTAGACCAAAAACCATACAAAAAGCAAAAACTGATGAAACCATCAAAAAAGGAAGTCGACTACGACTTGCTTAAGAAATGTTCAATATGCTGTCTACCGTTTCCTCCTAGAGCTGAAAGCGCAAAACAACATGTTCCACAACAGATCGGAGTGTTTCAGGGGTGATATTGTGAATATGTTGCGTGTTTTCTGTTCACATAACCTCACAACTTGTGCCTATACTCGTACATGCTTTAGGCAACCCCACAGGCAGAAGTCGCAAGAGTTCATGTCAGGTGATCGTGGCGGCCAGGCTGTTAGGAAATGGCGACTGATAATTCTGTCATTTCCATAATGCAAGGAGGAGCGCCATCTTGCATAAGAATTGTGCTATCCGCGCTGTTGCTGTGCTCGAATGAGCTGGTTGCGCAAAACAGATTCATAACGTGTATTACTGGCTGTACAGGTAACAGGACTAGTCTCCTGGAAAAAGAAAGGGCCAACCATAAATGCTGCCGTAAACACGCACCTTTGCAGAACGAAGAGGCAATGGTTGCATTTGGAACAGATTCTCACTTGCCCATATTCTGCAATTTTTAGTATTGACAGAACCTTGGAGATGGAAATGGGTTTCGTCTGTCCACAAAATGTTCCATGGCCATGCATTGTCCACTTCCATTCGAACACGAAATTTTAGGGCGAAAGCTAGTCCCTTTGGAAGTTCAGCAGCAAACAACTCCTGAATATACGTAATTTTGTATGGATAGCATTGCAGGATGTTTCGTAAAATTTTACGAACCGTGCTGACAGGCATGTCTAAAGTTCGGGAAATTTTCCCGTGCACTGCAAGTTCCAAAAACACTGCTTGACGCTTCCGTCTCTTCGAATTTATCAATCATATTCTTCAGACCGAGTGCGGTCATCGGATCAGAATGAAACCCATTGGTAGTGTAATTTTGACTTTTTTTTCTGTTTACGGTTCAAGAAATAGATTTATGTTTAAAAAAAATCAGGTTACAATTCTTTTTATTATTATTATTTGTCTAAAAAAGATACTTATAATTTGAATTTAAGTTTGAAACAAGTTGGAAATTTACGTTAAACGTGATATAGGAGATGCGTTCGTTATATAACTAGTTTCACAATGTAAAAAAATCATCCTTATTATTTCAGTGAAATGAGTTATATCGTCTGCTATGAGCGAAATGATCATGCCTTTTCTTATTATTACGTACGCCACGTTCACAAATGCGAAATTTTTTTCTACGTCAGACAGCACTGTAAAATTCACCATGGAGATCTTGCTTTGCGAATGATTATCTCCATGGTTTAATATTTTTATGACTCATAATGAACGAATCTCCTGTGTTTATTGACTCTAATGGATTGAGATATTTGGCTGTCAACGTAATTTCCACTGAAGTTATCTGAGAGTCTATACATTTTTTAATGTAACTCATCTCTCAAACAAACAATCTTTTTCAACGATATTTCTAAAAATGTAACTTGTATGCCATTTTATTCGAAAAAATAATTTTGAATAAAAATGGCCGCCTCGCATATGAAAAAAGAAGTGGGTTGCCCGTATTTGTTTTCCTCAGTCACACGATTTACTGTTTTATTATATAGATTACATACGATAGGATTTAATCTAGAATAAAGAAAACTTTTATTAATATCTTTTTAAGTTTTGATTCGATTTTCATAAAATTTTAAATGACTCAACAAAATTCTACAACGATAATATATATTAAATTTCAAAGCAGTTGGGTAATTTTTGCGCTGTTATATGCGGACAGACGGACGGGCGGACCAGACGACGACTATAGGTGCTACGTATTTATATAATTACGAACGCACCTAAAAATGTATTATAATCAGGCTTGTTGACTTTTAGCCATGCCGACTTTTAGTCGTTTTTTTTTTTTCGAGTTTAAGTCACTTAATAAAAGCCAACTAAAATTACAGAAAAACAGCTTTAATTTAATTTTTTTTCCTACAGAAACTATTAAAATGGAAGGGATATAGTATTAATTATTGAGCAACATTTTAATTTTAATAGTAGGATAATCTAATGAAAATTCCACTTAACAAATCAATGTAAAAATTTAGGAATGCCCTTGGATTAAAAATGTCCTTATCCATACAACTTTGAACTAGTACAATGAGTTTAGCTGCATACACGAAGATTACAGTTACCAGTCATTTGGCTTATTTTGTAGGTGCCTGTGCACGCTTACCATTTTTTCCGTTTTTTCAAGAGCCAAGATATTTATGAACTTGTTCCAAACAGAATCATAAGAAGAAAAATCTATATAGATACAGAAGTGTTAGCACAGCCATGAAATATTTAAAAAGTTACAAATATCATTAGGTTATAAATTTTCTATGCATTAAACTCACACAAATGACATTGTGAGTTTGCTTTCAAACAATGAGGAAATCTTTTAAAACTATTTTACTGTAATTACACTCTAAAAAAACTGTAGATTTAACGGAAAAAATCTGTCAGCTATGCTACCAGATTACCCATATAGTTTGTACAGAGAAAATCTGTTAAAGTCTAGTCTAGAGTATAGATCCGAAGATCGTAGACGAAGAACTTTACCGGCAATACACGTTAAAAGGGAAGAATCGTATGACTGTAAAACTTTCCACCAGAGAGCGAAAACGATATCTCCGCTGGGTAACAGAAAAATTTGTACTTTGCATAAAATGGATATATTCTGTTAAAAGTACTGTAGAAAATCTGTTAAAACAACAGGGTTTTTTTTTTAAGTGCATATGGTGTCAGTTTCTTGGTTTATTTAATGTTCTGTGCTAATTATATAAAATCAATTTCCATATTTCCAGGAAGCAGGTATCACTCCAAAAGATTAGGACTATTGGACAAATTCGAAAATCATTAGCCAATATATAGCTGTTAGTTAAAAACTGCATTGAAGTTTTTTTAATCATAAGTATACTTGTATATTAAAAAGGAGGGAATATATTTGAAACTATAATGATAAATTTAAACTATTCAAATGAATACTCACTTTCTATCGTTTCTTGTTTGAAAAGTGACATGTGGCTTTGTAAAAAGATTTTCTTTAGTGCATATAAGTGATTTGTTTATTTATATTCATAAAGTAAATGATTATACGAGGGGCAGTCAAAAAGTTCCCGGAATTTCGATGTAAATCTTTATTATCACAATATAGGTACACACTTACTTAATCGCCTGCAAAGTAGGTTCCGTCAGAACACACACACTTGCTCTACCGCTCCTGCTATTCCTGGAAACAACAATAAAAGTCTTTATTTGGTATCTTCCCAAGTTCAGCCGTCGCGTTGGTTTTGATATCTTCTACGGTGTCAAAAGGGTTACCTTTGATGTCCATTTTGATCGTGGGGTAGAGCCAGAAACCTGATGGTGCTAAATCCAATGAGTAGGGAGGCTGGTGGTGAAGTGGAATGATTTTTTTCTGCGAGCACAACAATCGATGTGTGGGAAGGAGCGTTTTCGTGATGCAGTGACCATCGTGTCTTTTTTCGGATTGCCTCTCTCAATCTTTTCAAAACTTGCACATACAAAGTTTCGTTAACAGTTTGTCCAGCTGGTACAATTTCACCGTGTACCACACCTTCGTTGTTGAAAAATGCAATGAACATCACTTTTGTTTTGGATTTGAAATGATGCGATTTCTTTGTTATGATTTTTGTGTTATGAATTCCGGTAGTAAAAAAAACTATAGTGATAGTAAGTAAATAAATTAATTATATTGTGGTATTAAAGAGTTACAACGAAATTCCGTGAACTTTTTGACTGTCCGTTGTATGTTAGAAGCAATTGCATTTCTTTATAGCAAATTTCATTTTGTTTATTACTTTATAACAAATCTTAAAATTTAAAATATACCTTTTATGTAAACAAAAAATGCCATTACACCTTCAGTGTAAGTTTTTCTCCAGATATCTGCTATTTATGAGTCTTTCCATGGGTGCAAAAACTCCATCCAAGCCAAGACTGAAAACGTTTGAGAGTATTAGGTACATAACCAAATGAAAATAGGTAGAAGATTCTTGTTTTCCTGCATTATGGCTAAAAATTGATCTTTTACAATAAAAGATAGTGATTAAAAGTTTTTGCTTGTAAAATTGCTATTACTTAAATATATGAAATACAATTTACTATCAGTCAAAAATTTCTCCAAGACTGAAGGTTTTGCATCCATGAGTCTTTCTTTTACGTGATAATATTTGGTTATAGGATTATAAATTTGAACATGGTTTTAACTACATTTTATTTACGCAACATGGCTGTTAATTTTAAATAAATTAACACACATAGAATATAAATAGTAATATGAGATGTGGCTGTTAATTTCGAGGACTGTAGCAACAATTATTAAAAATCGAAGTTCGTTGGTTGGTTAACGGTGGTGTTTGAATGGTCACGTAAATGCTGGTAAAACACTATTCTTGAAGTAAAAATAATTGAGCAGAGAATATACTGGCAAACTGGTCACCCTAAGGTTTTGTGATTTTTTGTTACCCCTTAAAATACATATACATAACTGACAACTTGCAAAGAATTAGTGACTGCTTAGAAGTGTAAGGATATTTATAATTTTTACGAAATAATAAAGTGGAAGTTAGATTTTTTTTTAAATGGTCAAAATGTCCACTTTGCCCGACCTAGATGGGCAAAGTGGTCACTTCATGGCCACTTTACCCTACAGGTGTAAAAAGATTGAAAACACTATTTAAATGTTTATTCATACACTTTACCAATTTCTCTCAGACATTACTTATAAAAAAGCATGGTCAAAAATTTTCATTAAAAATGTCCTTCATTTAAAAAATTAAAAACAGTCTCTAATAAAAACTTCCACCACCTAACAAAAGCGCTTTCACCCCCCGCCAGGGCATCATCAGTTGTGTTCTCTATCCAACTTCCTCTCTATTATATAGATGACTGGTGGCTGTAGAGCTCCCCCTATCGGATTTCAATATTTTCTCTCTCTCTCTCTCTCTCCCCCTCCTACAACATTCTTCTCCAGCGGCAATCGAGCACTGAGTGTACCATGTCATTGCACGTTTCTTTGGATATATTTATTTCAATTGATTCTCGTAATTACGCGTTATGCAAGTTTTCGTAGTAAGCTATTTTCTTTATTTGTAGAGTATCAAGTTTTATTGGGGTTTTAAGGTTTAATCTTGCAAGGGCTGTTGACTGTTTATTTAATTTTATATCTCGAATATGTTCTTTCTTTCTTTCTTCTATTTTCCTCTTCGTCATTCCTATGTAAGTAACTTTTTCATTTCCGAGGACATCCGAGGAAAACTATACTTAAACTAATTGAAAGAGTAAAAGAAAGAATTGACCATATACAACCAGCACAGAGGAATCTAACATACACTCCCCCTATTCCATATATAAAAGGTGTATCTTTGAAAATAAAACGAGAATTAGAAAAATTAGGAAAAATAGTCCCACTAACCCCCAATCCATCCCTCTTTAAATCAATCAGAAATGAAATGGAAAAATATGAAGAAATACAAACAGCAGGAATATACAAAATAAATTGTCTAAACAGCAGAAATGAAAAAGTTACTTACATAGGAATGACGAAGAGGAAAATAGAAGAAAGAAAGAACATATTCGAGATATATAATTAAATAAACAGTCAACAGCCCTTGCAAGATTAAACCTTAAAACCCCAATAAAACTTGATACCCAACAAATAAAGAAAATAACTAACTACGAAAACTTGCATAACGCGTTATTACGAGAATCAATTGAAATAAATATATCCAAAGAAACGTGCAATGACATGGTACACTCAGTGCTCGATTGCCGCTGGAGAAGAATGTTGGAGGAGGGGGAGAGAGAGAGAGAGAGAAAATATTGAAATCCGATAGGGGGAGCTCTACAGCCACCAGTCCTCTTTATAATAGAGAGGAAGTTGGATAGAGAACACAACTGATGATGCCCTGGCGGGGGGTGAAAGCGCTTTTGTTAGGTGGTGGAAGTTTTTATTAGAGACTGTTTTTAATTTTTTAAATGAAGGACATTTTTAATGAAAATTTTTGACCATGCTTTTTTATAAGTAATGTCTGAGAGAAATTGGTAAAGTGTATGAATAAATATATGTACAGACATTAACGGGTGAACACCTATTTTTAAATATTTAAATGATTAGAACATTTTTATTGTCATAACAAATCGTATGAAACATAATGAAAGATTGAAAATGGTATAAAAATCCCATAAGAGTTTGACAAACCCAAATAACAAATTATAAATCCGAATCAAACACTGCATTTTTCGCAAATAAATTCCACATCATCTTTTTCGCCAAGTGAACAGGCCTCATGAGCCCACAGGTGACAAACATTACACCTGATCC
Source organism: Maratus michaelseni (assembly GCA_963931845.1). Classification (NCBI taxonomy): domain Eukaryota; kingdom Metazoa; phylum Arthropoda; class Arachnida; order Araneae; family Salticidae; genus Maratus; species Maratus michaelseni. Next base: position 155,934,776 of record OZ007600.1, on the reverse strand, counting down.
AACCTTCATCACTTGATCCAATCAAATGGCCACTACCCTGACCACTTTGCCGGTTTAGAAGTCATGACAGAAAATACGTTCTACAGTGGAAACTAATGAACAGTCAACGACCAGTCACCCACCAATGTGAAGCTGTAAACATGCTCCTTCTTTACACATTCAATAAATAAATGCAAATACAACAGGTTATTGTTAATTGTATGTAATATAAGTCACCTTTCAAAAACTGGAAAACCCACTCTAAAATTATAAAACATGGAACCACCTTGTTCAACGATTATCTGGTTACTCACTGCCATCAAACGAAATAGTTTGACCACAAACCACGCAATGTAAGCGCTCTGGCGGCCACTTTGCCTGGCCTTCCCCTACATTAAATTTTGTTTTAAATTGGGGAAAAAGTGGTAGCGAAACATGTAAAATGTTGCAGCACGTTTACGGTGATGAAGCATTATGACGCTCTCGCATTTTTGAATAGTTTCGACGTTTTCGCGATGGTCGGGAAAGCGTCGAAAATGATTAAGCACGACATCGTGCAGTTACACCACCCTCCATACTCTCTGGACTTGGCACTCGCAGACTATTTCCTATTTCTTAAACTGAAAGCATCACTAAAGGGAGCAAGATTTCTGGATACTGAAAACATCAAGGAAAACGTGACTTCCGAAATTAAGAGGATTCCTAACGACAAGTTGGGAATGCAAGTTGTTTCAAACAATTGTACAGCCGCGCGCATAAAGCTACGTTAAACGGAACATACTTTGAAACATATTAAACAGTTATGTACTGTACATTCATATTTTATAAGTTATTCCACCAGTCCTGAAAATTAATAGTCACACCTTGTATACAGAATTTTTAAAAAACCAGTAAAGGCCAGTCTATTTTAATCAATTCCTGCTTTTTTGCAGCCCTGGTTGTAATTGTAACCTATAAAAAATTAAATAGAAAATGATTTCTAGAAGCTTCAAATACGCAAATCCAAAATTACAGCTCATTGTGAGAAGTACTTTTTTTTTGTCATGCTTTTAAAACTATCAGCATTTCAATCTGTTTTAATGTTGTGATTAGAATGCATGGGGTGTCCTTTTTTTTTCTTTTTTTGTTTTTCCATGTGAATAATAAATATTAAGTTCAGTTGTAATACCATTCTAATAGCTATGCATTAAAGTTGTAAACAGTTAGCAAATTATTTAAAATTAAACAAAATGTGCACACACTTTGAATGATTATAAATCCAATTTTTATTAACATATAATTAATATTTAGGTGGCAAAAGAATCTATATAAAATGCATAACTTTTCCTCCTACCACAGATGTTCAAAATTATTACCGTTCTGGTCAACACACTGCTTATAACGGAGGGCTATTGATTCACAAACTTGAACAAACATTTCATTTGTTGTTGTGGCGCATTCTTGTTCAATTGCGGTTCCGAAACGTTGTCTATGAACATCGATTCGTTTCACACTTATCCTTCATCCGATAAATTGTAAATCGCATACGTGGATCTGCCTGTAACTCCCTGCGATACTGTTTTTGCACATCTGCTACATTTTTATACCTACAATAGTATTTTAAAATAAATTTTCTTTTTTCAAAAGTTAATCTTGGTCTACTCATTATTTCCAATTAATTACACTTTGAAAAGAAAGAAAAATTAACCCGTTAAACAGTGTCTATATACATTTTTCTGACCCACCCTGTATATATAGCAAAACGCATAAAGCATTAATTTACCAAGTATCAAAATTATTCAACATTTCTTGATTTATTTATAAACATTCTTTTAAGTAAATAAATCAAAGTTCAAGAAAGAGTAAGAAATCAGTGACATACATGCCATTTTGATGAAAACATAGTAAAACAGGTCAAATTCATCAATGTTTTCGTTTGAAAAATCCAGTTACTTTCACCAGCAAAAACTTTATGCCCTTCTGAGATTTGGTTTCAAGGTTTTCAGCTTGGATAAATTAAGAAAGGCAACTTCAGTTTATTCTTCAAAGTTCATCTCGTATTGCAGGTTGAGTGGATATTTTCTTTTTGTATGAGTATGAGGTAAATAAATAAAATATACATATCAGGCATAAAGGGGTTTTCTTGTACGCAGATATATTTTTAGCTCACCTCTCAGAAGTTTTTCAAAAAACATATCACTTGAATAAAATCCTTATTTTGATGTGCAAGAAGACATTTTGAGCTATAGGGGAGAGTAGGGGCTAATGGGACAATTTTAAAGTTTTAATTATTTTTAAATGAAATCAACAAATTTCTGAAATTTTATTTTTGTATGTAGTAAAGTATTGGCTTTATATATATAAATTTTTTTTTTGAAAAGATAACATTTGTTGTTTTTTAAATATAATAACTTTTATACACTATAGAACTTGTTCCATTAGTCCCCTAGGTTGGGGTCTACTGGGACACCCCGTGGGTCTAATGGGACATATCAAAATCAACGCAAAAACTAGAGTTGCAGTACCCATTTTAAACACAGCACATTTTACTTCAAAATACAATGTACATAAACAGTATAGTATTAATTATCGCATATTAAAATTTAAAATAAAAATCAAAAGACATTAAAGTTGACGAACGAATAGTTTTCCAATCGATTGTAGGCTGAGGTAATTTCATTACAATATCTTTAATTTCAGTTCAGTATTTTTCTTCTTTTTCAGGATAGACAAACTTTTGTGAATCGTACCTTTTTGTGGGGTAACTCAGAAAAAGTTCTTGAATTTCACGGTTTATTTCAATAACAACTGCCACATAATGAGATATAGAACGATTCCCTTCAATTTTTACTAAGACAAAATCATTTTCAGATATTTGCTCTAATAGAACATTTTCTTGGACATTAATTATTTCTGGTAAGTCTTCATTAATTGAAGAATCATGTAGTACAAAACTACTTTCAGAACTTTCTAAAAAAGAAATACGCTTCTTATTTTTTATATTATTAATTTAAACCATTTTTGAGATAGTTATTTTAGTATTATCCACTACTTTTTCAGGTGTTTTTTAAAACCTTTTAATAAGACAATCTTTTAAATAAATCATGCATACTCATCACTAACAATATGTACCTATGCATCATCAACCCAGTTGTCCCATTAGTCCCCATATGCTGATATTTTATATTTTTCTAATCTACATAGCACATGTTTATCCAAAGATAATTTAACTAAGTTTAATATAAAACGGAACATTTGTGTTATATTAATTAGTAGCCTCGTAAACAATTTCAGACAATAATGAATTGTAAATGTCATTTACGTAAACAAAATCAAACTTACTTTTTGTAGTTGAAATCAAACTTTCTTCATGCACTCTTTCAAACAATTGCAAATACCTGACTTGTTGTTGTTGAAGTTTGTAACTTTGGTGTTGCCATTTAGGTGTAGCATAATGTTTTGTTAAAAATAATATTTTCAATGAAATTTGGCCACTGTCCCATTAGCCCCCACTCTCCCCTACTCATGTGAAAATCTCTTTTACAAGTTTCACAACTATAAATTTGTACAAATCTCTGTTATATTGTTTATTCAGATATATCGTCCTTTTTAAATGCAGGGGTGTAGTGGACGGTATAGGCATCATATCCCTCTCGATATTTTTAAGAAGCTCTATATACCCTCTTATTCTCAAATAAAGTATTAGAACCATTTGGTTTTTTTTAATGACTACAGCACTGTTTATGTGCCTACTTAATATACGTTGTACTTTAACTGTATTCTTAATTAATTTATATGCAAGTATGGTAAATTTAAATTTTAATAGTTAATTTTATAAAGGATAAAATTAATATTGTAAAAAAAAAAAAAAAAAAAAAAAAAACATTATTTGTTTGTTATGTTTCTCGGTTTTTTAATGTCCATGGTTATGTGCCATTTTTCATGTTCTCGAGTATGCACGATATGACGAGGGATACAAAATTTTGGTACATCTATTTATTTCTGCAGGTCTATGGTTATTTAAAAGAGAACTAAGCAAAAGCTTATCTATCGAAGTATCTCTCATACATGACTACTTTTTCTATAGTATATACACTATCTGATACTGAAAAAAATTAGAGCATCGAAATAATTCATTTTGTTTAAGAAGCAAATTTCAGGCCCCAGTCACAATTCAATACGATATATTTTAAAATAAAATTACTTCATTTTTTTATGAGTATTAAAACAGTTTTAGATTACAACATACAGAAAAACTTTGGATTATACAAGAGCCCTTTATCATATGACTCTGGGAGACAAGATTAAAAAAAAAGGCTTTATAAAATCTGTTGTTGCATGTTTCACAATCTTTAATAATCTGATGACAAAGGATTTATCTTAAAGTGGGTGTTAAGATGATTTTTCAAGTGGTCTTTTCGAGAAAACCCTTTGGAGCACACTTCACAGATGAATGGTTTTTCGTTTGTATGTGTTCGCAAATGTCTTTTCAAATCGCCACTTTGTGAAAAACTCTTGAAACACACTTCACAAAGGAAAGGTTTTTCTTTTGTATGCATGCGAAAATGTTTTTTTAGATCAGAAATTTCAAAAAAACCCTTCGAACATATTTCACAAAGGAAGGACTTATCATCACTATGTCTGAGAAGATGTATCTTCAGATAAGATCTACGAGAAAACCCTTTGAAGCACTTTTCACAAACAAAAGGTTTCTCTTTCGTATGTGACCGTATGTGTATCTTTAAGTAAGAGCTTCGAGTAAATTCTTGGAAACACACTTCACATGAGAAGGGTTTTTTATTTGTATGGATTCGTAGATGCTCATTGAGATGAGAACTCTTGTCAAATTTTTTGGAACATATTTGGCAAGTGAAATTTTTTTCCTTTGTGTGAATACGAAGATGATTAATTAGATTACGCTTTTGAGAAAATTTTTTACAGCACACTTCACAAGCAAACGGTTTTACATTTGTATGAACGACAAGATGCCTTTTGAGATTTTTTCTTGCGAAAAAAGTTTTAGAACATACCTCACAAATAAAAGTTTTTTCAATTGGATGAGAATTAAGATGAGCCATTGAGATATTTTTCAGAAGAATTTTCCGTTGAATGAAAATTAAAATGAGAAATTGAAATTTTTTTCAGAATTTCTCTGCCGAATAAGAATTTTAATGAGCAATTTGGATTTTTTGGAAGAGATTTTTTTTTTTTCAATTTTTATATTGAGTGAGAATTAAGATGACCCATTGGTATTTTTTCACTTTCACTACAGAAATATTATATGATTTGGGAGAAAGATTTCACTGATGTGCCTTCTTACCTAAAATATTAAAATTCTGTTTAAAGTACCAAGTACTTTTTCTATGTTCAGTTTAATACTTACATTATTTCTCTTATTATTTTATAATATCCTTCACAAGCATTTTTTTTTCTTGTTGGAAGGTGAGTCATCTGCAAAAATATTTTATTGTGTCACATTTTGATTTTGTCTCCTGTGAAAATCCGCCATTGTATTCTTCAATGATGAGAACATTAGCAAGCTATTTCTCTTTCAGATCTAAAAAAAAAAAAAAGAATATTTTATTAGTGTAGTCAATCCTTTTTATTCAATACTTTAAAGTTAAATACAGAACCCGATCAAGCCAAACAGAGGCGCAGGACAAAATACACATTTGGGGCTTCTTTTTTGTATAATGCCATAAAAAAGTAAACATTTTGTGGAATTCTAGAAGGTTGGAAGGTATTGCATCTCTAGGCCATTAATAAGCACAGAATCTCAAATTTTCCGGCAGGGGGGGGGGGGAGGGGCAATGTTCCCCTGGGCACCTAATAAATTCAACACTACTACAAATAATTCTAATGTGGATGTCGCAGACGCACCGGGGTATCTTTCTGAGGCCAAACTGGCAAGTTTTTGTCTGGCGTGATAACGCGGTATACCAGATCGTGTGTATTAATCGAATTCCTCCCACTGTGTGTGTGTGTGTGTTAATATTAAATTAAACATTGCGTATGTTTTATAATAAATTAAACATTGTGTGTTTTATAATAAAATAAATTGTGTGTGTTTAATAAAATAAATTGTGTGTGTGTGTGTTTATAATAAAACTAGCAAAACTCGCGGCTTTGCTCGCGTAATTCTTGAAAAATGCCAAGTGGTATTTGTTGGCCTATTTTCATTACAGGAAATTTTACTGCCACAGATAATTCAGAAATTACTGATTAAACCACACTAATGTCGAAAAAAAAATCGAAAATTTCAAACGTTTTTCGTTTTTACCCCCCCCCCTATAGTAGTGTCGCCGATATAAAATATAGCCTATGTTACAGCAGGGACTGTTACCATCGCTTTTGAAAATGTTTCTGTAGTTCCAGAGATTCCATAGAAATTGTAATTTAGAATGTTTTTAGACCGCTTTTCGCTCATCTCACCCTTTTAAATTTCGAATTTTTTTAGAATTTGTTCTTAGACAGCATTTACATTTTATAAATAACTACCATGCCAAATTTCATGTTTCTAACACCTTCAGTATTAAAAAAATCGAAATTTTAGAACGTTTTTCGCTCCTGCACCCCCCTGGAGGTAGTGGCACCGACATACAATATAGCTTATGTTGGAGCAGGGACTGTCAACATTATTTGCCACCATCACTTTTGAAAACGGTTCTGTAGTTCCAGAAATTCCATAGAAATTGTAATTTAGAATGTTTTTAGAACGCTTTTCGCTCATCTCACCCTTTTAAATCTCAAAATTTTTTAGAATTTGTTCTTAGAGAGCATTTACATCTTATAAGTATCTACCATACCAAATTTCTACCATGCCAAACTACTACCATACCAAACAGAAGTTTCTAATTCCTTCAGTATTAAAAAAATCGAAATTTTAGAACGTTTTTCGCTCCTGCACCCCCCTGGAGGTAGTGGCACCGACATACAATATAGCTTATGTTGGAGCAGGGACTGTCACCATCAATTTGTCACCATCACTTTCGAAAACGGTTCTGTAGTTCCAGAGATTCCATAGAAATTGTAATTTAGAATGTTTTTAGAACGCTTTTCGCTCATCTCACCCTTTTAAATTTCAAATTTTTTTAGAATTTGTTCTTAGACAGCATTTACAGCTTATAAGTAACTACCATGCCAAATTTCATGTTTCTAGCTCCTTCAGTATAAAAAAAATCGAAATTTTAGAACGTTTTTCGCTTTTGCACCCCTCCCCCCCTGTGGTTAGTGCCACCGGTATAAAACATAGCCTATGTTACAACAGGGACTGTTACCATCACTTTTGAAAATGGTTCTGTAGTTCCAGAGATTCCATAGAAATTGTAATTTAGAATGTTTTTAGAACGCTTTTCGCTCATTTTTTTAGAATTTGTTTTTAGAGAGCATTTACATGTTATAAGTAACTACCATTCTAAATTTCATGTTTCTAACACCTTCAGTATAAAAAAAAATCGAAATTTTAGAACGTTTTTCGCTCCTGCAACCCCCTGGAGGTAGTGGCACCGACATACAATATAGCCTATGTTGGAGCAGGGACTGTCACCATCAATTTGCCACCTCACTTTTGAAAACGGTTCTGTAGTTCCAGAGATTCCATAGAAATTGTAATTTAGAATGTTTTTAGAACGCTTTTCGCTCATCTCACCCTTTTAAATTTCGAAATTTTTTAGAATTTGTTCTTAGAGAGCATTTACATCTTATAAGTAACTACCATGCCAAAATTCATGTTTCTAGCTCCTTTAGTATAAAAAAAAATCGAAATTTTAGCACGTTTTTCGCTTCTGCACCCCCTGGGGGTAGTGGCACCGACATAAAATATAGCCTATGTTGGAGCAGGGATTGTCACCATCAATTTGCCACCATCACTTTTGAAATCGCTTCAGTAGTTCCAGAGATTACCCCCTACAAACAAACAATCTTTACTACTTTATAATATTAGTATAGGGGCTGTCCATAAATGATGTCACACTTTTTTTCAATATTTTTGACCCCCTTCCCCCTTTGTCACAAAGTGTCACACTTCACCATACCCCCTCCCCTCCTCTTGTCACATGTCCCACTATATTACATAAACATATACTTGCAGTTCAGAAACAAAGCACTACGTTATAGATCATAGTTCAAATTTTATTTTTTAAACTTTAACTATGTGTTTTAATGACATTTGTGAGTATAACAATAAAAATGATTCGTGCACTTATTTTGTATGAAATAAGATTACGGTTTACAACAAAAAATATAATTGATATACAATAGTAATAAAATATTAATATGAAGGAGCAATTGATTTTTGTTTAAGAAAGGAATATAAGTAAAAACAAATTACATGAAAGTTGTTTTAGCCCCAATTAAAAAATACCCTCAAATTCTGGTAATTTCAAAATAACTTCAAAATTTAATCTGCTGACTTTAAATGATTTTATTTAAATCAAAATGTGTGATGTCACACTTCTTCTTACCCCCTCCCACTCCTTGTCACAATTTCATGAAGACCCCCCCCCCTCCCTCCAAGCGTGACATCATTTATGGACGGCCCCATAGGTGAGTTTATAACAAAAATTGTGTGTGTTTTATAATAAAATTGTGTGTATTTTATAATATAATAAACTGTTTTGAAAATAAAATAAAACATCACGGTTTTCGCATGTTAGTCCTAACAGGTGTTCAAAAACCAAATTGGGATTTTCTTGCCAAAATGGCGCCAAACCATTTTTTTCAATTTCTCGCAGTTTCTATGAACGTACCTTTAGCTCACTACACTAGTCTGTGTTTAATCTATAAAGTAACTTTAGAAAAATAAACAATTAATAGTGCCTTTGTGGAAAAGAAAACTAACCTGAAAATTTTTCGACTACCTGCCGCCATAACATGTAATACCCTAATCTCGCACTTGTGAAGGATTGGAGATTTCATTTAGTCATCAGAAATTTATCCTTTCTTAAAAGTTTCTAAAAATATTTAAACATTATGGATATATATTTTTATTTATTTACTCTTTTATTTAAAACTAGCAAATCCGCCCGATGTTGCCCGGTCCCGTCAAAAATTAATACGAAACGCGAAATCACTTTAAAAATCGCTGCACGAAACCCTTCTTCTGGTAACTCGTTGTCTTTCGGAAATTAAATAGAGAGATTTACCTGAAGCGGAAGTAAATTTAATACCACCCCCTCAAATGTCTGGATCATTTGATTCAAAACGGGTCAGTTTTTGGTCAAAGTTTAAAACAAAAGTTACCGTCTGATTTTCACAAAATTTGCATTTTCGGAATCAGAAGAAAACTGTGAGTTTCGATTCAAATAATCCAATACTTTTCTTAATACTCGAGGATGAGTGAAAATGAAACTTTTTCGTTTTCTGGGATTATCAAATCGGTAACTTTCTTTTGCGGTTTCATAAAAATAGACATTTTTAGTGCACACGCAGGAAAGTCTTTTAGTACCACCGCCAGGGGATGCATTTTGTTCTAAACAAATTAACCCACACGTGTCCCCGCTGCCTATGATACCGTGTATAGCAGACGTGCTATGCACGCGCTGCAAAATCTTTTACTTCCAGGTGAAGCATTCTGTTTTAAATAAACCTATTTCCGAACGAAAATCCGGCACTCGTTCCTGTTGTTTATGGAACCGTGTAGGCGTGCGGTGCATGCGCGAAAAATCTGCTAGTTCCACTTTCCACCGCCTGGGAGTACCAAATCTATGTCTTAAATTATTAGCTATATCTTAATAAGTTCATGTTAAGTTAAATGAACCGATTCCCGTTGAATTCAGACCCACAGAACACGAGAAAATAAATCAGCCCCTGGATATTAATAAATCATAAATGGTGGTAACCAAGGGCTGAAAAAATGATACTGAAGTTTATTTAGTTCCTGGGAGACCTCCGAAGAATGTCAGAAAAGATTGCGTTTGAACAGGACGAAGATTAAATGTAAAATCTTTTAGTTGCATTGTCCACCTCCAGGGGTTGCACTCTCTTCTAAGCAAATCTCTTTCCGAGCGAAACTCCGGCACTTGTCCCTGCTGCTTATGACAACGTATAGAAGGCGTTCTGTGCACGCGCAGAAAATCTTTTAGTTCCGCTTTCGACCGCCAGGGGTGCCAAATCTATATCTTAATTAGTTCATGTTAAGTTGAATGAATCAATTGTCGTTGAAATCGGACCCTTTGTCTGAATCGGACAAATTTTAAATGCAAAATTGTTTAGTTTCACTTCACCTCGCTAGGGGTGCACTCAGTTCTAAATAAAACTCTTTCCGGTCGAAACTCCGGCATGTGTCTCTGTTGCCTATGACACCGTATAGCAGGCGTGCTGCGCACGCGCTGTAAAATTTTTTAGTTCAATTTTCTACAGACAGGTGGCACTAAATCTGCATGATAGCGGTCCGGATACAGGGACCGGTCTAAAAAATGTAATTAAATTGAAAAGCAGAGTACGTGGAAGTTTGATAGCTGAAATTGACAAGGTAGTGACTAAAAGTGTTGAATGTAGATAATACACATTGATAAAACAGTTTTTTAGGTTTAAATTAAACAAACGTTTATTTGACATATCACAAAATAAAATAAAGATCAAAAACGTGACAGACAATTTAATTAAATAAAAATATAATGGCATATGGCAGCAAAAACAAGGTGGCAAAAATAATATGGCATGAAGTAACTTAAATGCAGCCTTCAAAATATACTTGTAGAAAAGTTCATTTTAACTTACATGATAATTAATTGAATGTGACGACACACCAAATTAAAGCAGGCCTTTTTATTTTATCAGTCACCATTGTGTTAAATGTGAAGAGAACGAGTTGACAAAAATCCACACATTATTAATCTTTGACAATGAACGTACATCACCACTAACAGAAGAAAACCAGAACTTCAGCAGTCGAAATAAAACAAACACTAATAAAAATGTTTAAAACCGCCTCTACACTCAAAAACTTTACAATGCCACTAACATCGTTTCTTCTGGCAGCTACAAATATCATTTTACTAATGCTACCTCTCACTCGCCCTCCAAACTGCCTTTTTCCATCCCTTTTAAAAAAGCATCAACATACCGCTTTCCGAAAACGCCCCCTTCCAAAAGTGCAAAGTTGAGAAGTTCTAAAACTGCCTATCGGCAAAGTAATCTAGAGTGCCTTTGAAAACTGTGGCACGGCCTCTGGGCGCATGCTCCTCTATAGCGTTACGAATGAAATAATTTCGTAGCAAGCGGTCGCAACTGAATCCGGAAAAAGGCTGAGAAAACGATGGTCGATGTGAGAAACGATATCGAAACGAACAGTTTGGGAGATAAACATTATCGGCGAGTTGAAAAACGAAAAGAAAGATTTCAACGATACCAGAAGTAGAAAACGATAGCGACTGAAGAAAATGAACACAGGATTGAATGGGAAAATTAGACACGTACGAAAAGGTGACATTGAGTATAAGTTTCAAAGCCCAAAAAATATATATATAGGGCTAACACTGCATCTTAATTAGTTATCTATACCTTAATTAGTTCACGTTAAGTTGAATGAACTAATTCTCATTGAAATTGGGCCCATAGAACCTGAGAAAATACCCCTCCCTGGTCATTAATTTTCAGAAATAGTGGTAACCAAGGGATGAAAAAATGACACCAAAGTTTATCTAGTACCTGGGGTTCGGAGAAATGGTTTCGTTTGAATCGGACTAATAATTAATTAGTTCTGATTTTGGAGGCATGGGGGGAAGGAGGGAGTTTCGATCAGAGCATTAACACGATATTTAAACTACAACCGAACACTCACCTTCCCACTGCCAAAATCATGATTTAAAATCATGATTTTGGTATCTTTTTAAAATCATGATTTTTTATCTGTAAAGAACTATCAACTTTCTCCAAGCTAAAAAGAGAAAAAAGAACTGACGATTCTGAACGTATCTGAGGCTGAAATGGAAGCACAACCACCGAACCAATCAAGCATTCTGGCAAAATTTCTTAGTGTCGAAGGAAACAATTCGCCAAAAATTCAAAAATCGTTGTACAAATTTCGCATAAATTTTATTGAAAAGAGGATAAATTTACTATATTGTGCTAAAAGATTGGAACCGGATTCCCGTTACTAACAAGGTTGGCAAAAAACCAAAAAAAAACGGTTTTTTTGGTTTAAACCGGGTTTTTTTGTATCTTTTTTAATTACATATATGCACATCAGTAAATAAAATTTAACATTGACAAGAATGATTAATATTACAATAACAAAATATATATATATATTTTGAAAACAGTTTAAACAAAATAAATAAACAATTGTTATTAATTATGTACAAATTCAAATCATTAAATTTTATTTAGAGCTGAGCTAACATCATTTACATTCAAATTCAAAACAGTTATATATATACAAAAGTTTCCTATGTAATACATAGAACATGATCACTTGTGCCGTCAGGTTCTACAGTAATGGTGATAAGTTTTAAATAATTTTTAAAGATTACTTTTTAAAAAAGTTGAAGAAATAATTGCTGTTTTATATATACATATTTCCAAATGCAACCTGCAACTCATGTTTACCAAATGATTTAGCACACTTATAAAACATATTAATATGTTTATGTATTTCATATTGCATTCATAGAATGGATTCTGTATCTTAATGTTGATACTTAAAAGTTTTTAATAGTATTTAATTGCAAGATTTATATTAAATTCTTTAAAGACTTAATCTATTGCCTTCCTATATTTTTTCATTTTAATAAGCAACACTTAGTTGTGTTACATAAGAATATAAAGATATAATGTAGAATTTTACCTTGGTATGCTATACTAATTTTTTTTTTAAATAAAAATAATGCAAAGAAAAGAAAGTGAGACTTACTTTTTTATTCAATTTAAAAAAACAAATTGAATTTCAGTAAGAAAATTAAATTGAAATATATTTAAAAAATATATATAAAAGAAACATTTTAAAAACATGGAAATTGAATAAATTTTCAAAATTTTAAGAAAATGGAAGTACGACACATGTCTATAAAGATTCTATGTTAATAAACAGGATTATTAGGGTTTAATGTTTTAAGCAAAAAAACAAGTTTTGCCGCTTTTTGTAAACCCAGTCTGTTGCGTAACTTTGATTGTACAACACCAAATGAAGAAAAAATTCTCTCTACATTTGCAGTAGTCGCTTTTGCAGTAAGAATCGTTTCAACTTCTTTCAACACACCATCATTGAACTTTTCGATTTCATTTTCTTGAATATGCCACCATTCTATAGCTGATACATCTTTACTAAAATAATTCTCAAAAAGATATCTTTGAAATGGAGAACTTTTGGCACAAAATTTTAGTATCAGAGATAATAAATTGTTTTTGGGAAATTTTGTTTTAGCATATTCCAATGCTTCTTTTTTTTCCTCCAATGACAATTCGAGATCAGCATCCTTGGCTCTTGGATCCAACAGATAAGCAAGAAGATGGGCTGGTGTTATTGCCATTTTATAACGAGTATCTAGTTTTTTCATAATGTCTTTATTCAGTTTCAAATCTTCCATCTGTTTTTTTAAATTTTTAAAAAGAAAAACAGTTTCTCCAATTGTACAATTTTGGCTTTGTACTTTATCTAAAGCTACACTAATTGGCTTTAATTGTTGAAAATAGTCTTCAGCATTTCTTTTCAATGAAATGTTTGAAACTAGACTTTGGATATTTTTATCAATTTTGTCTTTATTATTTTCGCATATAGTTACAAGAACTGACCATGATTTCAGATAGCTGTCTAAAGCGTCAGCAAATGAGTTCCAGCGAACTTCACAAGGCATTATTAGTTTTGATGTACTTGCATCTTTTCTGAAGCACGCATTTGCATATTGGTTGTTTCTGAAGTATTTGATTACATGCAAAATTTGTTCTTTTACATTTGGATAACTTATATCATTTGCCAGTAAATTTAAAATATGGGCTGCACATCCATAAGTAATAATATTAAACTCTTCTTTTTCATCAAACATATCCCTCATTTTTCGGACATTTCCAGTATTGTCTGTCACTAATGCTTGTATTAAACATTGAAATTCCGATTGGCATTTATTAATGGTTGTAGTCGCAATATCATACAGATTTTCACTTGTATGAGCAATTCCCGATGTATCAATAGTGTCTGCTAAATATGTATTCCCGGCTTTTGTTGTTAAAGTAACACAGATCACAGGTTCGCTGTGAATGTTTGACCATCCATCTAATCCTAATGTGACAACTTCATTTTTTAATATATTTGCACATTTTTCTTTTTCTTTGCTGTAAGTATGATCTAATAAATCCCCAGCAATTTGTTTTCTTGATGGTGGAGAATATTCTGGGCGGAAACTCTGAACCATTTTAATAAACTCAGGATGCTCTACAGTGCTAAATGCCGTATTTGTAGCATATATAAACCTAGCAACTTGTTCATCAAACATTTGCTTTTGAGATGGTGTTGATTTACTGACAAAAAAGTCCATAGTATCTCTTTTCCTTTTTAAAGAACCAATTTCACTTGTTGCTCTTTGTGTTATTGCTGAATCCAAAGAACTTGAAATACTGGATAGTGACACTGACACATCATCTACACAAAAATAAAAATAAGAATTGCTTAATGATACAGAACATATTACTTCAAAAATCATAATCATATAATTAACAATAATTCAATACAAAGACATTTTTTTTTCTTTGTTTTACTGCAAAGTAAACATCTCTATCATATTGATATATTTATTTTTGATAATTTATTTAATACTCGAGATAAAATTACCATGTCTTTTATAATTTTGGATATTTATGATTGGTGAAAACTTAGTTAATCTCTAAGAGCCATGCATAAATTAAAAATTAACAATTTCATTTAATAACAGTTCTGATCACATAATTTGTTCTTAATAATATGATTAATTTGTAAAACTTTCAAACTTTTATCAAATGTAATTTTAAGATTATCAAAATAAAGTTCTCTAACAAAAAAATGTCTATTTAAAATTTTCTTGTTTTTTCCAAAATTTCATTACTTAGAATTACATAAATATTTTTTATTTCATAGAATATAACTTTCTAAAATCAAATAGCATATGCAAATTAAATAATAATATATGTGATTTTTATAATTTATCTTCTCAATCAAATAGCATTTCAAATAATAATGTAATTTTTTATAAGAGTTTAGAATCATCTGAATGAAGATATACATAATGTGTTCTCAATATGCATTACTTGTAATTTTACAGATAAATTAAAAATTTTGAATTTAACAAATATTTAACTTATTAACAAATTTTTAACAATTTTCTTTCAAAATTAAAAATAATAGCAGCAATAATAATGATAAAATAAGTACTTACCATTATCAACAGAATCAGAATCAGAATGATGATGAGAATTATTACAAGTTTCAATGTGTTTCTTCATCCTAGCTACTTGACCTTCCATTTCTTTATTACAATTTTTGCATCTAGCTCTACAACCTTTCCTTTTATCATTTTTTACTTCATTAAAATATAACCAAAGTAAATCTTTTCTTCTACCAAAATTAGACATTTTTTGTTCTCAAATGCTAACTCTTGGACCATTCATACACAGGTGCAACTATGATGCAACTGTGACTTATGCAGGTTGACTGCTGAAATGAGTTGAGCTGTTCAGTTAGAAGTAGAAGTTATTTGTACATCAAATAATTTGAAAACTTAATTATATAAGAAAAAAATCTTTAAAAAAAAATTAACAAAAAAACCAATTGGTTTTTTTCAGAAAAAAACCATTTGGTTTAAACTGTGCCAACCCTGGTTACTAATGTGGAAAAAACGCAGCGAAACGTGAAAAAACACTAAAAATTGCATTAAAATTTAAAGTAAAAAAAATCTATTAAAAAATTCCAAAATCTGGCTTCGAGGTGCAAAACTACATGCATAGAGGTACCTTCCCACCAAATTTTGTAGCTCTGCCTGCAGCAGTCTCTTCAGAACACAATGGAGAAACACACAGACACACACACAAACTTCCTTTATTATAGTTGGAGATAATTGGTTCATGTATGTAAAGATGGAATTTTGTAATCGATTTTTCACTTACTTCCTAATATGCTAGAATTAATATATATATATATATATATATATATATATTATATATAAAGTTTTAAATATTTTAAAGTCTGTGTGCTGGGAGGGGCGAAATTTTTTTGGTTGATGAGATAAGTAATTTAGATGATTATTTAATTATTGTTACAAGAAAATTACTAATAGGAAAAGAAAAAATAATAAAATTTTGTGCTGGGGGAAAAAAGGGAAGACATTTTTTGTGGTTATTTAAATATTGTCACAACAAAATCACAAGGAAAGAAGTAAAAAGTAAAGAATTTTAAACCTTTTAAACTTTGTGAGATGCATGGGTGGGTGGCAGGGTGAGAAAGAGAGAGACTTTGAGAGTAGAGGATAATTCAGGTGATAGATTATTTATTTTTTGTTACTATGGAATAGTAAATAGGTCAGCAAATAAATTTCAAATTAAAGAGTTATAAAGGTTAAACTATACATGTTTGATACAAGAGGGGGGCAAAGGACGGAAACAGTCATTTCTGGGATGAGATTTTGATGATTGATTATTTATTCTTACAATAAAATAATAAAGAAAGAAGAAAATTTTGAGAAAAAAAAAAGATTTCAAATTTTGTGTGGGGATTTAGATTATTATTTTAAAAAGCAGAAATTTATCAAAATATGGAAGATTTTCAACCCTTGTATTTACTTTTTTACTTCTAAATTAATAATTTTTTTTGTAAAATCTTAATTATAAGCCCTTTCTAAATTTAGCTGTTTTTGCTTTTGAAAAAGTTGGGGCTCACAATCGGGATTTTACGGTATATATTTGAATATTTTACTTTAATGAATGCATACGTACAATAAAGTAAAATAATAAAATTTAAAAAAACATTTGAGATATTAAAAGATCAAGTAAATAATTATGCATAATGATAATAAGATACTTTTTCTTGAATTACTACTCAGTGAAACTTGCCTTATAAATGTACACTAATAATTCCCATCAAAATCTTAAAATCACAAAGTTTTATTTCATGTTTAGCCATACTTAATAACCAAAAAAGCTTGATTGATACATAAATTATTTGGTAAAAATATCGCAATCGCCACTGACATCAGCACTATCTTGAATTTTTTTCAAAAATAACTTTATACTTTCTTCATGAGAAAACATGAGTTGAATCATATTAACCAGAATTACATATTAAAGTGTGCATAGAATGATTAAAAAAAAAAAAAAAATTGAATTTTATACCTACATCTTAACTGTAAGTTTCATTGTTTACATCAGAAACAATGTGTGGATTTTAGGGTGGCAAATTTGAGAGAGTCTACTGTACATATAAATGAAATGATTACAATAGGTTAATTTATTAAAGAAATCAAACTAAAAATATTGAGATTGATATATATTCTAGAAATTATTTCATATTTTAGTAAAGCAATGGATCTAAAACTTCTGTTTATATGTTTATAAATTTATTTTGGAAAGGTGGGAGGGAGAGGTAGAATTCATGCTTGCCCTGGATGGAAAAAAATCCTAGTTTCGGCCCAAGTTCAGCATTTTACCACCTTTTTGTTAAAGTGGCAATGAATCCTGCTCGTTTTAAAAATGAAAATTGCACCTTGATATTTATCCAGCAAAAACTTTTCCCCTTTTGATTTTTTTCAAGGTATTTCACAATTTTTAATGTAAAGTTGAAATGGTTAACAAAAAGATTAAGAGCAACAATTAGGCAGAATATTATATAATTTCTTTTAGATTAAGTTGCTTGTTATTTTACAAATTCTAAGAGTAATGTACTTTATACGCAGAGGTCAGAAAAACTATTTTTTTTATTGTAGTGAACTACAACTACAATTACTTGCCAAAATAACTTTAACAATAACAGAAAATTCGAAATGAATGATTTACTCTTTGTTTATTCACTATAAGAAAAACATTTCCCATCAAAAATTATTTTAATCTATATGTTACCAAAATAGACACAAGATAAACAATAAGATTACCTTACATCTATTTTAGTAACATATAGATTAAAATCATTTTTCATGGGAAATGTTTTTCTTATAGTGTACAATTACTCGTTTTAAAAAGTAATAACTACAAACTACCTTTCAAAAGTAGCAGCTACTTCGCTACTTTAAGATTTTTTCAAAGGATTCAATTTGTACTCGAAACTGAAGACACAGGTTAAATAATATGGTAACCCTTCATTATATCTCATCTGCCAGGATACAATTAAATAAGTGTGATATAACTGAGGAGATTAGTTTGTCTGCAAAATGTTATTTTGAGATTAGAAATCAGGTTACATAATTATAACTTTCTTAGCGACATTAAAAGAGATACATAATGCAATCAATATTTAAATGCAGTTACTTAAAAAAATATGGAGTGACCCCACTCGACTTTCTGAACACTTTATAGAAAACTGTGGGTTCATATAAATAGTAATATAAAAATTAAACTTAGATTCTAATTTTACAAAAGGTGAGCTCTGGTGACCTGAAAAGAGTTCATGCAATGCATTGCTATACACTGCAGCTGAGATTTGTGAATTGTTGAGCAGGACAAATTTGGTACAAAAGAAGCAAGTTACTTACTTATAGAATGGCACATTTTGTTTCCGGAGCAGCGGTAAAAGTAACGTTGGTTCTCGCTTGATTTTTTTGTTTCGCGCTACACTACATTGTTCAAAATGTAATGTGCTGCACTACAAACTACTGTAAAAAGTAGCAACTCCTGTAGTTTTGATACTTGTATTACTTCCTACCCCAGGTTATAATATAAATAATTCAATGAGAGCTAAGGAAAGTACCCTTATCTGTATAATTAAAGATCGTTTTTTGACAAAATTCTGTATTGTTAGCTTAAATTATTTTAAAAAACCAAATAAACAATCTTTAAGTATTTTATTATTATTATATATATTGTACCTACAGAAACATGATCAAAGAAAAGTTTGACTTCAACGACTTATTTGATGAAGAAGAATCATATCAAGAAATGTTAAAAAAAACTGCAACATTAAAATATGATGAAATTTAAAATTTATTAAAATATATACGTTTCAAAGTCCTTTCTTCTGATATACTGCATATTTTGGTTAAATTTCAGAGATTTAATGCAAGTTTAAATTATTGTTGAAATATTTTCAAGCACTATTACATACCTTCAATAATATTAATAACCAGATTGCGGGCACAGCGTCAAGGTAACACCATGATTGTTAATATTAGATTAGACCAAAGATCAGAAAAATTAAGTGATCTATGAATACCCAGGTTTTTTTTTTGCTCATGCACTTAATCTCAAGGATTTGTTTATGATCCGTTGTTAATAAGTGGACAGATAGCATAAAACACAATTTTACTCATACAAATAAGAAATCAACCGTTCGAATTTGTGGGAATTATTGGTAGAGCTGACTAAGAGAAATAATGTAAACATAAATATTTGGGCGATTCTTGAGTTGAATCATTCACATTGTCTGCGGCTAGAACCAGATGGTTAGTATTGTACTGATTGGCCAGCATCACCGTTACCAAGACATTAAAAGTCCGCATGGTCCTCAGAGGAATAATCTACTAGAGGCCACATCTCTTTGTTATATTGTTGAAAATCCGGTTTCAGGATCAGCTCGGATTGGCGCTTTAAAAAATGTCTGTTTTGGCGGTGATCGCTTTCTTGGCAACTTCGATTTCATTCTCGCAATAAAAATAAACGTAAACAAACCAAAACGAAACTGTTGCCCTTCTAGGATTTAATGTCAAAGAGGAAGGATAGAAATAAGTTATGAGAGTCCCACCCATGGTGAAAAAAGGATTGTTTAATCTTCTGGGTGGATTTTCTTTTCTGTTTTTGCTGCTGTATTTTATTTTAATGTTGTAAAATGGCTTTGTCCTTGTAATAAATGTTACTTAAATTATATTTTTTTTTTATTAGTGATATAAGATATTAAGTACGATAACACAAATTATTTCGAGATTTCTGCTTGGAAAGCTTCAATCTGACACAATCATTTCACGAAATGTAACAAATTAATGTCAGATTTTTTTTTAATTCTAAAAATGCATTAAATTTAGCAGGCATTATTAAAATGACAGAAAATCGAACAGTATTTACAGTATCTTTTTTTTTCTTACAAAAGTGAAGAATTTGTGGAAAGTTAGCAGTGGCATGTTATAAAATATTATTTGATTTGATAATGTATTTTATAGGTTTTGAAAACTTGAAATCACATACTGTCTTTATGTAACAATATATTCTATAGAACATATTTTTGCTGCAATCCAGAATTTTTGTTTTGCTTTTGATGTTCCAATTTAAAGGCATATTTTTGGCAATCTTTCATATATACATATATATATATATTTTTTTTTAATTGAAAGTATAAATGTACTACAATATTTTTAATTAAAAGGAAAACATCGATAGATAACATTATACGCATGTATAGAAAAAAAAATACAAATCCACAGTATTTTTTTTTTTTTTTTGTATGAAAAATAAAAATTCCAGGATATTTCATATCTACTAAGTTAGAACTTGTGTAATTTTTTCTCTGTTAAAATAACTATTATTTTGCATAAGTTTCTGAGAAGAAATAATTTGCAACTTTTGGATGCTATAAAAAATTAAGTTTAACTCTCAAGTGTTTTTTTTTTTTCTTTACAATTATTGAAAATAATAACCACCGGCAACTATTGAAGATGTTGACTTCTAAACAATACTTGCTGTCATAATTAGATGCTATAAAACCTTCTCAAATACAAAATATCTACTTTATGATTTTAGGTAGATTTCGTAAGAAATACTACCTATTACATTCTCCCCTATGTTGGACTTTCTGAAAAGTTTTTGCAGATCTACGCCGATCATCACTTCCAGAACCCAAAACCACACCCAATTCAAAACTTTTATCTACCTATCTATCTAGATCACTTTTTTATGGACACGATAACTTCAATAATTCTGCACAAATCTCTTCCAAACTGATACACAGAATTAAAGTGCATAATATCTTAGTCGAGTTCGATAATGGGCAAAATCGAACCAAAGGGAGGGGGGGGGTGAAAACAGAAAAATCCGCATAGCTTCTTAATTATGATACGCATCGAATCCGTTTAAAGTTATTAATACTTCTAGAAAAAGGGCCGAAAATTTATGTATGACAGATTTTTGATATCATAAAAAATGACCTCAAGGGAGGGGGGGGGGGGGGGGGATAGGGTTTAAGAAGAAAAGAATTCAAAACTTCGTCAATTCACAAGATATCAAATCTGCTTAAATTTATTATAAATCCTCTTAATAGTATCTACAACTTTTACTTTGACAAGTTTTTTTATAAGACCAACTCTTATAGCCCGAAAGAAAAAAAAAAATCCTGTCTACAGACACAGGTAGATTTTGAAGTGGGTGGTCTAAACTGCCGAATCATGGCAAAAAGGTCATTTCTTATGCAATTCCCAATAAACAGGTGCCCCATTATCTGTATTTTCAAAATCTACCTGTGCCTGTAGGCCGAGCCGTCAGGAAATTGTTTCATTAATTTGTGATCGGAAATATATGAAATTGGCAGGTGTTCTTATTTAGTTTGCTATCAAAAGAGGCTTTCAATAAAAGCAGAAGATATTTCAGAAAAGTCCGTCAGCATTTTGAACCGAATTTCCGATGCCGCAGCACTTGAAAGAAGAAAAATGTTGTCACATGACAGGAATCACTTATTGTACTGTCCTCTTAAAAAAATAAATTTAGAAATTTTCTTTATATAAAGTATAATAAAGAATTTTAAAAATTAAACATAGCTAAATTTTTACAGCTTGTTCGATGATTTTAATATATTGAGTATTTTACATTTTATCACTTTATTACAAAATGGCAGACAATTAAGCTCTTGCTTAATCACAAATTCTTATTTGAAAAAAAAAAAACACTAAAAAAAAAAAAAAAAAAAAAAAAACACCTGATGTAATCAGCTGAAAATGATGCATTTTATTACCTATTAATGGTCTAACCTAAAAACAATTAAAAAATTATGTAGATATTCTAAAATTTTATTATAATAAGAAAATCTGTAAAAATGAAGCTCATGCTTTTGCCAGGTACAATATCAATGGGTTTAAAAAAATGTATAAATAATCAATATTTAGGTAATAAACTCAATTTCACATGAGAAATCTTACAAAAAGAATAATCCCCCACCCCCCCTCTCCCAAGAAAACATTCCAAATTATTTCGAAAATTAACAAACTATAAACACAGCTGTAGACTCTCAACCTTAATTATAGTTATTCTGTTCTTTTATAGCTTGGAACACTGTTGATTTTTATTTATTTTGATCAATATATTTTAAAAGGAACTGTTTTGAATTTAAAATATTAGTGAATCTCTAGAAAAACAACAACAGCACAGACAGGCACAGACACAATATAAAGTTTCGGCGGGAAATTCGGGGAAATTCCACGTAGATTTTGGCGGGAGAAAAACCAGTTTGGCGGAATAAATCTACCACCACCACCACTGATGTCTGTCAACGAAAAGGTTACCAATGTGGGGTCTAGTATATTGTAAGGTCTATGGCATGGTCACGAAAGCTGAATATGAAAGCCAATCACAATAATGCTACCCAACTGGTTGCGTTCACAGCGTTCACCGTCATTGAATCGTGTGAATTGAATCGCGTCACTTAAGAATGACTCAATTCATTACATTGTTTATTGTTTTTCCTCCCAGTCAAATCTAATAATTTCCACGATTGTTCTTTTTCCGTATTTTGTAATTGAAAATTCCATTTTGTGCTGTCTGTTCAATTATTAACGGCAGATCATAAACGACTCCTTGAGTTAAGCACACGAATGCCACAAAGTGTGCAGGGATAAATAACTTAATATTTCTGATCTTTTGTTGACAATCGTTGTGTTACCTTGACGCTGTGCCCAATCTGGGCTATTAATATTATTGGAGGTATGTAACAGTGCTTGAAATATTTCAATATTTATTTAAACTTTTCCATTAAATTTCTAAAATTTACCGAAATATGCATGTGTAAGAAGAAATGACTTTGAAGTATATTTTAATAAAACAGTCCGTTTTATCAGGTCAAAATATTCCGTTTTAAGAACAGATTCAACATTGATTTGAGAAAAACTTTCACTTCACTTATGAAAGCAATGCTGATATATATTTTTGGCAAAACTCTCAAACAAGGGCGACCCCCGATTTGGCAATTTTTTTTGACGCGCGCCAACCTAAAAAACGGCAACCTCCAAATTCCACCCAATCAGAACACGTACTTTTCGGCAGACAAGTCACTACTTATACAGTTCCTAGGCCAATTTGTTTCACAAAGTAAATACTGATTTTATTTCGTTTTACTGCTATTTACAAAGTTTTGAAAAGTTTTTTTACGAGATTTCTCCATTTTTACATACTTTTAGCAATATTTTCATTCAGATTTTTTAATTTTTACAACTTTTAGCTACTTTTTCTTCTGGATTTTCTCATTTTTTACAAATTTTTAGCTATTTTTCCTCCGGATTTTTCCATTTTTACAAATTTTTAGCTATTTTTTCCTCCGGATTTTTCCATTTTTACAAATTTTTAGCTATTTTTTCTTCCAGATTTTTAACTATTCTTTCCTCCCGATTTTTACAAAGAATTCGCAAATTTAACAATCAATTTTTTCCTAACAAATAAAAAATCTCTAAGAAAATATCCCTTAAACTTTGTAAATTGCAACAAAACGAAATAAAAGCAACGTTTACGTCGTGAAAGAAACTCTCATAGAAATTGTGTAAATAATCACTTCTTTGCCACAAAGTACAGATATTATAATTGGAGAAAATCTCTAAATTCCTAATTTTTTAAATACATAAAATTCATTCAAGTAGCGGTCAGCAACTTATGTATATACGCTTCGCGTACACTAACCGAAAAAAAAATCACTGGACGCATGAAACTCGCTGTACAGCAATCTCTAGAATGCATGAAACTCATTCACGCAGCGGTCAGTAACTTATGTATGTACGCTTCACATACATTAACCGAAAAAAAACATCACTGGATGCATGAAACTCGCTGTACAGCAATCTCTAGAATGCATGAAACTCATTCACGCAGCGATCAATAACTTATGTATGTACGCTTCGCGTACATTAACCGAAAAAAAACATCACTGGATGCATGAAACTCGCTGTACAGCAATCTCTAGAATGCATGAAACTCATTCACGCAGCGATCAATAACTTATGTATGTACGCTTCGCGTACATTAACCGAAAAAAAACATCACTGGATGCATGAAACTCGCTATACAGCAATCTCTAGAATGCATGAAACTCATTCACGCAGCGATCAATAACTTATGTATGTACGCTTCGCGTACATTAACCGAAAAAAAACATCACTGGATGCATGAAACTCGCTGTACAGCAATCTCTAGAATGCATGAAACTCATTCACGCAGCAATCAATAACTTATGTATGTACACTTCGCGCACATTAACTGAAAAAAAACATCACTGGATGCATGAAACTCGCTGTACAGCAATCTCTAGAATATACGAAATTCGTTCACACAGCAATCAATAACTTATGTATATATCTTGTACACATTATCAAAAACAAAAAAACAACACTCGATGCACGAAACTACCTCTACAGTAATATTTAAAATGCAAGACACACACTTATCAAATAAAATCAATAAAAATTCACTTACTTTTATTTTTCAAATTTACCCTTTTTTTAAGGCTTCGGTTTGTCATAATCGCTATCGCCAATCACTTCTGATGAGGCAGCAGTATTTATACAAAAATAACCCTGAAACTGATGTATATTGACGATATAAGCAGGCACTTGATGTCAAGCACACAAGTCAGATGTATCTTCTCAATAAACAAACAAACAAACCCTTAAACTGCTCACTCGAGGACAAAATTCAAACTTACCCCTAAATAATCTAACAAAACACCTAAAATATCCTACATTTTCATTAACAACACACTACACAAACTATTTCAAATTCGTACTTGCCGCTTTGCCGAATTCTTCATAAAAGAACAACACGTCAAAAGATTAAATTCACTTCACTTCGCAAAACCCAGAGTTCAAACAAAAATAGACATGCGATGTGCCGTGATGCAACACTAAAGTCGGCCCAAACAACTTGGGACTTGATTTGAAAACCTCTCACTGTCCAATAAATTCAGCCCTTCTTCCATACACTGTTAAAAATATCGTGAAAAATTACCTCTGTTTATAAAGGCTCTCTATTGACCAATGAGAATGCTACATGAACGCCCTTGGCGTTCTCATTGGTCAGAAAATAGAGAGCCTTTAAAAACACAGGTAATTTTTCAGGATATTTTTAACAGTGTATGCTTCCTTTTTTGGGCCTAGTAAATTCCGAAATTACCGGCTTCATACTCAAAGACATTTTTACGGTATAGTGCACCTCTATCTAGCTCATCACTCTCTGAATCCAACAATACGGCACACAATAAACCAACCAACCCAACCAAACGAACGTAATTCACTCATAAACCAATCAAATTTCTAGATCAAACCGTAGTAGGCGGGGAAGAAATGCAAAAAACAAACCGGTAGCAAGAAAAACTCATTTATCGCTTTGCCAAATTCGACGCAGCCAAGCATCGCCCTTGTTTGAGGATTCAACCATATTTTTTCTTTTATACTGCCAATTTTTAATCAAAAAACATGTTTTAACAAAATGTGAGTGTACTGTGTCAGAAGTCGGTTCAAAAACCTTTTGAATGATATCTTAATCATTGCTGTGCGTTTTGTAATTGCATTAAAAAAAGGATGTTGGCAGCAGAAATAATACATATGATTTTCACAAAATACTAGCTTTATTTTACAGATTACCAATAATTGGGAATTCAAGCGCTCGAATACTCCATCTGGTGAAGAAAATATATATAACTTCTTGCTTCAGGAAAATCCCTTGCAAGCCCATTTAGAGATGTAAAATTTCCGGAAATTTTGAAGTGGCGGAAAAAAAACAGTTTTTTTCCGGAAAAATTGGAAATTTTGGAAAAATAGATTTCTTACAAATGTTTCTCAAAATTAAGTTACATTTTCTTAAAAAATGTAAAATAATAAGCATTTTTTAAATTTCTGCATACTAAAGAAAAAATGTATATTTTTTACTTTACATGAATATATTACAAAAAAGAAAAAAAAAGTCAACTTTTAAAAGTTAACCTTTCAGTCTCAGAATTTTCACAGTAGCTTTTCTTACTTAATTTAACACCATTGTTTGTAATATATCATGTCTCTATTGAAATGATTTTTCATTTGCAATTGTTCAACTACCAGTAGAGATAATAAAAAAAAAATATATATATATATGAGTTTCAACCAGTATCACTGCAGTTTGAAAGCAAATTTAAATCCCCTCTACATAGTATTGCTTTCTATATAAATGATGCTATTTTAAAGAAACAAATTATTGTAGTTGTGACATTATAATTATTATTATTTTTATATCTTCAATTGCTTAAAAATTGATAATAATTTACAATATTACAATTTTATTGTCGTACGACTAGAATTTTCATTTATTGTGCATTTAGTTTTGGTCACTGTAAAAAATTTCCAACCCTTTTCCGTTTCGTAAAAGATAAATTTCCTTTACGATACGGAAAACAACCGATAAAATATTTTTCCCGAATCACAACAGAAAGTTTTCCTACAGTCATAAAAATAATCTTTTTATATCGTATTAGTTTCCGAAAGGATGGAAAATAACATTCAGCGGACTTACTGCGCAGTCTCGTTCTCTGCTGACGTATGAAAGGCGTGGCGTCACGTGATTGATAACAGAACAGAATCGAGATTTTCGATGAAGAAGATGTCCGCCATGTTGTTAAATATTGGACAATTGTTCTACGTAGTTCTAACTTCGCAATGGTAAGTACTAAAATTTATGTGATTTTTAATATTTGGGATTTGATATGTCCATATATTTACAGTGCATGATTATCAAACCGAATAACATGTTTAAGGAGCTGCGTAGCCTGTAATAAAATGCATATTATCTTATTTCTCGCTCAGTTTATTTTTTATGAGAAAAATATCCCCAATCAAAAAATTATTTTGATGTGCCAGAAATTTCTAACTTAGATATTATCTTAATGAAAACTCAATTGTTGTAGACTGCTTTTTAAGTAGTTTTTAACTTATTCTAAATTCAGGTACTTGTTTATTTGTTTAATTCTGTAAGGCATCCAGTGTTGAATTCAGGAGATAGCCGGGGGAGGGGGGGGGACATTCCTCTCTCCCGGAGCATTGAAATGGCCACCCCCTCTGAAGATTACGGATTTTATGATTTAATGGTCAAAAAGTGCAATTCCCCCCCCCTCCCCTCGGAACTCTATAATATGCCCCCAGGAGCCACAGAAATCCCTCTCGGAGAAAAATGCCTGAATTCAACACTGAAGATATCAATAACATACCTATGATCTTAAAATAAATTCATGAGATTTTTCTGTGTTCGATGCCATATCAGAATCATATATTGTCTTTTTTTTTCAGGTACTACATTATTATAGAATCAATTTAACATTTTATTATTTGTAGTGTATTAAAATTCAATTAAAAAGGAATGTCCATTAAATTCTATAATGTTGATTAAAAAATTGAGAAATGTATGTCAGGGTGCTATAACGAAATTTATAATGGTATATGGTAAAATAAATTTCAGTAGTCTTTTAATATCAGACAATATTTTAGTTGTGAAAAACGTAAAGTAGAATATGCTTAATACCTTGAGGTTGATTTTACCTATATTCATGCTGTAAAAGCTTGCATACAGAAGCTTTCAACTGCCCCACCCTGTATATTCAAATTTAATTGATTAAATTTTATTTTTCTCACATTATTTTGAAAATAAAAAATGACTTTTAATCTTTTCTAATAATTTAAAATAAACAGAATAAAAAAAGCAAACAGGGAATTTTTGTCAGTAGAGGTGCGGGTGGGGGGGGGGGGATTTATTTTAAAAATATAAAGCTTCAATTCTTCATTTAAAAATAAAAAAAAAAAAGAAAGAAAAAGAAAACCTGTAATAGCTTTTGTTACATTTCTGTATTGTTTTTCATCCTAATTTATATCAAATTATCTTGTATGTGGGTTTCTAACAAAAAAAAAAAAAAAAAAAAAAAATGTCTAATTTGATTTTATTTCATATTTGTGCTTTCCTTTAACTAAATCTTGTCATGTATTTAAATGCACGTGTTAATACTGTTAAATTTCAAGAAATAAAAAAATGTTCAAATGAGTCATAATGTCAACATATAAATCATAAATGTTCTGAAAATTCTGCTATTTTTGGAGTTCACAGAACCCGAAATATCATTGTAATAGAATTTTTTTTTAGCTCACAGGTTATCAAAGCCGGAACACCCCCCCCCCCCCCCCCCCCCCGTTTAATTTACATAAATAGGTTTTTCATGCAGAATTATCCGATTTTAAATTTTCAAATTTTATATATATGTTCATTCTGATAATCCGATTCCTTGATTAGTTTTGGGGGTTAAATTGCTAAGTATAAAAGGGGGAGGGGGAACGGGGGCTGATCCCCACTTAATTTATATATATGGGTTTTTCATGCAGAATTATCCGTTTTGTTTCAAATTTTATACATAGGTTCATTCTGATAAGGCGCTTCCCTGATCAGTTTTGGGGGTTCATTTGTTAAGTTTACATGAGGGAACTGGGGGCTAATCCCCCCCCCCCCCCCCTTAATTTAGATAATGTGTTTTTCATGCAGAAATATCCGATTAGTTTCAAATTTTGTATATAGGTTCATTCCAATAAGGCGCTTCTCTGATCAGCTTTGGGGGTTCAATGGTTAAATATAAAGGGGGAACAGGGGCGAATCCCCTCCCTAAATTAAATAAATGGGGTTTTCATGCAGAATTACACAATTTGCTTCAAATTTTGTATATAGCTTCATTGTGATAAGGCGTTTCCTTCATTAGTTTTGGGGGTTCATTGGTTAAGTATAAAGAGGGCAACGGTCATTAATCCCCCAACCCCTTAATTTAGGTAAATGGGTTTTTCATGCAGAATTATCCGATTTGTTTCAAATATTGTATATAGGTTCATTCTGATAAAGCGCTTCCCTGATTATCTTTGGGGGTTCATTGGTTAAGTATACAGGAGGGAACTAGGGGCTAATCCCCCCCCCCCCTTAATTTAGATAATGTGTTTTTCATGCAGAAATATCCGATTTGTTTCAAATTTTGTATATAGGTTCATTCTGATAAGGCGCTTCCCTGATCAGTTTTGGGGGTTCATTTGTTAAGTTTACAGGAGGGAACTGGGGGCTAATCCCCCCCCCCTTAATTTAGATAATGTGTTTTTCATGCAGAAATATCCGATTTATTTCAAATTTTGTATATAGGTTCATTCCGATAAGGCGCTTCCCTGATCAGTTTTGGGGGTTCTATGGTTAAATATAAAAGAGGAACAGGGGCTAATCTCCCTCTAAATTAAATAAATGGGTTTTTCATGCAAAATTTCCCAATTTTCTTCATATTTTTTATAGAGCTACATTGTGATAAGGCGCTTCCTTTATTAGTTTTGGGGGTTCATTGGTTAAGTATAAAGAGGGGAACGGTGATTATTCCTCCCCCTTAATTTAGATAAATAAGTTTTTTATGCAGAATTATCTGACTTGCTTCAAATTTTGTATATAGGTTCATTGTGATAAGGCGCTTCCCTGATCAGTTTTGGGGGTTCTATGGTTAAATATAAAAGAGGAACAGGGGCTAATCTCCCCCTAAATTAAATAAATGGGTTTCTCATGCAAAATTTCCCAATTTTCTTCATATTTTTTATAGAGCTACATTGTGATAAGGCGCTTCCTTTATTAGTTTTGGGGGTTCATTGGTTAAGTATAAAGAGGGGAACAGTGATTATTCCTCCCCCTTAATTTAGATAAATAAGTTTTTTATGCAGAATTATCCGATTTGCTTCAAATTTTGTATATAGGTTCATTGTGATAAGGCGCTTCCCCGGATCAGTTTTGGGGGTTCAATGGTTAATTATAAAGGGGGAACAGGGGCTAATCCCCCCCCTCTAAAATAAAGAAATGGTTTTTTCATGCAAAATTAACCAATTTGCTTCATATTTTTATAGAGCTACATTGTGATAAGGCGCTTTCTTTATTAGTTTTGGGGGTTCATTGGTTAAGTATAAAGAGGGGAACGGTGATTATTCCTCCCCCCTTAATTTAGATAAATAAGTTTTTTATGCAGAATTATCCGATTTGCTTCAAATTTTGTATATAGGTTCATTGTGATAAGGCGCTTCCCTGATCAGTTTTGGGGGTTCTATGGTTAAATATAAAAGAGGAACAGGGGCTAATCTCCCCCTAAATTAAATAAATGGGTTTTTCATGCAAAATTTCCCGATTTTCTTCATATTTTTTATAGAGCTACATTGTGATAAGGCGCTTCCTTTATTAGTTTTGGGGGTTCATTGGTTAAGTATAAAGAGGGGAACAGTGATTATTCCTCCCCCTTAATTTAGATAAATAAGTTTTTTATGCAGAATTATCCGATTTGCTTCAAATTTTGTATATAGGTTCATTGTGATAAGGCGCTTCCCCGGATCAGTTTTGGGGGTTCAATGGTTAATTATAAAGGGGGAACAGGGGCTAATCCCCCCCCCCCCTCTAAAATAAAGAAATGGTTTTTTCATGCAAAATTAACCAATTTGCTTCATATTTTTATAGAGCTACATTGTGATAAGGCGCTTCCTTTATTAGTTTTGGGGGTTCATTGGTTAAGTATAAAGAGGGGAACAGTGATTATTCCTCCCCCTTAATTTAGATAAATAAGTTTTTTATGCAGAATTATCCGATTTGCTTCAAATTTTGTATATAGGTTCATTGTGATAAGGCGCTTCCCCGGATCAGTTTTGGGGGTTCAATGGTTAATTATAAAGGGGGAACAGGGGCTAATCCCCCCCCCCTCTAAAATAAAGAAATGGGTTTTTCATGCAAAATTTCCCAATTTTCTTCATATTTTTTATAGAGCTACATTGTGATAAGGCGCTTCCTTTATTAGTTTTGGGGGTTCATTGGTTAAGTATAAAGAGGGGAACGGTGATTATTCCTCCCCCTTAATTTAGATAAATAAGTTTTTTATGCAGAATTATCCGATTTGCTTCAAATTTTGTATATAGGTTCATTGTGATAAGGCGCTTCCCCGGATCAGTTTTGGGGATTCAATGGTTAATTATAAAGGGGGAACAGAGGCTAATCCCCCCCTCTAAAACAAAAAAAATGGTTTTTTCATGCAAAATTACCCAATTTGCTTCGTATTTTGTACATAAGTTCATTGTGATAAGTCGCTTCCCTGATTAGTTTTGGGAGTTCAATGGTAAAGTATAAACGAGGGGAACGGGGGCCAATCCTACCCTTAATTTAGATAAATGGGTTTTTCATGCAGAATTATCTAACTTGCTTCAAATTTTGTATGTAGGTACATTGGTGAAGTATAAAGGGGAGAACAGGGACTAATCCCCCCCCCCCCTCTCAATTGAAAAAAATGATTTTTTAAAGCAGAATTATCCAATTGTTTCAAATTTTTTTATAAAAGGTTCATTCTGATAAGGTGCTTCCTTGATTAGTTTTGGGGGTTCAATGGTAAAGTATAAAGGGAGCGAAATGGGACTAATCCCCCCCCTTAATTTATGTAATGGGTTTTTCATGCAGAATTATCCGATTTGCTTAAAATTTTGTATTAGGTTGTTTCTGATAAGGCGCTTCCTGATCAGTTTTGGGGGTTCAATGGTTAAATATAAAGGGGGAACAGGGGCGAGTACCCCTAAATTAAATAAGTGGGTTTTACATGCAAAATTACCCAATTTGCTTCATATTTTGTACATGAGTTCATTGTGATAAGTCGTTTCCCTGATTAGTTTTGGGAGTTCAATGTTAAAGTATAAAGAGGGGAACGGTGATTAATCCTCCCCCCTTAATTTACATAAATGGGTTTTTTCATGCAGAATTATCCGATTTGCTTAAAATTTTGTATATAGATTGTTTCTGATAAGACGCTTCCCTGATCAGTTTTGGGGGTTCAATGGTTAAATATATAGGCGGGACAAGGGCTAATCCCCCTAAATTAAATAAATGGGTTTTTCATGCAAAATTACCCAATTTCCTTCAAATTTTGTATATAACACATGGGCTGATAAGTTCCCGGTCTGGCACACAGATGGCGTTGCAATTGCCGAACCGATGCTTTTTTTTAGTAAGTACTAACCTTTAAAAGGTAGCAGAAAAGATGTCATGATGATTCGCCGTGTGGATAAAACGTTAGAGTGGTTTTATTTGAACAACTTTGTTGA
The DNA here is from genome assembly GCA_963931845.1 of Maratus michaelseni. Lineage (NCBI taxonomy): Eukaryota > Metazoa > Arthropoda > Arachnida > Araneae > Salticidae > Maratus > Maratus michaelseni. Next base: position 155,902,389 of record OZ007600.1, on the reverse strand, counting down.
TAAAAAAAAATGGATAAACAAAAATTTCAAGAATTGTATTTTGATGGGAAAAACACCGTTCAAACAAAAGCTTGGCTTGATAAGCATTATCCGGACACTGCACCAGGTAAATCAAACATTATTGACTGGTTTGCTGAATTTAAACGTTGTCGTACGGACACCAGTGATGCACCACGCAAAAGAGGTGGTTACTCCGGAAAACATAAAAATACTCAAAAAATCGTTTTGGGGAACCGTAAAGTGAAGTTGCAGGCGATAGCTCAGACTCTGAAGATATCCAAGAAACGTGTAGAGCATTTGTCTATGAAAAAGCTGTTGTCAAAGTGGCTGCTGCGCGTGTTGACTTTTGACCAAAAACAACAACGAGTCAATGATTTAGAACACTGTTTGGAGATTTTTCGTTATAAAATTATGTTATTTATTATTAAACTATTATTATTATTTATTTATTAAATTATTATTATTATTTATTTATTTATTAAATTATTATTATTAAATTATTATTTATTATTAAAGTTATGTTATTTATTGAAGTTATAAAAGTCATAATGTTTTGTTAAAAAGTTGTGTTTTCTTTATTAGACCGGGAACTTATCAGCCCATGTGTTAGCTTCATTGTGATAAGAAGGCGCTTCCTTCATTAGTTTTGGTTGTTCATTGGTTAAGTATAAAGAGGGGGACGGTGATTAATCCCCCCCACCCATACTTTAGATAAATGACTTTTTTATTCAGAATTATCAGATTTGTTTCAATTTTTATATATAGGTTCGATGTGATAAGGCGCTTCCCCGGATCAGTTTTGGGGGCTCATTGGTTAAATATAAAGGGGGGAACGTGGTCCAATCCCCCGTAATTTGGATAAATTGATTTTTCATGCTGAATTATACAATTTGCTTCAAATTTTGCATATAGGTTCATTGTGATAAGGCGCTTCCCTGATTAGTTTTGGGGGTCCAATTGCTAAGTATAAAAGGGGTGGAATGGGGGCTGATCCCCCCTTAATTTAGATAAATATGTTTTTCATGCAGAATTATCCAATTTGCTTCAAATTTTGAATATAGGTTCATTCTGATAAGGCGCTTCCCTGATTAGTTTTGGGGGTTCATTGGTTAAGTATGAAGGGGGAATGGGGGCTAATCCCCCCTAACTTAGATAAATGGTTTTTTCATGCAGAATTATCGAATTTTCTTCAGATATTGCATGAGGTTCATTGTGATAAGGCTCTTTCCTGATTAGTTTTGAGGGTTCATCGGTTAAGTATAAAGGGGGGGAACTGGAGGCTAACCCCCCCCCTCCTTAATTTAGATAAATGGGTTTTTCATGCAGAATTATCCGATTTGCTTCAAATTTGGTATATAAGTTCATTCTGATTAGGCGCTTCCCTGATTAGCTTTGGGGGTTCTTTGGTTAAGTATAAAAGGGGTTAATGCTCCCCCTAATTTAGATAAATGGGTTTTTCATGCAGAATTATCCGATTTTCTTCAAATTTGGTATATATTTTCATTGTGATAAGGCACTTCCCTGATTAATTTTGGGGGTTTATTGGTTAAGAATAAAGGGTGGAACGAGGGGCTACTCCACCTTAAGTTAGATAAATGGGTTTTTTATGCAAAATTATCTAGTTTGCTTCAAATTTTGTATATTGATTCATTGTGATAAGGCTTTTCCCGCATTAGTGTTGGGGGTTCATTTGTTAAGTATAAAGGAGGGAACGGGAACGAATTCCCTACCCTTAATTTAGATAAATGGGTTTTTCATGCAGAATTAACCGATTTGCTTCAAATTTTATTCTGATAAGATGCTTCCCTGATTCGTTTTTTTTTGGTGGGGGGGGGGGGGGGGGGTCATTTGGTTAAGTATAAAGGGGGAACAGGGACTAATTGTCCATTTTAATCTAGATAAATAGTTTTTTCATGCCAAATTATCCAATTTGATGCAAATGTTGTATACCGGTTTATTTTGATAAGGCGCTTCCCTGATTAGATTTGGACGTTTATTGGTTAAGTATAAAGGACGTAAATAGGGGAGCTAATGACCCCCCCCCCCCTTCTAATTTATATAAATGTGTTTTTTCTTTGAAATAAGAGTATAATATGCAAATAGTGTGAATAGCCTGTGAGCTCAATGCCATCAGTTTGACTGAGCACTTTTCTTTTTATTATTTTATTTCCAATTTAATATATATAAATTTTTTTAATTAATATACTTTTTAAAAAGTTAGTATCCAGCCGAATATTTGATAATCTGCTAAATCACTATTTGTTACATATCGTAAAATTATTGTTATGTTTTCTACTATATTCCTGTGGCACCATTTTTTTTTCTTTTAGTGCTGATTGTGAAATCCCATAGTAACCTATGTAAATTTTAAAGAAATGATAAATTCCGTTATACAATTATCAAAATATAGCTTTCACCAGCAGGAAACAGATGTCCAATGCTGGTAGAGTACATTTTTAAAAATTTCCTTAATTTTTAAATTTTTTAAAAATTTTATGAATTTTGAATTCTTTGTTCAAAGGAAAATTTTCAAATATTTTGTTCTTAAAAATACTTATCGCTGAAGACGAAGTGTCCCCTTAATCATTCTTTACTCTTGTGCTGTTTTTTATCTTTTTAAATATACATGGTCACTAGCAATTAGTACAATAAAAAAAATAATATTATTACTGTTATTATTACAGGATAATACTGCAGTGATCAATGTCGCCTTACAGCTAGAACAGATCATCCTTGCCTAATAGAGAATGAGGATGTTAGAAAGGACGTCAAGGTGTTTTCGTATGTTGATGGTGTGACACTTTTTTCGGAGAAATGTTCAACTGAGTCAATTTCGTTGCTGTAGCATCCTACTGGGTGTTTAATTAAGACTGTTATCAGGCCGGAATCTAGGCAGGCTTTTTTACTAACTGCATCAATTCTAAAGGAATAAAAGCCAATAGCATACATAGCATAAATACAGTGCTGTAATTTGTTTTATTAAAACATTTTGATTTATAGTTTTGTTGAAAATAAATTTTATTTTTCAGTATAAATGTTTGTTTTATTTTTTCTGTCTTTTGTTGTTAGCCAGAAAAAATCGAGTAATTTATAAATTTAAAAAAAATGGTAGTCAATACGTGCAATTTAATGTTTGTGTAAATTAAATGCACTTGATTTATTTTAATAAGTTTAAGTAAAAAAAAAAAAAATAGCACATACATATTTGCTAAGACCGATTTTTTATTGAATTCACTCTTGTTTTATAGATATTTTTTCTGAATTATTTGCAATTTTTAATATTCTGCTATTAAGTGATCTGCCATTGAGGAATAAAAGACTCACAAACATTTATTTCTTTGTTATTAATCATGATAAAAAAAAATTGTAATCAATATACTTTTTAAAAAGTTAGTACTCAGCCGAATATTTGATAGTCTGCTAAATCTCTATTTGTTACATTTTGTAAAATTATCACGTTTTTCTACTATATTCCTGTGGCATCATTTTTTCCCCTTTAATGCTGATTGTGAAATCCCATGGTAACCTACGGAAATTTTAAAGAGGTGATAAATTCCCTTATACAATTATCAAAATATAGCTTTCACCAGCAGGAAACAGATGTCCAATACTGGTTGTGTACATTTTTTAAAATTTCCTTAATTTTTAAATATTTTTTTAAAGTATCTTTACTTTAATTTATATTTTATATATATATATATTTACTGCACTGTAAAAAAAATTTTGTCGAATTAACGAGAAAAAACTGTCAATTTTGGAGCCAGTTTAAAACCGTTTAATTTACAGGAAATATCTGTAATTTTTTACGTGAAGTGACTGTTTTTTTAACAGTTTCATACCGTTACATTTACAGAGATAAACTGTTATTTTAACAGAAATATTTTGTGGTTTTTACAGAGAAAATCTGTAAATTTTACGAGAAAAATCTGTAAATTTTAACAAACATCCTGTATTTTTAACAGTTAAAAACTGTTACATTTACGGAGATAAACTGTTTTTTTAACAGAAATATTCTGTGATTTGTACAGAGAAAACCTGTAAATTTTACAAGAAATATTCGTAAATTTTACAAGAAATATCTGTAAATTTTACAAGAAATATCTGTAAATTTTACGAGAAATATCTGTAAATTTTACGAGAAATATCTGTAAATTTTACAAGAAATATCTGTAAATTTTACGAGAAATATCTGTAAATTTTACGAGAAATATCTGTAAATTTTAACGAACATTCTGTTTTTTTAACAGTTAAATCCCGTTGCATTTACAGAGATAAACTGTTATTTTAACAGAAATATTCTGCGAGTTTTACGAGAAATATTTGTTTTTTTAACAGTTAAATGCTGTTACATTTACAGAAATAAACTGTTATTTTAACAGAAATATTTTGTGATTTTAACAGATAAAACATGTAAATCTTACTAGAAAAATCTGTAGTATTTACAGAAATCTCGTGTTTTTAAGTCAAATACAGGGCACCCCAAAATGATTGAAACATGCTTTAATATTTTATCTGTTGGAGATTCGTAGGCAATGTAAATTGCAAAATTGTTCAAAATAAGCTAGAATATAAGATTATGTTGATGAAATGGTTTTGCCATTAATTTTCAAAAAGTTACACTTTTGAAATTTTTATCTGATGCCTGGGTCTTACAAGTTATATTCAGGAAAGTATTATCCCTGTTCTGACAAGTACAACAGTCAAAATTGCATTATTCTATGACCAAAACACACAGAGTTATACTTTAGAGTTTATGAAATTTCTGCCTCTAAATAGACAGATTATTTTTAGTGCCATAAAACTCAGAAATTTAATAAAATTCCTAGTATAATAACTTAGTGTATTTTGGTTACAGAAGAATGGAATTATTATTGTTGTACTCTTCAGAGCAAGCAGAAATTTCTTTTAAATATAACTTAATGACCCAGGGGCGCTATAAAAATTTTAAAAGTAACTTTTTCAGAACTAATTAATCCATATAATCATAATTCTTACTTTATTTTGAACACTTTTGCAATTTACTTTGCCTACGTATCTCCAACAGGTAAAAAAATTAAAGCATGTTTCACTCTTTTTGGGACATCCTGTATGCTTATTTATATACAAACAGGGCCCGACTAGCAAGTTTTTGTGCCCAGGGCACTTTCAATTTTTCATGCCCCCATAGATTGGTTGGTTTACTGATACTAGTTTTTTAGTCTACTTATTCAAAAGGTGTCAACTCAAAAAATTAAGTTTTCTGGAAAATTGGAAAACAGTTCCAGGAATAAAAATAAAATATTTTTTTTATTATTTATTGAAATGTGCTTTTAAGCACAGATTGAGATATATTTTTGTCATTTCATCGTAATAATATCTCAAGCACCACATATTTTCAGTTGTGTCACTTTTCGAATAAATGTGCAATATGATATAATTGAATGACTTGATGAATACAGTACATCATTTACTAGAAAATAATGATGTTATTGCTATTAAATGATAAAACAAAATGGAGTGCAAACAAAAGTCCTAATAGAAGTTCTAATTGCATGCCCCTTAGAAATTTCGTGCCCAGGGCATGGGCCCCTGGGATAGTCAGGGCCTGTATACAAATGTGCTAACTTTAGTACAAAAAAGTGAACTTTTCGCTAAAATATTAATTTAGAGAAAAATTAATATATTTAAAGCAACATTTGTGAATTTATTGCTCAAGTTTGGTGAGGGCATCACCTTCTAATAAATAAAATATAAATAATTTTCAAAATAAAGCAAACATATTTTTGACATACTCACATCGACAATTTTTGATAAATATTCAACACTCTTACAAGTATTTGAATTTGAGTAACACTGTTTGCAAATAGTAACTGTAATAGTAATTCTACAACTTACTAAAGCAGAAATTACTATTTGAAATAGTGGTATGAAAATTCAAAGAAATTGTGGAGCATACTCTTATTACAAAAAAAAAAAAAAAAAAAAATTGTTTCCTGACGAGAGCATAATTTACAAAAATGAGAATTCTCATTTTTCTTGATGTAAATGCAAATGTATGAAAATTATTTTATAGATTTCCTGGAAATTAGTTCTTGTATTTTAGCAATAGCCTGTAAATGAAAATAAGAATAGCTACAGGATATATATATAAAAAAATCATAAAATCAAATTATTTCTTAAATTCAGATTATCGAAATTTTCTAGCTTGAAGCAAATTAAATTATAAAACATTAAAAAATATCAACCTATATTTAAGCTTTCAGCTGATGTTCTCACTATACACTATACCCATAGCTGACAACTGCTATTATTTTTTGATACCAGTAATTTTGAAGAGAAATCTTCATCTTATTTAATTGGAGAAATTTGCGATTAAATAAGATGAAGTCGCTTCGAAATTACTGGAGCCAAAAAATAGGTAGTAGTTGGCAGTCATCACCATACAATATGTGCATGAAAATTAAATATTAGTTTATTTATTTTTAAACTAAAGCTACATCTAATAATCATGTTTATAATTTTAAAATACATAAAAACAAACAAATGAAATTATGATGTTTATTATCAAATAAATAAAATAGTACATAAAAATGATCAGCCATTTCACAATCTGAAATTTTATTAAACAAATAAAGATGTTTCAAGTTAATGCATCATTTTTATTTCACTTCTGGATTCATCTTCAAACATTAGTTGTTGATTTATTCCAAAAGAGTATCTGTAAAAGGAATATATTTATTTCAGTGGATTAAAATAAAATATTTTTGTCTTCTTTTACAATTGAATAAAACAACATTTTAGAAAAGAAATAGTCATGGTACTGAAATCACAATTTTGAAATTTCATTTCTGAATGCTTTAAAACCAAAATTTGTAAATATATAATATACATGAAAATGGCAAAAATATCCAAAATTTTTAAAATAGTCAACTTGCTGCTGATTATAAATATTGTTTTACTTAAAATATAAACTTGAAATTGAAACATATCACTAGCATGAAAACTTAATAAAACAATATTCTAAATGTTTTTTTCTGTTTTACAGTTATAGAAAAATTGAAAATCAACTAATAGAAAACAGATTTTTTTTTTTTTTTTTAACAAGTTGACTTTTTACACCCATCAAAACACAAAATATAGAATTCTGTATAAAGTTTCATTTTTCAAAAAAAAAATTTTAAATATAAAGTAAAATTTATTTTTTCTATTTCAAAATTTTGTTCATGTTTTAATGTAAGTTCATTGATCAATGTTGAAAGAGAAATCAGGATATAATATAAGGATATAATATTTGATATATATAAGGATATAATATTTGATATATATAAGGATATAATATTTGATATATATAAGGATATAATATTTGATATATATAAGGATATAATATTTTAGACAATTTAAGTACATTAAAAACAACCCAATTAAAAAAAAAAAAAGTCTTCAAATAAAATTTGTTGAATTAAAAATTTGAATAGCTTATTGCTATTTAAAAGAGTTATTCATGCATGTTATTTATAATAGTGTTTTTATTAAATGACTTAATGTATGATTTTAACATTTGTGAGAAAAAAATAAGACCTGTATATGAAAAGACATTAAAATTAGTTAATAAAATACGTAATTAAGCAACCAGCATCCTCTTTAATTATATAAAGCAGTAAAAATGAAAAAAAAAGTTAAACCAGATAAAGCAATTTTTTTGCCTTATTTTGCTTTTTAAAATTTAGCTGACATATTTGCAATTCTGACTACAAATCACTAGCAGTTACATCTATGTGTTATTCCAATATGAATGTTTTCATTATTGAGAAATTAGGTTATTTATTAAATTCGAACTCTATAAAATGTTTTTTAAATTAGTTAAAAAACACTTTAAAATGTACAAGTTGATAAATAAAATGTTTCAATGTATAAAAGCCAATTTTGGCAGAAAAAAAAGCTGGTTAAAACCAATAAAAGCAACCGGTATCCCCCCCCCCCCTTTTTTTTTTTTTTTTTTTTTTTTTTTGCAACCCTGGATGTATACATGAGGCATATATAAGCTTTTCTATGATATTGGTGAAATCAGAGCTGCAATCTTTGCATAATCATAATTGTAAGGGGTGCTATAACATGAAAATACCAAAAAAATTTCAAGGTTATAGCTATTATGTATTTTAATTTAGGATAGTAACTGCTTAGTGATATATTTTTTAAGGACTTTAAGGATAAGAAACTATTTTTTCTCACATAGATATGTAAATCATACATAAAATTATTTAGTAAAAATCTCAATTTCTCGCTGTTGAAAACAGTATTAAGAATAAAATAGCATGAATAACTTATTAGCAAGAAGCTTCTCAAAAGAAAATAATAAGTTTTATTTCGAGCACATCTTTTAACCTTTCTATATATATATATATATATATATATATATATATATATATATATATATATATATATATATATATATATATATATATATATAGTTTTTCTTTTGTTCTAAATTTGTACCAGAATTTCCTCAAATATTATCTTCTGCTCAATTCCCTTTTCAACATTGAACATTCTCAAGATATGAAGAGAATTTTCTCTTCATGAAGATTTATCTGGAATAAATTATAAAACCGCTTAGGAGCAGAGAAGGGGGAAAAAAATTTCTGCATATTATAAATTAAAAAAATATATATCATTTTTATAAGCATTAAAATTCACTGTTTGCTAAATATAGATAAGCTCAAGTATTTTCAGATAATTTCATTTAAAAAATACATATAAATTATTTTGTTTTAATCAATGTAAAAAAGTAAATAGTTGTAATGTAAAACATGTTTTTCCCTTTTTATGTAAAAATATTTTTTCTCTTTGAAGTGTGGCTCCTCTCTGTTTAATTCCACATATAATCATTAAATTGTATCATATATGTAGTGCTATTGTAATATAGGCTTTAGAAACACCATACTGGTGGCTAACTTAATACACTGGGGTGGGGGAATATATTCTTTTACTTGCCACTGGTGAATGGATTTTATGATGGGGCGAGTGACTTAAAAAATTGCAGGCTATAGAAGATATGCTAAAAACTGTATTTTTTTAGCTAATTAGCTGTATGTTGCAACTTACTGTGATCAACTGTGTGCAACTCACTCCAAATTACTGTGATGTAAACATTGTACTAAGTTCTATCCTATAGTATCCCAATTTAGCAGATTTTTGTCCAGATAAAGCTATAAATCATTGTGAAATGATGTATCTGAAGGACGGTTAGACATCCTGATTTTATTATCTAACTTTATTAAAATTAATGGGTATTGTTTGAATTTCATCTTTGCAATCTATATGCAGTAAAGCATTGTTAGCATTAAATCACTTAATGTGAATTTTTTCTTAACATGAATTGATAATGCAGTCCCAACAGATAAGATGGTACTATTATTTTAACGGTTAACACACACACACAAAAAAAAAAAAAAAAAAAAAAAAAAAAAGTGGTCTTTTAGATTTCATGTTAACAATATTCGTCTGTAATTATATTATATGTATATATATCTTCTTTTTTTTTTTTTACTAAATTTAAGTGTAATTATCAACAATGGATAAAATTTTGTTAGGTTTAATTTTGTTTAACATGGTTAAGTGCATTTTTTTATTAATTTGAAAATGTAGTAGTATTAATTAAAAGGACTTTATCAGTTTTACAGTTGCTTCAATTATTATAATATTGTAGTTTATGAACTTCAATAATTTAAATAAAAACAAAATATTCATGATTTTCTATAAAGTAGAATATAATGATACAGTTATGTGAATTTTAGAAATTGCAACTAGAATTTTTTATTTAGCACCCAAGATATTTACAGTAGGTGTGGCGTCACTTCACACCTACCTTTCATTTCCCAATTTCTATCACTGACTTGATATTATAGGGTTTAATCTAGAGCTAGCCAAATAGCCAAAAAGCTAACTGAAAGCACCTTTTGCCCCCAAAGCATTTAGTGGATTAGCCAAAAAGCAACAACCAAAAAAATATATATCATTTCCATTTTGTTGTTCCTGCCTTTCGTAAACCTGCAGCTGCCACGTGAAAAAAAAATCTCAAACCGCCTCTGTCCTGGCAACTCACTTCAAAATTTGTCTCGTCCTCTCCGTGCAAGCATCTTACAAATAGCATGACGTCATTTGCATTAAACAAGTATTGAGGAAATTAAAAGAGTTTATTTTTTGTTGATGATCCCAACTTAGGAAATGAAACCAAAACGATTCATGAATGGAAGTTGTTCAGGCAGGTTCTGGCTACAAGGGGTAAAGAAATGAAACCTGCTGATTGTATTCTTTTTCCATTAAAATGGCATTACTGACATGTTTCCCAATGTGACTTCTTTGTATGAATTTGTAGCAACAATTCTGTTGTCTACAGCAGATTGTGAAACGGGATTGAGTCTCGTGAATATAACATAAACTGACTTGAGGAATAGACTGACAATCAAAAATTTAAGTAACTTAATTATGATTAATTTGGAAGGGGAAGTTTGAAAAGAATTTCCATTTAAAAAAGCATTTGATGTGTGATGTATGGCCAAATCTTGAGAGGGTCAATCTTACAGAGTGGTGTACTATTTGTATATTGTATAGTTACAAATAATACTCATTTATATAGAAATTTTGTATAAATAAAAGTTTTTTTTTTTCTTGGCTAAAGCTATTTTTATTTGGCTAACAGTTATTGGCTGCAATTAGCCAAAAAGCTACAAATCTCTTTTTCCTAGATTAAACTCTATATTATATAATATTATTTATAACACTATAAAAAAAAGTATTTAAAAAAAATAAACCTGCAAAAAATAGCTAAAAACCAGCAATGCATTTTAAAAGCTTTAAGAAATGCATCCAATTAGTGTTCACTCCAGAAAGAAAAGTGGCAGGTAGTCGCTATTGTGTTTAGGAATGTTTAAAAAAGATGCAATTTTTAGATATGGCAAATACAGTAACATTAATTACAAATAATTTTATGAACTATAAATAAAAAAATACAATTAAATTACAATATGATTTAATAATCCCCTTGTTTAAGAAAATTCTACTTAAAAAAAAAAAAAGATTCAGTCACATAGACATAGAAAATTTTTACAAAAGAAAATTTCACTGTATTTAAAAAGAACAGAGCACTGCTATTTAAAAAAAAAGGGGGGGGGGTTATTGAGAAAACTACATTTAGTAAAAGTCAAATATTTTTATTTTTATTAAATCATTGTTTTATATATTTAAAAGTAATCTTACCATATACCATTGAAAGCAAATTTATCTGCAGTTATAACTTTTCCATGTTCAAATCATACATGAAGCTCCATTTATAAGAATTTTCATCTGAAAGTTAATTAGACACCATTTTTAAAAACAAAAATTTTATTTAAAAAGGGCAGTTTTTATTAAAAATAGATAAAAATGTGAGGTTCTTTTATGTTTTACTTTTAAGTTCTACTAAGTTACTTTTGATACATTTTATTTTTCTTCAATATTTATAATAATATACAGTAAAACCTTCCAATTTTGCACATCGATGGGATTGGATATTTTGTCTTTTATTTGGAGGTATTGTTGAAAAAATAAAATATTAATACATAAAATATATAACAATTTAAATTTGCTTAAGAGATTCAAGATAACAAAAGTTAAAAAAGGTATAATAATAATTCAAAAGTTTGTGCCTTGCCTTAATAATAATGATGATGTAATCAATAATGAGTACTGACTTATGTCAATAAAAAATTTATGACTAAAAATTTCAAAGAATAAATGTAAATGTGAATATTTAGGTAGTACATCTGTTTATTTAAGGTATTCAGTTAAGAGTTTTTGTCTTTTAAATTCTATTTGGCAAACATGTTTTATACATTCATAAGTTCACTAACTAAATTTAATTCTTCAGATCAGCTTAAAAATAACTTTTCTAGTTTATATTTTACACACAGCAACACTTATTTGTAATAGCACAGTTTTCTTCTTTCTCTTGATGCTCTTCGTCATTTTCTTTTAAGTAAATATTTTTTATTTCTGGTGGATTACTTGGAATTAGTGATGGGCAATTCTATAGAATTCAACAATTGAGAAAAATTGTCATAGTAAAAAATAACATGAACTAAAAAGGGCATGAGGGTATGCCGGCCCTGTGAAACTCTCTAGAGTGATCCCTGAACATAACACAAACTTGTGAATCATATATAATCTACTTTAGAGGAAGTAACTTCTCACTGAAAATACTATTATACATACCTGCCAAATTTTGAAAATGGTAAAGTGTAAAATGACGCGGAAGAGTATTTCACACAATTTTTTTCAATAAAGACCTGTATAACCCATTTTTAAGTAACACATAAACGGCCTTTTTCACTTTTCTTAAGTACATAATACATGAAAATATTTTTAAATAATACATTAATTATAGTGAAAGTTTGATGAGAAAAATATTACAACACTCAATAAGAAAATAACTTTAAAAACATATATTTCTTATTAGAACTTTTTTTTTTTTAAATAAGGAATTTCTGAGCTAATTTATTCAAAACATGGCTTATTGTTACACAGAATACAAATTTTAAAAAATCTCCCTGATTCCATTTGAGAATGAAGCCTGAACTCATTCCTTTGACAATACTAAATATTCATTCCCCTTTCATTCATCATTTACTGTTATTACCAGAAAGTAATTTATAAATTAAGAGATGAAAATGAAACTTGGAAGAAACTTTACAAAAAAAGTGTAAAAAATGCTCCAAAAGTGTAAATTTTACACCTAGTGTAAAAGTTGGCAAGTATGTATTATATTAAATACCTTTATATTGAATATACACTACTGGCCATCCAAAATGCTACACCATGAAGGAATGCAAATAACAGAATGATATTTATTGGACAAATACATTATAATGGGAAGGACAAGTGATTACATTTTCAGAAAATTAGGAGATATAGATCTTGAGAAAACACTACCCAAAGCATCCACCCCTGGCCGCAATAACAGAATTTTTCTGCCTAGCCATGGAGTCGAACAGAGATTGGATGTCATGTACAAGTACATCAGTCCATGCAGCTTCAACACTATGCCGCAGTTCATCAACCATAGTGTCGGGCGCATGGTGGCAGGCCAGTCGCTCAGAAGCCATTGATAGGACATTTTCAATTGGTGAGAAATCAGGAGAACGTGCCGGCCAGGGCAACAGTCAAACAACATGCGGTCGTGCATTGTCCTACTAAACCGTACAGTTGCAGTGCATCAAAGATAAGGCAGAACCATGGGCTGTAACACATCAGAAATGTAACGGTTGCTGTTGAATTTGCCGGCAATGCAAACAAGAAGTTACCGAGACGTGTATCCAATGACACTTCATACCGTCACTCCAGGTGATATGACAGTATGATGATTCGAATGCAAGCTAGCAATGTGCGTTTTCCATGATGCCGCCAAACATGAATGCTGGCATCATGATGCTGTATATGACGCAGGGATGGCGTCTCACGTCGTCTTTGATGAATCCAGGCTCTGTATGCAGCATCATGATGCCAGCATCCAAGTTTGGTGGCATCGTGGAAAACGCACATTGCCAACTTGCATTCGAATCGTCATACAGTCAACTCTGTGAAATCCGCACACTTAGGGACCAAGTGTTTGGCAGATTATAGATTTTGGCAGATTATAGATAATTTCTTTGTTTACATTTCATTTTTTTATAATCTGACTATTAATTAGAAATATTTAAACATAAATTACAATAGAAAAGGAAAATATAATGCATAACTGGTTTAAAATATTTAATAACTAAGTTAATTTAAAGAAAAATTAATTATACAATGCAAATTTTATTTATATTATTCATTTTTTAAATACAGTCAACTCTGTTAAACTTGCACAGTTTGGGACCAAGAGTTTTGCAGATTATAAAATTTTGCAGATCACAGATCATTCCTTTGTTTTCTTTTTAAACTGAACTATAAATTACTAATATTTGTACAAAAATAACAATATAAAAAGGAACACTATAACTCAAAAGTAATTTAATAATTCTAAGTATAGAAAATAAGTTGAAACTGGTGTGAAACAATAAGAGCTAAGAATCGATAAGAAGAGCTAATCTTCTTAAGAAGATCTTTTAGCTCTAAATTTTAAGTATGTTGGAATTATTATAAAATTTTAATTTCATTAGCTGTTATTTATTTTTTTGAACATTTACTCAATGGGAATTTAAGTCTTGGCTTAAATCTTTATATCCAAATTGTTTAAAGGTGTATTTAGCAAAAGTGCCTTCCAAATAAGACCAAATCAGTTACTGATTTCTGCAGATATTTCTTTAGTCAGCTGTTACATGAATGTATTAGTTTTAAAATGTAAATTACTCCACTGATATTTGCATTTAGTTGTTCCTTTTGCTTACCTAAAGTTATTATTTTAATATACATCATGCAAATCACATAAAACTTATTAAATCACAATTTAAAGCATTTAAAAATTGATAATTCATAAAAACAACTATATGTAATTTCTTTAATAAGCTAACTATGAAAGTATGATTTTCATTGTTTACATTTGAAAATGGATGGCGGATTATAGATCGGCGGATTTCACAGAGTTGACTGTACTGTCATATCACCTGGAGTGACAGTATGAAATGTCTCTCGGTAACCTCTTGTTCTCATTGCCGACAATTTGAACAGCAGCCGTTACATTTCTGATGTGTTACGGCCATGGTTCTGCCTTATTTTCGATGCCTCTGCAACTCTATGGTTTAGCAGGACAATGCATGACCGTATGTTGGTCGTACTATCCTGACTTTCCTTGATACAGAACATGTTTGACTGTTGCCCTAGCCGGCACGTTTTCCTGATTTCTCACCAATTGAAAATGTCCTGTCAATGGCTTCTGATAGACTGGCTCGCCACCACTCGCCCGTCACTATGGTTGATGAACTGTGGCATAGTGCTGAAGCTGCATGGACTGATGTACCCATACATGACATCCAATCTCTGTTCGACCCCATGGCTAGGCAAAAAAATGCTGTTATTTTTCATTTTTTGTCATTTTTAAAGAAATTCCTAAACACTTACATGTATATTTTTCTTTAGCTGGACATAGCTTCCATAAAGGCATCCATCATCAATTACATGTATTCCAGTGCTCTCCTAATTTCCAAGGATATATGGGGAAAAAAATTGTAAATATTAATCTCTGGCAGCAAATATGAAATTAAAATATAGTACAAATTTACACATTACATACATTATAAGTGTTACACTACACTCTAGCATTTTTCTTCCAAATTGCATTTAGAAAATAAAATAAAAAAATTGCTTTTTAATATAAAAATATATCTGATATTCATAGTTTTCAAAAATATTTCTAATACAGTAGATGCCGCTTAATGTGATCACTTCGGGACCATGAGTTTTTGATAACAAATCAGATTGATAACAATATGCGATTTAAGAAAATACCAAATCATATCTAGTAGTACTATTACTAAGAAAATGATTACTCACCCTTGTTGCAATGACGACTTGTAAAGTGATAAACATTTATTGAGACAATTCAGTAATTTTTGTTTGTTTACAATTCTCTTAAAGTTTATTAATGAATTGTTTATAACTCATATTTTTATTTATTTTTATTTATTGTCCTATGATGTTGTACACCTTGTTTCAGAACATTTTCAATGCATTCCTCATTTCTGCATATGTAAGTGGTCCTTCAAAAAGTTGGCTTTCATTGTCCTCCTGATCCTCATCATCACTATGATTTTGTATATCTTCACAAACTTTTTGCAAATTTCAGTTTCTGTGAGCTTTGCAACTACAGGAATGTCACTGCTGATCGCCATCCAGTCCTCATAATCTTCATTCGTCATATCATCAGGGAAGATTTCCATAGTCTGTTTTCAGTTTCACAGAATACAGCAGTAACAAAACAATTTTTAATTGTAGCAGATGATATTCCATTCCATGACATTACCAAAAGATGCAGGGGCCGATGCAGGTTTTTTTTTTCTTGGGGCACATTTTGTGAAAAGTAAAGGTTATTTTTGTGAAATTTATTATATTTTTGTGAAAAATAACATTTTATAATGGAAGTTGAAATCCAGTTAATCAAATTCGAACCAAGCATTTATAAACAAAAACTTTTTAAAATCCTTTTGGTGAAGTTTTCTTCTCTGGTGAACTTGTTTGTTTACAAATTACACATTTTAAAACATCACAAAACAATAAATAAATAATAAATAGCAAGTTTTTATGAAATGGAATTTTGTGAAAGGGCCTATTTTAGTAAAAAGGTGAAGGGGCCCATTTTGTCAAATTGATTTTTGTGAAGGTGCCCATTTTGTCAAATTGATTTTTGTGAAGGTTCCCATTTTATTAAATTGATTCTTGTAAAAGGGCCCTAAATAGGCCCCAAATTTTGCCTGGATCAACCCCTGAGATGTAATGTTTCCAGAAGTTTTTTTTTTTTTTTTTTTTTTTTTGCAAACTTTTCAGGAATTGGTCTGCTGAAAAAGCGATAACATTAAACGGAGTATTGATCACATAAAGCGATGTTGTAAGCAAAATACAGTGGGTCGGGACATGGTGATTTTGATAATATTAACCGCAATCACATTAAGCGGCATCTACTGTAGTTTAAGTAGTAAAAGTATTACATTTTTTTTAATTATAAAAAATTAACAACAAAACATCTAAAATTTAGCTTTTGTTTCTATATCAAGGATGACGAATGTTTTTTATGTATGTGTGCCCAAAATTGACAATGTCTTTCATCATTGTAACATGCCAAACAGTACATAAAAAAAAATATTGCAGTACAAGCTGCTTATATGAAACACTTGTATATAAAAATGGAATTTTGTAATTAATTTTTTACCCACTTTCTGATATGCTAGAATTCTAGAAATTATATACAGTTTTATGTTCCTGATGATAATACAATATATTCATAGCTTAATTGTCAATTAATAAATAATTATTAATATAATTATAACTAAACAGGGTTTGTGATTTTTTTTAAATCAAAATAATCAGATTTTTTAAAAATTTAAATCAATTTTTAAAAAAAACTCACAATATTATTATTTTATGACTTTTCTTTTAATTTATAAAATAAAAATTATGCACATACATGCATGCTATAAGTATTACCAATATATATTAATAAGTATTATTCTATAAGTATTATCAATGCAATATATATAATATTTTTATACAATTTACATTAATGATTAAAAGGTAATATTTTAGGCTACCAAAATATTTTATTATACAAAATGCATGAGAAACTACAAATCATATGTCAAAAATCAATGTAACCTTAAATATTTTAGTTAAAATAATAATAACTGCAGTGCATAAAATTTTCAAAGAATTTTGGGAGCAAATAAAGATGATATCAATGCTTTCATAATGTTGCTCTCAGACCCAAAATTATTTCTTGAAAATTCCAGGCTCAATCTTACTCATAAGTACTTTGGAATTTCATTTGCAAATTTTAATGTGCGCTGATTTTTTTGTACTTAAGTAATAACTTCAACTAAATTGCAATTGTTCCTGTATTAATCTGTTATTATTTTCAAAATATAATTAATTTTTTGTTTTTGTTTCAAAATTTATATTACTATGTTATTTTGCGGGTGAAGGGGCAACAAAAAAGAATTAGATTAATGAAAAATAGATTTATATTGTATTTTAGATAATACCTAATAGTGGTCCACTGTACCTCGGTGGGTGGACCAGTGTACCCAGCTTCCGGGGTACACTGGTCCACTTTACAAGTGCATATAATTTTTTTTTTTTTTTTTTAAATGTATTGAAAACTATGTTGTGAGAAAATTATGATGGATGTAAGAAGGTTTAAGGAATATTCAAAAATATTTTCAAATTTTCATACAGATCGGTCAGTCTGTTAAAGAGAAAAAAAATGTTAACTGAAAAAGTGGTCCACTGTGTACCGGTCTCCCCTAAATAAAAGTGGAGAATTTTCCACAATCAAGGCACATGCCAAACTCTCATATTTTAACAGAAATGTTTTAGAATTACAAGAATTGCAGTTGTGAAATTAGGCATGATTTCTGAACAGTTGCAACCACCTATTTTTAAATTTCTAATTTGTATGTGTGCACAGTGTCAGTACTCTAATAAAACACATTTTTTTTTAATTAGTTTGTTGAAAATAAGATTAATATTTTCTTGCTGATTCACTCGTAATTTTATCATTAGTGAATTAGGTTTACTTGTAAAACTTAACTTGAAGTCAAATGAATACCCTGCAATTTAAGGACAGTTCTCAAATGATCTGCTCAATAAAACAAAACTTTCTGACACATTTTTAAATCAGAGTTTCCCCCAGACAGTTTCAGAAGGGTGCTGCACCCTGCCTGCCCTTTGGTTTACAAAATAGCACCCTTGCCCCTCATAAAAAATAATTAGCACCCTTCTTGCCCTCAGTAAAAAAAGTGCCCTTTCTCCTTTTTGCATTAAAAAATTTGCTTTCATAGTAAAAACTGACTTAATGTTGTCTTAAAAAGAGTGTTTTGAATTTGAAATATTAAAAGTGGCTTTAAAAACCAAAAGAATACCTTGAACAATTAAAAAAAAGTGCCCTTAAGAATAGAAAAAGTGCCCTTTTCTCACCGGCAGCACCCTGCTCTTTTTTATACCTGGGGGAAACTCTGTTTAAATGCAATAGCATAAAGTTGGCAGGGCTAACTATTGAAGTAATTTGGAATTGAAATGAGTTTTCCACAATTTGATAAATAAATTACTTATCGAGTTATAAGCGATTTGTGTCGTATTTCACTTTTCTCGTGCAAACAGCATCAGGGATTTGATTCAAAATGCAGACTTTGACAATATTTTCTGAAAGATCTTCTGCTTTTACCAAAAAATGGAAAACATCATTTGATTACATAGTTTCTGAATAAGAACACCTGCCAATTTTACATGTTTCTGAACAAAAATGAATTAAGAAATATGTTAAAAGTAGTTCTTTTGGATCTGAGAACAACCTTAATATAACAATAAAAAGTTTATTTTAAGTATAATTCTGCATGACTAAAGTTTTTCAGGTACTTTTCGGTAAGCTGGGCGCCAGTGATATAAGTACATATATAAATACATATGTATATATACATATATATATACATATACATACATATATGTATATATATATATATGTGTATGTATATATTTGCATATGTAAATATGTGTGTATATATACATGTATATATATATCATTGGCGCCCGGCTAACCGAAAAGTACCGTTTTTCATTATGTTGGTTATATTAATTTGAGATTTTCCATTTTTTTATTTATTTATTTACACAGTGTCTGATTTTTAACTTAGTGTAATATTGCACAGTCTTTTTTTTTTCCTAACAAACATTTTATTTTGAGATAACACAAAATATAATTTTCATTTCTTATAAGATTCATTTATCTTTTCAGACTAATTTGGCATCATTTGGATAGTAAAAAAACCAAGAACCTTAACTTATAGAATGCCAAATATGGTTGTCAAATGCAAATTTTGTTCAATGTGGCCAATCGTGTCCAAAACAATAATTTAATAAATACATAAAATTATTAAAAAAATGATAAATAATATAAAAGCAAACTAAAGCAATACAAAACATTAATTTAGTACATAAAATAAAATTGATGGCTTTCAGCCATATGGCAATAAATATGGTAGTTCTATTTCCAGTGGTCTGTTATGCCAATCTGAATAAATGTAACAAATATACTATTATATTTGTATATTCTACTCTATTATATTATATAGTAATAATGTGCATATAAATATTTTTACCATTGTCTTTAATATGCCAACTATATTATATAGTAATAATGTGCATATAAATATTTTTACCATTGTCTTTAATATGCCAACTATGAGGTATTAACTAAGCACGTAACATAAAAAAAGCAAAAATAAATAAGCGTTACTGTAATTATTATTTCCGTCGCTATTGTTGGTGCAGTGAATGTGACCTGGCCCAGATAATAAGTAACGATATTTTCTCTAGTCAGGGTTAAATGCCCGGGTTTTTTCAGAAAAAACCCAACCCACTGGGTTTTTTAAGTTAAAAGAGGTGGTTCAGAATGTTTGAAAAAAATTTACTTACTACTAAATACAATTTAAAGTAACTAATTGATTACAAAAATATATAAATCAATGACAATAATCTATAGGTGCAGATTCACGGTCGCCAGTCGAAACGTGGCAACTAAAGTTTTTGCTTTGGCGACTAACTTTCTATGTCTAAGTCGCCAGGTGTTTTACATGGATACCCCTTTTTCGCCGAAAGGCAGATTTCCGCTTTATTTTTTAACATGAATTCGGGGATTGTCCTCCATAATTCAGCGATATTTAGCTCTTTTTTCTATTGTCCATAATTAAAAAATATGATTGAACATGGATGCCACATTTCCACTGATTCGCAACTTTCTCGTTTTCTTCTTTTAAAAAAACTTCAATGTCCACATAATCAGAAAAAAAAATCATGTTGATATGCGTCGCGAATGAACTCTGCGACGATCGTATATTACAATTAGCCAGCGACACAGTAAAATTCGTGCCGAGAATAGAATAATTTTGGGCCTACTCATTAAATCTACAGCTCTGGGATTTTTCAGATATGTTCTTACATGTAGACATAGATACTGGCATGCGATTCCTTCACGAATTAGCAAATCTCGAATTATTATTATTATTATTATTTTAATTTCCGTAAATCAATTCGCCAATCAGTAATGAAAAGAAATCTGAAATTTCGTGAATCGGTCGCGAAATTCGTGAAATCGGTCACTGAAAAATTTTGTAAATTTTGTCAATCGCTCTCCAAATAAAACCAAGAATTTCATCAATCGCTGATGAAATAAAACCGCGAATTTCTTAAATCGGTCGCAAAATAAAACCGCAAATTTCCTCCCTCAATTTGTCTTGGAGAAAAAAAAAATGCGAGCGAATTTCGAGAAGCCAAAAAAAAAAAAAAAAAAAAAAAAAAAAAAAAATGCAAATTTCATCAATCGGTCGCGAAAAAACCGCGAAGTTCATCAATCGATTGCAGAAAAAAAAAAGTGAATTTCGTCAAGGGCTTGTGATAATAAAACATGAAAATTGGCGATCGGTCACAAAAATTGTAATTTTTTTGTCTCCATATGGATTTTAAAAATTCTTTAATTAATAAATGCTTAAAAGAATCCCCTTGCAACGAAAGTTGCAATGAGGCTTATGGTATTCGATTTTTCTCCATCATCCTTGAAAATGGCAGAAATTGTTAAATGTTTTTTATTAAAATCTAAAACCTTTTTAGGTTTTATTTCCAGTATTTATTTTCTTTTGAAAATAAATCTTTTCCATATTTTTTTTTATATATATTTATTTTTAATTTTGTTTTTTATGGACATATTTTCTTATGAAAATTCCTACGTTGATTATTTATTTTCAGCTATAAAAAATCCTTTTTTTTTTTGGGGGGGGGGGGGGGTATCTATAGATAAAAAAACTTTAGAGAATCGTTTATTCACAGATTATTCAGGCCTTACATTGCAAACATTTATTCCTAGAAACTGTATACAATTATGGTGGGAATATTCAATATCCCATTGTCCAAATTTAATGGAGGAAAAAAAAAATGTTTTTATGTGTTTGTTTCACAATGTGGCCACTGGATTTTTTGGGTTTAGGAGCCACTGGCTCCTTCCAGATTTTGGGAATCTGCAGCTATACAATAATCAAAATTATGCTTTGCTTTTAGATAAATTGATTATTAGTAATAGTTTTAACAATAGAATTATCATTAAAGTACTATACTAATACTAGTGATGAATTAGAACGTTTAAACTAATATTTTGTTATGGATACAGTATCTTTATATTCATTTTAATTGAAGTGATTGCCTATATATAATAAATATTTTCTCTAGAAAAAATTCATTCTGAAACATATTGATTGATGGATTGCAAGGTTTTTTTTTTTTTTTTTTTGAGTAGTTTGCATTGCAAAATGTGTTGCTATATTCTTTCTTAGGTACAGTAAGTAAAAAGTAACATTTCCTCAGCCCGAGGTAAACAGGAAATTTCGGTTTTCCCTTAGTTTGTGTTGTTATTGAATTAAGATGGGTGGTAGTTTATATTTAGTTAAGCAAAATTTTTTGCAATTGAAACGGGATATAACAAAATTTGCAGAACTGGAAAAAATATATTTGCTGTAAAGTGTAAGTATTTTTTTTATTATAACTAATTAATAGAATAAACCAAATAATTCTACTTGTCTACATCATTAAATTAGAATTCTCAGCATATGTGTTATGAGTTTCAACTGTGGGATTATATATATCAAAGCATTTCTTTCAATGGAAAAAAAAAAAATTAGTTTTTGTGTTTGTGATAGTTACACATACACTTATAGAAAATTAAGTTACAATTATTTGTTTTAAAAATTGTCATTGGGAGAATTAAGGCATTTTTTTTTCGCTTGGGGTGGGCGGAACTTTACGACTGGTGTAGTGACGTTAAGAAATATATTACCTATGTAATTTAAAGTTTTAATTTTGAAAAAACCCAGTTGGGTTTTTTCAAGTGTTTTTTTTTTTTTTTTTTTTTTTCAGAAAAACCCACCTGGGTTTTTTGGATTGGGCTAAATCATAACCCTGTCTCTAGTTGATAATAAATTTCTTAAAGTATCTTTTTTTTTTTTTCAGTGAAAACTTAAAACAATATAAATTTTTCAACTTTTATTGACTATATGACACTTTGTAGATACAAAACTTTTGACTCTGTCAGTGACTTTTTTAGAATCCCCCCCCTCCCCCCAATTCTGTTTCAACACAGAAATTTTATTCAACGATTTAAGTCAAATATTTTCTCTTCTCTCTCTCTATTTTCTTTTTTTTATTAATTTATTATATTAAATGATCTAGCGACATTTTATAAAATAAAATTTCTGGGTCGAAACATGATTAGTACATTTGATCTGCGTATTATACGCCGGAAAATAATGAAAATCTGAAAAAGTTTATAATCAGCAGTACTATTTTGAAAATATCGGACAGATATAAAAAAAAATAATAATAATAACCGGATATCTAAATATCAAAATATCGGATATTTTTTATATTTTCGAAAATATATTTACGAACTCTGGGAGCTCTAATATTCTGCAATACTATAACAACCGTACTTATAAAAGAACATTTAATTACATGCACATTTATAAGAAATATGATATTTGTCAGCTTATGTGCTTGCAAGCCAAGCAATATGGAAGCTTCCACGATTCACCACGAGGTACTAATAAACATTTTAAATTGAAATATAATGAAAATTCTCTAACAGATATGCTAAAGAGTTTTAATTTAGTTTGACAAATATCATACCTTTCATTATTTTAAAAAACGATGAATTTAAACTTACCTTATCAGTTTTAAAATATCAGATGTCGGCAATATGAGCAGAGCACAAAAATTTCGCGCCTTCCGGCTTCCGCGTCGATGTAAACAAAACTAGCTGTTGCCAACTCATATTTCTTCCCCAGTCTAATATATGCTCGTGACGTCACCCCTATAAGGAAGTAGCTCTAAGGCTCAGTAGCTCTAGTCTAGCTCATTTATTTGTAAGCATTATTTGCAGAATTTGAATAGAAATTTTCTGAAAATTAACATTTGAAATCGTGAAATAAAAACATATTTAAGTAATTTCGCTAATTTATATCGACATCAGTTATAATCTAATTTATTTTTTAACGTTATATATATTTATAATAAATAAGATAATTAACACAAAATCATTCTGATATTGTGTATGTTCCTTATATTTTTCAGATCTATTGTACATATTTTTATAATTAGTACTGATAGAATTAAAAAAAATAGTGAATTCTTCAAAAGCTTAATGCTTTTGAAATCAATTGATGCGATTTTCAATATTTTCTCAATATGATACTTTATAGGCTCGAACACTGGGGTTCAACGTTCAACCGCCCCCACGCACACACATATCCGAGATTTACTTTTATATTTCTCGAAAGTTTTTGAATTATATTAAATTCATTGTATTAAAATTATTTTAGTATTGTGAATAGAATTAATAACACTGTATTCACATGATGAATATACTATGTTAACCATCCGACCACTGAATAAAATATCCAAGAATTATTATTTTAGTCTGTAGAGTTGTGCAAGGTGACGTGACGAACAAGTTTTTGCTGCTGCTGTAGGACAGATATCGGTACTTTTATCGATGTTTTTTCTACTTGTGTGTCCTACAGCTTTTTCAACGTTTACTTTTATCAATGTTATTTCTACTTCTGTGCCCTACAGCTTTTTCAACGTTTACTCTTATCAATGTTTTTTCTACTTCTGTGTCCTACAGCTTTTTCATCGTTTTACGGTAAAAGTCACGTGATGTGAACTGGTCTATTGGACACATATAATATAGAATTATCAAAATACAACTGAATTATTGATTTATAAAGAGATATAATAATACAGCATATGCTATACAAAAAAATTGTTAATGGTTAGGCACTTATTTTTATTACTTTCAATTACTGTATAGGGTAATTTAAAATAACGTCACAAATCGACTATTGGAGGTCCAATAACCTTTAGAAGGTAGTTGTGATTGGTAGCTGAGAGGATTTTGGACGCGACTGGAGGTCAACCGGGCAGTTTTGATTGACGGATGAAACGGTAATCAGCAGATTGCAACTTCACTATACTTGACGAAAATGGACAAAAATCGCTTTCGGGTGCAATGGACCCATCTTGATAGCCGGAAGGTTAAAATTAAAAATTGAGCCCCCCCCCCCCCCGCTGGGTTTAAAAAGAAACCCGGGTGTTTTACAACCCTGGCCATAAATCTCATAGGTAATTACATATTTCTGTACTACTAATAGGTTGTGCTACATTATGAGAAAAATATCTTTAAAATTCATAACAAAAGTACTATCTGCATAATAGTTTTATATTGGGTGATCTATCTTTTCCAAATATCATTGTCGTTGCGCTTCGCTGCGCATTGAATCATCTGAAGTAGAATAGCAAAATACCCGATAATTTTGGAACAATGAAAAACAATGGAAAATTTAGGAAAAAAACTGGGAAAATTGGGAACTTTTCGAGGAATAAACAAATTTAAGAAATTTTCAAGAAGAAAGAGCTGTTTACATAATATAAAAAGTTTTCAGTTTTTATACATGATTTATACAATTGAATTGTTGTATTATTTATATTCTACGTTTGAGAACTAGTATCGAAATACTGACTTTTTATATAGAATGTAAGCTGAAAAAAAGTAATTGTAAAGTCATTTTTGTAATATCAATTTTCCTGTTGTCAAATAATTTATTTTCTTCTATAATATCTTTCATAATATTATTTCATGTTATTATATGAAGATTACTAAACCACTAAGTATCTTTGTTCTGAACGTTAAGTGTTTGTAATTTACATATACAAAATGATGACTAGTATAGCTTATTTAATTCAATTTCAATGTTTTACGTGGAAATATTTAAAGTTTGTAAATTTTTGTGATTTTTGTATGTTTATTGATATTAATCAACTTATCGATTGATAATTTGTATGATAACAGTATAAACGTATGTTAATGAAAATGCTTTAAAATATTGACGTTGGAATATTCCTAGTTTTCGGGAATATTTAAAATTCTCGATTTTACTTTAAATTCCCTGTGGAAATAACAAGTTTTTATGCCGGAATACACTTTTCAAAAGGCTAACAGCGCTAATCTCAAATCATAGTTCTCAAACAGTAGGATTTGTCCTATATGGTGTTAATTCAGACACTTTTCTCCAGGAAAGATTTTGGAAATCCAGGAAGGGGATATTATAAGGTTCCTGGGGAGGTCGGTTTTGTACTTAAAGAATTCAACATAAAAATTCAACATAAAAATATCAATAGTCCATGGCATATTAGTAGCATACAAACCAATCGATGCTCCGTATCAAATGTCCTACCTAAATTCATCCCAAATTCCATTGGTCAGTAACATTAACTTACATGTTTCTATATCAGAATGGTGATATACAGATTATAAAATGTGATTGGTTGAGACGATTTTGGACAAAAATGAATAGCGTGAAATGGCGAGACTGCCATTATTACCAAATTAATGTTTTAAAACTTAATTCACATTTAATCGAACACGTGCAGGCGATTATCGCCATGTTTTGGAATCTAGGTTTGCTATAGTTTGGACAAAACCAAGGCAACACTAGATACCGGGCTTGCTCATTCACTCTCAAAACGTCACAAATGGTGGCTGACCGCGACCAGCGATTGGTCCAAAGCAACGCGCCCATCGTTTTGTGCCAATCGCTGTATGTCTTTCCTCCTAGTCAGCCACCTTTTGTGACGTCATCATAATGAATGAGCAAGCCCGGTATGTAGTGTAGCCCTGACAAAATCGTCTGTTGAGCCCAGACCTACGTTACACACGGCCGGTGCATGACGTTTAAAACGTCACATGGAGTGGATCATTTTTGTACGGCGATTGGTGCAAAATGGTGGGCGCGCCGCTTTTCATCAATCGTTGTGTAAAAATGATCCACTTCATGTGACTTTTTAAACGTCATGCACCGGTCGTGTATAACGTAGGTCGCGCTACTACAGAATACTTAAGTGATGACATAGTGGCAAAAAAATTATTGATCGAGAGAGGTTAAACAAAAAGGAATTTCAAGCATCATAGCGAGACTGCCATTATCGTCAAGCTAATGCTTTTAGACTTCTATCTATTTTCCAACCAAATCCATACTCATCTAAGCAGCTATTGACAAGTTCTGGGATCTTGATTCTCCTAGATTGGACAAAAACTTCAATTAGAGCTCGCATTCTGTCAGGGCTACACTAGATACTTGGCTGGCTCATTCATTATCATGACGTCACAAATGGTGGCTGGCCGCGACCAGCGATTGGTACAAAGCGACGCGCCCATCATTTGTGCCAATCGCTGTATGTCTTTCGTTTTGTTGTTTCGCTTTGTACCATTCGCTGGTCGCGGCCAGCCACCATTTGTAACGTCATGATAATGAATGAGCCAGCACGGTATCTAGTGTAGCCCTGATTCTGTGCGTATGTTACCACTCTCCTAAAGAGGCACTCAACAGAATTCAACAACTCTGTTCTGTGACATTTTAAACTTTAGTCTTCGACAATGGCAGAAACCGCGACCTACGTTATACATGGCCAGTTCATGACGTTCAAAACGTCATTTTTTTTTCACGGCCATTGGTACAAAGAGTCGCACCCATCGTTTTGTGCCAATCACCGTGTAAAGATTATCCACTCCGTGTGACGTTTTAAAAGTGATGAACCTGCCGTGTATAACGTAGGTCACGATACTACTCTATAAGAAAAGGACATGTTCACAAACAAACAGTTCCATCAACCAATCTACCAGTAAATTTTGTCGATGCAGGAATCGTCATGGCGACGTAGGCCAATCATATTATAGGCCAGTTTAAAGTAGACCAATCAAATTTCCCCATTTTATGTGTACATAGAGTTGCAAAGGGCGGAAAAAACAGGTTTTTGTTTTTTTTCCTTGTCACGTCATCTACGGGTATTAGAAGAAAAACACCAATAGGCGTGAAGAATATTTTAACACAGCTTCCCCTTCGTCCATTAAATAGTCTTTTTCGGAGGACATATACCAGCAGAGGCGTAGCTATTTGCCACTCGTAAGTAAAGTCCATTCCCGGGAATAACCCGGGTTTTTTTGGGAGGGAAATATTAATAATTCCCGGGCGTTTTCATAAAGTTTTAGACATGGAATTTTTTAATTTCTAAACAATTTTTTTTTTTTTTTTTTTTTTTTTTTTACAAATGTAAACAAAATCAGTAACACAAATACAGAAAAATAGCACAGTTTACATGAAAATTGACGACTTACATGGTTAAGCTGCAGAAATAATTAAGTAAGATAAATTAAAATATCATAAGTAATTTGATATTTTAATCTTGGATAAGCAAAAAGTGCGAGAAGCAGATGACAGATTCATCTTGCCTGACATGAATATAAACATCACCCCTGTTCTCTGATTCAGACAATGTAAAAAAAAAAAGAAAACAAACAAAACTAATAGAAATCAATGCAAAATATAGACTAACTCAGAAGAAAATTAATATTGAGTATGCCTGAATAGTAAATATGCCAGCTAACAGAAATTAAACAATTTTAATTTTTAAAGAAACATTCAAATCTTTACCAATTCACAGCTGCCATTGTTGTAAAGCAAATGAGTTTTAATAAATCATAAAAACCTAGAGCGCAAAATCCCAAGTTTTGTGAATTCAAACCTATTTTAAACTTTTCGGAACAATGCTTGAAATTTCTTACAAATAAAAAAAATTAAATTGAAAATGACTAGTTTTGTTTACTTTCAAAACTCCTTCAAAATTTACAATATTCCCCAAAATTCCGGGTTTTTTCTAAAAAATTCCCTGATTTATTCCCGTCCCTCAAAAACTGCGGGGTTTTTGCAACTCTATGTGTGCAGTAGGAGTCATGAAGAGCAAACAGGTTTTTCTTGCTAACCAACCGTAATTGAGCCAACAGTGACGTCAGCTGCCCTTTCTTTAAAAGAAAAGAGCAGCTGACGTCACTGTTGGTTAAATTACTGTTGGAAGGCAAGAAAAACCTGTTTGTTCTTTATGACTCCTACCAGGGCTACACAGATACCAGACTGGTTCATTCATTATCATGACGTTACAAATGGTGGCTGGTCGCGACCAGCGATTGGGGCAAAACGAAAGACATACAGCGATTGGCACAAAACGATGGGCGCGTCGCTTTGTACCAATCGCTGGTCGCGGCCAGCCACCATTTGTGACGTCTTGATAATGAATGAGCCAGCCCGGTATCTAGTGTAGCCCTGCTCCTACTGTACACATAAGATGTGGTGATTTGATTGGTCTACGTTAAACGGTCTACGATATGATTGGCTTGCGTCGCCATGAGGATTCCTGCAATGATCGCTACGACAAAAATGTACTGATAGATTGGTTGATGGAAGTGGTTGTTTGTAAATATGTCCTTTCCTTATTGAAGACTTAAGCAGGTATACAGATAGAATATTTTACTATTTTTTAAACAAGATAACCACCAGGAATCTGTATTCTGCAAAATTTTCTTAAAATACGAAATGTTTGCATAAATACAAGCTTTTGATTGGTTAATCTCGCTTCTAAAATACAGCAAAGTCTCTCAGGATCAATAAATTCCGAAAATGCGCAAAACTGCCCCATAGATAAGAAAGCCGTAAAACGCGTCAAGAAAACGTCATACCAAGTAGGCAAAAAAAAAAAAAAAAAAAAAAAAAAATCGAACAACTTGCATGTTTCGATTTCGATGGCTCGTGGAATTATTAACTATAAGGAAAGGGCTAGGCTAACGAAAAAGAAAGGCTACCGCGGTACTTTACGCGTATATTTTTTTACAGACCGCGGGAGTCACGTGATGCTCGAATCCACCAATGCAGGTGTACGAAAAGAACATCACGTCACTCTAGCGGTCTGTAAAAAAAGATAAGTGGAATGCACCGCGGTAGCCCGCGACCTACGTTATACACGGCCGGTGCATGACGTTTAAAACGTCGCTTGGAATGGATCATTTTTACACCACAATTGGTGCAAAGCGGCGCGCCCCTCGTTTTGCACCAATCACCGTGTAAAAATGGTCCACTCCATGTGACGTTTTAAACGTCATGCACCGGCCGTGTATAACGTAGGTCGCGGGTAGCCTGTCTTTTTCGTTAGCCTCGGGAAAGGGCATCTGACGTCGCTGTTGGTTCAATCGAGGCTAACGAAAAAGAAAGGCTTCCGCGGTGCTTTACGCATATCTTTTTTACAGACCGCCGGAGTCACGTGATGCTGGAATGCACCAATGCAGGTGTACGAAAAGAGCACACGTCACTCTAGCGGTCTGTAAAAAAACATAAGTGGAATGCACCGCGGTAGCCTGTCTTTTTCGTTAGCCTCGTGGTTCAATTACGGTTGGTTAGCAAGAAAAACCTGTTTGTTCTTTATGACTCCTACTATGCACATGAAATGGGGAAATTTGATTGGTCTACGTGAAATTGGTCTATAATATGATTGGCCTACGTCGCCATGAGATTCCTGCAATGATAGTTACGACAAAAATGTAGTGGTAGATTGTTTGATGGAACTGTTTGTTTGTAAACATGCCCTTTCCTTATTAGTCATAAACAATAATTATTAATTCTATGAGCCAATGAAATCGAAACATGCAAGTTGTTCGAATTTTTTTCTTTGTTTTGCCTGCTTGGTATGACGTTTTCGTGACGCGTGTCACGGCTTTCTTATCTAGGGGGCGTTGATGTAGGGTAGTTGACGTCAGAAATCATCGGTTTGAGGTCAAATAAACGTTGGAGAATAGTTGTGATTGGTAGCTGAGAGAACTGTGGGCTGCTTATGTATACATATATTTTGAAACTTTCACCAAGATTGGTGGGGGAGGCAATAAATAAAAAAATAAAAAAATACTTATAAATAATTGAATGGGGGTGAAATAAGACTATTTAGTACTGTACTCATCCAATATTGGATATGACAGGGCTTTTAACCGATTCCAGACGCTGCGATTGAGCCCCACTCAACAGATCGAAAGGGGCCGGAGCAAGTCCGGACCCCAAGCTAGGCCCGTCGCTTCATAGGCGAACAAAGTAGAAACTTATAAAAGGTAACTTATAAAATTTCATTATACGGCTTTTACGGAGTATGGAAGGGTCAGAGTTAAGGGGGGTAACAGAAAAATATAAGAATGAGATTTGGCCCCAAAAACACAATTTTTGCATTTGGTTAAGGAAAGTTTTAAATGCTTTATTTCTTCCAAATAGGAAAGCTTTTTGAAGGCGATGTAGGGCGGACGCGTGCAGTTGAAAAAAAAAAAAATCTATAGATTGTTTTCAACTCTCTAAATGGATAGCTCATATATACATATGTGTGTGTATGTGTGTACTAGATAGTATTTGTCAAGGTTTGATGGTAAAGAACTATATAGTTCCATTTGAAATATATTTGAATTTTTAATTAGTTGCTTTTTAATTAATTAAGCATTGAAAACGTTATGAATTGCTATAGTGTCTAAGCAATTCCTAAAAATATAAGGCGATAGATGGCGCTGTCAGTCGAACCTACTCAATAAATGAAGTGAAAGAATTTAAAGAATTTTAAGCTTGTAATTTCTAACCTATTAGGGTTACTTTTTATCAGTAGTTTAACTAATAATATTAATTGAATAGACAGGGCAGTTGTTTGTACATACTACAAACCTCAATTTTTTTTTAAAAATATCAATCTTTAGTATTTAATTTTTTTAAATTACGTGGCCTTTAAAATTTTCCACTAATTTTATTTTTATTAGTCTCGCTCTAAAACCCCGAACTTAAAATTTGCTGCATCCAGCTATACATATTTTTAATTGCTTGAATTTAATTTTATATTTTCATACATTATTAAGATAGTTTCTTTTATAATTCTTAGATGAATATTTTCCTTCTTTCTATTTTCTTTCCTCTTCTTTCTCCTTTTTTTAAAGGGAAAAAAATCAAATATTTCTCTTTACATTCTTGATAACGGTCATACAAAATATAACTAAAATTGTAGAAGACCATTTCAGATAGACCATTTCAATTTATTTAATCGATAATCACATGCAAAATTTTAAAATTTAAATATTTTTAATACAAAATTAGATATTTGTAAAAATATTCTTGGATGTTCTATTTTACTTAATTATTAAGCATTCGAATAATAATAAAAAAGTACAGATCATATAACTTCTCCCCCTGAAATAAAATATGACTAATTATAACAAAAGATATTCCAGAAATCATTCTATCAGCAGCAGGAATAGAACTCATCTTCTATGTAGATAACCAGTTCATAAACCGACGCTTTAAAAGACTGGGCTATCGTGACCTCGGTCTGTTAATCTCGAAAACTGAACAGGTTCTATATTTGATTTTACTCATACGCAGTTTTGTTCATTTTTGCGCTGAATAATTCGTACTTAAATTTTTAAACTTGTGCTTTAATATATACTAGATAGTACCCGTCAAGATTTGACGGTAAACAACTTAAAAATTGCATTAGTAATATGTTTTAATTTTTAATTAGTTGATTTAACTTAATAAAGTATCGAAAACTTGTGTAAGCGATTCCTATAGATATAAAGCGATAAATGGTGCTGTCAGTCCAAACTACTCAACTAATGAAGTGAAAAGATTTTAAGCTTGTAATTTATAACCTATTATGCTTGCTTTTTAGCAGGAATTTAACTAAAAATATTAATGGAAATTTTCTATAGTCTAAACTTTTTTTTAAACTATCAGTATTTAGTATTATATATATATATATTTTAATTATACGAAATTAAAATTTTTTTCCTTACTTTTATTTTTACCAGCCTGACTTTAAAACATTATTTATATGTTAAACCATGTATATCATGGTGGTTTCTTTGATAGTTTTTATATGAATATTTTCCTTTC
This sequence comes from Maratus michaelseni, assembly GCA_963931845.1. NCBI lineage: Eukaryota > Metazoa > Arthropoda > Arachnida > Araneae > Salticidae > Maratus > Maratus michaelseni. The sequence goes on along the minus strand of OZ007600.1, from coordinate 155,869,855 downwards.
TTTCTTTTTTTCTTTTTTACGGAGAATAATCACATACGTTTCTTAGTATATAAACATATCTTCTTGATAATGGTCAGGCAAAAAAAAAAAAAAAAAAAAAAAAAAAAGATAAAAGTTTAGGTCAATTTATTTAATCGATAACACATGCAAAATCTTTTAATTTAAATATTTTTAATATCAAATTATTAATCATTGTAAAGTATTGTGTTAGTTGTAAATTAGTAAAGTATTGTCAGGTGTTAAATTTTACTTACCACAGTCGCAATATAAAAAAAAAAATAATAATAATAACAATACTGAGTATTTTCTGAATATTTTTAAATCACGCTATCTTTATTTATTTTTCACTATTATTATTTATTTATTCTTTTTTATGAGTCTTACTCTAAAACCACGAACTTAAAATTTGTTGTTTGCAGCTAACGATTTATAATACATATTTTTTAATTACTTGAATTTTATTTTACATTTTTATACATTATTTAATTATTAAATCATGGATATCAACGTCATTTTTCTTTTAGATTTCCTGTTTGAATATATTTCTCTCCTTTTATTTCCTCACTTTTTTATATATATAAAAATAATAAAATACTATTCTTTGTATATATCTTAGTATTTATATGGCATCTTGTTAATGGTCATACCAAATATAACAAAAATTGTAGATCAGTTCAATTTATTTAATCAATAATTACATGCACAATCTTTTAATTTAAATATAAAATTGGTAATTAAAAAAAAATATTGTTAGATGTTAAAATTTACTTAATTGCATTCGAATAAAAAAAAATTGCAAATTATATAACATCTTTTGAAGTAAAATAAGAAATTATTGAAATTAATTATCTTATCGCCAATTAAGTAACAAAACCCCGAGCTACCCCGAGCGAGCATCGAACCTGCGCTGTCAACGGCTTAGAACCACTGCTTAAAACAGGTGCCTTAGACCGCTCAGCCATCCCGACCTCACACTAGTCTGCTCTAAAGCTGGATATGTTCTACATTTAATCATGCGCATTTGTTTCTTTTTTTGCACTGAAAAAAACTGATCTTATGAATTAGCTTTTAGTTTTAATATAGAGGATGATACGATGGTTGATATATTATTATTACTATTATTTCATCAAGAATGGCTTTTGTGGCGGGAGGGGGGAAGGGCTCAAGGGATGGTATTTTCTTTTTAACCAGTTCCCCCTGCTGGCTCATCATCCTTTGAAGAAATAAAGCATTTTTTTTTAAATTCTGCCAGTAAAGTATCATAAATGGGTGTTCGTTGATCAAACCTGAATATTTTATAGATTATTTTTCTTTTCTGTTACCCCCCCCCCCCCCCCCCCCCCCCAGACACACTCTAAAAAGGTTAGACTGTGAAAAATATTATCTTTTAAAAGTTTCTGCTTTGGTCGTCTTTATTTCATCCCTATTTAAAATCTCTGTATGTTACTTTGCATTTTTTAATGACCCCCCCCCCCCACATCCTTTTCCTAAAGGCCATTGGCGGCATATACTTACTATGAATACTCTTATAAATCCCTTCTGAAGATTCTATAAGGTATTCATAGTTTTCCATTTTTTTGCTTTTTCATCCTATCAAGTATAATTCCTGCAGTGTCCATTCCATTGCATTTTATATTGTCTTATCCTTTGTTTTTCACATGTGTTTTCATTTTTAAATATATATCCAATCCATGTAGCGAGTTGAAAAATTATCTATCCATTGTATTACCATTTTAATCCCCCCCCCCCCCCCGCTAAAAGCTCCCTTCAAATTAAAGAAATTAAAATTTCTTCTGCCAAATATCAAAATTGTGCGTTCTTGTGCTAAATTTCAGAGTTTTATCTTATATATTTCAATTATCCCAATCTCAACTCTGCCTCATCCTTATCCTAAAAAAGAGAGAAAAAAAAGGAATAATAATGGAGAAAGCTTTCCACATTGTTCTTTATTTGAATCTTTTTAAAAATCTCTCTATGTATAATTGTTTAATTTTCTTGCCCCTTACGCCCCCCCCCCACCTCCAAAGGTTATTCTCGGTGAAAATTAACTATTGAAAACAATAATAACATACTTTGTAATAAATATATATATCGCTGTGAATTTAGCGAATTGAAATAATTTATATATAGTATTATCTTTTTAACCAGCCTTCGCCTCCCTCCCCCTCCTTGAAGAAAAAAAGCATCTAAAACTTCCCCCAGTAAAATGTCAAAACGGTGCCGCCCCCCCCCCCCACCGACCAAATTTCAGAATTTTTTTTTCACATTTTCTGTTAGTCTATAAATTCCCCCCCCCTTCCCCCATTTACCCTGTAAATAATGAAAATTCTCAACTTTATAAAAATTTCCCCTGTTTTGTCTTTGGCGGGTGTTTAAATGACATTGACAGGCAAACAGGGAAAATCAAAATATGGTTACAGTTCAGCATTTTTTGCATCGGTTAGGAATAATAATAATAAAAAAAACAGAAAAAAACTGTTTTTTCTTTTAAACAGCTTTTTTCCCTCTAAAAAATAATGGATTTTTTCTGTAAAAATTACAAAATCCGTATTTTTTACAGAAAAAAACTGTTTAAAAGAAAAAAACAGTTTTTTCTTGTAAAAAATATGGATTTTGTAATTTTTACAGAAAAAACCCATTTTTTTTACAGAAAAAAACTGTTTTTTTAAAAAACAGTTTTTTTCTGTAAAAAAAATGGGTTTTTTCTGTAAAATTTACAGATTTTTTTTACAGTGTGGCAACTGGACTTCCCTGTAAGTAAGTGCTTATATATTCCATATTTTTGCTTTTTTCATTTGTAAAGAGTTTATAAGTATTATTCACAAGTCCTTATTTTATTTCTTCAAAATAAAATGCAGGTTTTAAGTTATCAAATTGGCTTTTGATAAGTTTATTTAGCTGATTCACCAGATTGGTGTTATAACTTTTACTTCAATATAATCTTTTGTTAAAATATTGTATGCAAGTACATGATTTTGGAAAGAATTTTTTTTAATTACTTTTTTTTACAGCAATTGGTAAATTTTGGTATCTTTTGAAATCTAAGCATAGTTTCATTGCCAATTTCTTCAACGTTATCTAATCAGTTCATAATACAGACAGTTCAGAAATCTTAAAATATTTAGATCAATAATTGAAATTATATTTCAGCACTATAATCTCAATTTAAATTAAATAATTGCTAAATAACACTTGTGTAGTCTAACAATTTTTAATCACAGTTCATTAATTTAAATCAACTGGATTTCAATCCTGATTTAAATCAACTGATTTATTTAAATACACTTTTTTTTTTCAAATTTAGGTTAAGATATTTCATTATAAATATTATTTTTGACAACAATACATTGTAAATTTAAGGACTGGGGGAGACAACACTCAAAATCCTTGCTTTTTGAATTTTATTTAAATCAAATATCACACTTAAAAATAAAAATTCTAATTTAAAAATAGAGAATCTCAGCTGAGAAATGATAAAAGATTAAAGCATAAATTTATTTGTTAAAAAAATATGTACAAATCTTATGTGAATTTTTTAATACAAAAACATGGAGAGTTTCTGCGAGGATTTGTAAAACGTTAGAATAAATAAATATAGGTCAATCAAAAGTATATTTATTGTTATTTATGTTGATATCTCATGACTTCATTGTGCACATGTAAATAACAAATGGTTCGATATTCCAATGTAATTTATTTATGGAAAGACTCGGAAAATAAAGATTCCATGGTTAGTAATACTCTGAAATGTTTATATATATTTTTTAATATAATTTTAATTACTTATAAATGTAAACTAATAAACAACTAAAGTTTTAAAATCTTTAAAAAATCAAACATAACTCTGTGACACAAATTGGGTATAAAAAGTGACAAATTTGAAATATCATATGCGCAGGGTGTATTTGGGGACAAAAAAGAACATTTAATCTCCAAACTGTCACAGTAAAAAACAAAGTTATTCTTCTGTAAACTGTCTTTTTTAATTTAATGTTGAAAAAAAAATAAGCTTAGAGGGTCATATTCATGCCGAAATTGTAGCAAATTCAATAGATACATCTAATTGGGGCATCATGTTTTTTTTTTCTTTTTCAGTAAATGTTGCCCTATGATAACAAACTGGAATTCACTCAGTCAAGTAGTTTTGAAATTATGAAAATTTAAAGTTTGTAACTCCTAATCTGTAATCGTTGCAAATCAGACTGTAATGTGGGTAGTGTTTTAAGCATAACTTAAAAACTACTTAGCGGAATCAGCTGTGATTTTTGATTTGCATATTTGAAGTTTTTAGAAATCTATTTCTATTAAAATTAATTTTTTAATTAATTTAAAAATACATTTTTTTTATAAATTAAACCATAAAATAAACCATAATCTATAATTTTTTAACCGAAATAGATTTCGAAAAGCTTCAAATAAAATAAACGAATATAAAATTATTACGTCAAGTATTGAATTATATAAAAAAAACTCCACCAGCTGTTTAACATTAGGAGTTCCAAACTTTAAACTTCATAATTCTTAAACATTTTGACCAAGTGACTTCCCTTTTGGTATCTTTGAGAAAAAGTTACCGAAAGAGGCAAATATAATGTCAAAGTTGGATGTGCATATTGAAAAGTTTGGAGTTCTGTGCAACTTAAGAACGAAGACAACCCATAAGCTTGTTTTTTTTTTTTTTTTTTTTTAGGCGTAAATTAAAAGAAGTTCTAGTTTTTTAAGGAGGGGCGGTCACTATTGTGATTAAAAAAATGTTTTGTATGTCCTTTGTTTTGGATATACAGCTATAGAAAGTCTTTCCAGTACCAATAAAACTTCAATGTTAGTTGCATACACTTCATACGCATGCAACATGTCATACACTTGTGCTACACCCAATGACATAAGTGTGGGTTTTAAATATCCAGTCCAAATTGAAAATATTTTGTTCCGTTTTTAATATCTTATTTAACAGTTTTTTTGGCATCACCTAAATATTTAGTGCCTGGGGCAATTATCTCCCACACACACTTCACCACTGGCTACACCTATGTATATTCTGGCACTAATAAGCCGGCATCTCTGTACAGTCCACTTTGCTATACAGACAACAGATGAAAAGGTTTGTTTTGGACACTATTTGGATTTTCTTTTATATCGCTTAAAATATATTAAGTTTCCCCCCCCCCCCCTAGGAAACATATACACATATTCTAAAGAAAATAAAAGTATATTATGTATTTTATGAACATAAAATCCATTTCATTGTGTACTTTTTATTTATTTATACACTTTTCTTTTACGAGAATTACTTCTCCTTGTTTATAAAGATACTTCTCTAGCATTCCTTGTATAAAATACTTATTTAAAAAAAATGTAAATACCCATGAGCTAAACGTATCAGTATACTTGTAACAAATAAATAAAATTTCAAGCTGATTCTGTATTGTAAAGAAACTTTTGTTATAAAGAGTAGGACCAATAACAGATGAAAATATTGCTTTTGGACACTATTTTGATTTCCTTTTATCTCAGTTAAATATTATTAAGAACTTTTTTGAATACATACACACATTTTTAAGTATTTGTTATCATAAAATGCATTACATGTAATGCATTTTATGATAACAAATACTTAAAAATGTGTGTATGTATTCAAAAAAGTTCTTAATAATATTTAATTGAGATAAAAGGATATCAAAACAGTGTCCAAAAGCAATATTTTCATCTGTTAATGTTCCTACTCTTTAAAACAAAAGTTTCTTTACAATGCAGAAAATTTTCCGATCATAATGAAAAAAAATTCCGTAAAGCAAAGAAAAAGTTTCTATTCTACACAGGAATTTTTAATTTTTTCATGATTAGTTTACTGACTGATTCGGAAAAGTTTCCTTTTTAAAACGGAATACTTTCTGTATATTCTACCGTTCTACCAAGACATTTCTTAGTGTGAATGGAAAGTTTTCCTTTTTAAAACGGAATACTTTCTGTCTATTCTACCGTTCTACCAAGACATTTCTTAGTGTGAATGGAAAGTTTTCCTTTTTAAAAAGGAATACTTTCTGTCTATTCTACCGTTCTACCAAGACATTTCTTAGTGTGAATGGAAAGTTTTCCTTTTTAAAACGGAATACTTTCTGTCTATTCTACCGTTCTACCAAAACGTTTCTTTATGTGAATGGAAAGATTTCCGTAAGACCCAGGAATTTATTCTGTGTCTAAAGATTACTTTCTGAATCAAACAGAAAAAGTTTCCTGACGGAAAGAAAAAACTTTCGTTTTTTTTCGTTTTTTTTTTCCGTGTTGGTTCGGAAAAGTTTCCTGTCCTATACGGGCAACTGGAAATCCTATTCCTACCGGAAACTTTTCCGAATTTTTTTTTACAGTGTATAGCTTTCCAGTCTAAACCTAAACCAGCTCTATGTTTTGGTTTTAGTTTAAGTTTTAGATTCTTAATATGAAAGTAATATTATATATATATATATATATATATATATATATATATATATATATATATATATATATATATATATATATATATATATATATATATATGTGTGTATGTATGTATGTATGTATATTTCTTTAATGAAATTTATAAAACGGGTGGATTTTTTAATACTTCGAAATATTTAGTTGAAAACAATTTTTATCAGAAAATTTACATTTTCTTTGCAAAGTTTATTTGTATGCATTTATATTAAAAAAAAAAAAAAAAAAAAATAGTTAGACAAGTCTTAAAATCTATATTTAAGGAAAAGGAAGAGAAGTGAAAAAAAAGCTTGAAAAGACTAAATAATTTAAATTGCATGTTATTAGAGAAAAACTTGTTTTTAAAAATAGTTAAATATTTCTGGCAATTATTATCTGATTACATGAAAAATCGCAGCTATGCCAATAAAAATAAATGCATGTTTCAAATTTTATATTGAATTTCGGTACATTATTGAAATAAATGTTGCACATGAATTTTCATTTTTAACAAGAGAAGTTGCATGGGTCTGCTTACATTTTTTTAAACGTGATCCTGTTTTTGTGAACAGTTTGTATAAAAAATATTGCCTTATTAAAAAAATCATATAAAATTGTCATAAACTATATAATCAAAATTTTGTGAATTAGAAATTATTATTATATATATGTTCTTATTTAGATATTTTTAATAAGGTCCTCCATAAATACAGTAGTGGCCAAAATTGTGGAAACTTTTTGGAAAAAAATGTTTTTTTGAAATTGATAAAGCGTTATTTGACGTTTGATAAATTAATTAGAATTGAACAAACTGTATTGCATGATATTTTTTATTAAATTATCTTTCCAACGGTATATAGATTTTATGGTATAACTAAGAAATAATGGATGTTAGAGCCATGAGAGCCAATTTTAAACGTAATTATCGCAAATTGATCGTGACAGTCTGTGCTCTAACACAGGCTATATTTTATGTCAGTGCCACTATCTTCAGGGGGTTACAAGAGCGAAGAATGTTCTAAACTTGAAAATGGGCAAGGTAGTAACTTATAAGATATACATGCTCTCTAAGGATAGTTTCTAAAAAATTCAAAATTTAAAAGAATGATATGAGGGAAAACTGTTCTAAAAACATTCTAAATTACGATTTCTATGGAATTGTTAAGGACAGAAACTTGAAATTTGACATGGCTGATACTTTTTAAGACACAAGTGCACATACAGAACAGTTTTTTAAAATAAATCAAAATTTAAAAGGGTAGGAAGAAAAGTTCTAAATTACAATTTTTTATTTATTTATTTATTTTTATTTTTTTACTAACAGGGTTAGAAACTTCAAATTTAGCATGGCGGTTACTTTTAAGGTACAAATGCTTGCTAACAATGGTTTGTAACGAAATTCAAAATTTAAAAGGGTGAAATGAGCGAAAAGTGTTTAAAAAGCGTTCTACATTGCAATTACTATGGAATTGTTAGGGGTAGAAACTTAAAATTTGACATAGCTGTTGCTTTTAAATCATAAATGGTCGCACAGAAGAATTTGAAAAAAAAAAATCGAAATTTAAAAGAGTGAAATGCGCGAGAAGCGTTCTAAAGACATTCTAAATTACGATTTATTTGGAACTATTAAGGCTAGAAATTTAAAATTTCGCCTAGCTGTTACTCTGTTACTCACGTAAATGATCACCCAGAACAATTTACTAAAAATGCAAAACGTAAAAGGACAGGAGAAAAAAAAAACTTACTAAAATTGCAATTTATGTGATACAGCTGGTATAAAAGCTTCGTATTTGACATGTGGTTACTCTTAAAATGCAAATGCTCGCTAAAACCTGTTTCTAAGAAAACTGAAATTTAACCGGCTGAAATGAGAGGAAAACGGTCTAAAACATTCTACATTATGATTTAATTGGATTTATTCGGGTTAGAAACTGGAAATTTAGTATAGTTGTAACTTTTAAGATGCAGCCTTTCGGTATAAACAGCCTTAAAAATTCGAAGTTTAAAGGTGTAAACTGAGCGGAAAAAGTTATAAATTATGTTTTTTTTTTTTTTTCGAAATTGTTAGCAATAGAAACTTAGAATTTAAAATGCCTGTTATTTTTTTTATAAGTAAATGCTTCCACAGAAAAGTTTTTGCAAAATTCGAAATTTAAAAAAGGTGCAGAAGTCAAAAACATTCCGAAATTGTGATTTTAGTAATACTCCTGGTATAGGAAGTTTAAATTTGGCATGATGGCTATTTTTAAGATTTCAGTACTCGCTAAAAACGGTTTCTAAAAAAAAAAAATTAAATTTAAAAAAGGGACATAAACTGGAAAAGTTCTAAAAACCTTCTAAACAATGATTTATCTAAAATTGTTAAAGATAAAAACTTGAAATTTTAATGGCTGTTGCATTAGAGACACAAATGCATCCACAGAACAGTTTTTTAAATTTTTTTAAATTTTAATGTGAGCAGGAACAGAAAAGTTTTAAAATTGCAATTTCTGTGATATAGTTATTATAGAAATTTGCTTAATTAATGTGGCTTAGTTAGTAACTTCTGAATTATCTGTGGCAGTAAAATTTCCTCTAATGAAAATAGGCCAACGAATATCACTTGGCATTTTTCAAGAATTACGCGAGCAAAGCCGCGTTTTTTGCTAGTGGATGATAAAACAACAGGCAAAATTTCATTCAATCGGTAATAAATAGGGAAAAAAACGTGAGTGATTGACACTGGCGGAAAAAAAATCCCAACACCAAGAAAGACTTGTGTTAGATAAACGAAATTTGGTAGGCGTGTTTATACATCTGAAAGATGACATCGATTCAAATTTCGCGCTTCACCCATAAGTGTGGCGCTAGCAGCGCCACTCAGAACTTGCAAATCAGATTTGCTTTAAATGCGTGCTGTAATGTTCGTGAGCGTTATTTATCTTCAAATTTGGTGTATTGAGTTGATGTTAGCCAAGAATGCCTTTAAGAAGATGAAGAAGCCATTATCAACAGCTCACCGAGGTTGAACGAGGTCGTACAATAGGGCAACGAGAAGCTGGATTTTCTTTCCGCGATACTGCAGAAAGACTCGGCCGGAATGTATCCACTGTGCATGATTGTTGGGAACAGTGGTCAAGGGATGGTACTACCTCAAGAAGACCGGGTTCCGGCCGGCCGTGTGGCACTACTGAGAGGGAATACCGCCGTATTCGTCGTACGGCTGTGTCGCATCGTACTGCGTCTGCGGCAGAAATTCGAGCTGCAGTTGGTACCACTGTGATATAACTAACTCTTAGAAATTGGTTACTTCAAGGACAGCTCAGAGCCAGGCGCCCTGTAACGTGTATTCCACTGACTACAAGCCATTGCAGTTTGCGTTGACAGAGGTGTCAAGCCAGAGCTCATTGGAGGACGGAGTGGAGATCTGTTGTGTTTTCTGATGAAAGCAAGTTCTGCCTTGGTGCCAGTGATGGCCGTGTGTTGGTCAGGGGGAGGCCAGGGAAACGCTTGCAACCAAACTGTCTGCGGTCTAGACACACTGGACCTACACCACCTGGAGTCATGCTCTAGGGAGCGATTTCCTATGATAGCAGGAGCACTCGCATGGTTATCCCCAACACACTGACTGCAAATTTATACGTCAGTCTGGTAATTCAACCTGTAGTGTTGCCATTCTTGAACAGCATTCAAGGAGGAGTTTTCTAACAGGATAACGCTCGCCCTCTTTCCGCTGTTGTAACGCAACGTGCTCTACAGAGTGTCGACATGTTACCTTGACTTGTGAGATCACCAGATCTGTCTCCAATTGAGCAGGTATGGGATATCATTGGACGACAACTCCAGCATCATCCACAGCCAGTACTGACCGCCCCAGTACTGACACAACAAGTACAACAAGCATGGAACTCCATACCACAAAGTGACATTCGGCACCTGTACGACACAATGCATTCACGTTTGCATGCTTGCACTAAATATTCTGGAGGTTACACCGGCTATTAATGTAACAGCATTTCACATTTGAAATGCATTTTCTTGAGCTTAAATCAACCTGTGATCTTGAAAATCTAATCAATTAAACATGCTAACTAGACAAATGCATTGTCTAAATTTCATTACTCTACAATAATTTTTTCTTGGTGTTAGGATTTTTTTTCCGTCAGTGTATTTAATCTGAATTAAAAAATATTTTAAATTAATAGTAATGCAAACGTACAGAGAGTTGAAAATGTTGAACGCTATCATGAGCTATAGAATTAACCCATTCGTATAATAGTCCAGTAGAAATAGCATTTTACCTTACAAAAACTCGGGTAACTCTGATTTTTGGATATGTTGTAAAGGTTGACCTTCTAATAAAAAAACCAAGTTTTCGACCTTCTAGACCTTGTGCGTTTTTCACAATATTGAAAAAAACAATATTTTTCGGCACTTTTTTCGATTTTTCTTAAATAACTCGGTTTTAGTGCATTTTACAGAAAAAGCACTTTTACCATTTTGTAGAGGATAAAATTCTCTACAACATGCAGTATTCATGTTTGTAAATTGTCCAAATAGGGGGTGAGATATAGAGCTGGGAATATAGGGTTAAATTTGGAAAAAATGCAAAAATCCACAAATGACGTTATTTTTTGTTAATAACCCACTTTTAGTGCATTTTAGAAACAAAACTGTCATAATCAACTTTTTAGAGCATGAGATAGCTTATAGTTTCATTTATTAGATAATTAAATATTGGTAATAGACCTTAGAAATCGCAACAAAAAGATTTTGGGTGAAAATAGGAAAATACCGCCTGACAAGTTATTAATCTAAAAAACGAGCTTTTATTTTTGATATTGAAAACACGATGTGGTTAATTAGTTATAGAATGTACGAGAAATTAATCAACAAATATATAATAAGTATAGTCGCTTTGTCATATGTGTTTCCTTTTTCTGCTGCTTGGGCCTGGTAATGATACCATCGTCTCAGATACTTCATCGTCCGTCTCTGTACTTGACTCGATTGGTTGTTCTAGGTCATCAAAATCCTCAAGGTCTAGTATAATATCAGGAGCGTTGCCACATAGTTGGTTGTGGCACTTCACACTTCACACAGATAACTGAGCACTTCAAGCCTGCCTTTCTAGAACTGCAATTCGTGCTACAATTTTTTTTTTTTTTTTTTTTTTTTTTTTTTTTGCATTGGCAAGATATGAAATCGAGTAGAGTTTGAGGAGCTGGTCCATTCATCATGGTGACTGGATAAGCCCATGACCACCCCACTTCCAGCCGCATTCGAGAGGATCCTTTTCATTTCCCAGCCATGTCTGAACGCATGATATTCAGCAGCATCACGAGTAGTCTAGCTAAATTTAATTTAATATTGTTAGCTGCTCTAGCGAAGCTGATATACCTCAATACATTCAAGTTTTGGTTGGGATCACCTCCATACAGGGCAAGAAGTGCACCTTCTGTGGCTTCAACAAGTTTGTCCTCTCTGCATTTGAGTCTAAAGATTTGAACGTTTTGGTTCAGGGATGGGTTCTGAAGAATTCTGCAATATATCATTTTCCTATGGCTGTAGAGCGCAGAAGTAGTGTCACAACCACTTACTGCATGAAGAAAAAGAATATTTTGTGCAACTTCCTTAAATTTGAAACACTCTTTGGAGTAGAGATCATCAGGCAGTTTCCCTCTCCTGGCCCTTCCGAAATAAACATTGTCTGCAGCTAGAGAAGCCACGAGAACAAGAATGTCCATGTCTTCACCATTGACAATGACAGCATCGTAATGACGGGCTTAGGAAATAGCTGTGTTCACTATTAGCACATCTGCATCTTCAGTGGCCTGCGTAGTGATCATTTGTGCTTTTCAAATTCATTTCGAAGCATATAAATGAAAAGTTCTTTATTTTTTCACTCCCCAACAATTTTTCTTGTGGCATCTGTGGAAACATGGTCTCATTGAACTTAACCTCAGCAGAAGTATGAATCTTCAAGCGACGAGCACTTTCTGCACTTTTTATACTTTTTTGATTATGTTCAGGATACGTTTCTAATATATTTTTTTTAATTTAAAACTGAATTCAAAACACCGGAAAACAATTCCCCTTTATACAGGTTTCCGTCTTATCAGGTATAATTGTTGTTATTCTTTCTGTTGGGACTAACATTCTCAAACTGAGATACATTTAACATCAATGTAAACTTTGACTAACAAAAATATGTGGAACAAATGAATACAAATACGACAAACCAAATCTTCATTGTGTTCCCTCTTCTCCTTCCATTCCAGTGCCCGGGCCACATGCTCCTTTTGCTCCCACCTCCCTTAGTTTCGGCCTTAGATACTCCTTTTCCTTTTTAAAATTTCTAAATTATAACTTATTTATCTTTCAAGTATTTTTTTTTTACATTATTCCCAGCTATTAATTTTACTTTCGACTTTGAATTCTTGGCCCTGCACCTATGTCTATCGACTAGGTTTTTTGGTTAACTTCGCCCCCCCCTCAACTATTCAACAGTTACCTATTATTGTACATACTATAATTAATTAATTGCATTATTTAATCAGTATCAAAAATAAAAGATCGTTTTTTAGATTAATAACTTGTCAGGCGGTGATTTCCTGTTTTCACCCAAAATCTTTTTGCTGTGATTTTTAAGGTCTATTACCAATATTTAATTATCTAATGAATGAAACTATAAACTATCTCATGCTCTAAAAAGTTGATTATGACAGTTTTGTTTCTAAAATGCACTAAAAGTGGGTTATTAACAAAAAATAACGTCATTTGTGGATTTTTGCATTTTTTCCAAATTTAACCCTATTTTCCCAGCTTCATATCTCACCCCCTATTTGGACAATTTACAAACATGAATGCTGCATGTTGTAGAGAATTTTATCCTCTACAAAATGGTCAAAGTGCTTTTTCAGTAAAATGCACTAAAACTGAGTTATTTAAGAAAAATCGAAAAAAGTTCCGAAAAATATTGGTTTTTTCGATATTGTGAAAAACGCACAAGGTCTAGAAGGTCGAAAACTTTTTTTTTTTTTTTTTTAGTAGAGGGTCAACCTATACAACATATCCAAAAATCAGTTGCTCGAATTTTTGGAAGGCAAGGCCCTTTTTTGCGCTATTTCTACTGGACTATAATTTTTTACGCTTTTAAATTTTACAAAAATCTCATAGCAAGAACTCTTCGCTTACTTTAATATGCCTTTCAGATTTATATATTTTTAAAATTTCGATTGTTAACTAAAACTGAAAATAAACATACAGATTCAATAATTCAATAATACACATAACTTAAATGTCAGATTCGCTATAACATAAAATAGATATTTGCAGCTTCCAAAACATAGAACATATTTTTTCAGTGGTAAAAATAAATAATTGCAACAAAACAAGCAGCTTGTATATATTATACAAAAAAGTAATAAATATTATTTCACCGTTTAAGTTTAAATTCATTAAATATTGCGCATTTGAATAATCATTTTACAAGCAATTTAAAATGCATTAAAATCGTTTGCGTTTGGCGAAGGAAAACTTTTGCTAGCCAAATCGTGTGTTTTTGCGCCAAATAATCGAAAGTATTTTATTTTTTTTGCAGATTTTCTACTGGGATTCCGCAGCTAAATTTCACTGTTCCTTTATTACATACATACATGTGTAGCTTCATTAGCATTTTTTTTCAAAATTTTCTGAGTATGCACTTTAAGGAGACCTTCCTTGTAAGATGCAGTCCCGGACCTGAAAAACAAAGTCACTACCCCCTCCCCCCCCCCCCTAATCTAGGAATGCACAGAGACGAGAATATAGAGATTTAAGGTGATTCTCAAATGAGCTGCTCAACAACGCGAAACTTTCTGACTCGTTTTCAAACGCAAATTGGCAGGCCTGACTATGGTAGCGATTTGGAATCGAAATGAGTCTTCCGTTATTTTTTAAATTAATAAATTACCTATCGAGTTATAAGCGATTCGTGTCACGGGAAGACAAGTTTTTTTCCTTTCTCGTGCTGCGGCATTGGGAATTCGGTTCAAATCGCCAACTTTGACAGTATTTTCTGAACGATCTTCTGCCAAAAAATACGAGGGTTGTAAATTAAATAGTGGCAACTTAACCTTGAAACTCGCAGAAGGGCGGGCATGCGCAAATAGGATATAGGAGCGGTGAGGTGGCGCTGTTGTCGATGTGTAGAGTGCAAAAAAACAGTCGATCTGCTTAGAAGGGTAGTTGTTGTGTGGCGTTAAAGTGAGGAGTTTCGTTTCCATCGCTCTAAAGCATGTTTTCAAAAGGTGATCAGCGGTCGTGACTTAAAATCGAGGTTGCCCGTGGCAAAAATGCAACAGAATGCTATCGAGGGTTAGTGAAAGCCTGTGGCACAAATGCTTTACCTTATAGGACAGTAGCACGATGGGTTCAAGTCAAGGTCACCGATTTCATGACGTTTCATCTGTACTCCACGCAGTAGGGCGCTCGGTCGCTCACATCAACAATCAACACCTTACCACTGGTGTACAACGGCTTTCCGACATTTTGCAAAAGGTTCTAAGCATTGCTGGTGATTACATAGAAGGAATGTAATGCAACTGTACTTGTAAGTTCATTAAAAATTGATTTATACCTATGCTACCATTACTTAATTTACAGCCCTCGTAGAAAACGTATATTTCGATTACAAAGTTTCTGAAAAATAACACCTGTCGATTTCATGTGTTTTCGAACAAAAATGAATTGAAATATACGTCATAAAGTAGCCAGTTTGGATTTGAAAATAGCCTTAAAGCTGAGTTATTTGGTTTTTGGAGCTCATGTAAGAGAAGCATCTCTCTTTCTTTTAGAGAGGTCATATCACCCAGTTGTGGATAACTAAGTTTTCGGTTTAGCTAGTGAAAATTAATGCACCAGTGAAGAAGTGAATCGAGGAGAAATCCTTATCCAAGAGCGTAGAGTAGAAACTCCCTCCCAGTACGCAGAGCCTGTAAGAGCCTACACCAGTCACGAGAAGAAACGCTCAAGCTAATGTTAAGTCTATGGGGAGATTATTTTCAAATTTCTCGCTCGCATTTTAATATTTTTATTTATTTATTTGCATAGGATAGCTGAGGTCGATATCTAACGTTGTTAGTTTTTACTTTTTCGAGTTTTGTTGCAGTTTTTACTTACCCATCATACATAGTATAGGGTAAGTCTTGTAATCGTTTTGAAAATAGAAAAAAAAAAATTTGAGAGATTTACACGTTTCAGACACTGGAGATTCCGAAAAACATATTTTTGGAAAAAAAAAATTTGTCGTCCGTCTATGTGTCTGTATCTCCCGAACAAATTGAGATAGAGACTTGAAATGTGGTGTGTACTTAGTATGTAATAATAGGAAGAAGCTTATTGAATTTCAGTAACCTCGATTATCCAGAACTATTTTTTTCGGACTCTTGAAATATTTACTTATAAAAGGTATATAAAAAGTTTCGAAATTGTTTATTTTAAGGAGTGAATATAAAAGACAATAATAAAACATAAATTTTGCATAATGAATGAAGTTGATCGGATAATGAGTTGCCGAGATATTTGTAATCCTATTTTTTGCACTCTTCGATTTTTCATGACCCTGTATTTCATCCAAATTTCAATTCAAGGATATATTTTAATTGGAAATGAGACGCTTAATCCGACGCAATAAACCGTTAGTTAATAGGATTATCAATTTTGGAGTTATAAGAATGTTTCTTTTACGCAATTCAGTAATAGAGCATTTAAAGTTTCTGACGTCATCAAGCCACGATTCTTTTCGAATTGCAATGCATTTTATAAATAGTTTACACATGTTTTATTTTCATATTTTATATTATTCATATCCATGATGGGTAAGTATTACGGTGGCCCACAACGACTAGTTTTTATAAGCGGGCATTTTCCATTTTGGAATTGGTTCTGCAAGTGAAAGTGCCCTTATATAAAAAAACTGGAACCAAAATCGAAAAAATAAGAAACTAACAACGTTAGAGATCGACCTCAGCTATCCTATGCAAAAAAAAAAATATTAAAATACGAGCGAGAAATTTCCCTCAATTCGTTACTGCTGTGTATTCAAATCGAAAGCCTCTGATTCTTCACATTCTAGTTTAATGCATATCTAGTTGATCCACCTTAATTCGAACTCATAAAATCTGTATTCAACATAATATTTAAAATCTTATACAATAAATTTTCAAATCGTTTGAATAATTTGAGATTTTTATTTCCAATGCCTCGTGCATTTATTGTATGACTAAGTACATAATGTCGAATTTTTTCTATTGCGCCGAGATAGCAATCAAGAAAATGTTGTTTCCTAATTTCTATCGGTCATCAGGGGGCATTATTTACCTCCTGAAATAAAGTATGCAATAAATAAGAAAGTATTACTATTGCTATTGAACTTTTAAATGCTAAATTCAGTTTTAATATGTAATATGACAGACACTTTATGACAAAGTAAACGGTATACATTTATAAATAACTTTTACTAAATCAAATTAGTTTTTTAGGGTTTCGTTCATCTCTTTCGTTCTCTTTCGTTCATCACGTTCATCATCCCCTATTACTCCCGCTTCGTTGTCTGTCTGTCACAGAGCCGGTTTTCAGAAACTAAATAACTTACAAGCATGAAATTTTGTGTACTTATAGCTAAATATCTACTATGAAGCTCAAAATCATAAAATTTGAAAAAATCGTATTATATTAATATATAGAGATAAAAAACCGAAATTCTAACAGCCTTTTCTTATTAAATTTAAACATTTTTCGTTATAGCAGTTGCCACCAATTAAAAATCCACAGTAAAATTCTTTCTACATAGTAATTAATTTTCTATTCAAAGATTTCCACGTGAAAAATGAAAATGAAATAAAAAGTTTCACCAATTGAAAAAAAGATTAATATGACGTCCTATTGGTAATAAAACGGAAATTTTCAAACATTTCTCAATAATACAAGGAGAATGTGTAAATACAGAAAGCAGCTTAATATGACGTGATTAGAGAATTAAAAAGAAAATTAATATGACGTCATATTAGAAGTTTAACGGATTTTTCAAATGTTTGAGAATAATACAAAGAGAGTATCAATATGAATAATAGAGAAAGCAAGTAGATACGTCAGCAAGTGATTATAACGTCATATGAGTTTGAGGAACGCATTGAATCATTATAAAAACCCGATTGTGGAAATATTGGCATATTTTAACATTTTGAAGGTCTCTATACAACATGTTTAGTTATGAAATTGATTTTTTTTTTTTCGCATTTAGTCTACATGACAGATATTATTATGACAGAGTATAATAGCGGGCTTCGCCCGCAATCGGGCCGGTGCAGATATTCGAAAAAACGAGAAAAATAGACCGGTAAATTTTTACTTTATAAAAAACATGACTTTTTTTTTTTTTTTTGGAAAATTAAATTTATTTGGATGTATTAAAGAAAGGATAAAGTGTTTTGAAAGGAATATTAAACGAAACCCTTTGTGCGATCTTCGATTACACTTACCCACTTGTTTGTTTTTTCCTTGCATTGATTTGAACTGAATTTGACCTTTGTTGTTGTTGATTTATTTTAAATTTATGTATACTTTATTAAAATTCTCATAATAATCTTTTTTTGTTTGCAGATATTAAGGTGGAAAACCTCCTTGCCTGAAAATAGTCACATTGATTCCCCGTATACTTATACGCCTCTAAAACTAAAAAACATAATTAATCAAACTATATTTTTAAGTATCATGTCAATGATTTTAGAAAAGTAGTGTCTGTAAGCAGGCTATAACATCAATATTGGACAAAGTAACATGCATGTTAATTGTATACATGCAATAATTATGTAAACTTGAAATTAGCTATACGTACTATAGTCACAAAATTATTAGAAGAATCATAGTGTAATCATCAATCGTCATATAATATTAAATAAAATGCTATTTTTAAGCATAATATGAGAGACGTTTTTAACACAGTTAGGATGTTCATTAAGTTATCGTCATCGCATGTATAAAAGAGAATCGCGAGATGGCCAATCCAGTTCTAATATTAATGAAGCATGTGGTTCACGTGAAAGTTATAGTCGTTTAGATGATGTTATATATATAAAAAATAAACAAGTTCTTGGAAAAAGACGATTTTGCATAGGGATAACCTCTATAAGTCTTGGAGAGTTATTATTGGTAGATTCAATGACATATAAAAATATAAATTTTGATGAATATATAGATTAAAAACTGTTTTTAGGAAAATATGGTTCTATCTAAATAGTTCAGACTTGGATATATGTGAACCTATACTTGTAGTGATGACTACCCAGGTGAAAAAGTTGACTATATAGTGGGAAGTTAAAATGGCTTTGGTTTGGACAGTTTACTTTACTGAAAGAAAAAATATTATCAAATAAACAAAACAGTTGTCATGAGGCTAAAAACATTTGATGTGAATTAGATTTTTTTTTTTTTAATTCACAGATAAAAAAATTAAAGATTATAAGATTAAGAGTAAAATCATCTGCGATCTTTAGTGAAAATAACATTTGAGAATTTTATTTTAGTCTCAGAATAACAGAAAAAGCACCAAAAGACTTCTACAGCTACATTTTGTAAGTGAGTTGTTTCATGAAATTTTAAATAATGAATGATTTAAAAGAACAGGAAACGCATGTAAAAATTGAACGATTCTCATCTGAAGCCTGTGGTCAAAACTTCACAACTGATCCAATTGTGGAAGACCATCGACGAGTACAGAAAAAACTAAAATCCTGCATTTGTGAAATCTGTGACAAAATCTTTTCGACTGCTTATAATTTAAGAAGACATCTTCGTACTCATGAAAAACCGCATGTATGTGAAATATGCGATAGTAGATTTTCAAAAGAGAGTCTTTTAGGAAATCATCGCCGTAAAGCGCATACCGGAGAAAAACCGTTCGTGTGTGAAATATGTACTAAAAGTTATACAGACATGGATTCGTTGAAATATCACATACTAAGTCATACCACTGAAAGAACTTGCACATGTGAAGTGTGTAATAAAAACTTTTCAAGCAAGCAAAGTTTGATGAGACATTTGCAACTTCATACTGGTGAAAGAGCTAATAAATGTAAGATTTGTAGCAAAGGATTTTTCGCTGCGAAAGATTTGGCGATTCATCTTCGGATTCATGCCGGAGAAAAACCTTTTTCATGTGATATTTGTAAGAAAGAATTCACTCAAAGGCAAGTTCTGAACAGACATCGCCGAATACACACTGGAGAGAAACCGTATGTTTGTGAGGTTTGTAATAAAGAATTCACTTTAATGCAATATCTGAACATTCATAGCCGAAAACACACCGGAGAGAAACCGTTTCCATGTGAAATGTGTGGAAAAACATTTCGAATTTTAGGTACTTTGAAAAAGCATCGTCTAATTCACACTGGTGAAAAACCGTATGCATGTGAACTGTGCGATAAAACATTTAATCAAAAAACCAATTTGAAGAAACATTTTGAGATTTATCATACATGACGAAAGTTACGCTCTGAAGAGCCAATTGATGGCAGACCAGCAGAACCCCTCAGGAGAAAATCCATACGTATGTGACAGAGAAACCGTTTCCATGTGAAATGTGTGATAAAAGATTTGCACTTTCAGTGAATCTGAAAACACAACGCCTTATTTACACTGGTGAAAAACCTTATGCATGTGCACTGTGCGATAAAACATTAAATCACAAATCGAACTTAAAGACTCATTTTCAGAAATATCATACGCGACAAGAGTTACTCTCTGTAGAACCAATTGGTGGTAGATCAACAGAACCACTCATGAGTAAAACTGAAAGTATGTGACATTTGCCATAAAGAATTCATGTTACTTGAACAGGTTTCGTTGAAAACACTTGAAGGAGAAAACCATAAACATAGATCTAAAGAAGGACTTCTAACGAAATAACCTTTCCAAGAAGAAAATCATTCCTGTAAAAATGTCTCAAACAGGTGGCACATGTGTCGGACAGCTTTTCTATACGTCAGCAGTTCGGCTGCTTCTTCAAACCGTCTGTCGTCTGGTGAGTATCTGATATACAGTTTCGGTTTGATGTTGTAGTTGGCGCTGCCTTAGCAGGGATTCTCGTCGGCTACGCAGAACCGTGCGCGTAGCTGTGCAGCTGCCATTTCGTTCCAAAGTCGCGACACGATAGTAATACGTTTCGTTAGAAGTCCTTCTTTAGTTCTATGTTCATGGAGAAAACGTTTCCATGTCAACTGTGTGAGGAAAATTTTGGAGATTCGAATACTCTGAATAAAAAATATCCTAATTCACACTGGATAAAAACCATGCACGCGTGAACTGTGCAATGCAAATAAAAATGTTCAACAATCTACCTCGAAGATTATTTTTTGGTTTTCTTTCTTTTTTCATATTTACGTGTAAATACATTAATTATGACGTAATTTTCTCCATTACCTGCTTTTAACGCGTAATCATTTAATCATCAGGTACTTAAGAGTTTTCTTTCTGTTTTTAATATGCATGTGTAAATACATTTTTTAATTGAAAATAAATAATATTCTTTGCGCAGATTTACAATTTGGCAACAAAATATGATCTTTTCCTAATATGAAATAAATCGCTAATGAAATAATGAAACAAAACATTGAATAAAAAATTATCTATATATTTAAAACGCTAAGTGATTTCTTTCGACAATCCGTTAGAACAAACTACTGCATCAAATTACACCATTCTTTTTTTAAATGAAAGATATTAGAACACAGATTTGTTATCGTGCATTCGTTTGTTCAAAAATTTAATTAATTAGCTGTAATTTTCAATTAAACATTTACTTCTGCTTATGACGTCATAAAGTTGACAACTCCCACTTTTGAGGGCATAGAGTTTTTTCCCTGAACCCTGTGGTTCGCCAATCTTTTGACATTAACTAATATCAACTAGGTAATATTTTAACATTGTAGTATAAAATCTTTAAAAAAAAAACTTAATTAGCTAGAATATAATCATAATAAAATATCTAAACGTAAACATATCAAGATGAATAACAAATCTCACGTAAAATGTTGCAATTTAAATGATTCCAATTGAAACAAGATTTGGAGAGTTATCCTTGACGCCCAGCTAACATAAAAGTACCTATTTTATTTTATTTATTTACACACATATTCAAATTTATTATAAAACACCAGGTTGCCATACAAAGCAAAAATCGTCATTTAGGTGCCAAAAAATAACCCAGGTGCGTCTGCGATATCTGTACTGATTTAATCAAAATTATTTTGGTTGCACCGCATATTGCAAAATTAATTAAATCCATGATTATTGTTTCTTTCTCAGATTAAAAATAAAAAAATTGGTACTTCTCTATTATCCCGTCGACCACTTTTCATAACAAAAAACTATCGCCAAACTGTAACGCCAAATAAACGAGAGAACGTTGCCATTGTAATATCAAAATAAATAAATAAATAAAATACATGAATTTAAGGACACAATTGTTATTTTAATTAATGAAATAACTAATAAATCAGTAAAACATAATGAAAAATAGACGCAATTATCGAATTAAAAACAACTTGATGACGTAACAAACACATATAATGCTTCTGACATCAAGTAAATCGGACTGTATTTTTGGCGTTTAATTTTACAGTTTGGCGATAATTTTTTGTTATGAAAAGTGGTCGATCGGATAATAGAAAAGTACCAGGAAATTTAATGTTTAACGAAATTCAATTATTTGATCGATCGCAAATTTTGGTTCTTTTCCGTTATACCGACACCATGCCATACATGTAAATATATGCTTGGCGACAATGGTGTCCGTATAATGGAAAAGTACTCAATTTTTTCTTAGTTCGGGCTATACCAAAAACAAACATTTTACAGGTAACAAAAAAATCGCCGAAAATGGCTGCTTTATCAGCTGTTATGACAGCAAAGTTGGATAAAATCTAATAACCTGAATTTTACAACGTTTATGCGAAACACCACAGAGAACACACGCTATTTTTATATAAGTAGGGTATATTTAAACGAATAAGAGAACTAACAACCTTCAATAATATAATGCATTAAAAAGTAAACAACTAAGTGATTCAGCAAATCATAAAAATATGTATTTCTTAATATAACTATAAAATACAGAAAAATATTCTGGTACCATAAAAAATATTCATTATCCCGTCGTCCGATTAAGAAAAGAAAAAACTATATGCAAATTAGGTACTTTTCGGTTAGCTGGCGCCAATAAAGTATATATATATATATATATATACACATAATAACAAACTCCAATGGAAAATTACTTGCAGAATCATTATCACAAAAGCCAACCAAAATCTATAAACCACATAAATTCAATACTAGAAAAACAAAACTATATACATTATATATATTTGTATCTATGTATGTATATACTATATATACATAATGTATATATATATATATATATATATATACTTCATTGGCGCCCTGCTAACCGAAAAGTACCTCAAATAATTCGCCAAACTGTAGCGCCCAATAAACAAACGGAAGAATGTTGCCATTAAATCTCAAAAAAAGAATAATAATAATAATAATAATAATAATAATTAAGAAAAGCCCCATTTACTAAAGTATCATTTATCAGTAACTTTTAACAATAAAATTTACAGTATATTAATGAAAACAGAATAAAAAATAATCTTGGATATTTATTTATTTACATTATTTCTCTTAATTATGGAAAAGGAATAATCATCCTGATTATGTAAATGAATGAAGAAACCATACAAATAAATTACACTTGAAAACATTAAAAATCTCCTTTTTCTGTAGATTGATTTATCATTGTAAAAAAAATTCTTCATCTTTACATAAAAATTGATTAGCTTAAAACAATAGATGCGTTTCAGAAGATATGGATTTAAAACGAACAATGATTAAAGAGGACATTTTAAAAATTTTGATCAAAACATTTTAAAACTTTTTTTTAACGTCGAATTTCGACGGTGCGTTTGGGGAGAAGCAATGCACATGCGCAAAGAAGCTCATTCGGTTGCATTATCACGGGGGGGGGTGTGCCTTATTTAATCTGTTCTTTTATTGACTAAATATGAGATGAACGTAGGGATATGCTATTTGTATGATACTTCATAGGTTCAGGAAATTTTCTTTCTTAGGGGAATAGGGCGGTAATGTCAAACTGATTTCCATTTTGTTTACGGATTGTTTGTTTGGAGTTTGCATCGGAAATAATAACGTAATTCACTGGGGGAAATTTTTTTTAATAAAATATTTGAAAGATTGTTTCATAAGCACCCCTACTTATGTAATAAAGAAGCTTATTTTACTAATATTGCTATTGTAATTTTTTCTGTCAAGTTTTGACGGGTACCATCTAGTTCAACTTAAAAAAATAATTACACACTGCACATCGCATTGTCAAGTACGTCCCCTAAAAAATATGTTTAAATTATTACGCATAGTTTTTGTTTCTATAAAACATTTTTAACCCCTTAATCGTCGCGCCCTTTATGTGTAGGCTACTTTTTAAAAATTCATATTGCTTGATTACCACCAGTTTTTTAAGTAGAAATGTTCATCTTATTTAATAGACAGATAAAATAATGCAAGAATAAAGCCAATAACACTATTTTAAGAAACTGGTGGGAATCAAACAATCTGAATAAAACAGGCGTAACCTACGCTGCCCGTGAATGTCTCGGGCACGACGATTAAGGGGTTAACGGAACCATTTTGACCGACTTCAACATTAAATAGCTCTTAAAATAATTCTTAGATTTAAAAAGCTTTAACGTGTTTAACGAACATTTCCTCTATAATACTACCATTTTGTTAATATTAGCCGAGAAAGACTTCCGGTCACAAAAAAATCAAAAATCATTTACTGCGGTGACAGCGTTAGTTACTTTTCAGGTGCGTTCGTAATTATATAAATACGTTACGTAGTGTAGCACCTATAGTCGTCGTATGGTCCGTCCGTCCGCATATAACTGCACAAAAAGTACCCAACCGAATGGTTTGAAATTTAATATATATTATCGTTGCAGAATTTTGTCGAGTCATTTAAAATTTTATGAAAATTGAATCAAATCATAAAAAGATATTAATAAAAATATTCTTTATTCTATTAAATTCTATCGTGCGTAATCTAATATAATAAAAGCTCAAGTCATGTGACTGAGGAAAACAAATCTGAGCAAACGGCAAACCACTTCTTTTTTCATATGCCAGGCGGCCATTTTTATTTAAAATTATTTTTTCGAATAAATTGCGTAAAAGTTACATTTTTAGAAAAATTGTTTGCTTGAGAGATGAGTTACATTAAAAAGTGTATAGATTCTGAGATAACTTCAGTGAAAATTAGGTTAACAACCGAATATCTCAATCCATTAAAGTAAATAAACAAAAGATTCATTCATCGTGAGTCATAGAAATATTAAACCATGGAGTTAATCATCCGCAAAGTAAGATCTCTATGGTGAATTTTGCGGCGCTGTCTGGTGTAGAAAAAAAAATCGCATTTGTAAACGTGGCATACGTAATAATAAGAAACAAGTGGGTAAGTGTGATCGAAGATCGCTCAAAGGGTTTCGTTTAATATTTTCCTTTCAAAACACTTTATTCTTTCTTTAATAAATTCAAACAAATTTCATTTAGCAACAACAACAAAAAAAAGTCATGTTTTTTATAAAGTAAAAATTTACCGGTCTAGTTTTTCCTTTTTTTGAATATCTAAACATGCCGGATAGCGGTCGAAGCCCGCTATTATATTCTGTCATAATAATATCCGTCATACGGACTAAAAGCAATATTTAAAAAAATAATTTCAAAATTAAACAAATTGTACACCTTCAAAATGTTAAAATATGCGAATATTCCATAATCGGATTTTTATCACGATTCAATATGTTTCTCAAACTCATATATTTACTATTCTCTATTATTTATATTGATACTCGCTTTGTATTATTCTCAAACATTTGAAAAATTAGTTAAACTTCCTATATGACGTCAGATTTTCTTTTTAATTCTCTAATGACGTGAAATTCATCTGCTTTATCCACTTACACATACTCATACTCCTTGTATTATTGAGAAATCTAAGGCATTTTCCGTTTTATTACGACTATGACGTCAATCAATTTTATTTCATATTTATCTTTTTTTTCAATTGGTGAAACTTTTTATTTCATTTTCATTTTTCACGTGAAAATCGTCTGATAGAAAATTAATTATTTTAGAAAGAATTTTATTTTGGATTTTAAATCTTTGGCATCTGCTATAATGAAAAATGTTTCAATTTAATAGGAAAAGGCTGTTAGAATTTTGGTTTTTTATCTCTATTTATTAAAATAATACGAATTTTTCAAATTTTAATATTTTGAGCTCTTCACAGCTGCTATTCAGATTTATACACTAAGGTTCAACACTGTAAGTTACATACTTTTTGAGAATGGCTCTGTGACGGACAGACAACGGAGCGGGGGTAATAGGGTTTCGTGAGATGAACGAAACCCTAAAAAGGACATGCTCATTTCGCTCTTAGCAGACGATATAATTCATTTCAGTGAAATAATAAGGATGATTTTTTTTTACATTGTGAAACTAGTTTTGAAACGAACGCACCTCATATGTCACGTTTAACATACAATTTCCAACTTTTGTTTTTTAGAATAGAGGGAAAATTTTAAATGGTACCATTATCTTCTTTCCTATTACCCAAAAGCTTTTCTGTATACTATAAACTGAAAAATGTTGTAATACCTCATTGCGACTGATTTTTGTCAATTATTTTTATCATAATTTGTTTCAGATTTTGTTTCCATTCCTTACTCCAAAAAAAAGGGATCCACAATGGTTTATTTAAAAGTAAATTTTATCCGCAAATCACACAGAAACTTTATGCAAGCACATTTAAAATAAATGGTACTTATGTATTATCTGGGACAGCAAAATGTACTGCCAAAATGGCGTTGATAATATTAGTTACAATACCTCTTAGCAGCATGTGCTTATAGTTCTACCCACGGAGAAAGAACCTGGAGGGGAAACTAGAATAGGCGAGGATATCGAAAATGCAAGTCATATTTTTTTAACGAAAGAGGGCGCTGTAAAATTTGACGGCTGCCTTTAAACAGAATGTCATTAGATTACATGTTAAATTCCGAAAGTATTTCACTCGATTATTTTTAATCAATTATATGTCATAAATATAAGATGGGATATAAATGTTTTATTCCGGGATGTAGATCGAGGTATGATGATGAGATAAACAAAAGAAAAATCGAAGAATTTTTTTTTTTTTTAAGTATGTTTAGAGCTCCAAAGATGAGTGCTTTTTATTATACTTTAATTTAAAGTTATATGCATGTAATCATTTCTAAACTAAGAAATTTTTATTCTAGTATATCGATCTTAGTGTATATGTTTTTAAAATGTTATACTTAATGAATGCTAATGTCTGTGGCTAATTGACATGGCCATTTAAATTTTCTTATAGTGTGCTATTTGTTTGGCTGTAATCTGAAGCTGTTTTTATTTGAATAATACTTTTAATCTCTAAAAATTATACGTCCATTCCGTATTTCTTCGCAGTACAATATCCGTGATATTTATTTTTAAATGACTACTATTCAGATGCTTCTGTCAGGATGAACTCTTATTTAAAGAGTTATTAAAAGCAATCGAAACGCCAAATATCTATTAAAATATATGCATGGTGTGAAGAAAACTTTATTTAATGAAATTTCTACTTGTTTGACTTTTTTAAAGTTCAAATTTTCAATCAAAAACATTTAAAAAATGAATGCTTTTCGCATTGAAAAGCATTGCAGAAGCAGGTTAGGATAGCCTTCAGTTTACCGTGGCGCCATCTATAAGGAGAAAAACTGTATTGTAAAATTTCAACGTTACTTTCCCCTCCATCTATCTTCCTCCGTGGTTCTACCTCTAGTGCAGCGAAGAGGAGGGGGGGGGAGGGAATTAAAACGTCTCTTAGAGCTAAAACAAATTACAATAATTGCCGCCTATATGAATCACTAGTTAACCCATTACCCGCTGGTGTTGCGCTGACGCAACGGTCAAAATAAAAGTGTATGAAAAAAAAAAAAAACTGCCAAGCTACCACTATTTTAATATGTAAAAAAGTACTTTATTTAATGACAAAAACCTTGCTATAAAAAATACCGAATATTATCTTTCAGAATTTTTGGTGGTAAACGAATTTCAGAAAAAATATTGAAGACTCCGCCCATATAGTTTTGACGGTTAATGGGTTAATAAAATTAACCGCGTTTATGAATTAAAACGAAAGTTAATATTATTATATTACTAGCTGGCTTCGCCCGCTAGCGGGCCCCTAATTTACATCGGTGCCTCGAATCTTGTAAAACCTCGAAACGAACGAACCTCCGGTTCGCATCCTCCTCGAACCGAACGAATCTCCGACCCGGGTCCCGCTGCTTTCGACATCGTATACCGACATCTGAATACGCACACACCGGATAATCCCTAAAGCGCTGCAAAATCCATTAGTTCCACCTTCCACCGCCAGGGGGCGCAATCTGTCCTATACAAACCTCAGGCTCGTGTTCCTGCTGCCTGCGGCACGATATAGCAGACGTGGCTGCAAAATCAATTAGTTCCACTTTCCGCCGCCAGAGGGCGGAATCTGTCCTATACGAACATAACCAAAATCTATAAAGCTATCGAAATCCAGTCGAAGGAGCCAAACCCCGTCGTAATCGGGGCCATAGAACCCGATTTACGGAAGCGCTCCCTGATGGTGGAACTCTGAACTAAAATCGGTGTCCTGTCGATGTCGAGTCGAATGAAACAAACCGCATCGTGATGGGACGTATACAACTCGAGTTAGCTGCAAACTCCGTTAGTTCCATGCAAAATCTATTAGTTCCACCTTCCGCCGCCAGGGGGCGCAATCTCTCCTATACGAACATAACCGAAATCTGTAAAGCTATCAAAATCCAGTCGAATGAGCCAAACGCCGTCGTAATGTGGCCCATAGGACACGAGATAGGAAAGCGCCCTCTGGTGGTGAAATTTGGAACTAAAATAGATAAGTCCTGTCGATGTCGAGTCGATTGATTCAAACCGCGTCGTGATGGGACCCATAGAACACTAGTTAGCTGCAAAATTCTTTAGTTCCACCTTCCACCGCCAGGTGGCGTAATTTGTTCTATACAAACATAACTGAAATCTTTAAGGCTGTGGATGTCGAGTCAAATGAGCCAAACCGCGTCGCGACCGGACTCATACGACTTGAGATAATTTTAAATGAAATAGCAAATTCCTAGATTCTTTCTTTTTTTCTGTACAAAAATCGGATTTTGTTAAAATCAAAAATTGTCGGCCGAATTCGAAATTTTTTTTTTAATTTCTGAAATGTCAGCCCACTCTGAGCATGCGTACTCTTCAGATACAAAAATAAACTATTTAAAAAAAAATTTTATAGCTTATATTAACCGCAGTTCCTTTAAAAAGGAATTATTTTATCTCCAGGAATAAACGCCGTGATGTCTGCTAATGAAATATGACTGCGATCCCAAATAAAATTAAATTAAACAATCTAATTAAACAAGAAAGTAATTGTAAATTCCGTCCTAATTATCGGAGAAATTCGAAAATTATATATTTAGAATCCTTGTGAAAATTTACGGACGGATGTATAATTTTCAAACCGATAAATGTAATATTTAAAAAAAAATTGATAGACTTGGAATACTTCTACTATAAAAAAAGATGTTTTGTTTATTATTACTTCAGCAGACGGTTTGTCTCTGTTAGACGCCTGCTGGAGTATTGTAATTAAAACTAATCTTTTTTTCGACTTAGAATTAAAAGTTTGTTAATTGATAACTTCTCTTCTAATTGGTCGAATTTTAGCATCCTGAATTCGCGATTTTTCTTTACTTCCGTCTGCAAATTTTTGTGCCAAAGTGACGATTTTTGCGATTTTTTGGAAAAAGGCTGGAAAACTTCCAGTGCCATGTTCATCAGAGCCGGAATGAAAAATATCAGAGTGCAGGTGGAAGACGAAAGCTGATTGGCTCGGTTGCGAGCCTCGCTGCAGGGTCCCTTTCCAGTCAAAACTGAATTCGTTTCTTTGTTTTGGAAAAAATGCTCTATTTTCGCTAATTTTCGAGACTTAGTTAATTAATAACGTTCTTAATTGAGGCCGATTTCTTCGATACTGAGTACCACCAATCCCGGGATTTTTCCGAATTTTTGAAACAAAAAGCGCTTCGCTACTCCCTACGGTTGCAGAGTTTTACCTGACACAGACACACAGACAGACGTTTCCGAACATTAATAATAAAAATTATTTGGCTTATTCGGAGTCTACAGCTTTGTTGAATCAAATTCAACAAAAGTGATTCAATTAAACGGCGAATATTGTATTTAAAACTGTGAAAGTGCATATTACATTTAGTGCATTGAAAGTGGTACATCTATATATTTAAAACCTTAAGCGATTTCTTTCGACAATCCGTGAGAACAAGCTACTGCATCAAATTACATCATTATTTTTTTTAATGAAAGATATTTGGACGCAGATTTGTTATCGTGCATTCGTTTGTTCGAAAATTTAATTAATTAGCCGTGATTTTCAATTTAACTTTTACTTCTGCTAATGACGTTATAATCGGATAACGCCCACAGTTGCAAGGCATAGAGTTTATTTTCTGAACTCTGTGGTTGCGAGGATATTAAGAGAAATAATGAATATTAAAAGCACGCGGCTTTTAGGCTGAATTTTTTAAATTGCAAGTTAAGTTTCCGTAAAAATATTTATCCGCTTGTTTTAAAAGCGAATAAAAATTTATATTTATTGTAACGACACGGGAATATTACCCATTGGGTTTATTTTATCATTATGCAAAGTTAGATTAATTTTGTTGATGCCATTTTTTCACTCCAATTAAATGCAAAATATATTTTTATTTGTATGCATGGTGTTTAAGCATTAAAGTAACGGATATAAAGTACGTGTGAAAAGCTTGCGCCGGTGAAAATCACGTTATGTTTACCTTGAAATGCATTTTAACATTGATAAAACTAAAGAGAAAAATGTATATGATTATGATTGTGTCCGAGGGTAACGAAAAAGACAGGCTACCGTGGTGCATTCCACTTATCTTTTTTTACAGACCGCTAGAGTGACGTGGTGCTCTTTTCGTACACCTGCATTGGTGCATTCGAGCATCACGTGACTCCGGCGGTCTGTAAAAAAAGGTATGCGTAAAGCACCGCGGTAGCCTTTCTTTTTCGTTAGCCTCGATTGTGTAAACATGACGTACTTTTAACTGATTTTTCCACTCATAATTATAAAGATTAGAATTGGAGCCGTCATTGATTTCTTCATCTTGATTGCATACCTTGATTACATGTTACCAATTACTTTTTTTTTTAATTATAGGTTAGAAGATTTACTTTTTTAATAAAAAAAATCACAAAAGTAAAGCATTTCAGGAAATTTAAAATTATTAAAAATAGAGTTAGGGATGAAAAAAAAATCTTGAAATAATGATTATATTTTTAGCTAGAATAAACAATGTAAGACTAATATTTCATAGGAATTATTTTGGTAGGTTTATTATAAGCTCATTTAACAGTTCCTTATTAGCGCAAAGTCCTATTTCTTTCACTGTGAATTTCTCTTTCGATGTCAAAAAATGGTTTTCGACTTTTGGACGCCAGCCAAAATACAGTGGTAATTTTTAGAAATGTATAACGGTTGTGACAACAAACGGCGCTATCGCTTTAGCTTTCATCGCGGTTACATCACTTCTAAATACTACAAATTTCTATTTTTTACTACATTTAACATCATTTTACAATTTTAATTCCTACATTATCAATTAGAAAAAAAATTAGCTTTCGATTGAAATTTATTTGAAAACTGCCGCTTTATTTAACGACTTTTTAAATAATTTTCAAGCATGAAGAGTTTTTCAATTCTATCTTATCAATGACCACCAGTTTGCTTTAGTAATGTAAAATAGCCCCTGGGAAAGTTTCTACAATTGAAAATAGAATTTCCAAACCATCATAAAAAGTGAATAATATTAATAATAATAATAATAACAATGATAAATCATAAGATCAGATTATCCATAAGATAAAGCATTTAGCGCAAAACGAAAATCTGTCAAAAAAAAAAAAAAAAAAAAAAAAAAAAAAACTATTTTTAGTTTATGAATAGCATAAAATTGATATGTTGAATTCGTTGATGTATATGTTTCATCAGATATCAGAATATGCTAGAAATTGTATTTTTATATTTTATTACATTTGCCAACTGTATAAGAGGGAAAATATCCCCAACTGTGATGGAAAAGGGATAATCATCCTGATTATGTAAAGGAACCGAATAAAAAATACAAATAAATTACATTTGAAAACATTAAAAATCTCCCTCATCGACCGATTGATTTATTACTGTAAAAAAAATTCTTCATATTTACATAAAAACTAATTAGCTTAAAACAATGGATGCGTTTTAGAAGATATGGATTTGAAACGAACAATGATTAAAGAGGACATTTTAAAACTTTTAATTTAAACATTTTAAAACTTTTTTAACGTGAATTTCGACGGTGCTTTTGGGCAGATACAATGCACATGCGCATAAGAGTTCATTTGGTTGCATTATCACAGGTGGGGGGAATGTGTGCTTTATTTACTATGTTCTTTTATTTACTGAATATGATATGACCGTAGGAATATACATTTTGTATATATTTCATAGGTCCACGAAATTTTTTTCTTGCCGTGGGGAGTATGGCGGTAATGTCAAACTGATTTGCATTGCACAGTTGTTTACGGATTGTTTGTTTGGAGTTTACATCGGAAATAGTAATGTATTTGACTGGGGAAAATAACTTTTAAAAAAATATATTTGAAAGACTGTTTCATACGCACCCCTTTTTAAATAATAAAGAAGCTTATTTTACTGATATTATTGTAGTATTTTTTCCGTCAAATTTTGACGGGTTCCATCTAGTTACAATTTAAAACTCACAGAGTAAAGAGGAAAATAGAGGTGAAATTTTTGCGTTTGGCGTAACGCTAAAAATTTTACCCTTAAGTCAGCCCAAACAATTGGCGGCTTGCTTTGAAAAGCTCTCTCCGTCCAATGAAATCAGCCCTTGTTCCACGTGCTTGGCTTGTTTGAGCCTAATGATTTGAGCGATAACCGGCTTCATATTGCAAGCCGTTTTTACGCTTTACGACTGCTCTATTCTTTCTCTTTACTCTGTGGTTAAAAGTGGTCATTTGTTTTGAAAAAAAGGCAGAGGTCACATTTTTCGAGACACCTTAGGCTTAAAGAATGTCATTTCCTGCTGTACAACGTACAGGCGCTTTGAGTTTGTGTACAGTACAATGGATAATCTTTTTAATTGCATTTTTTTCTTTGCTCCATGTTCGAAACGATAATGGACCATCGAATTCCAGGAAAACATGAAACGCACGCTCTGCAGATCTCTCTTACATGAAAAATAGCGATTATAATATATTTAAATAAAGTTTTGAAATGTATTAAAAGCAATACTTTCATGGTATATAATCCGGAAACAAATGCTGAACAATTTATATTATTTTAAGTGCAAACGGATTTATTTTTCGTAATCGTCTCTGCATGCAATAGAGATAGATTTTTAAAAAAAATAATGCTTGGGAATTATTTTAAAAACTATATAAAAAAAATGTGTAAATTGCGATACAGTTTTCAAACAAATTACGTTTGAAGTACATTTTTTCCCCTATTCGATGGTGTGAAAATTAAAAATGTGCAATATTTAGAAGTCTAAAAAGTTGCAGTAAAAGAGAAATTTAATCATCTGGTGTTGCCAACAACAAAATAACGTCAACGTTACGCAGGGACATGTTTGTCCTTTATAATATAGAAGTTCTGAGAGGCAGCGCATTTTTACTTACCCATTTTATACAAGCTGATTTTCAAATGTGTGATAGATAATTGCTCAATCAATCACGAAAACAGCCCGCGACAGTGGTGGATGCGGCTTTTGGAAGTGAAAAAAATCCCCCCCCCCCCCCAGTCAAAGGAGAATGAATCTCAATCTGATTACAGACGATCTCCACTGATCGTGATAATATCATTCGATCTTCCATAATCGGGTAATCTTTTTAAAACACGGCATATTAGCATATTTTCAGAGCCTGTGGAGTCTGCACGGGAGTTGGCGAGCGAAGCTCGTAGGAGCAGAGACCCTTAGTTTTGTTAGAAATTGTAACTGTAAAATAAACTTTTATTGGAAAAAAAAAAAAAAAAAAAAAAAAAAAAAACATTTTTCCGATTAAGAAAAAAAAAAAATGTACCTCTTCAAACTTTTTGGAAGATTTATTTTTCTAATTCAGTCCATATCTTAGCAAAGAACTAAAAGCTCTAAATAATTCTGCTGAAAGTTTTCAATTTGGCTGAAATAAGTCAATTTTTGTGCAATATATGAAAAAAATTATTACATAAATTAATGTGGGTAATATTAAGCAACTTTGCCCATACAGACTGATTTTTAGCAAATTGTACAAAAGAAAAAATATATACATGAATAAAATTTTAAGATGAATATGAAAAATTTTATATGATAAGGATGTATGCAAAGCTATTCAGATAATGAAATTCATAATAAACCAACTAACTTAAATTAATAAGATAAGAAGACGACGATAAAAAAATATTTCGTAAACAATCGAACTAACATGAGCAGTGTAATATTTATTTTTTCTCCTTTTCTTTTTTTTCAAGCCACATAAAAACATATACAGTAAAAACAAATGGTTTTCTTCAAGCGAAACTTATTCATACTCAAGGTCAAGTATGTATAACCAAATTATATACACACTTTTCTTTATTAAAAACTGCCCCACCAGTGGCTGAGAGGTTGTGCTCACGAAGCTGGTAGACGGGGGGTGCTGGGTTCGATCCCAATCGCGCCCGTCGGCCTAATCGTTCGGAGTTTTCGTGGTTTTCTTCGAGCCGTGGATTTATCCATGCGTAAATGCGGGTTAGGTTCCCTTAGAAAGACCCCCACGAAGGGCACTCCCCCCGGGCCTATATCCCAAGTGTAGATAATTGGCCGTCAATAATCAACCCAACTCAACCCAACCGTTTATTAAAAACTAGCTGACCCACCCGCCGTTGACAGGGACCGTGATAATAACCTTAAAAGAACTCAAGTTTGTATGGGTTTTAGGTAGATTTCGTAAGAAATACTACTTATTACATTTTCACCTAAGTTGGAATTTTTGAAAACTTTTTGCAGATTTACACCGATTATGACTCCCCACTTTTTTATTTACACGATAACTGCAATACTTCTGCACAAATCTCTTCCAAACTGATACATAAAATCAAGGGGCATAAAACTTCGGTCAAGTTCGTTAATGGGCAAAATCGAACCACGGGGGGGAAGGGGGGGGCTTTTTGTAAAAACAGAAAAAAACACATAATTTCTTAATTATGATACGTATCGAATCCGTTTAAAGTTATTATTACTTCTAGAAAAAGGGCCGAAAAATTATGTTTGACAGATTTTTGATATCATTAAAAATGGCCCCAAGGGAGGAAAAAGAGGGGTTTTAGAAGAAAAAAAAACATAACTTCGTCAATTCAAAAGATATCAAATCCGCTTAAATTTATTATAAATCCTCTTAATATTATCTAAAACTTTTATATTGACAAGTTTTTTATAGGACCAACCCTTATAGCAAAAAAAAAAAAAAAAATTAAAAACCAAAAAACATCCCTATCGGCTCCGCTTGCAAACAAGTTAGGTTTCGAAGTGGGCGGTTCCGACTACAGCATCATGACAAAAAGGTCATTTCTTCCGCAATTCCCAACAAACAGGCGCCCCACGGTCTGCGTCTTCGAAATCTACCTGTGCCTGTATGCCGAGCCGTCAGGGATTTTCTTTTTTTTAAAGAAGTTACACCAAGGGCCCCAAGAAGGATATTAATATTCAAAATTGGTGGTAACTGAGGCCCAAGAAATTTTTTTGTCGTTCAAGTTGTAGCTGGAAGTCCTAAGTAGTTCCTAGAAAAAAAAAATCTAGCGAATCGGACAATTTTTAAATAAGGTATAGTAGGGGGCCCAAAAGGGACCAACTAATAGTTTTGAGCAGAGCCCTAAAAGGAAAACATCATAAAAATTCCTAGTACTTAGCGCTTTAGGTCTTCAATTAGTCGAAATTAAACATAGGGTATAAATTAAGCATTATAATAACATTTTAAAGACATGTTTAAAAAAAGGGCTTTAGGCCCCAATCAAAATTTGAGGCTTGAGGCCCGGAGAGAGGATTCCAAGACTCAACTTTAAAGTTATGCATTGAGAGGGTGACACAATTAGGGAAGTGAAAAGTGAGAGACGCACAAAATGTTCAAGGGGCCCCGGAGCCGGCCCCAGGGTCCTAATTGGAATGTAGGAATGGGGAAATAACTAAATGGAGAAAAGGCCCCAAAAACGAAGGAGATCGGATTAAAAGGGGGCAAGTTATTAACAAATTAGGAAACAAAAACTTCAAGGGACCCCGTACCGAGACCAAGGGGAGGGGGGAGGGGCAGGATATTAACTGTAACGTAGAAATGAGGGAACAGCTAAATGGAAAAGGTTACCAAAAACGAAGAAGATCGGATACAAATAGGGCAAGTTATTGACAATTTAGAGCAAAAAAACCTGAAGATGCCCTAGGGGTCCCGGGTCTAAAAACTTAAAATTCTGAGCCTCAGGTGCATCAGGACCTGCCTTGGACTATCCGCACCCAAATTTTCAAACTTCTACGTGCGGTAGATTTTGCTAGCCATCGCACAGACATATACACAGACAGACAAACAACTTTCTTTTATTAGTATGGATTAAACAAAAGCATTTATAAAGATCAAAGAAAAGTAAAGCAATGGCACTTCGTAAAATCTTACAATATTAAATTAAAAATTTATTTTTTTTTTTTAAAAAAAGGTTCCCTTCGAGTTTTTGTTTGTCTTATATACACTTTATTCACGAGACAAAGACGATTCCCAATTGCTATGCGTCTTAGTTGTTATGCAAAGTACGGTTGAAAGGTACTGTCCATAACATTCGGAAGTATCCAACGTCGAAAAGTGGGGGCGGGGGGTCCTCTTTACTAATTTCTTAGTAAACAATATACCGTGCACATGTTTGTTAAGATTGCAAGGCAAAGGTGAGAATTAGAATAAAGAGGTTTTCTCGTTTTCGGTCTCTGGCAAAACAGAGTAAAAATACTGAAAGAACAGTTTAGCAACAGAGCGTTATATCGAACTTGCAACGTTTTAAAACTGCAAAGGGGGAAAATGATGCATGTTGACACTTGAACCGTGACTTTTTTCTCATCATTTCAGAATATTGTTATCATTTTAGAAGCTAAATTCTTTTCGTTTTTTATTTATTTTTAATAAAAATTAGGTATTTTTTAAACGAAACTTTGATACAACTTGAGCCATTGCCGAGGGCCCCTGAATCAATGATGGACCCGGGGCTGCAGACCCCGTAGCCCCCCCCCCCCTTAATCCGGCTATGGTAACATTTGTTGCAAAAAATGTAAAGTCAACACTCAAAACAAAATGAAATAAAGAAAAATCTCTTGGGGTTTTACAATCTAGCGAAATATGTCGTGGTGTAAAAGTATAGCCCTATGGATGTTGTATTAGGTAAATTTTTGATTTTACGAGTGAAATTTTCATTATTTTATGATTTATATATGTATTGCATTAAATTATATTTAATTTATTAATTACATCTGCAGTTAACAGTGCTAGCAATCATTTGCATTTACTAATATTTATCGATTTTTAATTTGTATAAGCAATAACTTCATGTTTATAAGAAAGAAAAAATATAAAATAAAAAAAGATATGAAATTTTCACTCAACCCTTGGGATGAAATTGTTTGAAATGCCTAAATCTGCATTTCTTAAGGGTTATTAAAAAAATAGTTTTTATATTATTTTTCGATAAAAAGTCTTAAAATTGCTTTTTATTCAAAAATAAATGTGAGAATATCCAAACAGCTGAAAAAAAAAAAAAAAGAAATATTTTCAATTGTTTCCCCTCATCCTCAATATCTAGAAATCCCCCTCCCCTTTATTAGGGGACAAAGAGTGAAATGACACTTTCAAATGTGAATTTAGAAATCTGAATACTATTTATTCATTTTAAGTACAAAATGACAACCAGAACCGAATTTTAGTTGGAAGTAGGAAAGAGTAATTTTAATAAAGGGAGAAAAAATCAGATTTTTTTTTTTAATTTTTTAAGTTATTTATTGCAATTACAAAGTAAAAAACAGAGCATTTTTAAAAATAAAAACTTAGGGATAGATTATTAAAAACATTTATTAAACAATTATGAAAAATAAATGCTGGAGGGGGGGGGGGGAGAAGCGGAAAATTGGAAGTGGAGGCTGAATTTACATGTTTTATTGCTATTTATTAATTATAGCTAAAAAATAACAAACAGAACAAATTTTGTTTGTAAAATTAAAAAAAAAAAACTTTTAGGGATTTTAGTCACTGTATGATGGAGGGAGGGGGAAGCGTAAGTTTCAGAGATAGGGAAAATTTAGAGAAATGATTATTTATTTAATGTTACAAAAACAGTATTAAGCGCAGAATCTATTTTTTTTTTATTGGAATTTCAAAGGTATTGTGCATTGTGTGATAGATATCATATACAATCACTAGAAAAGACAGAAATGATTTTTGGCCACATGAACGCGATTTGGGACCACTATGCGCCGTTCCCAAGTTCTCAGGGCCTGATTACCGCACAGGCTAACTAGGCTGCGGCCTTGGACCCATTAGATATAAGGGCCGCAAAGTGAATAAAATGATATAGAAAAAATTCTTCTACAATTTTTTTTTTTTTTTTTCAATCATTGATATCTAAGAAACATACTTCTATAAACGTCTTGCCTGTACTTTTCTGTTCTCTAAAATCAGCTGTAGATAAAATATTTTTTCTGGGACATTTTTAAAAGAAATATTTAACATTAAAGTAGTATAGTAGCAAACAGCAAAAGAAACATTAACCTGAGTTTCATGAGCATTTTTATAAAATGAGGGAATATTTCTGAAAAACATTTCTAGTTTCTCTAAAACATATTTTGGTTTCAGGGGGAGGGGGGCTTGTAAAGCTGCTAGACCTTGGTCCCTGGACAATCTTAATCAGGCTCTGCAAGTTCTCTGTATGCTCTACTGCCGGTGGGGGCGCCGCCACCTGCTGACCACCCCTACATTCCCAAGTGAATGACGACATAGATCGCTGTGATTTGTGGTGGTTCCCACTCTCTTGGGAGACCATCACATTTACAGTTGGGAAATTTATCAAGAAAATTCATTTTATAGTTCTTAGAGGAATATTTTCTCTTCTTCTTTTTTTTCATTTTTATGGAAAGTAATCACATAGTTTTGTTCGTATACATATAAATATATTCTTGATAATGGTCATACAAAATATAGCAAAAGTTGTAGACTAGTTCAATTTATTTAATCGATAATTACATGCAATTTTTTAAAATTTAAATATTTTTTATTTATTATATTTTTAATACAATTGTTAATTTGTAAATGTATTGTTGGGTGTTAAACTTTACTTAATTAAAAAGCATTCGAATAAAAATATGCAAATCATTTAACTTCTTTTCTTGAAAATATAACTGTAATTGAAATGTATTGCAGAAATCATTAATTCTGTCAGAAGCGGGATTCGAACTCACGTACTACGCAGAGAGCCAGAGCTTAAACTAATGCCTTAGACCACTAGGCTACGTCGAGCGCGTTCAAGTGTACCTTAAAACTGAACAGGTTTTAGATTTAATCTCAAGCATGCGCAAATAGGTTGAATTTGTGTGCATCATGGGGAATTCCATTTAGCTGCTACTATTTTTCATTCTCTAATTTATTCATTATTTCCTAAAGAAATGCTCCTATTATGAAGTTTCGCAACAGTTGTATGGAATGTTTGGATATTTATGATTTTCTTACATTTGATTTTGCACATTTTTTTTTAAAATTTTTAACACGATGGAGGATTGTTTGCATCATTTCATTTTTTTAATGATTTGGGAGGAGTTTTAGCCCCTAAATTCTCTTTTCGCTGTGCAATTTTATCAAGTATTATATTTAAAATTTTAAAGAAGGCGAAGAAAATGTATCTA
Organism: Maratus michaelseni; assembly: GCA_963931845.1. Lineage (NCBI taxonomy): Eukaryota > Metazoa > Arthropoda > Arachnida > Araneae > Salticidae > Maratus > Maratus michaelseni. The sequence continues at coordinate 155,830,199 of OZ007600.1, read as the reverse complement.
AGTATATATGTTTAAGTTAAATTCGAAAAAATCAACACTATATCTCACGATATGGCAATCCTACTCACGCCAAACAGCTCTCTTGTCTTTCTGTCTGTCGCCAAGTATAAGTTTGCCGCAAGTTTAGTCAATCCACCTTAATTCGAACATATTTAGTCCTCATAAAATGTATTATTCAAATATATTTATTACTCATATGTATTATATTTATTCAAAATAATGTTTAAAATCTTATATAAATTTTCTAATCGTCTCAATAATTAGCGATTTTTAATTGCAATACCTCATGCATTTAATGTATGACTAAGTGCATAATGCCGAATTTTTTGTATTATGCTGAGATGGAAAATTTAAAAATGTAGTTTCAGGGTTTCTTACTGGTCACCAGGGTGCATTATTAGTTGCTGAAATTTATTACGTACGTAATAGATAAGAAAGTATTAATATTGCTATTGAACTTTTAAATATTAAGTTCAATTTTAATACGTAAATGACAACCTTATGACAAAGTAAACTACATACATTTATAAATAACTTTTCATAAATCAAATTAGTTATTTCTTACCATGCATTGATTTGAACTGAAATTGTAACCTTTGTTATTGTTTATTTATTTTACATTTATGTATACTTTATTAAAAGTCGTATAATAATCATTTTTCTTTGCAGGTATTAATGTAGAAAATCTCCTTGCCTGAAAAATATCCACATTGATTCCCTGTATCTGTAACAAGCCTATCAGATTGAAAATCATAATTAATGAAAATATATTTTTAAGTATCATGTCAAAGAGTTCAGAAAAGCAGTGTCTGTAAGCCGGCTATAATATCAATATTGGACAAAATAATATACAATTTAATTACCCATATGCAATAAGTATGTAAACTTAAAATTCGTTATAAGTATTTTAGAAACAAAATTATTTGAAGAATCATAGTGTAATCATCAATCGTCATATAATAATAAATAAAATACTATTTTTAAGCATATGCGAAATTTGAAAAAAAAATAGCATTAGTTATACGTAAAATTGGTCTTACAAAAGTACATGTACATAAAGTGTATGTGAAATAAAACTGTAAGCTTGCACTAGCTATATAATTTCTTTTTAAAAAAATATTATACGAATTATAGTGTAATCATGAACAACCAAGTGATAATTATTAAAAGAATATTTTGAAGTATCATATTTAAAATTTTGCAATAGCGTTATTTGATAAGCCGCATTGATTTTCTTCTTGCAAAAGATAATGTATGTTGACTATTTTAAACAACAGAAAAAAAACAGGTCCATGAAGGCAAGTATATCAGAGAAAACTCCTTTCACGGTGAATTATTTTATAAGTTTTGAATCATGAAAATATATCTTAAAGTCATATTTGAAATATTTTTGCAATCAGTGTAATTTAAAAATGCGTCAGAAAAGTCCTTGATATAGATAATATTTTATATATATGCTGTTTCATAAAGAATCTTTAATAATGACTCATTCGGAAGACTATGAAACTCATGTAAAAATGACAAATCATTTGTGAACTAAGCTGTAAAATATTTATGAAACAGAAATGTTTAGAACTGCATCATTGAATGTACATGAACTACACTTTACTGTGCTAAAAAATAAATAAATAAATATTATCAAATAAACAAAACAGTCGTTTGAAGGTAAAGGCAGTTGATGCGAATTATATACAAAGAATTTTCACAGGTTAAAGATTTAAGATTAAAAAATTAAGAATAAACATTTTTGCGACCTTTAGAGAAAATCACTTTTAGAAATATTTTTAGTCTCAGTGTAACAGAAAAAGCACCAAACTACTTCTGCAACTAGATTTTGTAAGGAAGACTTTTTTTATGAAATTTTAAATAATGAATGGTGTAAAAGAACAGGGAACTCATGTAGAAAATGAACCTTTCTCATCGGAAATATGTGGTCGAGAATTCACAACTCAGCACATTGTGGAAGAGAATGGACAAATACATAAAGACCAAAAATCCTTCATTTGTAAATTCTGTGACAAAACTTTTTCGCGTATGGCTAATTTAAAGAGACATTTTCGTACTCATGAAAAACCGTTTGTATGTGAAATATGCAATAGTAGATTTTCAGAAGAGAGTTACTTAACAAACCATCATCGTAATTTCCATACTGGAGAAACACCGTTCGTGTGTAAAATATGTAATGAAAGTTATACAGACATGTGTTCGTTGCAATATCACATACAAAGTCATAGCAATGAAGTAAATTTCACATGTGAAGTATGTAATAAAAAATTTGTAAGCAAAAAAAAGTTGGTGAAACATACTAGACAAGTCCATACAAAAGAAAGAACTTTTAAGTGTAATATTTGTGGTAAAGGATTTTTATTTCAGTATTATTTGACGATTCATCTTCGAACTCATACTGGAGAAAAACCTTTTTCATGTGATTTTTGTAATAAAAAATTCACTGAATTACAAGGTCTGAAAATACACTGCCGAATACACACTGGAGAGAAACCGTATGTTTGTGACATTTGTAATAAAGGATTCACTTTAATTCAGTCTCTGGAAGGTCATCGCCGAACACACACTGGAGAAATTCCATTTCCCTGTGAAATATGTGGTAAAAGATTTCGAGACTCAGCTGTTCTAAAATGCCATTACCGTACACACACTGGAGAAAAACCGTTTCCATGTGAAATATGTGGTAAAAAATATGGACATTTAGATAGTTTGAAAAACCATCGTCGAACACACCCTGGAGGAAATCCGTTTACATGTGAAATATGTGGTAAAAAATATGGACGTTTAGATAGTTTGAAAAATCATCGTCGAACACACCCTGGAGGAAATCCGTTTACATGTGAAATATGTGGTAAAGGTTTTGGACGTTTAACATTTCTGAAAAACCATAGCCGAACACACACTGGAGAAAAACCGTTTCCGTGTGAAATATGCGGTAAAACATTTGGACGTTTAGATGTTCTGAAAAACCATCATCGAATTCACACTGGTGAAAAACCTTATGCATGTGAATTGTGCGATAAAACATTTAGTAAAAAGTCCCAATTGAGGAAGCATTTTCAGATTTCTCATACATAATAAAAATTACACTATGTAGAGCCAATTGGTGGCTCATAAGCAGTACCACTAAGGAGAAAAATCATATGTACGTTAAATTTGCCATACAGAGTTCACTTTACTGCGAGTTCTGAGCAGATTTAATTCAAAGCATACGAAGGAGAAAACGTTTCCATGTGAATTGTGTGAAGAAAGTTTTGGAGATTCAAGAACTCTGAAAAAAATATGCCCTAATTCACACTGGACAATTTACCATGCACGTGTGAACTCTGCAATAATAATAATAATAATAATAAAATGATTCAACCATTTCACCTTGAAGACACATTTTCAGAAATTTTATACAGGTAGACAAGGTAACCTTTCAATGCCTTAACGAACACAGAAAGTATTATTTGGATACATTTATAAAATCTCTTATCCTTTTTAATCGAATAATGATTGAAAAAATAAAAAGCTTTATCCATTGTATATTTTCAATATTCATTTTATTGGGTTTGATTCATAGATTTTCTTTGGTATATTCATTTTATTGGGTTTGATCCATAGATTTTCTTTAGTGTAACAATAGTATGATGTCAGGAATTTATTTGTTGTTTACCATCTGTTCTTTCACTATTTGAGCGTTATAGTCCGTGTGAACTGTGGAAGCATCAGTAGGATGTGATTTTTTTTCTTTTTTGTAGTAAAATATAGCTAAAATTTAAAAATGGACCCAATAACTCCCGCTGCCTTACTACCCAGAAACTCTTCTTTATACTATAAACTGAAAAATGTAAAATCTCATTACAATTCAATTTCATCAATTCTACAACACTCATTTGTTTGAGATTTTGTTTCATTCTACACTTCAATAAAATATATTCTACAATGACTTATCTAAAAATAAATTTTCTGTGTAAATTCTGTGCAAAACTTTATGCATGTACATATAAACTAACTGGTACATACGTTACATATTATTCTGGACAGCAAGATGTGCTGTATTAGTTACAGTAACTTTTTGCAGCAAGTACTTAGTTCTACTGCTGTATATATTATATGTATTTATGCTATGTGTCTAATATACCATATGTTTTGTAAGTTGCATTGTATTTATTGCAAGTAAGATGTATTCTGCAACCATTGTAAATTATATGCAAATTGTAACATGCATGTAAGATATTTAAATATAAAATGCATGTAAGCATAGTTACCAACCTCCCGATTTTTTTCATACCAGTACTTTTATGTAAAAATATTTGTCTTTTTAAATCATACAATTTCTGCAATTTAATAAAAATAAACTTTTTGTAAGATTTTACTGGTATTTAAAAAATCGGGAGGTTGGCAACTGTGATGTAAGTAACGTTCACATTTTTTTTTTTTTTTTAAGAGCTGGGTGGATTTAACAAAAGGCATTTTCTATTGAATAAAAGAGTACTTTCCTCAACTCTCATTGGATTATTTATATTGTATTTACAGTGTTTATTACTTGTAGAATAACAAAAAACTTAATCTTAAAGAAATTATATAATAATCTGCCTAATTGCTGATCTTAATATTTTTTTAACATTTAATTATTTTACTTTAGCAGGGCCCTAGCTAGAGGGGTGCCAAGGGAGGGGGATCAGCTCTTCCCCCTAAAAAATTTTGAGCCTCCCCTGGGAAAGATTCCAAGGTCACCAAATGAAACTCTGTTCAAAAATTGAACTTAGTTTTGGGGCCCTTTTACAGTTTTGCACAAATACTAAATTGTACTATTTGTATAAAATCTGAAAATAAGCGTATAAAACACAATAATAATTTTAAAATGCAAAATACATCCTTGATAAAAAAAAAAAAAAATACAACTTTAGAATCCTTAAGGACGGGTAATATTCATAAAAAAATTAAAGGTTGCAATCTTTTTGAAACAGGTGAACTGTTAAGCTTTTTATTTACATGTTGACATCATCACTTATTATCTCACCAGTATAATTATACACTAGTTATACATTGGAAATTTTTATTATGCAACCTGTTCTTTTCTTAGCATAAAATGAAGTTATTATAAACAGTTTAATAAGAAACGTGCAATATGAATATGCACTAATTTATATTTCTACATAATACTTTGATCATATATATCTGTTTGCGTTTGTTTGTGCGTGCGTGCATGTGTTAGAGAGAGAGAGAGAGAGAGAGAGAGAGAGAGAGAATGAAAATATGAGCTTCCCCTACATTTTCTTGACCCACCCCCCCTTTATTCACTTCTAGTTACAGCCCTGTACTTTAGAGATTTTAAAAAAAATGCTAAATACTTTAAAAAAAAAAAAAAAAAAAAAAAAAAAAAAAAAAAAAAAAAAAAAAAAAGGACAAATTTATGCTGGATGCATTTTTATCAGGATGTATTTTTCACTTCTAAAAATGGCAAGGCGCGTTGTCACTGTAATAGAAAAGGTTATAGGCTTTAAAACTGTGTAACAGGAACATTGTACAGGGTGTTTCAAAAATTTGGAAAGACGCTTAAATGTTTTATCTCTTGGAGATACGTAGGCAATCTGAATTACAAAAGTGTTCAGAATAAGGTAGGAGTTAAAATTACACGGGTGAAAGAATCCTGCCATAATCTTTCCAAGAGTTACATTTCTTCCAATTTGTACACTGTTCCTGGGTTCTATAAATTACTTTTAGAGAGAAAAAAAATTTCTATGCTTTGACAAGTACCACAGTCAAAAAATCCATTCTTCTATTGCCAAATGTCGTCAAGTTATGCTTGTTTTAATTTTATGAAATTTCGGAGCTTTCTGGCACAAAAACCGATAGGCGATTTTTTTTTAGTTCGAAAAGCTTGAAAATTTCAAACTTTGAAAATTACTGACAGGACTATTTCATCCAAATAATCTTAATTCGTACTTTATTTTGAACAGTTTTGCAACTTTTACATTTCTTATGTATCTCCAATAGGTAAAAAATTAAAAGCACGCTTCAATTCTTTTGGGGCACTCTGTATAAGTATGTAAGGTTGAAGGTTCTATAAGGTGTGGCTATTAATTTCCAGGACTGGTAAAATAATTTTTGACATATGAATGTACAGTACATAACTGTTTAATATGTTTCGAAGTAAACTCTGCCTGACATAATACACTTTTAAGTGCGGCTGTACAATTGTTAGAAACAACTTGCGAAGTCATCTTTGGTAATCCTATGTATGTACCGCTAACCAGGCCCCTATCTGTTAGGCATGAGTGCTTAGCTTGGCAAGTTAGTTCCTGGCCGCGGGGCGATATTCGTCTGATCACAGCATGGCTGTGATCCACCTGACAAGAGCCTTGTTGGCATCGCTGCAGTGCTCTCTAGTGGTTTGCTACCGTTTACTTTGTTTACCGGTTCATGGTTTCTGTTTAACTTTGTTAAATTGACAGATTTAAAAAAAGACAGGAATTGGTCTCGTAATTTAGAAACTTGATCAGGTGATGAGACCTTTACCCAGTGCTGTAATTGGAAAAAAATATTTGTGGGAACTCACCTTTTCATAGAATAGATGTTGATGATACCGGATTTTTGCTAAGCCAAAAGTCAATTTAAAACATTTAACCAAAAGCCGACTTTTTTTAATTAGCAGTTATAATTATTATATTCTAGTTTTTATAGTATTCTATTTGTATAGCATTCATCTAAATGCAATATTTAATCAATCTCATAGTAACATTTTCCACTATGAATCAAAATTTAATTGAAATAGCAGAAATAAATCCGTATATATATCTTACTGGCACGGTTTCCGTAAAGAACGATAACGAGAGGTGTTTTCTGTGCTCTCTGATTTATAACAAGCTGTCTCGTTTGCTAATCTTCCTGATCGCAACCAAGATTTCACGTATGGTTCAGGACAAGATAGGTATTACACAGCTTATGAATGTAAGTGAACTGGCTCTTTCAATAAGGAGTGAATTTTTCGTATCGGTCAAGATGTTATTCATTCAGCTGAATGCTCTTTCGCATTCAGACATTGAAATGGGTATAGTTTTCACAGTCTGGAGGGGGAAAAAAAGCTTGTGCTCGTACGCGATATATATATATATTTTTTTTTTTTTACAGTAACAAACCAAATATTTCTGGGAACGGCGTTCCCACCCAACTACAGCACTGCCTTTACCTGACTAGGCACCTCCAGAGGTATAATTCGTATCAAACTTGGAGGACTCTGCACCCACGACTTCAGACGTGATGTTTTCCTTAATGTTTTCAGTATGCAGAAATCTTGTTCCATTTAGTGATGTTTTCAGTTTTCGAAACCGGACGACAGTACATAACCGTTTAATATGTTTCGAAGTAAGTTCCGTCTGACGTAATACACACTTGCGCGCGGCTGTACAAATGTTAGAAGCAACTTCCGAAGTCATGTTTGGGGATCCTACTAATTTCGGACATGACGTTTCCCTTAATGTTTTCAATATGCAGAAATCTTGTTCAATTTAGTGATGTTTTCAGTTTTCGAAACAGGAAATAATCTGTGGGTGCCAAGTCCGGAGAGTATGGAGGGTGACATGCTTGATCATCTTCGACGCTTTCCTGACCATCAAGAAAACATCGAAGCTTTTCAAAAATTAAAGACCGTGATAATGCGTCATCACCGTACACTTGCTGCAACATTTTACTTGTTTCCCTAGCACTTTTTTCTAATTTGAAACAATATTTAATGTTTATTCTCTGCTCCATTATTTTCACTTCAACAACAATACTTTGAAAGCGAACTTTTGCTTGCATGTTTCAACACCAGAAAGTGTTCACGGCATGTATGCCGGGGGCATATTAGCAAACCATACACGCATTCATGTACAGAAAAAAATAGAGCTCTACTGCTGGTCAATCAGTGCTCTGACGTTCTCGAATCTCCGCCCCTTCCTGGTCGGGCAAAAATGGCGGCTGTTCACATCGGCAGAATGAACACTCATTCTTTAGATGTTCATTCTGTTTCTTCATAGTTGATCTTAAAACTTAAAGATAATTTTTTATTGTTTAATTGTAATATTTGATTATCTAAATGCTGTGTTTTCTGTTTTACATTCATCATGTATTAATCAAATTAGCAGTTTTAAAGAGAATTCTCAAACATATCACAACAAAACTCAAAAAGTATGTTTTAAATGAAAAAAGGGGTTATTTAGACAATATATTTAATCATTTATCCCTCCCCCCCCCCGTTAAATCGTAATTATAAAATTAGAAACAGTTAAAATATTAAATTTATTACATTTGAACACTGATTATTAGTGTATTCATTAAATTACATTGTGAGTAATTTATTAAAACATCTATTACTCATTTTAATCAATAGATGGCGTAACCACACATATGCTTCATATAATTCTGTAATATTAATTTTTTTTTTGTAAAGTAATCGTGAAAATCGTTCTGAAGTGGTAATTCAAATAATAAAATCAGATTGTTTTCTTTTTTGCTATTCTCATGACTTATTATGCTTATTTCTAAAGTTTATAAGTTTATTTTTAATTTTCAAAATTTCCCGATTTCTTTTAAACAAATTTATAGGATTCTTTTATCTTCTTTCAACACTTACTAATGATTGTAACACCTCCCCCCGCCCCGCCCCCATTAAATCGTGATTAGAAATTTAAAAAACATATTAATAATATTATAATTATTTTAACAGAGTGACACGCTATCGATAACAAAACTAAGAAAATAAATGAAGTGTATTACATACAATTCAACAATAGTGACATCAACAATGGTTGAAGGGAAAATATTATTTTTGATAAAAAGCAGTAAGGGCTAATATTTGTTTTAAACCTTGTGTTGGTGCAAGAAAACATTTAAAAAAAAATAATAACACTTTCAACTCATAAGCAGAAAAACCCTAATTAGAATACATTATAAACATGTTATATTACCAGTAAACATTTTATTTCAATTTGGTTGAGATGTTCTTACATTCGAACCAGTATTAGTTTTCATTCCTATTATAATAGTTGAGTCATCTTTAATCTTGTTTTAAATTTTCTTACTTTCATTACATCAGCCATTCTTAAAAGAATGGGGTAAATTATCATTAGCAGTGTTGAATTCAGGCACTTTTCTGCCGGAGCGATTTCTGTGGCTCCGGGCAACACTATCTACACTTCTTGTATCACGAGTAGGCTTAATCCCACGACTTTGTCGAAGCTGGTGATGTGAAAAATATCGTATTACTTTTACACTATTTGTTTATTTAGTAAATAATTAACATCTCGTGCAACAATTTTTGTATTCAATATGAATTTGCTTTATTTGTAAATGTAATATTTTTAGTTAAAAACTGCCATTCTTTTCATGCATATGAATAGAAAATTGTGCATAAGTAATTTCATGTATTTCATATTTGTTCGCTTATGATAGCTTTCATATTTTTCAATGCACATAGCTTTCATATTTTTCAAAAGACTTTGCATGATTTATGGAAATATTTTTAATACCGCTATGAAAAAAAAAAAAAAAAAAAAACATTTGTTTCGCATAAAAAAATGTAAACTTTATTTATAAAAATAAGTTTTGAGAAATTCCCGATTATTTCATTCTGATGCTCCCCCCTCCTCCCCCCCATGTTTAATGTCTTTTATTGCTAAAATATTGATATATTTTTTCATACAGAGATTAAATTATAAATTTATGAACATGAAAATATTAACTTAATTAAATGCTTCTCCTGTCACTAATTCATATACAAAATTATATCAGTTAGTCAAAAGTGCAAGATAAAAACTTAATGTAATGTCTATCATTTGATAATTACATATTTGATTTATTTCGCCATATATGCAATTTTTCTATAATCACCAATAAAATTCACCATAGATATTTTACTATTATTAGAAAATATTAAATATATATTTTTACTAATGTTCAAATGAAATTTTTACGGCTAGTTTTCAAATCTGCCTTTGTCTTAAATATACTACACTTAGCTAAAAAATGTTTCTTTAATTACATATTTGTTATACAAATGCATGTTACTAAACTTTGCAAAAAAATGTATTTATTAAATATTACATATGTGTGTGTGTGTGTGTGTATAAAATGCAGATATCTAGCAAATTTTTTAGAGCTATCATTTAAAATTTGTAATTACTTTAGTGTTAAAAATATTTAAAAAAACTAATTAGAAGTTAGTTTTTATCGTCTCAAGTTTTGCATAACAAACAGAAAATATTTAAATATAAACCAAAACAAAATTATATCTTTTCAATCGCACATAACTAAAATATTTATTTAATATTTTCTAATAATAGTAAACTACCACTGGTGATTTTTATTGGTGATTGTAAAAAAAACTACATATATGGCAAAATACATGAAAATTGTAATTATCAAATGCAAATATTCAATCAAGTATTCAGCAGCGACAAAGTAAACATATTTTAATAGATAATGATTAACATTGTTAATATTGATGAAAATACTCGTATATACTGTAAATAAGTACTTACCTTAATTGAAAGCAATCCAGTCTGTAATTAAAATATTAGTGTTAATGAAACCTCAAAAGATAGCTTTTATTTTTCAATAAAAATAACTATTTTGTATTTCAAATTTTGTTGCATAAAACAAAATTTTCTTGATACTAATTAAAACAGTTTTTATTTATTTATTTATTGGGGTGTGAAAAGCAAATTGTGTCTGTTTTGAATTAGTTGATCATCAATTTTATTATGCAAGTTATAAAAAAAAAAAAAAAAAAAAAGTCATTTAGAATTTTATTTTATTGTGGTTGCAGGAATGGTAGGATGTAATCAGTCGAATCATTAGCCGATCTGCCGTGACGTCAAAATTGAGCTCTTAAGCATTATCTATAAGTGGCGTTGCTCCGGGGGTGACCAGTGCCGAAACTAGCTATTTTGGCGCACGGGGCAAACATGGATTTTGGCGCCCCCCCCCCCCTCCGCAAAGAAAATTTCCAAAGCAAATTTTTTCTAAGTTTCTAAAATTTAAAGTATATAATCAGAAAATCTGTAATACTGAACTAAGTAATCAGCTTTGTAAAATACTGATTCATTAAAACCTTGAAAATGGAATCGAAAGGAACCGTAAAATATTCCGCTTTATACAAGTTTTCATCTTAGGAAGTATAGTTATTGATATTCTCAGGAGCGGATTTAAGGGGTCGCGATGGTCTCAAAGGGCCTCGCATTCAAAGGGCCCCCAAAATCCTCTTTTGAGTTCAAAGAGAAAAATTATTTTTTGATCAAAGGATTTTCTTAGCACTTTTTTTTTAATTAGTATTGCTTCATAATTTTCATGTAATTTAAATAGAATATTTTTTATACCATTTACAATTCCCAGAAATGTTTTAGTTATGTTTAAATGTTTTTCCTAGTCTTCTTTTCTATTAGCAATTATCAGAACTGTGAACGGTTGTGGAGGGTTGGGGGTGAGACTCAAACTTGGATCTGAGCTGAACGGAACCCTGTTACTGTTAGAGACTTTTATGACGATTTAATTACACAGATTCAGAGTCTAATTAAATCAGATCTGATAAATCTAAATCTGGATCGTGACACTGGGACCCCTGATTTAGGGGTCCCCCACACTTGGTATGCTGTTTACATAAAGCTGATATTCAGAATGCATTTGACTTTGTTACTGATTATAATCGATATTTTGCATTTTTAGAGTATGATAAGATTAAAAACAAAAAGAAATCGAGCTTGATTATTACAGGGGCACACGATGTATTTGTCCCGGAAATTTACATCTGGATCTAAAAAAATATTTACAGCAAAAGAATGGGGCGGCAAAACACGTAAGAATGGCAAAAAGACGAAAACGATTTTTTTTGCAAAGACGACTTTATTAGCCATGGCACCCTGTGCGAGGTTCTTTTCTGCATCTCTACAAATGCTATATTCTTAAAAAAAGGGGGGGGGGGAGGAGAGGTTACTATTTTATCTTGCATATGTTTCATCTCCTTAGTTTTTAGTGTCGTTAGTAATAGCCAACCTCGCGCCCTTTAAAGCCGGATTTGTATGTAAAAAAGTAATTGTAACAAATGGTATGGCGGCATTTTTCATTTATCTGAAAATGGCCAAATGACGAGAAAATAATTTGGGAGAATAAAGGCTGGGGCGGCTGCGGTTTTATTAGTCATAGCAACTTGGGTATGGTTTTCTCCCTGCACCCCTACAAATGACATTCTTTTTCAAAAAAAAAAGTTTTAACAAAGAGTTTTATTTTGCGTATTTTTCAAATTATCCTTTCAAATATTATTTGTTTTTAGTATCCCAAGCAGTCGCCCAACTTCGCTCCCTCTAATAATATTAGATTGGATCTGGATAAAAAATAATTTTAGCAAAAGTAACAGGCCGGTATATTCCAGTTGCCGCCAAGGATGGCAAAACGCTTAGAAAGCTTTCGCAAAAAGACAAGTAAAAAACTTTTTGGAACATAAAGCCAGGGTGGCGCCCTGTACGAGATTTGATTTTTTACTGTACCTTTACAAATGCTATACTTAAAAGAAAAAGATTTTACTGAGAATTTTACTTTGGGCATTCATCCACCAATTTGTGTTTATTGTCCACGGCAGTCACCCCTCGCCCATGACAAAATGGAAAAAGAAGAAAGCTCCATGCTGTGAGAAAAGGGAAAAAATAGAACAGCCTTCGTGGAATATTTTTATCTAATAGAAAGGTCAAAGTGAGGGGAATCGTTTGCTAATTATCCATGCTGGACAGTGCAATACCGTGTCCAGACGACGTTGAACAGTGTCATATACAGACATGAGTAGGGACTGACCTTGAAAAATGTTAGTGATTCTCCTAAACCACAGGAAGAGATTTAAATGATAGACGGTATATATTTGGAATGGGAGAAAGAAAATAGCCTAAAACAGTTCGTTTTTTATTCATTTGCTATCTTGTATTGTAGACGAATCTTTTTATCTATTTGTCTATTTTAATGCATTTGGTTCAGTTTTTCTTTTGGATTTTCCGGCTGCGAGACTTTTTATACAAATTTCATATATATATACATTTCTATATCAAACAACAAACAAAACCTGCATTTGGCGCCCCCTTCGCCTTCTGTTCTGCTGGCGCCCGGGGCTCGTGCCCCCTCTGCCCCCCCCCCTAGTTTCGGCCCTGGGGGTGACATTATAGATTTCCGAACGGGGTGGGAGAGAATGCACTTTTTAATCATTAATAGCAAAAGATCTCAAATCTTCCGGGGGTGCCATTGAATGCTCCGTGGGGAATGTCCCCCCCCCAGGCCACCCCCTGAAACAAAACACTGATTAGTAAGTATCAATCAATCCTTGTAAGATAATTCTTCAACGAAAGAAAAAATTTCCTTTTCACGACCAACATTCCACAACAGCGAAGCAAGGGGCGGAGATTTGAAATGTCAGATTCTGATTGGCCAATCGCAGAGCTCTATTTTTCTTTGAACATTCGTGTATGGTTTGTTAATACTACGTTCAGATCGGATAGTTAAGTTATCTTAGACCGCTGAACTCACTGAGTGAGTTCCAGAAACTCACTTAGTGAGTTCGAACTTTCCATTGCTAGATACAGTCAGTACCGCTCACTCTGATTGGCTCTGGAGGCCGATTGGCTGTTGAGTTTGCTTTTAACATATGCGCATGCGCACTGGACACGGTGATGTTGAGTGAGTTATCTTAAATGCGTTTGGCGGTGTGGACAGGTATTCAATTCCGGAGAGGTACCACCTCAAAAATGGCGGTCTGAGATATCTTAAATGTCCGATGTGAACAGGGTATAATATGCTTCCGTGTGAACTGAATTTCGATTCCGTTCTGCTTCAGAATAAGAGGAGAATACCGTAGAAGAAGGCCGTATGTATTCAATGCTCGCTGGCTTCACCTATTCTGAGCCACAGAAACAGAATATAATTGAATTATTGCTTAATTCCATATTTCGAGCTAGACTCTCTCCATATATATTTTCTCCTTGCGCGCGGGCGAAGTAATCGTCGTTCGTGAACAAACTCCGGCCGACGTTCTCTCTGACATGATGACTCTGATGTCAAAAGAAATAGAAGAATTGAATCGTGTGAATGATTCACCTTAACATTCACCCAAATATTTATATTTACGTTTTTCCCAGGATTTCCTCGGTTGTCATCTTTCCGTATTTTGTGCTACAGAAATTCCGTTTTGTGCTATCTGTCTAATTATTAAAGACAGATCATAAACGAATCCTTGAGAAAAAGTACACGAGTGAAAAGAACTGTATCGATAAATCAATTATTTTTTCTGATGTTAACAATCGTTGTGATACCTTGACACTGTGCTCAATCTGGTTATTAATACTATTAAAGGTATGTAATAGTGCTTGAAAATATTTCAATATTAGTTTAAACCTTTGCATTAAACGTCTGAAATTTGTCAAAATTTGCATGTCAGAAGAAATAAGCTTTATTTTTACAGATTACCTTGTTATAATTCATGATCTTAGAACAGGGTTCGTAAATATATGATAGGGTAGATGTGCCAGTAATGGACAGCCTTCCAGTAATGGGTCACCTTCAATATTTTTGGTTTATAAAAAAATAACCAATAAAAATTCAGCTTTTTTTATTTCATTAATATGCTTTCTTTAAATTCTAGTTTTAAATACAATCATAGTATCAATTATCTATTACTTATTGTGGGGTGTCCATTACAGGAATTTAGGGTGTTTTGATTTATTTCTGTTATTTACAATTAAATTTCGATTCACATTGGGAAATGTGACTATGAGCATGGTTAAATATTGTTGGTAGATTAATATAATATTAAAAAATGTGGAATATAACAATTATAACTATTAATTAAAAAATAATTTTTAAAGAAATTCCTTAAGGGTGTCCATTACTGGCACATCTACCCTATTTTCGAAAACATAAGAACTATCCGATAATTTCAAAATTAGTCAACTTATTGATGATTATAAATATTTTCAGAGTTAATATAAATTAGACATTAAAAAACATGTCATTTAGCATGAAAACTTAATAAAACAATATTCTAAATGCTTTTTTCAATTTTTTTTTATTATTTATTTTTTTTCATTTAACAAAATTTAAGATCAAGTAATTGAAAACGGACACAATTTGCTTTTTACACTCACAAAAAACAAACTATTAAGATTTAGTAATCAAGTTTTAAGAAAATTTTATGTTTTATATAGCAAAAAAATTTGTTTTTATATTGAAAAATTTGAACATAAATATAGTAAGCTTGAGTCTGCTTAAATGAACAAAACCAAAATGAGAAAAAATTATTTCTATTGAAGCTGCAAGTTTATCTAAATTAGATAGATAGTTTATCTTTTAGTGGCTTTTCTAAGTAAACATAGTTCCACATAATTATTGATTTTAAATTAAATAAATAGCTTCAAACATAAAGCTTACAAAAGTTTTTTTTTTTTTTTTTTTTTTTTTTTTGTGGGGAGGAGGGGTAAAAAAGCTACTATAGAAGCAAAAATTCTTTATCTACAGAACAACACAGCCAATAACAGTTAAAGAAAAATTCTTTTACACTTGTTTTGACTGAAAATATAAAAAATATTATATGCAATATTTTGAAAATAAATATCAACTATGTGAAAATATCAAACTTCATGATGTTTTGAAAATAAATATCAGATATGTATCAAGATATATATCACCGAACCCTGTAGTTAGAATGATGTAGATATCAGTTTTTATAGATTATTATCTTAAACCAATAATATGTGGATAAAATACCTCATTTTCAGCTGATTTTATCATGTGTGTCTCAGCTGCTGATCCTTAAAACAGGAATTATAAAAAAAAATTCTGGAATTAAAAAATAAACCCATCTAAAAAAATTAATGGATAAGCAAATTATAAATATACATAAAATACTTCAAAAAGTGGAACACATGTCACAAACCCACCTGGGTTGGCACTATTTTTGTTTTTTGATGAGAAAACCCAATTTTCGGGTATCTGTTATATTTAGCTTACAAAAATAGCATGTTAATTTCATTTTATTATGAAGTAGTTTATTTTATTATTAAAAACACACAATTTTATTTTAAGACACAGAATTTTTATTATAAACACGCAAAAATTAGGAGCATATGCATTTCACTCACACACCGATGTTTGGCGACTTTTGATTGGTGTGTTTTCCAGCCTGTGCCAAATCAATAAATTAATACAAGCATAATAGCCAGGTTACCATTAAAGGAAAAAAAGCCACAAAGTTTGGTGTTTTCTTCCTTTTTATAACTGATTTTTTTTTTTTATTATTATTTAAAAATGGTGCATGAGTGTAAGACGTCATAGCTAAAAATTATTTTTATAAAACACAGAATATTTAATTTGATATAAACACAGGCAATCTGCTCTACCGTGTTACCATCCAAATCAAAATCTCTTCAAAACTGCTGGATTGCTTAGGCATAAAATTGCTATTTTGGTGCCAAAAAGATACCTCGGTGCATCTGTATTGAAAAACTACTCATTTTTAAGTAACATACTTAAAGTATGCAGTATTTTTTTTGCAGTGTGTTACAAAAAAAAGGGTACTACTTAATTATCCCATCAACCAAAAAACTATCGCCAATCTATAAGATTAAATGCCAATTTAATGAATGATCGTAAATATCACATTCACTTGGCATTAAACACATTACACATGTTTGTTATATCATCAAGTTATTTTTAATTTGCTGTTTAATTTGTATTTTTATTAATGTTTTACTAATTTACTTTCATTATTTAAAATAAAAATTATGTCTATAAAGGACTACCTCGTGATATTAAAAGAGGAAAAATATAATACATTAGTTTCAATTGACGGCACAAATATTTATCCATCAGTCGAAAGCGATAACTAAGATAAACTATTTAGGAAGTATAGTATTAAACCAATAAAAAGCGTGACATCATGTTCGATTTTAAATAAAATGCTAGCACGTGATGTAATGTATACATATTCCATTTTTAATTGTTTTGTGGATGTGAGATTTGTTTTCTAATGAAGATTTTTTGATGATTTCTATTTCTCTGTTTTATTTTTCATTTTGAGGAAATGTGATAAAGATCTAGGATCTTCCTTCTACAGAACTTGAAACGATAAATTATTTTCAAAAATATGAAATTCTGCCATAAAAAAAGAAAGAAAAAAAGCATGAATAGGCATGATATGAAACTTTATTTGCAAACTGAAGCAATGGTGGTGTTATATTAAAAACTGTGATAAAAGGATATCTATTAGAAAAGGAAATTGGTTTGTATAATATCTAATGTTTACTACATACATTTTATAGTTAAACCTGTCTACGTTTTTTGACTAAATAAAAAGAGCATTAAGTTCTTTACAATCTTCCATTATCATTTATATGTATTATGTGCCTTAATAAATTTGATTATTACATTTAAAATACTTACATTTTATTCATAAATGTGGTATCTTAAAAATATCTGTTTGTTTGTGGTTTAATTTAATAATTCTGCATTTAAATATTTGGTACTTCTCCATTATCCCGTCGACCACTTTTCATAACAAAAAACTATCACCAAACTGTAACGCAAAATAAACAAATGGAAGAATGCTGCCATTGAAATAGCAAAATAAATTTAAAAAATACAAGAAATTCGGAAAAGCCCCACTCACCAAAGTGTAAACTATCAGTAACTTAAACAAACAATATATTAATGAAAACAGAAAAAAAAATAATCTTGCTAATAAAATAAATCTAGAAATTTATTTATTTATGTTATTTTTCTTAATTATGCCTCTTGACTAATGAATAACTGTTTGTGACATCAGTTGAAACTGATGTATTGCATGTAACTATGCATCGCAGCATTTTTTCAATGCTTTTTAGCTCACAGGCTATCAAAGCCTGAGAGCTAATGTGCCCGCCCGTTCGGTATGTACGTATGTATGTATGTAAGTACGTAACGCGATAACTCGTGATAGAATTATCCGTTTTGCTTCAAATTTTGTTTACAGGTTCATTCTAATAAGGCGCTTCCCTGATTAGTTTTGGGAGTTCATTAGTTAAGTATAAAGGGGGGAAACGGGGGGCTAACCCCCTTAATTTAGATAAATGGATTTTTCATGCAGAATTATCCGATTTTCTTCAAATTTTGTATATAGGCTCATTGTGATAAGGCACTTCCCTGATTAGTTTTGGGGGTTCATTGGATAAGTATAAAGGGGGAAACGGGGGGCTACCCACCCCCTTAATTTAGATAAATGGGTTTTTCATGCAGAATAATCCGATTTTCTTTAAACTTTGTATATAGGCTCATTGTGATGAGGCACTTCCCTGATTAGTTTTGGGGGTTCATTGAATAAGTATAAAGGGGGGGAAACGGGGGCTGCCCGCCACCCCCCCTTAATTTAGATAAATGGATTTTTCATGCAAAATTATCCGATTTTCTTCAAATTTTGTATATAGATTCATTGTGGTAAGGCGCTTGCCTGATTAGTTTTGGGTTTTGATTTTTTAAGTATAAAGGGGGGAACGGGGGGGGGGCTCACCTCCCTTAATTTAGATAAATGGGTTTTTCAATCAAAATTATCCGATTTTTTTCAAATTTTGTGAATAAATTCATTGTGGTAAGGCGCTTGCCTGATTAGATTTTGGGGGTTTATTGGTTAAGTATAAAGGGTGGGAACGGGTGCTTATCGCCCCCCCTTAATATATTGTCGATTTATTTATTTTTCGAGTGGCATTATTCTTTGAAAAAATAGCATAATATACAATTAGTGTGAATAGCCTGTGAGCTCAATGCCCTCAGTTTAACTGGGCAGTTTTCTTTTTTAATAAATTTTCCTCAAAAATCTATAAGCCTGGTCTTATACCTTTCTATATTAGATAATAGCTCAGTTTATCCACTGTGTTTGTCACTATTTGATTTTACATTGAAATTTTAATGTCATACATACGTTGAAATAGCTCTGAAAGTTAAAAAAAAAATCGATGGATTTTTTAATAAATGTTTCAGAAAAATATTAAAAGCCTTGTCTTATACCGTTTTTGTATCAGATAATAGCTCAATTTATCCACTGTGGATGTCGCTATTTGATTTTACATTAAAATTAATTTTAATTTCCTGATTTTAATTTTATTTTTCCATAGAAAGATACACCTTAAAATAGCACTAAAAGTTTTTTTTAAATATTTTTTAACCAAAAAAAAAAAAAAAAAAAAAAAAAAAAAAAGACAGAAAAGAAATATTGATGGACTTTTAATAAATTTCCCTCAAATATTTAAAAGCTTTGGTCTTAAATCCAGCTTAAACTTTTGGCCACGCTTACCCCGTTCTTGTGCCTTTTTATATCAGATAATAGCTCAGTTTATCGACTATGTATGTCGATATTTTATTTTACATTGAAATTTTAATGAATTAATTTCCAGATTTTTTTTCATAAAAAAATATAGGTTGAATTAGCTCTGAAAGTTTTTTAAAGATAATTTATATCAAAGAAAGAAAAATAAACCGAAGGGATTTTTTAATAAATGTCCCTCAAAAATCTATAAGCCTGATCTTATATATTTCTATATCAGATTATAGCTCAGTTTATCCACTATGTATGTCACTATTTGATTTTACATTGAAATTTTAATGACTTAATTTCCAGATTTTAAATTTTTTTTTATAAAAATATGTATGTTGAATTGCCTCTGAGAGTTTTATTAAAGATAATTTATATCAAAGAAAGAAAAAGAAATCGAAGGGCTTTTTTAATGAATTTCCCTCAAAAATCTTTAAGCCTGGTCTTATATCTTTCTATATTAGATAATAGCTCAGTTTATCCACTTTGTTTGTCACTATTTGATTTTACATTGAAATTTTAATGAATTAATTTCCAGATTTTTTATTTTTTTTTTATAAAAAAATATGTATGTTGAATTGGCTCTGAGAGTTTTATTAAAGATAATTTATATCAAAAAAAGAAAAGGAAATCGAAGGGCTTTTTAAATAAATTTCCCTCAAAAATCTATAAGCCGGGTCTTAAATCTTTCTATAGTAGATAATAGCTCAGTTTATCCACTGTGTTTGTCACTATTTGATTTTACATTGAAATTTTAATGTCATAATATCCAGATTTTAGAAACTTCTATTAAAATACATACGTTGAAATAGCTCTGAAAGTTAAAAAAAAAATCGATGGATTTTTTAATAAATGTTTCAGAAAAATATTAAAAGCCTTGTCTTATACCGTTTTTGTATCAGATAATAGCTCAATTTATCCACTGTGGATGTCGCTATTTGATTTTACATTGAAATTAATTTTAATTTCCTGATTTTAATTTTTTTTTTTTCATAGAAAGATACACCTTAAAATAGCACTAAAAGTTTAAAAAAAAAAAAAAAAAGACAGAAAAGAAATATTGATGGACTTTTAATAAATTTCCCTCAAATATTTAAAAGCTTTGGTCTTAAATACAGCTTAAACTTTTGGCCACTCTTATACCCTGTTCTTGTGCCTTTTTATATCAGATAACAGCTCAGTTTATCGACTATGTATGTCGATATTTTATTTTACATTGAAATTTTAATGAATTAATTTCCAGATTGTTTTTTCATAAAAAAATATAGGTTGAATTAGCTCTGAAAGTTTTTTAAAGATAATTTATATCAAAGAAAGAAAAATAAACCGAAGGGCTTTTTTAATAAATGTCCCTCAAAAATCTATAAGCCTGATCTTATATATTTCTATATCAGATTATAGCTCAGTTTATCCACTATGTATGTCACTATTTGATTTTACATTGAAATTTTAATGACTTAATTTCCAGATTTTTAATTTTTTTTTAATAAAAATATGTATGTTGAATTGGCTCTGAGAGTTTTATTAAAGATAATTTATATCAAAAAAAGAAAAAGAAATCGAAGGGCTTTTTAAATAAATTTCCCTCAAAAATCTATAAGCCGGGTCTTAAATCTTTCTATAGTAGATAATAGCTCAGTTTATCCACTGTGTTTTGTCACTATTTGATTTTACATTGAAATTTTAATGACTTAATTTCCAGATTTTTAATTTTTTTTAATATATAAAAAATATGTATGTTGAATTAGCTCTGAGAGTTTTTTTAAAGATAATTTATATCAAAAAAATAAAAAGAAATCGAAGGGCTTTTTTATTAATAAATTTCCCTCAAAAATCTATAAGCCTGGTCTTATATCTTTCTATATTAGATAATAGCTCAGTTTATCCACTGTGTTTGTCACTATTTGATTTTACATTGAAATTTTAATGACTTAATTTCCAGATTTTTAATTTTTTTTTATAAAAAATATGTATGTTGAATTGGCTCTGAGAATTTTATTAAAGATAATTTATATCAAAAAAGAAATCGAAGGGCTTTTTTAATAAATTTCCCTCAAAAATCTATAAGCCTGGTCTTATATCTTTCTATATTAGATAATAGCTCAGTTTATCCACTGTGTTTGTCACTATTTGATTTTACATTGAAATTTTAATGACTTAATTTCCAGATTTTTAATTTTTTTTTTTTAATAAAAAATATGTATGTTGAATTGGCTCTGAGAGTTTTATTCCCTTTTAATTTCATGGAACCGCCATTCAAGGGCAGAATTGTTATTTTAATTAATAAAATAACTAATAAATCAGTAAAACAAAATGTAAAATACAGGTAAATGTCGAATTAAAAACCACTTGATGACATAACAAACACGTGAAATGCTTCTGACGTCAAGTGAATGGGATTACATTTTTGTCGTTAAATCCTATAGTTTTTATTTTATCTGAAATCAGCTGAATAAATCAAATTTATATTTGGTATGTTACTATGTCATCAGTGAATGTAGTGAATGTCATCATTAAAGTAAACCTATTCTTTAATGAAATTTTTTACTGTTAAATTCATTAATTTTCCTAACTTAAAATTTTAGAATGGCAACACTCTTCAATTTGTATAATTTGGCGAAATTGGTCGATGGGATAATCAAGTAGTATCAAGAAAAACCTCCACTTTTGTATAAATAGAACTCATCCACCTTTTTATACACAAAGAGATACCTTTTACTGGTATAAAAATATGATGATATTTAAACAATTTTTTTCAAAGATTTATAGTTTAAAAATAAATGATAGAGTCACCCGGGGTAATTCCTGGTCAGCAAGTTTCTGGGGTTATTCCTGGTCACAGTACTTCTTATGTTTTAAGAAAACTTCACCAAAATGAAAAAAATCATAGAGGTACTATGAACTATCCTCATTGGAATGTATTACTTAATTATGAGTTTATTGTTTATATATTTTGAAAAAAAAAATCATTTTGAAATGGCTTGTTAAATTTCTGTAAAATAACATTGGCCTTCGTTATGATACATTTTTACAAAGATCTTGATCACAAATAAAGTTTTAAATATTTTTCTTCTTTCTCTTTTTGGCTGAATTGTGAACTACTTCAGTTACTGAAAAATAGTTTTCGATTTACTATTACTATTTTAAATAATTTACCAAATACTGCCCCATGTTCCTGGGGTAATTCCTGGCCAATACTATTCTCATCCTTTATGCATTGTTATGTTTTCTATTATTGCCATATTTCATTGATTTTAATTATCTGCAACTCTCTGTGCCTTAACTAGAAAGTTAACTATAACCACAGTGTAAGATTCTTAACTGCTAATGATTAATATTAAATCATACTGAATTTTACTTTATTAAATTTCATCCCATTATTTTATAAATTTTAATAATTATACTCATAATTATACAAAGAAAATTTCTTAACTGCAACTGTAATGTACTATTCATTTGCTAAGCACACAGTTTAGACAAGCACCAAAAACTGTAGCACGCTCAGACGTTCGGTGAAAGATTGATACAAAAGCTGCTGTCATAACCAATAATGATTTTCTGAAACTAGTCGCAGAACGTGACAGAGAAATAAAAGAAAAGGTTAATCAAACGAAAAAGACAAGAAAGTAAGGGATACGAAAAGGAAAAAACATAGATCAGGACCCAGATGAACCCCCAGATATGTCAACTGCAATTGAGCAGTTGAATAAAAATACATCATCATTGCAAAATGCAAAAAATGTAATTGAAAACATACAGAATTCAATAGAAGAGCACAGATATTATGAGGCTGTATATTATGATAAAGATCTGTTCTATGTTGGAAATTTCACAAAAATGGAAGGCAGTGAAGTGAAGTGTATGTACAGTGAAGTGATTCAGTGTATCATGTCATTCAGTGTATGTGATTCAGTGTGTGTATTCAGTGAAGTGAAGTGTAAGAACTAAAGTTCCTGGAAAGAGGAGCAGGAAACTTACGCTGACCAAAGCGAGATAGAATAGAGACAATTGACATTTGCTATATTTTTTATGGACCTATTGATTTGAAAGGTGTAGACCCATTCACAGCAGATATAGAAGCTATAAATATTGCATACAAACTGTACAAAAAGTATTTTGGCTAAAGATGTGTTGAATGTATAGATTTCTCATGTTGATTAAATTTGTATTTAACCCTGAAATAACTAAGTAAAGTGTTTAGTTAGCTATAGATAATAAAATTAATAATCTAATTAGTTTAATAAATTGTATTAATAATATACACAAAATATGTATGTATTTGCATCAAATATGTGAGTGATTAGGAGTGTTATTAGGAGGGTTTCACTGAATAATTCAAGAAAAAATTATCTCATCATTATTATGTAGGGGAGACCGGTACACACTGGACCTATGGACCCCCTAATATTTTATTTATTTAATTTTTTTAAGCTTCTCTTCTATCCTTATAGACAACAACACTGCACTGATTATTCATAGCCTTCAGAAACTATGTTTAGCTCAGATTGAACTATCTTATCCTGTTTGGTTGTTTTGAGCTTCTATAAGTAAAATTTTTCATCATCACATTTTAATTTTTTTTTAGTAATTAAAGGTTGTAGATAAATAAGATAAAGCAGCTTTTTTGCAAAGCTAAGATACTTTTTTTTAAACTTGAAAGTTAATATGTTTAAAAGCAAGCTATAAACAATATTAATATGATTATTTATTGAACTTCAACATGGGGCACAGTGGTCCACAATCCACTCTGCTCCTGTAATGCAGAATGTTCAAAATATTTAATAATTGCTTATTTTCTGTAAAGAAATATTGTTTTAAAGTAATTATTGAACTGTAAAATAAAGTAAACAAAGAAAAGTAACAATTTATTTAACATAGTAAGAAATATTTTGTTTTGTATTTACTGCCTTTGATAAATATAACTGTAGTCTAATTGGTGATGATTATATTCAAGTAAGATTCATGAGAGAATGGAAATCAGTTTATTTTTCCCGAAACTGTAGATGATGTAAATGATTTCATAATGTTGCTTCCAGACATAAAAGTATTTCAGGAAAATTCCAGGCTCAATCTTACTCCTAAGTATTTTGGAATTTCATTTGCAAATTTTAATGTGCGCTGATTTTTTTATATACTTAAGTAATAACTTCAACCAAATTGCAGTTGTTCCTGTATTAATCTGTTATTATTTTCAAAATATAATTAATTTTTTTTGTTTTTGTTTTGTTTCAAAATGTTACTTGTAAATGTATATATGTTATTTTGTGGGTAAAGGGGAAATAAAAAGGAATTAGATGAATGAAAAATAGATTTATATTGTATTTCAGATAAACTTAATAGCGGTCCACTGAACACCGGTGGGTGGACCAGTATGCCCCACTTCTGGGATACACTGGTTCACTTTACGGGTGCATATAAAAAAATTTTTTATGAAAAATGTACTGAAAACTATGTCCTGAGAAAATTATGATGAATGTATAAAGGTTAAAGGAATATTCAAAAATATTTTCATGCAGATCGGTTTGTCTGCTAAAGAAAAAAAAAATTTAACTGAAAAAGTGGTCCACTGTGTACCAGTCTCCCCTATATTTAGTTATATGCTTTATTAATTATTTATGCGACCTTTATTTTTAATATTTAAAATATAATAATAATAATTTCCTTAATTTTTATTATTTTACTTTATTGTAAGCATTCATTATAATTTCAAGTACATTGTTAAATTCAAATTACTGTTCAAAAATGTAAACAAAACAGTAACCAGAAATCCGCAAAATTTTAAAATCCACACAACCTCTAGTTTTAAGCTGTGCGGATTTAAGGGAGTCTACTGTATATTCATTTCTAAATGTTTTTAGAAGTTTTGGTACTTTTCAGTTAGCTGGGCACAGGTGTTAAACCGCCAAGTATTTCCCGCATCGTCATCATTTGTATTGTATTAAATTCGTTTAAAACACAAACCTTTCCCTCATTTCCTTTAAAATGTATAACTTAATTTAAAATACATATATTACATACATTTAAAATACATGCCTTTCTCTCATTTCTTGTGAAATAAAGAAAATAATAAGAAATAATACCATTCACTAGTGCTCCCGATGACATATGTATTTCAGTTATATGTTTAACCGATATGTGTATATAATACATAGGTGATAGGTATGAAATAGGGGTGACTGGTACACAGTGGATCACTTTTTTAGTTAATTTTTTTTTCTTTAGCAGACATACCGATCTGCATGAAAATATTTTTGAATATTCCTTAAACCTTTATACATTCATCATAATTTTCTCAGAGCATAGTTTTCAATACATTTTTCATAATTTTTTTATATGCACCCGTAAAGTGGACCAGTGTGCCCCAGAAGTGGGGCACACTGGTCAACCCACCGGGCTACAGTGGACCGCTATTAGGTATTATCTGAAATACAATATAAATCTATTTTTCATGAATCTAATTCTTTTTTATTTCTCCTTTACCCACAAAATAACATATATACATTTACAAGTAACATTTTGAAACAAAACAAAACAAAAAATTATTATATTTTGAAAATAATAACAGATTAATACAGGAACAACTGCAATTTAGTTGAAGTTATTACTTAAGTATAAAAAAATCAGCGCACATTAAAATTTGCAAATGAAATTCCAAAATACTTAGGAGTAAGATTGAGCCTGGAATTTTCCTGAAATACTTTTGGGTCTGGGAGAAATATTATGATATCATTGACATCAATAATAGATTCATCTACTTCTACAGTTTCAGGAAAAATAAACTGATTTCCATTCAATTTGCGCCTCATGAATCTTACATGAATAGAATCATCACCAATTTGACTACAGTTATATTTATCAAAGGCAGTAAATACAAAACAAAATATTTCTTACTATGTTAAATAAATTGTTACTTTTCTTTGTTTACTTTATTTTACAGTTCAATAATTACTTTAAAACAATATTTCTTTACAGAAAATAAGCAATTATTAAATATTTTGAACATTCTGCATTACAGGAGCAGAGTGGATTGTGGACCACTGTGCCCCATGATGAAGTTCAATAAATAATCATATTAATATTGTTTATAGCTTTCTTTTAAACATATTAACTTTAAAGTTAAAAAAAAACAAACAAGTATCTTAGCTTTGCAAAAAGCTGTTTTATCTTATTTATCTACAACCTTTAATTACTAAAAAAAAAAATTAAAATGTGATGATGAAAAATTCTACTTATAGAAGCTCAAAACAACCAAACAGGATAAAATAGTTCAATCTGAGCTAAACATATTTTCTGAAGGCTATGAATAATCAGTGCAGTGCTGTTGTCTATTAGGATAGAAGAGAAGCTTAAAAAAAATTAAATAAATAAAATATTAGGGGGTGGTTCACTGTGCCCATAGGTCCAGTGTGTACCGGTCTCCCCTATGTATACCTTAAATGATACATTTTTAAATGTACTTTGATACGCGTAAGCTTATATCGGTTAAACATATAATTCAAGTATACATATATTTCAAGTATGTATATTTACTTTTAATATATATGGACCTCATCAGTCTTGCGTCACTGAATGTGAATAGAGAACAAGCTGTAAATTGGTGGTGTTACCGTAGCAATCTACATAATATATTCCATACATAGAATTTTGTTATTTTTCTTTATAAATATTTTAATTAATTTATGTTACTTCTAATTTTTATTGAATTAAGTGATAAAATTTTATATAAATTTGCTGGAACAGTTTCATTTGATTTATATTTCTTAAAATTGCCATTATGGTTGTTATGTGTCATTATCAAAGCAGGACTGTAGCAGGTATTTCTCAATATCTCAAATAAGAAGGAGAAAATCATATATTTTTTTTCACGCAATGAACGAAAACCATGTTTATACGTAGATTGATCCAAAAAAAAGTTTACAAGCAGAAGCATTTGAAACGTAATAAATGTGGAGCGAATATTTCCACCCAGGGTGGTTGACAGATGGCGCTAGTTGTCCTACAGCGGTTCAACGAGTAAGTAGCGTCAGTACGCAGACACTTAAGAGCGACAGTAATGGCACGACGTCTAAAAAAGTGGTCTCGCATAGAGGTGCGAGTCGTAATTCGATTCTTATGGAGCAAGAATGTGGTCGCATCCGAAATTCACAGGCGTCATTCTTCTGCATGGCAATGCCAGGCCCCATACAGCTCGCCAGACTCAGGAATTGCTGCAAAGGTTCAAGTGGGAGGTCTGGAATCACCCCCCCATACAGCCCCGATTTGGCTCCAAGTGACTATTTCCTTTTTCCGGCGTTGAAGCGAAACTTATCCGGAACACGGTTCACCTCAGACGATGCAGTGAAAACAGCTGCCGAGAAATGGCTCAATGAGCAGGGCCCTGGTTACTACCAAGACGGGATAAATAAGTTGGTCGAACGTTCTGACAAATGCCTAAACAGGTTTGACGCTATGTGGAAAAGTAAAGGCCAGATGTGTCTCTTGATTGCCATTTGTATCTTGTTTCTATTGTTAATAAATACTTTTTCCTTTGCCTTGTAAACTTTTTTTTGGATCACCCCTCGTATGTTTAACCACGCATAATTTCCGTCTCCACCGCCGATCGACGATTGGGATTTTTACGCTTTCTGTTTATTTGTAAAATCAAACGCTTCTTAAGTCATTTTTGGTATTTTAGAGGATTATGAAGATATAAGAAGATATAATATAAGTAATTAATAAATATTATTAGATTATATATAGAAATATTAGATATAGAGACTATATTAGATTATATTAGAGTATATAGAAATTAATTATATTATATTATAATATTTATTATATTACAGTTATAAATTAATTAGATTATATAGAAATTAATAGATATTATATAAGAAACCAAGTTCAAACAGAAATGACTTAAGAAGCGTTCGGTTTAACAACTAATCAGAAAGTATGATAATCGCAATCGTCTATCAGCGGTGGACAGGGAAATTATGCTTTAACCACTGGGGGGTAAGTTCCATATATATGCTGTACTATATAATACGTATAACTGCCTTGCCCGTATCATATGTGTCCAAAATAATGTGTGCAAAATATACATAATGCGCATATGTGTCCCCCGCATAATGCATATTATATGTGTACTCTTATGAACATTTAATAGGGAGCACTACCATAAACCAAGACATTTTATTTCAACATCAATGCCCTGTTTCTAATTTATGCACATGAAAAATTAAATTGCTACTGGCAAGAAAAAGAATGCTAGTGGCAAGATTTATGCCTAGCTAATACTATAAAAAAGTACCAATTAAAAAATATATATAATATTTGTCTTTTGTTTCTTTTTGCCCTTTACCAACTTCTTGCTTAATTGCCTGCTACTTTGTAATGCAATTGTGAAATAAAATATGCTGTACATTAAAATCATAGTCTGAACAAGCTGTAAAGGTAATATAGACATGATTATTTATTTTGTATACTGTATTATAGAGAAAATTTCAAAACATTAAAAAAAAAATTAACGTAAGGAACCAAATGTGCAAACACCCGACACATTTTTTTTTAATTGGTTAAAAAAAAGGAAACAAAAATTCAAATTTTGGGGACTGATTTCTCTTATGGCAACCTGGCTATGGCAAGTGATGGAAATGATTGTGCGAATGCCTGTATTTGTATCATTGGTGATGAAAATTTAAGATTTGAACATGTGCAGTTGATTTAGGAAAGATGTAGGAGTAGGAGTGTGCTATTTTTAATTTAATTAGTGGCTCATTGTTGAATTGTTTTAATTGTCAAATTTTAAAATTTAAGTGGCAGTGAGTGTAAAGTGAAATTGTCAGTATTTCGATTGTTTTAATGGAAGGTTGTATTACAGTATGCTGAGGATTTAAAATTTTGGTGAAGATGTGATATGTATGGTCAACATTTTAAACAAGTGCCAGGTTAAGCTTTCCTGAGGAAAGAAATTGCGAAAACCTGTTGAGAAATATTTTTAAAAATCTGGTTCCCTAGTGTTATCAGCATTTAAATATGACCATCAATGATCAAAGGTATGTTAAAAAATTTCTGTATATTTTGTAGTAATGTTCTATGTTTCTTATTTATAAGCTATAATACACTTCCTGGTATTTTCTAATATATCATTAGCAATAAATATTGTATTTCACATGATTTCAATTTCAAAATCTTCTGTCTCTAAATTGTTTAAAAATGTTTTGAGCTTGCATTTTGGAGATTGCTGTATCGAAGGATGTTTTTTTTCTTCTTTTTATGGACAAGAAGCACTCATACAAACGTTAGTGATTGTACATTAACAAATTTCAAGTATTTTAGAGATTGCTGTTCTTTTTTGTTTATTTCTTGCTTTGTTTTCATCGACACAAGCACTCATACGTGTGTTGATGATTGCAGCTTTAACAAGTTTAATGTATTTTAGAGATTGCTGCACAATGAGTTTGCTGCATCCAGTGATACATTTATTTATTTTTTCTGGTCTTCATAGGTGCAAAATGCTCATACATGCATTAGTGATCGTGGCTTTAATGAATTTCGTGCATTATTAAGATTGCTACAGAACGAGGTCCCGCCACGAAAGGGCAAGTTCAGCAGATTAGCCTTTATGTTGTAAAAAACATATTTTTTTTCATTATTACCTACCCATCATACGTAGTACTGGGTAAGTCTTGTAATCATTTTGAAATTTAAATTTTTTTTTGACGGATTTACACGTTTCAGACACTGGAGATTCCGAAAAACATATTTTTAGAAAAAAAAAAATTTCCGCGTGTCTGTGCGTCTGTAAACGCTCTATCTCCCGAACAAATTGAGATAGAGACTTTAAATTTGGTGTGTAGTTAGTAAATAATAATAGGAAGAAACTTATTGAATTTCAGTAACCTCGATTATCCGGAACTATTTTTTTCAGATTCTCGAAATATTCGTTCTGATAAAAGGTATATAAAAAATTTCGAAATTGTTTATTTTGAGGAGTGAATATAAAAGACAATTAAAAAAAAATAATAATAATAATAATTGCATGAAGAATGAAGTAGATCGGATAACTAGTTGCTGAGATATTTGTAATCCTATTTGCCACACTCTTCGATTTTTCATGACCCTGTATTTTATTCAAATTTCAATTCAAGGATACATTTTAATTGGAAATGAGGCGCTTAATCCGACGCAGTAAACCATTAGTTAATATGATTATCAATTTTGGAGTTATAAGGATGTTTCTCTTACGCAATTCAGTAATAGAGCATTTAAAGTTTATGACGTCATCAAGCCACGATTTTATTCTAATTGTAATGCATTTCATTAATAGTTTACACATGTTTTATTTTCATATTTTATATTATGCATATCCACGATGAGTAAGTATTACAATGGTCCCCCAACGACTAGTTTTGTTTATTGGCCGCTATTTTGAATTGTGTTGTGCCCTATAATCAATATAAATTTGTACAAAAACGGGAACTCTAATTTTGATTTAATATTTATAATATGTAAATCATTTTTTTTACGCAGTGAGGAAAAAGTATCATCTCTGATGTGGCAGGACACTTTATCAACACAATGATTTTATGAAAAAGTTGTTGAGAAATCAAAATTTGAAACATCGAATGCAGGTTCATACAGACTACTTAGATACCTTAAATAAACAAAATATTCCTTAAAAATTCCTTAAATTATTGCGAAGTATAACTTAACATTGAATAATGATTTAAATAATAGTTTATCGCAAAAAATTTGCCATTTTTCACAGGCAAATTTTCGTTTTTTTTTTTTTTTTTTTTTTTTTTTTTTCAGACCACAGACACATCTATACTGAAATTACATTGATTTATGGAGAATTCCCGAATCAGATCACTTCCTCAATTTGTTAAGGGTCCTGTTCCTTCAAGAAAAACACACGCTCGCTAATGTTAATCCTATGGCACAGTTATTTTATAATATCTCGTTTGCATTTCAATATTTTTAACCCTTTCAGGGGCAAAGTACTTTCAGTACTAAAATGCTGAAATAAGTGACTGGCACCGGAATTAAAAAAAAATTAGTTTGGAAATAGGGAAAAGGCTATATTTCACATACATCTTAAATGGAAAAGATTTTAGAAAAAATCTTGTGCCATTGTGGCGTTTTTCTGAATTAAAATTAAGTGGTTTCATAAACATACTACTGCCCTGAAAGGATTAAATGATTTTTTTTAATTGGATTGCTGAGATCAATCTCCACAACCGCCTTTTTTAAATTTTTTGATTTTGTTTGCAGGTTTTTTTTTTTTTTTTTTTTTTTTTTTTCTCCCCCTATAAGGATGCTTTCACTTTTAAAACCAAAAGTGAAAATAGCCTAATTAAAAAAAAAACCTTTAAACAAAATCACGAAAGTAAAAAATGGCGGTTGTAGAGATCGATCTCAGCTATCCAATGAAAAAAAAATCATTTAAAAATATTGAAATGCAAACGAAATATTATAAAATAACTGTCCCATAGGATTAATATTAGCAAGTGTGTGTTTTCGTGTGAGAGGACCAGACCCTTAAGATCCTAGACTAGTCACGGGAAGAAACGCTCAAGCTAATGTTAAGTCTATGGGAAGGCTCTAGCGCGATTTCTCGCTTGCATTTTAATATTTTTAAATGTTTTTTTTTTTTGCATAGGATAGCTGAGGTCAATCTTCAACGTTGTTAGTTCTTACTTTTTCTATTTTTGTTGCAGTTTTTTTTATAAGCGGTCATTTTCAATTTTGGAACCGATTCTGAAAGTGAAAGTACTCTTATATAAAATAACTGGAACCAAAATCGAAAAACTAACAACGTTGGAAATTGACTTCAGCTATCCTATGCAAAAAAAAAAAGCATTTAAAAATATTAAAATGCGAGTGAGAAATCGCGAAGAACCTTCCCATAGACTTAACATTAGCTTGCGCGTTTTTTCGCATGACTGATGTAGGCTCTTAAGTGAATAAATAAGAAAGTAATAATGTTGCTATCAAATCTTAGGTTCAGTTGTAATATGTAATATGACATCTGATAACAAATTAAACTATATACATTTATAGATAACTTTTCAAAAATCAAATTAGTTTTTTTTTCATTTTTTTCCTTGAATTGATGTAAACTGAATTTATAACCTTTGTTGTTGTTTATTTATTTTAGATTTATGTATACTTTATTAATAGTCTCATAAAAATCTTTTTTCTTTAGGTAGTATTGTGCAAAATCTCCTTTCCTGAAAAATTGTCACATTGACACCCTGTATATGGAATATGCCTGTAAGATTCAAATTCATAATTAATGAAACTGTATTTTTAAGTCTCATGTCAAAGATTTTAGGAAAGCAGTGTCGACTCATAAAGTTGAGGCAAATGGAACATCAGTCAAATTAGAGAAAAGTTGTTTTGCTGTGAGTTATTTTAGAAGAGTTTAGCATAGCGAAAAGATATTTTTAAAATCATATTTGAAATACTTTTTGCTATCTGTGTAACTTTAAAAAAGCATCACAAAATTCCTTGATATAGATAAATTTTTATACATTATGCTGTTTCAAAAAGAAGTTTTAATAATGAGTCATTCAGACGAACATGAAACTCAGGTAAAGATGACCAATTGTTTGTGAAATAAGCTGTAAAAAAATTTATGACACAGAAATTTTTAAAGCTGCATCATTAAATATACACGAATCTCAATTTACTGTACTAAAAGAAAAAAACATTATCAAATCAACAAAATAGTCATATAAGCAGTAAATGCATATGATATGAATTTCATAAAAATAATTCTACACAGGTAAAGAATTAAAGTTTTAAGATTAAAACATTAAGTTTTAAGATTAAAATCATTTGTGATCCTCAGAAAAAACCACATTTGAGAAATATCTTTAAATTCAGTATATAACATAAAAATCACCAAGGATTTCTGCAGCTAGATTTTGTAAGTGATTTGTTTTAAGAAATTTGAATTGAATTTGATTTGAATTGAAATTTGAATAATGAATGATTTAAATGAACACAAAATGCATGTAGAAAATGAACTTTCTGAAATGTGTGGTCGTACAACTCAGCCAATTTTGGAAGAGCATCAACGAATACCCAATGACCAAAAATCTTGCATTTGTAAATTTTGTGACAAAGTCTTTTCGTCTATGTCTAATTTAAGGCTACACCTTCTTACCCATGAGAAACCATATGTATGTGAAATATGTAATCGTAGATTTTCAAGAGAGAGTCTTTTAGAAAATCATCGTCGTCGATTCCATACTGGAGAAAAACCGTTCGTGTGTGAAATATGTAATAAAAGATATACAGACATGGGTTCATTGAAATATCACATAGTAAGTCATACCAATAAAAGAACTTTCACGTGTGAAATATGTAATAAAAATTTTGTAACCGAAAGAAGTTTGCTGAGGCATTTGCAAGTTCATACCGGAGAAAGAGCTATTAAGTGTAATATTTGTGGCAAAGGATTCTTATCTGCATATACTTTGACGACTCACCTTCGTATTCATACTGGAGAAAAACCCTTTTCATGTGACATTTGTAATAAAGAATTCACTCGAAAGCAAGACCTGACGAGACATTGTCAAATTCACACTGGTGAAAAACCGTATGCGTGTGAACTTTGCAATAAAACATTTAATCAAAAATCCAACTTGAAGACACATTTCCAGAAATTTCATACTTCACAATTGTTATGCTCTGAAGAGCCAATTGGTGACACATCAGCAAAACCACTTAGGTGAAAAACCATACATATGTGATAGTTGCCGTAAAGAGTTCACTTTACTGCAACCTCGGAATAGAATTAATTGAAAAGTCACAGAGGAGAAATCCTTTCCATGTCAATTGTGTGTTAAAAGTTTTTGGAGATTCGGGTACTCTGAAATAAAGCTTAATTCACTCTAGATAAGAACCATACACGTGTGAACTGTGCAATAAATAAAAAAACGTTCAACAATCTAATTTAAAGACACATTTTTAGAAATTTCATACATAGAAACACAAGATAATTTTTCTATGTATTATTTAAAACAAACACGCAAAGTATTTGGTTGTATACATAGAACCTTTTATCTTTTTAAATATATATATATATATAAGTTCGAAATAAAGACCTGTATGCATTCTATTTTTAGTGTTTTCATTTTATTGTGTTAATGGTTTCTTTGGTGTAACAGTAATGTGATGTAAGAATTTGTTTATTGTTTTGCATCGGTTTTTACTCCTTGTTTATGTTTGTATCATAAAAGTTTTTTACGATTAAAACATTCTTTTTTGATTTTTCCCTACAACAATCCTAGAAACAAAACCGTATAAAAAGGTGCAAAAATCGCCGGGTAGCGACTTTCTCGCCAAACAAATAGCGTGACATCACCATGAAAATAGTTGAAAATGAAATATTGTAAATATATATATATATATATATATATATATATATATATATATATATATATATATATATATATATACAGGGTGGTCTTAAAATATATGTAAAGGTAGGTAGAGGGGACCTAAATAATCAGATTTCATATAGGAATGTGGGTGCGGAAATCCAGCGTTGAGGTAGTAGCGTTATTGAGTTAGGCAGATGAAAGCGTTTCAATTACTTGATCGTCATTCCCGCACAGATTTCGACATTCATCGTTTCAACATTCGACATTCATCATTTTCAACATTCATCGTTACACCAATGCGGAGCTTGCCGACATGCATTTTATGTATGGGGATGGGGATCGCAAGGAAATGAAGGCTTATGGCGAGAGAAGGAAAGTTGGCAACATATTTTCTGGCAACCTATTCGTAGTTTCATATAAATAATAATTTTTTTTCAATATTTATATAATTTATTTAATATAAAGAAGCCATATATCTCTTTTTATATGCAGGTAGAACAGAATTGTATATATAAATAATTTTATATATATAAATAAACATAAAAGTTCATTAGGTTTGTTTTCATAATTGTGTATATAATTTAAAAACATATCTAACTTTCTGAAGCCCGGATTACGCCAAAGCGTTAAAAAAAAGAGCCAAGGTCTCTATAGTTAAAAAATGTCGATTTCTCTATTTAAATTGACATTTATTGTGTTTTGGTGGTTAAATTATGGTATGTAGTTGTAAAAGGGAGGAATGGGATTGATTTTGAAAAGTTTTTGGTAGATTTATTATATTTTTTGTACGTATATTTATTGTAAAATAATCTGTTTAGGAAAAGGTAAGTCAATGGGTTCAATCTGATTTATTAATCTTAGCATTTTTTTTAATTTAAAACTTTTAATTTCCTTTAATAAAACAAGTGTATTGATTCCCTTTTATTTCACGATTATGAAATTTAATATTATTTATGTAATCACAAATTATAAGAGCGGAAATGCTCTTTTTATTACATCTTTCTGCTGCGATACATTGACCAAAGTGGTTCACTATACTGTGACGTCACTAATACTTGTAGCAGGCCCGGTGAAGGACACACAGCGACATCTCGGAGGCCCGAGCTACTCCCATTCATATACGTTAACCCCTTGGGGACGAGCGACACGTATACGTGACGCATAAGATGCTCAGAATCCTCCATTATTCCCACCAGTTATTTTTTATTGTAAGCGTTGCCTTACGTAATCCTAGCATTTCTGCGATTCAATTCGGCGAAAATTTCTGTTTTGAAAAACCGGTGGTAAAAGATTAAAAATTCTGTAAAAGGCGCTCGTCGCGAAGGGGTTAATGAGTTTATACTAATGTTGTCTTGTTAAAAACTCAAATGATGACCGAACAACTTTCAGGTGGGTTCAATTAAGTCCCGATACGATTCATATTTTATCTACAAATTTCAAGACTGAAAAGAACATTCAGAGGAAAGGAGGAGAAGAGAGTTACATGTAAGATATTATTAGGTGTTGGCGGTTATTATGGCAACGAAAAATCAACCAATTACTGAATTTTGGCATTTTCATCATTGTATGTAAATAGCCTATTTTACTTTTATACAACTTTTACTTTTTTCATTGTAAAAGAAAAGTTTACAGTGTTGTTTATCTGTTTCCATTTTAACTTTTTTGCTTTTGCTTTTCTCGCCATTACCAATGTAATTTTCCGTACCCTCAACTAGACTGCCACATACCCAGGGCCCGATTAACCTCTTAATTTAGGGGAATCACGGTATCATTTTGGGGCCCCCTTTCATTTGGCAAAAGTTTTCTTAATGATACATGATTCATTCATGAAAACTGACCAATGATACTAATTTTTATTTCCGGGAGTAGCTTTGCCGAGATATATTTCATTAAACAGCTCTGTTATGTTCCCTGTATATACTTCAGATATATTTAGTACCTATAGCCGTATGCTCAATTTCCCGGGTGGTTTCTAACAGGCACATCAAGATGCTATATGAGTAATTAACATCTTATTGACGACATTCATATTTCCCTGTTAAATAAGTTTTGTGAAGTAGTGCGTGGATTTCCTCTTGGCTTAAGCAAACTTTCTTTAAAAAAAAAAAAAAATTAAAATACAATGTAAAAAAATAAAAATGGGAATTAGAGGGCCCTCTTCACAGTCATTTGGGGCTCCTTTTAAATTTTAGAGGGGAAGCATGTGCTTCACGTGCCCTTTGGATAATATGGCCTTGCATGTACCCCAGGTTGGGAACCGCTGGCATATAGGATCCAAGTACCCTATACAAATTTAAACAAGAACAAAAAATCATGTATCAAGCATATATTATGAAGTATTTTCCAACAATTCTAGAATACCTTAACAAAACTTCACTGTTTAATAAGGTTAAAGATGATGTCTAACTAAACAAGTTCAACTATTTGGAGGGGAGGGGAGGGGGGCAACCCAAGGGCTATAGCTCTACTATCCCCACTGATGTCTAAGTAAACAAGGGATGACCGCCCAGGGAACTCAGTTTTCGCTTTTGAGTATAAGTGCATTGGAAAATGCATAACACATTTGAAAACCCAATTTCAGGATTTATCATTAATAGTCAGAAAAATATACGAATTATTTTGTGTAGCCCTGTATATTATTTATAGATTTGTATAGGTACTACATAGTATGCTAAAATTTAGTTCAGTTAGAAAACGCATAGCACAGTTGTAAATTCCTCTTCAGCACTTTCTTTTAATGTATTTGAGATCTTTGTGCTGCCCTGTATATCACCTATAGAATTTATGCAAACAAGTAATAGGTAAAAAATTAGTTTAATTTAAAAAATGCATACCATAACTGAAAACGCACATCCAGCAATTACTGTTCTTAGAATGTACTGTAATCGAATTCTGAATTATTTTCTGTCATTTAAAAATGCATACCACAACTGAAAATGCACATCCAGCAATTATTGTTCTTAGGCTGTACTGTAACCAAATTCTGGATTATTTTCTGTCATTTAAAAATGCATACCACAACTGAAAATGCGCATCCAGCAATTATTGTTCTTAGACTGTACTGTTACCGAATTCTGGATTATTTTCTGTACCTATAAATGAACGATGAACATTATGAACACCATGTTCTGTGATAAGCCTCTTGTAGTACACATGAGCGATACATATCATGTTTAAAATAGGGTAACATCATTAAAATACACCGCAAAGGATTTTCCCCATAGACCGCAATGTAACGAAATCATTTTGAGTGTAAATGAAGTACAAACGCTGCATACTTCATTTTCAATATCGAACATGTCATAGTAAACCTCATTAACATTTATTATTTGCATGGCAATCCGACTATATTTACGTGAGTATATGTACTATATAGTATGCTAAAATTTAGTTCCTACGTTTCATACAAGATAAGAATGGATCTTTACTTAGCAGTTACCAGTTTAGAATATCCACTTTACACAATTTCTCTTAAACTTCGACTCTCTAGATATCCTTAACAATCGTAATTCTTATAGGTCGGCAAAATCTAAAGGTGGAAGACGTTAGATTTTGCCTAACGATTTTTCTTTCTTTGACTGAAAAACAATTTGGAAAAGTACAAATGAATTCCAAAAAAATTTTCCATCAAAATTGACAGCATTTTTGAGCTTTTTTATATTATCTTTGCTG